>CM035594.1:38943167-40143167 GCA_020423425.1 Chrysopa pallens
ACCAGACAATTCTTAAAATAACGGAATTGAGTTTCGCATTTGTAAATTAATTTACAACTCTTCTATTAATTTTTCCAATAAATTTAAGTCCTATTGTTTTTGTTTCAAATATATTGAATATGAGTGTACGTTATACTTAGTAGTTATTAAAATATTAGTTTGTTATTCAAATTATAATTATTTCACATAATAAATTATTATATACATTCTTCATTACTACAACTACAGTAAAGGTAAATTTTAATTATGATAATTGACAATGATAATAATTATTATCTACTGATACATGCATTAAATGAGTGTAACATTTTCAATAATAGTGATAAATCAGTTAATGTTATAATTATTATATTTGAAATTTCGTTCAACCACTGGGACGCTTATAAATCCGCATTAAAATATTATAAATGTACGCATCTGTAAAAATTCAACAAAAGTCCTTAAAGGCTTTGTTATTTAACTTTAAAATGTGATTTTTTGCATTCTCTTATTGACTCGGTCATTATTAAATTATTCGCAGTCAAATATACATAAATTTTTGTATTATTTTGTAGTCGTATCAAGATACCTTTTTTCTACCTTTGAATATCATGACGCTCTATAGGGTTAATTTTTATTGCCATCCACAGATTATCATCTAAACTATGAGATCATGTTACATTTAGCCATTCAGTGATAAAAAGTAACCTTTAGCTTCCTAACGGTGAAAGAATTTTTCAAATCGGTCCAGTAGTTTTAAAGTTTATTCGATACATACCAAAGTACATACATATGTTTCCTCTTTATAATATTAATTAGATTGATAAATATGTCTTTTTACTGAATTAAAATAGTCTTAAAAAATTATAAGTAAAACGAGAAAAAGAAAAATATTTGCTATCACATCGATGTAAGCTTATCTTGAGAATTTTTCTCTGATTTTTATTTTGGATTCCGGAAGTTGATACATTTGAAACAGCTATTCCAATTCCCAAAGAAAATTATTTCTGTATACTTGTCTTTATATTGATAAGAAACTACTACCTGATCAATTTACTAAGACTAATTTGTTTTCAAATTCATATTTGTTTACATCAATAGTGATTAGACACTGTGGTTTAATATAAAAACCTTGTCTTATACAAATAAATAAACTAGTTTCCTAAATTAAACTTTTGAGACTTCTAAGTAACATTCAATCGCCAATATATATGAATACAGTTTCTAATGGAAGTAAACAATGAATCAATTTTAAAAATTCATTAAGACATTTCAACTTAGTAATATTTAATTTGGTACAGTGTCGGTCCTGTTATTGATACGTCATCATCGTACAACAGTGAAGATTAGATGAAATACTGAACGATTAAGTTTACTTGACGTTATAGTTCAAAAGCTTTCCGTGCAGATTTCATTTGGCGCTATATAATTCTGTTATTTATGATGTATACATGACAATACATAAAAATACAATACAAAGAATCATATATATATTATCATTATTATCATAAAATATATCTACAGAAAACGTGTGCATTATGTTTCGTTAAAAAAAAAAATAATAAAAAACTTATTTATTTACATTATTTGTAGTATTATTATATAAAATATTGCTGCATTTATAAGACACTTTCAAATAAACTAGTTACGTTCGGTTATAACTGATCTGAAAATTTATAACTACTTTGATGACTCAAGATTGGATTTTAGGTGCAATAGTCATCTTCTTTTTGTGTTAACAATTTTTTATTTCATCTATTGTAAATAAAGGTAATCAGATGATCTACAACAATGGCTTTTTGTTGTTACATAATAATCAACTTTTTTGATATAAATTAATAAATTTAAATCATACAAAGTCTAATAATTAAATTACATACTGTGATGAAAAACAAAAAAATTTATTAGGTAATTAATAATAATCATAAGAATAATAAAGATTAAAAAAAATCACAAAGACATAAAAAAAATTGAATTGGAAAAATTTTTAAAAAGCAAATTTTTTCTTCTTTCCAAAAAATCGCTTATATATCGGCAAACTTTGATACACATAGATCCAACCAAAGTATTATCACCCATATGATTCAATACGTTCAAAATTCTGAATTAAAGAAGGAAGGAGATTTGCATAAATGACGTCATACATTTCTCTCCATAGTGATTATATATAAATACGGTCATTTTACAGTTAGAGGTCCTATCGATGTCTATCCATCAAAATTTGAGATAAATAATGTTAGTATGCACAAATGAGTTGATTGTGATTAAAAATGTTATATAAATTGCATTTATATTCAAAAATTTTACTATGCGATTTTTCTTTAGAAAATGGTCGCTTATCGTAGAATCACTCATAAAACTTTTTTGAAAGAAAGAGATGAATAACAATCTTTCAGAGCTTATAACTTATTCGTTTTTTAATCAATTTTAATTTAATTTTCGAATTTTGCTTTAATATTGATGAGTAAAATAGCAAATTTTTTTAATTGCATCTTCCTTATCTAAGTATCGAAATGTTGTATTCTAGGTACTGTGAAAGTTAAGTTTGTTCCAGCATGAATTCTTCTACAGTTTTTTTCTATTTCATACGGAGTCAGAATAGATTTATTTATGTGATCCCGAAATTGTAGAATTTTTGGCCATTTAGATTACGGGATAAACTCAAACTTCGCGATTTCGATGGTCAGAATTGAAACAATTCCGAACGCACATACATACACACACAGACATATCTCTATAAATATTGGATTTAGGTCCTAGTAAACTTGAAATGTAAAGATATGGTCAGAATTCGGGATTCACAAAATCGGTTCCTGTACAAGAAATTTCCAGTTATTAGTAACAAACTATTTTAAACATGACTGCAAATACAAAAGATCCTATGTCCTTCCTTTTTACACCTATTCGCATGTACTGCAGGTATAACACAATTTTTCTCAACACCATCATCTTGAAATAACTCTTCAAAATATTTTACCTTATTCTGCGAACATTTTAACTGATTCGAATCCGATCTTTATCAATTATAAAACCAATATTATTTACATATATGTACAACTATTTTTCCGCGCTGCATAAAAATTAAATGTCATACGGTTGTAATAATTATAATGTATATGATTTTTATGACTATTAAAAAGCTACAATCAATTATTTCCATTACAAATTTTTTGAATATACATGCCATTGAAAAAGTAATTAATAGGGACTTATTCATAATGTCCGGCCTATTCGAACCTTTTGGGCAGAAAAATAAAAGTTTGTTTTTTTTAAATTATTTTCATGATAATCTGGGAGGAACTCAAAGCATATCGTTGACACTTTTTATAATCGAGTTAGCAAGGCTCTACTTGATTTTTTTATGTAGAAATCTTCAGGGTGTTATATATAAAATGTTCAGGTCTAAAATTCTGGATCCATTTATTATCGAAACAATTTAGAAGAAGACGCTGTGGACTTTTTGTGTGCTCTGCATGGTTCGTTCTCTGCTCTGCATGGTTCTTTCTCTGCACCTTAAGCTAGAAGACATACTTGCCTTTAGGTGACGGAGTGTTCTATAGGGGGGTATAGAGGACCTTTAGGTCTACGTGCAAGGAACGCAGTTACGGTTTCCCTTTTAGTATCTTGTAATTATTTGGGAATAAATCTGCAGATTTTTCATGCCTGAAATATTACGCCGTAGGCTTCTTTCGTTATGCTACGTACGCCAAATCATTGGAATTTTTGTAATTATTTACACTTTTAGCTTAATTTTGCTTCAATTTCATTCTTGAATGACTTATTTTGCGATACATATTTGTAGTAATATAGTTTACATAATTTTTTTAACGGCTTCCAAAAAAAAAAAAGGTGGATATCAATTCGACACGTAAATATATAATATTATTGCAATTGTACAATATGCATATATTAGTTAGTCTATATGTATGCAGATAGCATATTCAACTATAGTAGGTAGCCTTTTAGATAGACTAGAGGCTCATTAAAATTGAATTAATAATAATAATTCATTAAGAAAATTTCTACAAATCTTTAAATTGCGTGTTTAGAAAAAATTTGATAATTTTTTTTTTTTTCATATTAATGTTATTATTTTTAAATTTTTTTTGTTAATATAAAACACCTGTCTTTAAAATTATTAAATAAAAGATTACTTATATTTTATTATAATAATAGCAAAGCATATTACAAATTCATTAATTCTATATATCATATTACAATTAAAGTTAACAACTAACAATTTTAATTGTTTAAATAGCATGGACTTGCATGTGAAAAGTTTCAAAATATATACAAATTATTAAAATATAAATTATATAATATTATATCTATATATACGTGAACCGGTAATGTTAATGAAGTGATTGTAATGAACTAATCTAAGCAAAAAAGTTTCAAACACAAGTTGTTTGCCTTTATTATTCAACAAGTTTTTTATTATTAATGTAAATAATGTAAATTTGACTATTGTTAATAATTATAGTTTAAAATAGATATTACTTATTTACATATTTCATTCAGTCTTTTATATTAGAGAAGAAAAAGGATCTGTCACCATACTTTGTAGGATCTGTCACCATTTATCATCAGAATCATTCATCATAGATGTTCAACAACGAAGGTTGCATGATACATATCTGAATTTTTTAGTACTTCGTGAAAATTAGAATTTATAGAATTTGATAGATAGGACATAATAAATAAATCTTAATTTATTTGTACTAGTATAGGACCCGAATGGACTTGAGTGTGCAAAAATAGAGCCACTGCATTCTGTCAAAGGACTTGTATTAAGAATGGCATAAATATTAAGGAAGATTAAGGACTACATGATTTGAAGGTATTTTAATGATAATTTTATGTAATATGAACCAAAATAAAGACTTTTGAACGCTTAAAATTTTTCGAAATGCTTCTAACATTTTTTTTGCTTCGTTTTTGCACTATACGCAATTTGAGTAAGAAAAGTTGTGACAAAAAATCTTAATTTTATTAAATCAAAGAAAAATATAACCCTTTACGTTAACACTTTTTCAAACTTCACACCCCTTAAAAAGTAGGGGGTCCTAAAAATAATTGGCTCAAAAAAATTGGTACGGCATCATATTATTATTTGCGTTATTCTTAACACAATAAGGTTGTTGGCTGATACTGAATTTGCTATATTTTACATCAAAATGTAAAACTAGACTCAAAAAACAAAGAAGTTATAAGCTACCAAGGATTATATATTCATCTCATTCATGAAAACGATGTTTAAAATGAAATTTATATGGAGATAGAAACGGTTGGCGTCATAAGTTCACAGTTCCCGCTTTGTATTATTAGTAATACAAAAATTTAGTCATCATCCCTATTCTATAAACAGAATGCAGTGTTAATGCTATTTTTTTATCACTTAACTACCCCTAGGCCCTGCTCTTAATCTATAGTATTGTGACGTGATTGAATAAAAAATCAATATAATAACAAATGAAAGTTAATTTATGATAATATAAACAATTTAAATTATTATCAATAAATAATATAAATGACAAAATTATATTTGTATAAATAATTATTAGGATCTTTACTTAAATAATTAAAAATATATACATAAAAATTACTTAGACAAGGTTGTTTTGTATGCTGGCTGTATGTATACTTGCTATGAAGATGCGAACCAATATAATATATAAGAGCAATGTTACTGGACATAACTGGATAAGATTTATGTTCATATATAAAAACATACATATATACCTTTACAATTGGAAGAAATTTATCAATTTTTTAGTAATTTTTAAAAGACCGTATTTCTAGTGAAAAATACCCACAGTAAGATGTGTATATTTATAGACGTCCCGAAGAAAATTAGTTTTTTTTCGAATCTATTAAAAAATTTAAATACACATTCTTAGAAGTATCCTCTTTTTCCATACTTTGCGGCATATTTTTTTGAAAAATTATCCGTTAAATGTTGCATATTTAATACGTGGTTCCTGCAGCGTTCCTGGATTTATGATAGGGACAGTCGTGGCTAGTGCCCTGGATAGCAAATTTTTAGATTGTAAAAATTCAGAGAGAAAAATACATTTTTATATCTAAATAAATTTATCTTTTCGAAATTGGTTGTTTTTTTTTTTTTGTAGTTAAGGTCGAATTAATACAGTGGTATATTGTTAATGATCTAATAATTTGAGACTAAATAGTCACGATTCAGAGAATGAGAAAGGGAATTTTACCCATGGAAAATGCTTTAAAAACTGTCATCATGTTTTTCTAATTATAAATAAAACTTCTAATTATAATAAATAAAATAATTTTTTTCATTATCAAGACTATGTTCAAAATTATAAATATTGCAGTTTCATCATCAAAATTGTGAAAAAGATTCGATGATAAATAGTTATTTAAGAATTATTTCAATTCATAATTTTCAACTTTCCTTATTCATTTCCATCCAATTTGCACAGTACCCAGGGACGGCACTAAGGTTTAATCCGACTCTGCACGCATATATACTGCTTTGTTTATAGGCAGAGTGATTCACTTTTGAGTGATTATGGTCTAAATTTCGACCGCTGTAACGGGACTCTAGTTAAATTAATTACTTGATTTGTCATTATAGTTAAAGTTTTGATAGTTCCACCAAAGCGTGACAAGTAAAAACAACATACCAACAACGTCATATCTAATAGTTAATTATCAGTTGATAATTATCATTGAATGTGAAATAAAATAATTTGTAAAGGTGTAGAAAGATCGGTATCGAGGTGGTGGTTTAAGGAGTGGTTTTTGTTTATTCTGTTAAATTTATATTAAATACGTAGAAGGTATATCACAATAATATATCATTATTACATTACAACTTGTGGTCATTAGACTGACTATAATGGTATCGATTTTTATGAAATGGACTTTTTTTTTTATTTTAAACAAGTGAATATAACAACTAACAGAGTTAATTGTTTTGATACACGACATATGATTGGTGTTCATTGTTTGGACTATTGTTAATTAGTATACATAACATAATATAAATATCGAGTCTATACAGTTATATATACATGTATATACATGCATAATAATAATATGTATTGTTATTAGTTATATGTGTTTATTAGTCAAATTTGACCTAAATTGTGGAAAACTCAAACATTTTACAACAAAATGTTTCAAACAAAAAATTGTTTGCTTCCAAAAAATAAAGAAATTTAAAAAAACTACATTTAGACGGGCATTTTAGATAGGCTATCTACATATTCGTTTTTCTCTCTCCAGTTTTATGTAAATTTGAGGAAATTATTGAAATTTAAGTCCATTCAACATTTTCATTAAAATTTATCGTTTTTCAATTCCAATTGATTTCATACAGGTCTCTATGTCAATCCAAAACTACGCGCTTTTTCGTACACCAGTTATGATGTAATGATTCGATTTACTTAGAAGAACATTAAGATAAATTCGAAAAGGCCCTTGGAAAATAAATTTTTACCTGGTTTGTGATTTATAATTATGCAAAACATGTTATACATAATGTTTACGTAAAATTTTCCACTCTTTTGATTTATGCTATTCGTTTTTTTATCAAACATTTTCGAAAAACTTTATTGTTATTATTTTGTGACGCTAACACAAGCTATTTTAGAGACGTTTTAATGTCAAAACGAAAGTATTTACAAGTTTCCGGTTAGCTAGTCATAATTCCGAGGGTAAATTATTATTAAACGGTATTATATTTGAAAAATAATTTAAGAGAATTTTTAAGTTCTCAAAAAAGTTTCAATACATTCGTATTTTGAGTGCTGCGTTAAATAAACGATTTTCTTCGTAAGAATATTTATTGAATATCGATATACATATTTTCAATGGTAACGTCTCAATTTTTATTTTAATACTAAATAATCGAAAATCTAGAATAGATACACAATGAAAGATGCAATAGGAAAATTTTATGTTAATTTTTCCATTTATGTATATTTGGTTTATATCATTCTATTTATAACTTGTTTTATTTCCTTTGGAATTTTCTTCAAATAAGTTTTATTATTTAAAAAAATTTATAATTAAATTATTTATTTCTTTTGAATAAAGTGTAAGTGATGCGTATTAAGTTATTATTTATATTTTATATTATAAATATACTTGCATTTTATATAAATGTGATTAAAAGTATTAATAGATTATTAGTATTAATTAAAAACATATTTTAGAAGCTAACTAAACGAACCAAAATATACACTAAAAAAAAATAATATTTTAATCGCTAAAAATAAGTTCGATATAATCGCGAACTGCAAGATTTTTCAGTGGTTAAGGAAATATATAATACTTTTAACTTGTTTTACTGCTGGTTAAAGGAAATATTCTAATAATAATATTTCTTATTCTGAACTAAAATTGTGGCGAAATATATGAAAAAATATTTTTTATATTAGTATTTTATATTTGATATTTTCTTCTATCTTTTATGGTTCAAAAGTTGGGCCGTGGATTCGTGCCTGGAGGAAGATGAAACCTTCATTCACGTCATTTTCACATGTAGAAATCTTCAAGATGTTGTATATAGAATATTCGAATTTGAAAATCTGGGTCCATTCATTATGGAAACAATTTCGGAATGAGAAGCTGTGGGTTTTTTGCGTGACCACTGGTCAGGATAAGTTCCTATAGCATGATCGGTTCTGGATGGTTCGATCTCTGCAGCTTGAGCCAGAAGGTGATGAAGTGTTCTTAAAAAGGGTACACAGGATCAGCGTGGCCTTCAGGTGATGAAGTGCTCCTAAAGCTGTGGTTCTCATCTTATTTTTATCTTATCTTATCTTTTGGCCGTGGATTCATTTAACCCATTAGACTGTTTTTTCTCATTCACGAACTTTTTAGATCTAGAATACGGCATAAAAATTTCAACTCGATATTTTTTTTCGTGTTTGAGTTATCTTTATAACGCAGTGATGAAAAGGCAAATGGAAATAGATTTATTAGATGCTATGTGAAAATTGACATTTCTATATGTCGGTTATAAAAATAGGTAGTTATGAAGAATGAGTAAATACAAAATAATTTTTGAATTTTTAATATTCATTTTCTTCTCGGAAAACTTTCTGTAATGGCATCCGCTTTTATGTTCAGATTATCAATGTCAAATTTCATTACATTTGAATAATGTTTTTTTTTTTTTTTTTTTTTTTTTTTTTAGTAATTCGTTTAGTAATTCGTTTCCGAAAATAGTGTCTTATTATAGATGTCTAATTTCTAATAATTCAACGACATGCATTTAATGATTAATACACTTAATTATATTTACTTAGATATAAATAGCACATATTAATAAAAATTTGATTTTAATCATCATATCCGTTCAATATGTCCAAGAATTTCTTAATTTTATGAATAAAGTGATTGTAATTACCTAATTTTATTTACATCTACTTAGAAAATTGAATTATCATACAAACAAAAATAGTTATTGAAGGTCATTTGAAATTGTTTATTTTTTTTTTAATACATTCTAATAATTTTTTTTCTTGTAATAAAAAAAAAGAAATGAAAATCAGAAAATTTTTATGAATTTTTCAAACAAGAATACAAAATCATGTTTAATATTTATAATGTCACGTTTTATTCAAATTTGAGTGAAAAACGATTGAAAATTAAAATTTACATTGTGAAGAAAACCTATATCGCCTATATT
The DNA here is from genome assembly GCA_020423425.1 of Chrysopa pallens. Lineage (NCBI taxonomy): Eukaryota > Metazoa > Arthropoda > Insecta > Neuroptera > Chrysopidae > Chrysopa > Chrysopa pallens. Next base: position 38,952,823 of record CM035594.1, read on the forward strand.
TTCTAATTCGATATTTCTGTGGAATTTTTCACGCGGTATTTCTAACCAAACTTTTTGAATATCTTAATCAAAAATTTAAACTCGATGATGAAATTTCGAGGATTCTTGCAGCTAGTATATAAATTATATAACATTATTTATAAAAATAAAGTATACATAAATATTTCGTTGATTACATAAAAAAATAAATATATATCAATCAACTGAAAAGATTTATAAAATAAAGTGCGTGAAGGCCGATTTCGTTTAATTCTATTCGAATAGTGCATTTCTGCAGGTTTTCTTGACAGGGATAAAAATAATAAAAAATCACATAAGTGAATATATATGCATGAATATGTTAATAAGAACTCAAAGCGAATAATTCTCCTCCTTAGATCAACAAATTTATTGTATTTTATAAATACGTATTTCGACTACAATGTAGTCATCATCAGTATGAATTATCTAATCGTAATGATTCTCTGACGGTGCAGTTAACGTGCATTGGCGGTGTGCAAGCCGTCACAAAATTAGCAAAGAGAAACAGCTTCTCGAAAAATATAGTTGATTCACACTGATGATGACTACTTTTTAGATGAAATACGTATTTATAAAATATAAAAAATTTTGATCCATAATATTGGGGCAAAAATCAAAATTTATAAAAAAAAAAAAAATTAATTTAATTCAATAAATATTTCTTCTATACATTTATAGTTTAAAATTTGGGTAAATTATCCGAAAAATGGACCGATTTTTCACATTCACGAACCCAAACTCACTTTTTATGCTTAGAATACATCACCAGAATTTCAGCTCTCTATCTCTTTTTGTTTTTGAGTTACCTTGATGACGTACGGACGGACAGTCGGAAACATTAGGCTAAAATTAATATATCTTGACATATTATGTATGTCGAGTATAATATAATGGACTTCCACAATTTAACGGACGATACAACTAATACAGTAAAATTGATTTCGCAATTTAAGTTTAATACTAGATAATACTAGACCAAATTTGACCATCTGTAGTGAAACATAAATTAGATTGGTACCTGTAGTTAATGAACCCTGATTGTAAAATAAAATTTATATAAATAAAAATAAATCGAACAAGAAGTAACGAATGAACAAATGGATGGATCGTTGATGAAAATGATTAGTGATGAGTTAGTTCTTACCGTAAGAATGAATAAATTAGATTATGAAAACAAAATTGCAGTAATAATAACAAATACATTAAATTTAATAGATAAAATATGTCAAAACAATGTGTGGTTTAAAAAAAAATGTGGTTTTATAATTTAATTTTCTGTAATTTTCTCTCTATAATTTTCTGTATATACTCTATAATGTTCTGTGGGTCTGATAATAGACCGTAAACAATTTCTTATACTCCTCAGTATAAGGATGGCCTCAAAATTTATTTTTTATTTTTTCTGGCATACAACCCCCAATGTTCACCCGATTACACCCACCCCCCTATTAATCGATAATTTTACCACAAATTCCTCCATATCAAAACGAGTTTTATAATACCCAATTTTTTAATTCATAAAAAATTAATATTTTATTTATTTTCGTAGTCGAAAGGAATTCATTTTATTAGTCAGAAAAAGCATCCTTATTTATGAAGTCTCAATGTGTTTAATAAGTGGCTTATTCGACATCTTAATGACTTCTTAATTACTAAAGTTATTTTCGAAATTAATTCTGAAATCCAAATCATAAATAAGAATCCTTCTAGATGGCATATTGCTATATATGTTTCTGCTTAAAAATGAGAAGTAAGAAACTTGGAGTCTTTACAAAGATTTTAGACGCAAAAGACCACGCACAAGGATCTATATTTTCTTAAACATAAGAGACATGTTTAAAAGTCAATCCTACAGATTTTATTGCTGAATTTTTCGATTTACAAAGCTAGACGTATAATCGTCGTACCTTTATGTTTGATATTAGAATATTATTACGAAGAAAAATAAAAGAATATAGAAAATATTGTTTACATGGATGAACTAAGTATGGATGGTTTGATATGTTTGTTCAATGACTTTGAATGTTAAAAAGTGGGCGGTGGTTCGTTAAATTGACATCATCAGTAACGTATAGTGTATGTAGTATAGTGTACGAATGACATCATTTTATTGATTAAAAAATATTATTTTCTCCTTCAAACAACAATGTATCTATTATTCTTTATTTACTTTACTATTATATCAACTAAGGGTTTACCAATAATCGATTTTCTTGCTGTGATTCTGACAATTTTTCCATTATGAAATGAGCTGAGCATTTCTATCGAGAGTTTGCCTATTATTTAAGTTCTGTCAATTCAACAGAATATATTTACAATTTTTCTCACTTAATTTTTGGTACCAAACTAAAGTATTTAAAAAAACTAATATTTCACATTAGTGTTGGATATAGCAACTGGTAAATTGGTATTTAAAATGAAAAGTATGTCCCAAATTTAGTGGGTTTCAAAAAAAAGTTCACTCAAATCGGTTAACATTCGGCAAAGATATTGAAAAATTAATTTTTTTAACTTTGTGACGTCATAAAAACCATAAAAATTAATTTTTCTCTATGACGGTCAATTCTTGCCCAAATTTGGCTAACAAAGTATGTAATCCTACTAAATTTTGGTCATAGTTTTTAAATTTTTGATTAAATTCGACGTATCTACAATAAATATCAAGTAAGTGAGGCTATGGCAACAATATTTCATATAAATGTTGGATATAACGAATTCATAGTATTTAAAATGAAAAGTATGTCCCAAATTTAGTGGGTTTCAAAAAAAAGTTCACTCATATCGGTTAACATTCGGCAAAGATATTGAAAATTAATTTTTTAACTTTGTGACGTCATAAAAACCAAAAAAATTAATTTTGCTCTATGGCGGTCAATTCTTGCCCAAATTTGGAAAACAAAGTATGTAATCCTACTAAATTTTGGTCAAATTTTTTAAATTTTTGGTTAAATTCGACGTATCTACAATAAATATCAAGTTAGTCAGGCTATGGCTACAATATTTCATATAAATGTAGGATGTAGAGAATTCATAGTATTAAAAATGAAAAGTATGTCCCAAATTTAGTGGGTTTTAAAAAAAAGTTCACTCAAATCGGTTAACATTCGGCAAAGATATTGAAAAATTAATTTTTTTAACTTTGTGACGTCATAAAAACCAAAAAAATTAATTTTTCTCTATGACGGTCAATTCTTGCCCAAATTTGGCTAACAAAGTATGTAATCCTACTAAATTTTGGTCATAGTTTTTAAATTTTTGGTTAAATTCGACGTATCTACAATAAATATCAAGTTAGTGAGGCTATGGCTACAATATTTCATATAAATGTAGGATGTAGAGAATTCATAGTATTAAAAATGAATAGTATGTCCCAAATTTAGTGGGTTTCAAAAAAAAGTTCACTCAAAGCGGTTAACATTCGGCAAAGATATTGAAAAATTAATTTTTTAACTTTGTGACGTCATAAAAACCAAAAAAACTAATTTTGCTCTATGGCGGTCAATTCTTGCCCAAATTTGGCTAACAAAGTATGTAATCCTACTAAATTTTGGTCATAGTTTTTAAATTTTTGGTTAAATTCGACGTATCTACAATAAATATCAAGTTAGTGAGGCTATGGCTACAATATTTCATATAAATGTAGGATGTAGAGAATTCATAGTATTAAAAATGAATAGTATGTCCCAAATTTAGTGGGTTTCAAAAAAACTTCACTCAAATCGGCTAAAATTCAGTAAAGATATCGAAAAATTAATTTTTTTAACTTAATGAAGTCATTAAAGTAAACAAAAAATTAATTTGGGCTATTACGCCTAATTTTTTTGGCAAACAAAGTATTTAATCCTACTAAATTTAGTTCAATGTTTTTAAATTTTTGGTTAAATTCAACATTCAATCAATTTCAAAATTGTTAAAGTCTAGGCATGGTCTTTTATATAAGAGTTAAAGCAACCGAATTTACATTAAAAAAGAAAAGAATGCTCCAAATTTAGTGGGTTTCAAAAAAAAAGATAACTCAAATCATGATAGAGATAATATAGAAAAAACTAATTTTTTTTCTTTGTTTTGTCCTTTAAACCACAAAAAAATACTTTTGCTCTATCACGCTCAATTTATATCCATCGTATGATATAAATATTGCCCATCCCTTAACAATATGTACTTATAATAATGATAGGTTATCCCATAAAATAATATTAGAATATTGCAAAAACGTGTTACTCGTATCACCAAAAATAATCATTGTAACAGTTAAGTTCTATATTAGTAGCTCTATTGAACAGTAGACCTCACTCACGAGATGACACTCCATTCATATAAAGAGTTAAAAATAGACCCTACCTCTTGTCATAATTGATTTATGTGTATTTGGAAGTAAGAATTTTTGAAAATTTGTTATTGCGAAGCTCATGAGCTCATGATGACTCAATGAAGCTCAACTATAGAAAGATAGATAGATGCATACAGACAAACGAAATGCAAAATCTTCTAGTTTCATTATAGACCACATCTCATTCGGTCATTAAAGAGAACAAATATAATTATTATCTATTTGTTTGTGTAATAACATAAATACATTTACATATTTTCCTAAACATTTCTTTGGACTTTGCGTACAATATAAAATATTTTTTTATTTTACGTAACGTAATTTACATGTTTAAATATTTTCCACCATCTATATCTATCCTTGTAATCATCTTTTATCATTTTTCAGTGGCAAAGTAAGATTTTTTTTTGTGTCTATTTTTCTCCTTGCGTCCCTCTATTTTTTTTTTTTTTTTTTAAATGAAAGCTTTTTTATTCATCACGTATTTTATTTCATCGCAATTCTTCTAGCTATATCCACAATTATCATAATTTTAAAATCAAAGCCCAAGCGTTGTAACAGTCAAAGCCCTATAGCTACGACACTGTCAATTTTAAATAGTACAAAGTTGTATTCAATGCTCTAGACTCACACATAATTTAATATGGTAAAATTTCCATTACAAGTCATTCATTAATGAAAACTTATAACGTTTTACTCTAAATAAACCGAATATGCCAAGAAGATATAATTAAAATGAAGCAAATTCTTACACAAAAGTTTATTTCTATATTCAACTCAATACATGATTACACGTCAAAGTGGATATTCTTCTTAATTTAAATAATTGGTCACTGATTAGCCATACATACAGGTAGGTGGTCAATATGGTCTACCAGGCCATATTGGACTCATATAACATAACCTTTCTACATATTGGTATTTCTTCTTTCATAGAGAAAATTTTAAGCTTAATGCAAGAATTAAATTCAGAAGCAATCGAAGATGTACGATATAAGAAAATGAGCTCAATAAAAGTACACAAATTGTATAAAGTTCCCCAAATCACTTAAAACGTTTGGCAGCTAAAATAAATCTACCAGCTTACAGAGTTTCTAATACAAAGTTGGGAAGAAAGTCTACATTACCTGAGAAATTACAGAATCAATCAAACGGAGGATTCTTTCCTCGAATTTTGCTCTACAAAACAGCACAAAGATTAGTTCTATTATTTTGATTTTATTTGTTATGGCTGGCAACGTGGCTCACTTCGTTTGTGGGCAATATGGCCGAAGTTCATAATGCTTCGATTAAATTTTAATGATTGTTTAAGTTACGAAAAATATTTATAAAAATTATTATTTTGAGGTTAATTGATAATTGTTGAATGTAATTAAGCTCTAAGACAGAATTGAACAATCAAGAATGTTTTATCCCATAAAGTTTGTATTTTATTGTCAAAAAAGCTTATGGTATGCCGTTACCAACTAACGAAAGACAAAATACGATTGATAGATTTGATAATTTAGTTTTTAAACTAATTTTAAAAACTTCTATAAATTATCGAAAAAATTGATTCATTGGCGCCCGCCGCCAACTTCGTAAGGTAATTAATTGGTTACATGGAAATTATTTATAGAAATTTTTTTATTGAGAAATGTTTTATTATAAAAATTATTATTCAAAATATAATGTGTTGAAAAAGAGACGGATTACATATTGTGTGAGTTATATATAATATATAAACATTGTATGAGTGTTTTATTTCACACTATAGGTTTTTACTTTTTTTTTTTTATTATTACACATAAATGAGCAATCAAATTTTATCTGCTGAAAGCATTTCAAAAGTATACACATATTTTTATGTTTTATAGATAGAACGAACGAATAACATATAACTTTAACAATTATATAAACAAATCAATCGACTCGAAGCATATTAATTTAAATACAAAATAATGTCTGCGTCTACAAGAATACTATAATAAATAAAAAATTCATAATAATATCTACTTACATTAATATCTGCTACTAGCTCCAAGGGCTGTAGACCTTACTTGATAAATAAATTAGAACCGCTTTCAAAGAAATTAACTGTTTTAACTTCGAAAGGTAATTGGTCACAAGGAAAAATTTTAAATTATTTTTTAATTTTTAGTTTCTTTTTTTGAAGGCGGTGCAATTTTGTTTAAAAATTCTTTATTTTTTACTTTTGAGTGTTGTATACAATCACGAAAAAATTTTCATTTGGAAATTTAGTAAAATTGTTGTTGCCTCTTCTCCCCCCTACGGGTCGTCAGTTTTGAACCAAATTGAAATGGAACCACAAGGAAAGCACCAGCTATCAAATAAAGAAAATCACCCAGTCAAAAGTTCTGAGATAACAAGCATAAAAAATTAAAATAAATAAAAACATACAGTCGAATTGAAAACCTCTTCCTTTTTTGAAGTTGATTAAAAAACATCTATCTTTTCTATTTATTAATTGTAAAAAACCTTAAATTCATAGAAAGAATGGATGATGAAAATTTTCCATTGTTCCCCAATCATTTGATATCGCGTGCATAAAAATTCTTTGTTTGAATAGGAAATAGTTTGTATTTTTAGAAATTTTTCCCCAAAAAATGGATGTAAACAATCTGCATAAAAACGCACCTTCCAACCCTGCATAGAATGGTTGGTATTTCTAGAGATTTTATTCAAAATCTGGTGTCAATTATTGTGCTAAAATAGTATAGGTACGTTCCCAAAGTTTGTGAGAGTTACCAAAATTCAACAAAATCGGACGAGCTCAAAAATAAGAGCTGATCAAACATAGCTAGATATAGATAAACGAAATACAAAACTCACTTTGTTCGGTCAAATAACCAAATCTCTGTTAGCAAAATTTTAATCCAAGAGTATTTTTTTATTTATGAAAATGTGTTTTAAAAACCTTGAATATACTACAAAAAGTATTTTTATCGACTCTTAATATTTTTAATTATTCTAGATTTTATAAGATATATTTTTTTTCTTGGTTGAAAATATCTAACAATATTAAATGTGCTCAATTTTATCCAAATTTTGTTCTTCTAATTTACATATTTTAACTACTTGCAACACTTTAAAAGTTATTACTAAAAAACTATTATTATGGTCGACTATACTTCGTATATATCTATTGTTGTACCATTTTTTAGTAATGACTTTAGCCAAAAGACTATTTTAGCCAAAAGGCTATAAACCAATTTTGTTAATATTAATACAATTTTATTAGATAGTATTCTATTTTTATATCACAAAAATGTGGTATTATTTTGATTGATATATACTTAAAATTCAATTAAATTTAAACAAACATAAAACATATAAAGTAGTCAGGAAAATTACACGAAATTTGAGTAGTATATCATGTTTACAATAAAACATCCTGTAAAAACACTGTCAACCATTATTTTTGACGTAGTATCGGTATCTAATATTGAGAAAAATGGTATAACACATTGAGAACAAAGCATAGTCGAACAGTTTCAAACATGTTTTTACTAATTAAGATAACTGTTATGACTGAACTGACAAAGACATCTAATAATTTTTACCAAAATGATGTCACACCATGGCAGTTTAGTGATTTGGATCTACGTGATATAAAGATAAAAGTATCGAACTCTTATTCGAGTATTTAAGCATATTTTTACATTTTAACTTTAATTTTTGCCAAATTTCATGCTTTATTTTTCACTAACGACAGTACCCTATTCATATATATGAATTTCGATGATCAGCCCAAATGATATGTCAATGACAACCCAAACTAATAAGCCAAGAGACTTAAAATTTTGCACTGAGTTTCCTGATATAAAGTAGTCGATTTTTTGAAATTTGACATCCTAAACTTGGTGAAGTCGAGTTTCATATTTAAACTAAATAAAATAAATGAAAATAAGGACAGCTCAAGGAGAAATTGTGTTTATTCTTCGTATACCTTTGGTTACAAATAATCAACCTTTTGAATTCAAGAAAGTGTAGTTTCTTTTGGAAGTACGCGGACGCTATGACAATTCATAAGTCACAGAGATAAACTCTAAAATATTTAAGAGTTGACTTAGGGCAAGACAGTTTCTCTCATGGCAAATTTTTCTAACATAGCCTGTTTTCTGTTTATTAGGGAAATAACCGACCTTCGCTTCTACTGTCTATAGTCTATCTAGCGGCAAATTGAGGAAGGGTAATTAAGAAAATCAGAAATTTTCGTTTACATTTCCGCCTTTCTGTCGAATCGTTAGCTCATTATTTAATCTAATAATCTGTATTATCAATATTTTTAGAATTACTGTATCAAGAAAATACCAGTAAACATTCTATTTCTAGTAATATATCAGTTTGACAAATTTACATATGACCGTTAAAATTCATGGAATTTATCTACGATCTAATTTAACTCAAATAATGTCTCAATTTAATGATTAGTATATATACAATATTAAAAACATTCTGAAGTGTTTATTATCTATTGAAGACAGAACATTGAATTGTAATTACAGCTTCTCAAATACAATTATTTTCATACATTTTCTTGAAGTAGAATTAATTATTTTTCGAATAATGGCCAATTTAAATTTTAATACATCTATTAATAGTGTTCGAAAAACATATGTCCGTAAAAATACACTCTCATTGTAATAAAAATACGGCATAAAACGAAGAGCCCTTATTTCATCTCAACTGCTTGACTAAAGATAAGATTTGTCTTCCATTGGACATTATCTCTGTTTTCATCTATCCTAATACCAAAGCAATGAAACACATATTGAAGTTTCTATAAGCATTATTGAACACATACCCTATCATTGTAATAAAAATACGGCATGAAACAAAGAGCCCTTATTTCATCTTAACTGTTTGACAAAAGTTAAGATCTGTCTTCCATTGGACATGATCTTTGTTTTCATCTATCCTTATACCAAAGCAATGAAACACATATTGAAGTTTCTATAAGCATTATTGAACACATACCCTATCATTGTAATAAAAATACGGCATGAAACGAAGAGCCCTTATTTCATCTCAACTGCTTGACTAAAGATAAGATTTGTCTTCCATTGGACATTATCTCTGTTTTCATCTATCCTAATACCAAAGCAATGAAACACATATTGAAGTTTCTATAAGCATTATTGAACACATACCCTATCATTGTAATAAAAATACGGCATGAAACGATGAGCCCTTATTTCATCTCAACTGCTTGACTAAAGATAAGATTTGTCTTCCATTGGACATTATCTCTGTTTTCATCTATCCTAATACCAAAGCAATGAAACACATATTGAAGTTTCTATAAGCATTATTGAACACATACCCTATCATTGTAATAAAAATACGGCATGAAATAAAGAGCCCTTATTTCATCTTAACTGTTTGACAAAAGTTAAGATCTGTCTTCCATTGGACATGATCTTTGTTTTCATCTATCCTTATACCAAAGCAATGAAACACATATTGAAGTTTCTATAAACATTATTGAACACATACCCTCTCATTGTAAAAAAATACGGCATGAAACGAAGAGCCTTTATCTCATCTCAACTGCTTGACAAAAGATAAGATCTGTCTTCCATTGGACATTAACCCTGTTTTCATCTATCCTAATTTCAAAACATTGAAACACATATTGAAGTTTCTGGAAGATTGTGAACTCAATGTATAACCTAAACTAATTTATATAGTTATTTTTTTTGTAAAAATGAATTATAAATTATGTACTGTAGTAAGTGTATTGTAGCTGAATAATTTACTTTTTGTAAGTTGAAAGCTTAATTTAAAAAAAAAAGGACATATGGGCGTCTACTGGACTTCAATTCATAAACAAGCAAGTTTAGGTATTTAGAGAATGTGGGGAAAGATATATTGAGCTCTGCAGGGGTTATTACGTAAGTTTCTAAATTTATAAATATAATTCTACATCGGAAAATGCACAAAATTTATATAAATTGAATAATAAACATTGATTTTCAGTAAACATTGATTTTCAGTAAACTAAACGGTATGAAGAGCATAAAATGTATTAAATGATAATCTTTGGCATGATTAATTTTTATTACTTTGATGTTATAAAAGTCATTAATAATCGAACTATTCTAATAAAATTGTTAAATTACAATGTCTTTGATCTTATAAGTGAACTTATTAAACTATTAAGTAAAAAAATTTTACTATTATTATTGTAATCAAAAATATTTTATATTTCAGTTATATTTTTTGTGTATAGAATGTGTGGAATTTTGTGAGGATAATTAACCATATAAACAAAAATATATAATTAATATTGATGATGAAGTAGTTTATAATTGGGTGAAGTTTATACGCGATAGAAGTGAAACTTCAAGATAGGTAGCAAATATAGAATTTTTGGAATAGGATAATTGTAAGTTTTATTTGTGATGATATTGATAACAAGTTATAAATTAATATGTATTTTATTCATATATATATTACATAAATTACACTTACCTTGTTTTCGAGTTTGAATTTTCGATATATGATACGAAAGGCTTATGGTAACAGAAGTATGACATAAATAATGATAAACACGACAATATTTTGAATTCATTTCGGCATACATACATGAAAAATGTTTTTATAAAACTAATCAAATATTTATATTTAAATTATTCATGATGGCTTTGCAACAAAAAAATGTGTACAATACATGATGCTCTTAGAAATATATGTGTACAATGCATGTGTAGCTGTATGCAATTCATCACGATTGTAATGGGGCTACAGGCGCGCAAACATACGCATACATACACTGTAATAAATACTGTATAATGCCGTCTATCTCATTCTCTCGCACGTTAAGTCCTATAGATATATATCATACTCTAGCACGTTATAGTCTATAGACGGGTGTGATTAAACAATTTAGTATTAATAGTCAGAAAAATAAAACTTGTATGGCATCTTTAAAAGCACATTTCGAATACGCGTAGTTATTAGGCCTGGCATCTATACATACATTTGAACGTATTTACGTATGTAGGGGATACAAGCCTCTATCGGGCCACTTTTTAATAACTATTGAATATCTCAACCATACATATTGATTGTATTTTTGAATTTTATCCTAATTTGTATAAATTTAACAATAAAAAGTATAAAGAAAACTTATACGATTTACAAACATTTGCCAATCATTTAAGAGATCTTGACTGCATACTAAACATTAAATTCGAGGTCTTAAAAGTTTTAAAATTGAAATTTTGATTTTCGATAGTTTATTTTTATGATGGTTTTTATCATTTTACCTTTATTTTTTAATTTTGTGTAATATTTTACTGCTTTGTATCAATACCAGTAGCAACAAATGATTAGGGTTGTGAAAAATAAATTATAAAATTTGGCAAAAATTAAAATTAATGTACATTTTTGTTTTGTTTTATTAAAATTAAAAGACAAATCGATTATTGAATTTTTATATCATGTGAACAAAACACGAGCTGTCATAGTGTGACGTCATGTTGGTATAAACTATTAATTTGCCATCTGCCAGTTTAATCTAAACAACTGAAAAACTTATACGGAATTTACTTAATTTTATTTTGTAAGCAACTTCCTGAATACAATCATTCGAGGATTAGAACAATATATCTACGAAAAAAATTATTTTTCCTGCACCTCATTTAGGTATCTACCAGGTGCCTAAGCAAACTAATACATAATTTTATTAATAAATAAGCATTTTTTTACGATATTATTTTATTTTAAATAGCTATTATTATACATATTATGAATCAGACATTGATTTATTTTTATTTTTCTCAGCTTTCCCTTATAGAATGAATTATTGATGAAATAATAGTGATTTGTAAATCAACATTAGAATGAATATTGATGCAAGCTAACAGTTTGTTAGTTTTGGCAAATATAAATCGACTAAAATAAAAATGTATATGAATGTGTATGAATGAAAAATAATGTATAGTTTCGTTTTGAACTGGTTTTAAAAATTATTAAAATTTTGTAAAATATACTTCAATACAATATCGTTTGAATTTTCATTTTAACTTATCGTCGGCCTAATTCATTAACGTGTTACCAGCATTTTTGGAAAGTTTACAGGACGTAGAAAGATTCCATAACGTTGGTTACTTTAATTTTCCTTGACATTTAAAAAATAGGGCAATCAGCGGTTATATTTTAAAATTTGATTTTGTTGTAGTTTCGAAATGATTCAACATATTAACTTTATTTTTATGTTTCATAAGCTCTAATTATTTAGATATCATATTATCAAACTTAAATCAAAGATAAATCAAACAATATATTTAATAGATCATATTTTCACATGAAAGTCGGGTGTTAAGTCTTACCTCCTGTTTGGGGCTAGAATTAACAGCTCCGAGGTAAGTATTAACAGAAGGGGCAACAATTAATATTATGATACGTATGTCAACTTGTATAGAAAAAAACTTTTTGATCATTAAAATGAAGAAATTATAAAATAAATGAACAAATATAAGAAAAAAAACACTGATGGGAAACTATATTGGGTATAACAAAATACTACAAAAGAGTTTCCGTAGTCATTATCCGAATTACAACTTAGGCAAGTGAATGAGTCACCTTTGATACACTCAGATTAGGCCCAGTTTTTGCATGAGATACATTGAAGGCATTCACCATCTGATGTATATTGATTATAGTAGACGTCGCAAACATCACAAAAATATTCAACTTCTTCAGAATCACTGCTTTCATTTAAAATCTGTCTCTACTTTTTCATATTTATTAATATCTTGTTGCTTTTTAAAATAGCTTTACTCTTCGTCTTACTCTTTTCTTTATCGTTTTTGTTAGGTTTATTCAGTTCTTTTATTGTCATTTTCCTCTGTTTCAGTTCTTTAATTTTATAATTTTCTTCTAAATCGGTATTCTCTGAAATATCCGGGTGAATACTGCTATACCCACATTTTCTAGACAATTTGCCACAATTCTCTAGAAAATTCTCCAAACACGTTTCTCTCTATTATATAGGTATAAGAAACAAAAGTCAATCGCACTTCATTTTCCATTTTTATTTTATTTTTGATCCCTATGGCTTCGGCTATTTAAATCATATCAAAAAATGATTATTTTTTTAGTTTATTAATAACAAACAAATTTTATTAAAATGCTTCGATGCGCAATTATAAAATTTGTTATTGCCTATATTACTCGCTATATATATTGAATCAAGCCTTAATGATAAATAAACGAAGAGACAGACAATAATAATAAATATCGTTCAATAAAAAATAAATGTATATGTTTTAAATTAATTTTCGTTTAAATTCTAATCAAAACCAATTTGTTCCGGTTATATAAATTAATTTAATATATACCACGTCCTACGTCATTTTTTAATAATTAAATCGTTAATCCCAATTAAAATTAATTAAGTTCATAAATGTATTAATCAAATAATTCATTAAAAAATTATTTATTTTTAAAGTGTCCTTCGTCAAATATATTTTCTTATTGTTTAATATATATTGTTTCTTAAATTTTTTTTTAATTTTTAAACGAAGGTAATTTTTTAATTTGTTACACGCGTCATTTTGTTTTCAATTATTTTTTTAAACAATTATTGTTATAATAAAGTTTATTCAAAATTTAAAATTCAAATAATTAAAAAAAAAAAATACATACTACATTATTGAAACGCACACAAAATAACATTTTATTAATGCAAATTAATTTGCATTATTGGGAATATAATATTGTTAAATAAAAATTCATAAATTTATTTTTAACTATAATATAAATAATAATCAAAAGAAAAATAATAAATTAGTTACATTTGATAATTATTTTAATTCATTATTGTTAAATATCTATGCATTATTTATTAAAATTTATATCATACATAATTGTGATAATAATAAATTTGGTAATACCAAATTTAAATTTGGCTCCAAAGATTTATCAACATAAGTGATTAATCAAATGATATATGTGTGTGAATGATATATGATTTAACATAGAAAATTTCTCAAAATTTGTTAATAAATATAAATAAATAATTATTTATGTTTTAAAATAATCACTATTGCAATTTCTTTCATCATTCTTACAATTTTCAACCCAATAACTACAATTTAATGTTATATTGAACAAATAATTATATTTTCTAAAAAGATAATTGAACAAGTAATTATATTTTCTATAAAGCAAATGATTTAATACAAATTTTAGCTACTCATGGCTTATGAATCGATTATGAATTCCCTTTCACGTAGTATGTAGCATATAGGAAACATTATTTATATACAGTGAATAGGCAACTTGCTAAACATATAAGTATATATTAAAGGGTGTATAGATACAAGCGGAGGGATAGTACCCATAGATCAAAAAATACTCATCCAAAAGTTATGAAATTTGGTATACCCAATATTGAAATAAAAACCTAGTGCTTGTCGGAGAGTTTTTGTTAAAAAATATTTCTAAATATAAAATCAAATTTTGTTTTTTATCTTAGAAATTGTATCTTAATTCAACTTAAATGCTATAATAAAATTAACAAAGCTAATCGTTTTTCCTACGATATATTGTACTTTTTAAATAAGTTTCTCTTAATTTAGATAGCTGCTTTCACATGATGCTGTACTTACCTTATAAATATTTCAGTAAATTTGTTTCTTATAAATGTTTATCAAAAAATGAACACCACTTGTTCCAAATATTGAATAAGTGAGTTATTTTTACATCAATTACTAACAAAAATACAACTCAACTAAAAATAAACTATATTTATAATTCATAAAAATATACCTACATGAATAACTAACAATACATTGGCATTTTTATTTATGATGAAAATATTACTGTAAATTTTCAAATTGATCTCTTAAACCGTGATTATTATTAAAATAATCTAGCTTTTGAAAATAATTAAAGGAAAATAAACAAAAATATCCACATTGAGATGAAAAATAAATTTAAAAAAATTCTAAAGAAAATTACGAAAAAAAAACTTATTGTTCTTGATAATTTAGAAAATTTATTGTTAATACAAACTAATAATACAAACGCACTTAAAAAGGTCATATATCTATCTAGTTTTACTGTAAAACTTTAGTACATACCTTGACCACCAAATAGTGGTAGCAATTCAATATCGGTATAGAAAGTGGAATTTTGAAGAAAAAGCTATCTCCGTCTGGTGAGCAGCATAGTACATCAGTTTTTAGGGTACTTAAAAATTAGACTTCATTGGTGTCTGATTTCTTTGGTACTACATATTGATGCAACTTGGAATTATTAATAACTACAATTTACCTCTTTTTTTTAAATTATTTCGTAAAATATTATATTTTCATTGTAGAAATCATTTCTATGTATCGTATCTCTTTATTTCAAATGGATATATTAAATTTTAATAGCTTGGCTCATTTATGTGAGCATAGCGTATTTATTGACGGTGTTTTTGATTTTACTTTGGATAACATATGTGTGTTTTGTTATGTTTGCAGAAGGGAAAATAAAATAAAATTCAAAAAACTTAATAAATATATTTATACTATGTGTATTTTTTTTTCTTTTACAATAAATCATTACATTAAAGTATTTATAATACATTTTATTTAATACACGAATTTTTTTGAAAAATAAAGAAATGAAAAACTGGAAAATAAATAGTAAACTTTGATTATTTTAATGGAGTAAAAATAATTAGAGAGCTCTTCTTTTATATACATATTTGTTCAGATCCGGCTCAAAGTGGATTGGCGTGTTAAATTTTTGATATTTTTATGAATCTATAATTTAAGTGTTTTAGGTACATACTGGATAAAATTGCTCAATACTGAACATTCATTAAAGAATAATAATTAAATAATACAGCTTATTTAAATACTTCTTCAATTCATTGAATAAGACGATATAATGAGCCGGATAATCTATTTGAATTATTTTTTATTAAAACCATATGTGCAAAAACTTAACAAAGTGCATTACATTATTGGTAACTATAAAATTGTCACTGTAATGTTTGTGTTTTGTTTTGTTTTGTTTTGTTTTTTTTTTTTTTTTTGAGTTCCAAAACTATATTATTTATAACGTCAGTCTAAATCAATTTTCAATTAACAAATTTTTTTTCCACAAATTTCTTGCAGTAAAATTTTTCCAATATTTACATTCAATTCATACTTCAAACTTGAACAATGATGAAAAATTCATTAAATTTTCAGTGTGTTCCACTTCGAGTACAACCCTTGTAGTTTAAATTGGAAGGAACAATTTAAATATTAAGAATTTATACTGTCCACTACTTTTTTATTGGGGTATTTGAAGCATGAAAAAACCTAAATTCTTATTATTTTTTCTAAATAAAATAATATCTAGTATAATTTTCTAATTTTTGTGATATTAATTTGATCAAAACGGACAATAAAATGATAGCTCAAACTCCTACAAATTATGAAAGAGTTCTCCGATTATATTTTGGATACGTAAATTATATCGTTTTTTCAAACACCAAAATAAAAAAGTAGTTACTCATGAAGCGAGGAAACACTGTAGATACTAATACAGTTTGTCCCATTGTATAAGAAAAATAATAAAATCAGTCCAAACAATTATCACAACCAGGAGTTTTGTTCCTTTTAAATCTATTAAAACTTAAAATTGCACTTTTGTTTTACTCATTACAACGATGCAGAAATTGATTTTGTGTAATAAATGTTTAGCATAATTTCAATATTAATTAATGAGTATTTTTATTTTGGTTCTATATTTAACAACCATTAATTTTAGTAGGATAAGCTATTTTATTAGTCATTTTCCAAGATGGAGGTTGTATTACAATTACAATTTTGTTATGTTGAACAAGAAACATAACTTATTACTTCTATTTGATATAATAAAGTAGTTGAGCAAAAATTACTGTGTAAGTTTATTTATTCATATAACATAATTAATACCATGGAATACCAAAAATTAAAGCTATCTGCAATGAATAAACTTAACTTACACAACGCTTATACCAAAACTCCTAGTTGTGCTAATTTATCGAGTTTGATCCCATTTTTGTTTGATTTTTCTTATTTTTATGTGTTTATATTTTTATATAAGAAATTTTGTAAATGTGAATGGACTTTCATGACCTTAAGAATTTTAAACTTCTATGTTTAGTATTACATGCAAAAGTATAAAGTCTTTGTTCGATTTTGAATATGAATTTAATTGTACAATATCTGAATAACACTTTACATATTTTTCTATTGGAGATTCTACCTACATCTCACTAATAAAAAAGATTTATTCAAATTTATTGAAGCTAAATCGAAACTGAATAGAATTTTATTGGAAATAATTTTTTTTTTTTATTTATAAGAATTCAAAATTTTGAACAGGCTTTAATAAAATTGGAAATTGAATTTCTTATTCAATCGCATTCATTTCCGATTCAATTAAAATAGGATTGTAGATAAAATCTTTCTTACTATAAATCTCCAAAAGTAAATTCGATATGAATATTAGTCAACTAAATTTAAATAACATAGAAAATATAATGTTGAAAATTAATTTCATAAAAAATAAATTTTATATTTTCAAAATCCAAAAATATATATAGTGACTAGTCTTTAGTTTTATATTCTACAAAAATGTATTATTTTGAATTATATTTATGACCGTAATCTAATTTTTCTGTCACTTACTTTTATTATCCTATTAAATTTTTGTGGAATGAACTTGGTCCCATCAACTTATATTTAATTTAAATAAATTGGTATTTATTTTATTATTATAAATAAAACTATGAATAAGATTTGTAGTATTTTCTTATAAAAGTGTAAAATTCACTTTAGCTAAAATAAAAAATAGCTCAACAAATATAAGTTTATATAAAATCGATATATTCATGAATATATTTTTTATCATATAAGAATTTATTATCTCCTAGTATACATAATAATAAATTATATATATTATATTTTTTATATATCTATTAAATATTTTATTGAAATCCATTTAAATGGAATCCAATGCACCTCCAGTTAATTTTGTTGCATATACATTAATTACCTGTAAAATAAAAACACACATTTTTAAATTTCTACTATCGTAATCAATACGAGTCAGAGGAAAAAAAGACACATGACTGGTTAAAGGAATTAGTTTATTAGAAAAGATAAAATTATTTAAAAAATTTAAAATAAAAGTTTTTTTTAAGGACAATTCAAAAGCAGTAAGAGCTTTGTTGGTCAAGATTTCTAGTGTGTCTTTTATCCTGACTACTAACGAACTCGACCGGTTACCACCCAAATTGAACGATCGGCTACTAACACAGCCTAAGATTCTAAGGACTAGAGATTCGTATCAGCCATTATTGAAGACACTCTTGGCCATAAGTCGGGGCTATACTTTAGATTTAATAACTGTTTTAGCGTCAGACATTTTGAGTTTTATTGATCGGTTTTTAAAAATCTAAAAATAACTGCACTAGATTTATAATAACCTACCTTATAAATGTAAGCGTATTGATCTTTTGTTTGTACAGCGCCAGCCCGATCTCTTCTTATTCTATATACAATTTTTGGAACATCAATAACACGAGTTAATTCAAATTCACGCATCAGAATATCACATGAAATAATTGTACCCGTACGTCCAGTTCCTGGACTACAATGTACAACAATTGGTGTGGGTCCCATAAAGGGCTCACCAGTACTTAAATATCCATTAGCCGATTCTCTCATCTGGAACAATTAGAAGTAATATTAATGATAATTTCTAAAAGTTTAAAATATAATAGTCCCGGTTCCCATATGCAAATCGTATCATTTATAAAAATACATCTAAAAATTTTAATGAATTATAATTAGTATAACAACTGTTTGCTCTTTGAGAATTCTGTAAAGTGGGTCGTTATCATTTTCGGAGCCCGTAAAGTTTACGATTTCCCCCATAAAATAGAAATTGACGTACATCTTTTTTTTGGTTTTTTTAGATGAAGATCACTAATACACAAATGCAAAAACCATTTTTGAATAACATCTGGCAAACCTCTGTCCAATAACATCAAAATTGATATTTTTCACAATTTTCAAATTATTCGACAACGAACATCTGGTTTTATCACACGACTGACAAAATAGTATTTATATTTTCCTACTTCTATACAAAAAAATTGATATCTTTCAATTTAAAGCATGTGGGAACAATCGAAAATTTATATGTAAAATAAATATCAAAATCTCTAATCAAAACACTTACTTTATCATCTTCATTATCAGACGTATTATTTGTATTTGATTTTGTATAACTTCTTGCTTCAATTAAGAAAGCTATTAATGAATCAGCTTCAGATGGTACGCCCCTTTCTGGCCAACCTAAATACCATAAATGTGTTATTTCTCTCCAGGAATTTGATACCATATTCTATAAAGAAAAAAATACATACATTTAGATCAAGTTATAAAATTAATTTTAATCTTTGAATAGTACATATATTTACCTTCAATTGTATACTATGGATTATGTATTTTTCCTTCACTTCACGTTTCTTCAAAGTAATTTGAAAATCACCGAATTGTCGATGACAATCCAATACTTCAGATGGTGGTAAATAATCAAAACATTTTTCCTGTTCGAAAAAAAAAATTATTTTTGATTTACCGAATGAATACGTAACGGAAATTCAGGGACATAATAGCAAAAACATAAAACAATATTGAAATCCTTAGCTGATTGTTTTCATACAGTCATTAATTTATATGCAATCGGTTAAACCTAGTGTATACACGTTTGCCGTGCTATATTTACTTTTAAATACAAAAACATCGTATTTTTCAACTTTCATAAAATCACTTAGGGTAATGTGTACTAGCGCATTTCAATCATTTTAACAAATATGGACATGAATGCAATAAATATTTTGAAATGAGCTTGCGTACGACTATTCGGCATCCAACTATGAAGTCTATAGAACGGGTCTTATAATGGTCGTCAACATATTACACCATTATAACATTTCCTCCCCAAGAAATACAAGAAAAACTGTTCGTTTAGTGGAGGATCGAGACGTACTTGAGTATGCAAAAAATTGTGCATCGCATTTTATCAATGGATGTGTTAAAAATAATTCAAATATTAAGGATCCGGAAGTTGCACGATTAATTTGTCTTTTTACGAATAATACTTTAAATATTTTGATTAAAAAAATTTAATACTTACAACACCATTTTCATATAAATCTGTAACCTGTACAACAAGTTTGCTTTGTTGTTCCCATATCATTCTCCAAAAATCGTCAATAGTATTTTCTAATGGCGCTTGTGTAGCAATGTAAAATGCTTTTGAATTCTTTGGACCCTACATAACATAATATTATATAAATATATTTTGTTTTGTGAGATCTATTTTAATTGTACGTGATTTAATATCGTCATTATAAAGTGGCGTGTAACACATGGAACGGGGATTAGATAGAAAAAAACAGCGAGCGAAGGTAGGGATGGGTAAAAAGATGTATGTTATACGCGTAATGGCGTAAAATAGATTAGTTTAAAATAATTAAATTTACTTACTCGAATAAAATTAGCATTTATATAATCACTATTGATATCACCTTCAATTTTGGTCAAATATACTCGAGTTTCTGGTAGAGGTATAACATTAGCATATCTATTTTTAGATTCGCATCCAAGTGGGACCTCACTTGCTTGTGCTGTTATCACTGGTATATCATCATATTCTTTAGCAATTCCTTCTTCATTGTGTGCAAAATTTGCTAACTTTGAAAAATTCATAGGATGTGATATATTTTCCTAAAATTATATTTCATTTTTTAAATATTCCAAACTTATAATAGTTTAAAGATAAATAGCCCCAAAAGTGGGTGTACTTACAGTATCCTCAAAAGCTGGATTACCATATGATCGTTTTGAAGCACGAATAGCTCCTTTTCTGCGTACACTATTATACACTGAGACGCTATCCAAACTATATGCATCTAAACTAACTGGAGTACATCGCTGACCATAATTAAAACGTTTTTGACGTTTTCTCATAATTACCTGTAAAAACAAATTAGTTATAAAATATTATAATTTCAAATAAATACGAGATGACGGGATGTCTTTTTGTATTTAAGGAATTCCCGATGGTTAATTTTCCCGCCACTTTTTGGTATCTTCAAATGAGCTGAAATTCGGCGCATAAAGTTCTTTACAAGGCAAAATAATATTATTTAAGCTGGGAATCATTCCAGCAATTTGAATGAATTTCCAGGGTAAAAGCCACTTATTTCGACGTTTTTAAAGGTTTGTTCTAGATTAAGCTTGTGTCAAGATTTCATAGATTTGCGTATATGTACAGTCCCTCCGAATTGAACTGAAGAGTTGGAAATTTGGATGTAGATTAAGTTAGTGTCAAGGAAGTGTTTTTTGGAGGTGTCAATCTCCCATTACCCTCTGCTTTTTGTACGAATGAAATATCATTATATAGGTTTATTAGGATTTGCGCACTATCACAGCTTCTTCATATCGAGCCGTAGGCTAAGTTAAAGCCCCTCTTCCTCTTCAATGCATAAAATACTATATTTTTGTAGTTTTTGAAAAATAGCGCATCCCCACAGCACCTTCAAATTGAGTTAGAGGGTTGAGAGCCTCTTGTACTAAGACGTATTAATGAGTGGGAAATATGGCTTTGGTGATAAAGCTCGAATTTTTTTTATGGCAACTACCTGAAAAATTTTGTTATCAGTCTAACTTAATTTCACAGGGATGAAGCCGAACAGAAATTTGTATTATAAAAATTAACATTTTGCCTAATTTGAAATATCTAATTAATAATATTTTTTTGAAAATGGGAAAACAGATGTCATAGTACCTACCAAAAGTAATGCAAGAAGAACCAAACAAATAGCCGCAATTGTAATTATTATAATGGCAATTATTGTTATTGGATTTGTTTCCTCCTCTATATCTATTGGTTCCATTGTATTTTCTAGGCTTTCAGTAGTCGTTGATGTTGTTGTTGTTGGTGTTGTTCGACCATCCGGTGAATTTGTATGTATATTATTTTCATCGGCGGTACTAAAATGTTTATAAACATTATTTTCACTGGTTTTATGTCCATATTTATAATCATAACCAAATGTTGTTGTTTCGAATATATGTGAAATAGTTGAAGAAGATAATGGCATTGATGAAGATGATGTTGTTGTTGTGGTTGGCTTTGGTTTCTTATTAATTGTTTCATGTAACGTATTATCATCAATATTTTTATAATTATTTGTTGTCAAAATTGATGACGACGAATGCACAATAGTTTGAGCAGTTGTAGAGGCGTCAATAGGTAATTTAACTTTAATATCATCATCTTCCTCACTTGTTGGTGTTAAATAATTCGATTTACCAGGTTTGATTGTATTTTCACTACTTTGTTGATTAATAAAAGATAAATTATCATCTTCATGGCTTAAGCTTTTATTTTTTATTACATAAGAATTTTCAACAGTCGTACTTGAAACATTCGATTCTAAGGCACTTAAGGTAATTGGTATAATATTTGTTGTAACCGTTGAACTTTCTGGTAAAAATGTGGATGTTTCTGTTGAAGTAGCTTCAGTAGTAACATCATCGTTAGTTGGTATATTTGTCGTCACAACTGTTTCATTATTACTATCATTAACCGTAGTCATTAAAATTCGTTCAGTTGTTGTACTTAAATCGAATTCTGTTGAAAATTCATAATTAATTGGTGTTGTACTAATTGATTCTAATAATGAAATGCGATTTGTAAATTTTGTAGTACTTTCTACAGTGGTTGATGGATTCTCCGTTGTAAGTTCGATTTCAACTGTAAATGAATTCGAATCAGTTGTGACGGAATCATTTGTTGAACTATCGATGATTTCAACATCAAATAAACTCTCGGATGTTGTCGTTTCAATACTATCAATTGTCGTTGTACTTATCGAATCTTCGGTCGTAGAAAATATATCAAAAATGTTTTGTTCAGGTGGTAAAATACGAACAGAATGTTGTTGATTTTCTTGGACAATCGAATCCGATATGGTGGTTGTTTCAGGGGAATTTGTCGTTGTTTCTAAAGTATCTGTATATTTAATTGAGCCACGTTTTGTTATGTTGGTTGTATTCTTTTGTAAATTTTCATATACTGGATTAATATTTGTAGGCGTTTGAGTTGATAAATAATGTGGTTTCCACTTTGGTTTTTTTATAATTGTATTCTTTTCATTCAATTCATCGCTTTCAATTGGTTTTACTGAAAAACGTGCACGTGATGTAATTGTTTTAGGTGTTGTGGTCCTTTGTTGCTCATTTTCAATAGTTTTTATTGAAAAACGAGCACGATTTTTAATTGGAGATACTGTTAAATAATCTAATTCGTTCACTTTTGGCGATAGTGTTGTTTCAATTGTTGTTTTATTTGTTAAATATTTACTTTCAATATTTAAGCTTGTATTATTTTCGATAATTAATTTCGAATGACGTGACGCTGCATTTATTGAATCAAATTGTTCAATATTTTCAATATTATTGTAATTGATGGTTTTATTTACTCGTGGTTTAATTATTTCAATAATATTTGGTATATTTGTAGTGGTCAAATCATCATTTTCTTTGATATTATTAATAATTTCTTTTTGTATATTATAATGGCGATCGTCGAATAGTAACGTGGTTGGTGTTGTTAATTCACTTGTAAAAATATTTGATTTTGAACTTTTTACATTTGATTTTGTCTCTGACGATATTTCATCGAATAATTCGGAACTTGTATACCGTAATATTTCAGGCGATACATCATATTTATATACATTATTTATACTTTGAAATTCCGGTGATGTATATTTTTCATAGGAACGACTATATTCACTGCGATTTGATGATGAATTTTTCTCTTTAACATTTTCTTTTGCTGATTTTGTTGAAGTACTTGCAATATCTGGATTTGAAGTAACTAAAGCAATTTTTGGTGATATATTTGAGCTGAGTGGAGAGGCATCAGTTGTTACAGGAGATCGTAGAATATTATATTTGACTGAACCCCTGTTATATGATTTATCGTTTGATTCTAAGGCAATTTGATCTTCAATGAAATTATCGTTTACGTAATCAGATCTATTATTAGTTTGTGTGTCATTATTATTGATTTGATTCAAATCGAATAGTTCTTCGAAATGAGATATTGAACTACTGTTAAATATTGTGCTGTCTGTCGTTGTTGCTTCGTCATTGCGTATGTTTCGTGATAAATATTCTGCTGTTGTTAGTTCTTGTGTTAAACATGAGGTAATGATAAGTAAAAACCCTGAAACAAAAATGATTTGCTGTTATTATTAAAATTGTATGAATAGAATAGGCTTTTCAGCAAAATTTCCTGACTTTTCCTTGACTTTAGATTCTTCTATACCATTAAATGTTATATCTACACCCTGAGTAGTTTAGGATGAATAGCGAGCTGAATGAATGATTCCAAGTGTTACATGAACAAAGATTACGTCAAAATTACAAATCCGTATTAAATAAATTAAATATTATGTAATGTAAGAACGTGATGTGATTTACCTATTCTGTTTTAACATAGCAATATAGTTTCGTGACCTACATCTATTAATAGAAAGTAGAAATTCATAATAAAACGATCATAATTGGAATAAATTTGTTTTCTTTTTTTTTTTTTTTTTTTTTTTGTTCAAATGTAATTATCATCAATTTGTATTATATATTAGTTTTGTAAAATTATATTAAGTTAAGTAAATTTAGCGTTTCCACAAACATTAAAATAAAACTTTATTGCTGTTTTTAGTTTTTCTAGGGTCTTAGAAAACCCAAAATAATACTTAGTTCACAATTGGAAATCTAGTTTTCGAGATATCGCTTGAAATTTGTCCGAAATATTGACAAATTTCAAGCGATCAGATCAGATTTCAGACACGATATCTAAAAAACTACGCATCCAATCGTTAAATGGATGTTATTTTTAAAATATGCTGATCAAATTAATCTTATAAACAAACATAATTTAATCGAAATCGGAAACTAAACATTTTTTTCGATTTTTTGTATTTCTTTAAGGGCCCTTGTGGAAAAATCAAAAAAATCGAGCAAACTTTTTTTTTCCGATTTCGATTAAATTACGTATACAAGGGTATTTTGACCTGTATATTTCAAAAATTAACAATCACATGCATAGTTTTTGAGATATCGATGGAAAACCGATTCGGAGGTCAATATTCCAGACAGACTGAAAGCGATATTCCAAAAACTAACCATCCAATTGTAAAATTAATGTTATTTTTGTTTTTCTTAGACCTTAATTACTCTAGAAAACCTACAAACAACAAAAAAAATTTTTTTGGGATATTTTGACGATTCTTAAGGTTTTATTTAATCCCAAACCCAAATAATACTGGTGCAACAGCAGATCCCGAAAATTTTAAAATAAAAATTAATATGTCTTCAAGTAATATATACATATATTGACGTGTAGATTTCAAAAATAACATCCGTTTATCGATTGGATGCGTAGTTTTTCAGATATCTCTTAAAATTTTATAACTGTAAGGACTACATGTACATTTTATTAATGTTAATGATAAATAATAGTTGAAACATTGATACTAAATCATTTGTCGGGTATTTTCTAAAATGTAACTGAAAAAAAAAATATATATATTAAGAATACATACCCAACCAAAAATTCATTCCATTGTCCATGGCTGTTACATTGTATAAGCTTGTTAATACTGAGTGTTGCTTTTGCGCAGAATCTGGAATAAAAAGAAAATACTTCATTGGAAAAGTTATACGTAGGAAAATTATATATTAGAATTTATAAGCATAAAATTAATAAAATAATTTTAATATATTGCTTATATGTAGAGAATTATGTATCTTAAGGTAGTTGTTCTGCTGAAGAGTCAAGAAATTCTAAATTTTTATATACTCATTAAGGGTGTTAAGATACAATTATCATTAAAATTTGAAGTCGATTGACCGGTCTTAAATTCGAGTTATTTATAAATTCGGATAATTTACATTGAGAAGTATGCGTTTTTATTAAAGTTCGCGATTATGATAAAAAAAAACAGTCAGAAACTTTTGACAAACTAATCGAATTTTAATTAATTTTTGAATTAAAAAAAAAAAAAAAAATATCCACCGTTTTGATATGAAGATATATAGCAACTGATAGTTCAACAATACCTGGATTAAAAGTGTGCAGTATCTTGTAGAGAAACAGAAGGGACAGAACGGGAAAGGGTTTTTAAGTTGGTTTGGTGATAGATAATCCAATCCAAATATTAAGCTGTGGAAATACCGATAATATAAAAATAATCTACGTTTATTTGAATTATATCCCTAAAAAATAAAAGGATAAAATTTGGAAAAGTACGGTTCATGTCTCAAAACAGTATGATTTTGTATTTGTGTGTGTGTGTGTTTGTGTGTGTATTTTTTTTTTAAATTTTCTATCTTTAATTTTTATTTAGTGTCAGAGAATAAAGTTTATTTTTATGTGTAACAAATTACGAATTATTATTATATTTCGAATGTATTATATTTTATTAAAATTATTGTATCGAATTGTATTTGATTGGCCTCACGGTATATATCAATAAATAAATTGATAATACTAATAAAAATAATTTAAGATGTTAGAAAAAAATAAATAAATTGACACACAAAGTTTTTATTTTTTATCCATACTCTTCTATACCAAATACTAAGAAATTTAGTTTAGTTTTAGTCTATTTTTGTTGTTTGCAATTTTATCGAAAATTTTTATTATTTACTTTTGAGTGTTGTAACAATTTGTTGTTTAGTGAAAAAATTTTAATTTAAAATTTGATTTTACTTTTTAATTATTTTTTATTTTTTTGAAGACGACTTTCTTTTTTCTTGATATAGATCAGGGTCGATAATATTTTAAACAAAAAAAATTATAGTATGATGAATCCCATTAGAAACGGAAGAGAATATAACATAAATGAAAGGAAAAATAATTTACGGGCAATCTGAGGTCGGGAAGTGGAAGGGGGTGAGTATTTAAGGATAAAACATGGTTTATCTCACTATGGAAAAAAGTTTTTTTCCTTAAATACTCACCCCCTTCCACTTTCCGACCTCTGATTTCCCGTAACATATTTTTCTTTTCATTTTTGTTATGTTCTCTTCCGTTTCCAATGGGTTTCATCCTACAGTAATTTTTTTTTTTTTTTTTACTTTTTACTATTTTTAAAGGCTTCTTTCTATAACCTGTTCTAAGAAAGGAAATACCAGAACATAATCTTGTAGTTTCAAATCAGAACAACGTATTATTAAATCGTATTATATTATTGAATACAATATTACCTATATTATTATTATTATTATAAAAAATTTCACAATGAAATTGATTATAATAATTAAAATTGAAGGGCAACACTTGCCTATACAAAAAATAAATTGAATAGATACTACATTTTGTCAATATTGAATGAGATCATTTAGGTGGAAATCCTGTAATAAAACATTAGATTACCTTCTTTTCTTTTTAAAAGAAACAAAAATCAGTTACAGATACCACTTTCATTATTTGTTTTAAACATCCCATTGCGCCATCATAATATATTACATTATAATTGTATTATAATGTAATATAAGTTGAGTATATTCAACACGTACGTAACTAATAGAGAAGGATCTGGAGATACTTGAGTGAGCAAAAATCGAGCACGGAATTCTGTCATACGAATTTGTTTACAACCGTTTCGTTTTTCGATTTACTATAAGATTTGAAGTCTTTTAATGATTGTTTTATGTAAAACAAGCGGACGCCACGCGGTTTCACCTGTGTAGTTCCCGTAATAGTACAGCGATAAAAAGTACTTGACGTCACCCGGGGATAGTGTAGCTTCCCAACGGTGAATGCATTTTTCAAACCGATACAGTAGTTTTTAAGTTTGATCCAGTAAATTGTGGCTGGATTAGTTTTTATCCTTTATCTATAAAATATATAATTTTACAAATTCTTGAGTGTTTCGGAATAAAGTTACGTATATATTATTTTATTCCATATAATATAGATCAGCGATAGCTAACCCGCCGGTCGATCCAAAGCCAATTTTTTCGCGATATCTTTATTTAATGGAGGCTTCACTAGGTACAAATTTTGCCTGTATATTCTATAATTTGTCGACCCAAAAACGGATCTGTAGATTTAAGTATCTTTTGTCAAATTAATCTTAAAAGGTTGGCTAAATTTCGATCGATGCTTTGTGACTTTCAGTTCAGTTATTCAGGGTTGGAATTCTTGAAGTGATATTTCCTCAATATACATGACTGAACTATAAAATATGAATTTTGATTTCCGTATTTCATTGAATTATAATAATAAATTTTTGTAAAATAATTTGTATAATTTTTAATTTTAGTTTACCATTATCATTTTCTGAAAGAAAAAAAAATGTAAACTTATATAATTGAATCAACACATGGTAGATCGAATAAATTCTCAGATTAAAAAAAATACGATTTTGACGGGAAATATATGATTTTGGTACCATCTCGAAATATTTAACTTTTATTATTCTTAAAAACAATTATTCCAAGAAAATTAGCGACACTCATTGAAATTTGGTAGACACATTCACTGACTTTTATTAAACAATACTAATATAAAAAGAAAATATATCTTTTATGTTTGTTTGGAAAGGATTAACTCAAAAACTACTAAATCGATTTTATAAGTTTCACCAATGGAAAGCTATATTATTATCGAGTAACAAAAGCTATACATTTTTTCATCAACGAACGCATGGTCTGCAAAAGTACAACTTTTAAACTATGGCAAATATTAAAACAAAAACTTTAAATA
Source organism: Chrysopa pallens (assembly GCA_020423425.1). NCBI lineage: Eukaryota > Metazoa > Arthropoda > Insecta > Neuroptera > Chrysopidae > Chrysopa > Chrysopa pallens. The sequence goes on from CM035594.1 coordinate 38,982,020, forward strand.
CTAAAATTTTTTACTTTTTTAAAACAAAGAAACATTATTTAAAACATCCTTATGTAAAACTAATAGTTTGGCTACAGTTTAGGGTCTATACACTCGAAACAATATATTTTGCTTTTAACTTTATTTTTATACAAATTTGATATAAAACCGAGGCTAAATCCTATCTCAATTACGACACAAATTAAAAAGAAATCCTCCATTGTAAATTTGTAGACCGGAAACCACCTGTAAAGAGCAGCAAAGCGCCGGGAAACAGATAGCCTTTGAACAATTCAATGTCCTGAGTGTGGAAATTTACTGAATTTGAATTTATTGACTGATTTATTTAAATACTTAAATTTAAATTGATTCAAAAACCAGGAAGTTATAAGCAATGAAAGATTATATATCCATGTCAATCTTGAAAATAATGTTTAGTATGTAATTCATCCCTAGATAGGAACAGTTGACATCATAAGTTTATTTGTTTAATTAGGAATTTTAAATATCTTGTTTATTTTTAAAGATTTAAAAAATAACTTCAGATCCATGTTCGTGAAGTAAAGACGCTACAATTGAAGAAATAAAAAAAAAATTAGTCAAAATGTCTATCTATTGCCTTTAAATGCATAATATTTCTAATTAGTTGCAGTATAAGGTGGTGGTAAGTGTTTGTAAAATAATTGGCAAGAATGTATTAAATAAGTTTAAAAAAATTGCCTATACTTCATATTATTACTCTTATAAAGAGATATATTCAATTAACCTTGCTTGCAATTTGCAGGTCGCTTGCCGTAAGCAAAACTCATATTCATATTTAAAAAACGTATAGTAAAGTAGTAATATGATAATTATTTGAATCTAAATAAAAAGATATATTTGTTTACGTTACTAGTTTGTATTTTATTATTATTAAAGTAGGTATGATATCATGTTTATTAATTCTAAGCACATTTTGTTTTTATGACTTTGAATGAATGTATCAATTATCAAATATACCAGATAGATAGTCAGTAACAAAGATGTTGACTTCAATTACGCGCTGAAAATTATTTAAAATAATTTTTTATGATTGTATTAATGACATTACATGTTTATTAAGACCGGACGCACACGATAAGATTTTCGGATCAGATGGTACTGTGAGAATATATTTTACATTCGACCCCGCACACAAATACACTTCTTAAGACAACATATTTTTTTATGAGAAATTGTTATGGGAATATCTGATGGTGTACCCATCTTTATATTCTAGAAGACATCTTTATATCTTTTTGGAAGACATCTTTATATTCAAAGGTAGTGATGGAGTCTTCTAAAGAAGGGTACACAGGATCAAACGTTCTAGGTACAAGAGTTGCTCTTGGTACTCTAACCACACGATTTGTGTTAAATATCGGGACCCGGTTATAGTGTTATTTGATTAAAAAATTTTTTAATTCGTTTCTGAATTACCGATAACATACGACAATTTTTTGGCAAATGGATAAGCTAAAATCTAGGAAGTTAAGATAGTGTGTACAAATTTAATAAGTATTTTGAAATAGTTAAAACCTCTAGGCTAAGATTTTATAAAATTATTTTTAACAACTAGTTTTTAAATAAAATATCAGTATCATTTAATAGTATTCACAATTTTATCAAAATAATTACAAATATATTACACTGACCTTAATTACAGGCGTATCGTTTCATTAGTTGAATGTGAGATATGAGTGAAGTGAAACAAATTGTCGATATTCTGAAACAATATGATAAAATAATTATAATTAATGCTAAAATCAGAAATTTCATAGCCTTATAAAATTACAGAAAAAAAAAACATGTGTGTAGTTCACACACGATATAAGTGAAGATAAGGAGACATAGATTTTCAAGAGAAGGATAATTCAAGGGTTTATTTCTCATGATATTGATACCACGTTTTAAATTAAAATGCATTATATTCACATATATATTACATACATTATCCTACCTCAGAGTTTGAATTTTCGATAAATGTTTATATTAAAGTAATTTAGTTCTTGGTTGAAAATGCCTTATATCTCATTCTCTCGCACGTTAAATTGTATAGATGTATGTGGTTGTCGCTTTTTATTTTATCGACTTTAAAATCACAGTGATACTAAAGATGTATCACTGTGATAAGCAGTAAATATCGTAATGCAAGATAATTAACAATACCTTTCTTTTGACATTCTAAAAATCCCATAAAATACTTTGGGTAAACTATTCTCATAGTCGTTAATTGCCCACACTATTTTATGCAAATTTGAGCACTTAAAACTTAGAAAATGAATCGTTTTTTATGGAAGAACCAGGTGTCGCATTTTTGAGTATACATACTGACATTTGTTTGCTTTATTCCATGTTTTTGGAATTTTATTCTAATCACAAGCGAATCTATTTTATTGTTCACATCTCTTAACGAAATACAATAGCTTCTTTATTATAGAAAATGAAAATTGAATTATGCTTAAAAGTTTATTATGGAAACGTCCTAATTAATTTTCATTAAACTTCATCATAAAAACTGGTTTATTTTTATGATTATTTCTCTGTTTTCAAGGTTTTAAAATATACTCTCTTGATTTCTAAAAATCTATCAAAATGTAAATTTTTTTTTAATTTTTATATTTTAATAAAATTCTTAGAATATTAAAAAGAAAAAACTTTACATATTCTTACAAATAAAATTCTAAACATTCCTGACGTAAAATAAACAAAAACTATCAGAAATAAAAAAATATATGAATTTTTAATTTTATTTATATACTTAGACCGAGGCGAGAGCCATTAAGTACATGGTTTACCAGACCGCTTCTTTTAAAGTAAATAAATAAACTTTATAAGATAAACTTACCCAAATAGTTTATTACATGTTTAGAATGCAATAAAATATCTCTATGTAAAAATTATACATTTGACAATTTTATTAGGATGAAGATATAAAAAAAGTTAGAAATTACTACGCGTATATAAAACAACACCAAAAACTGTTCACCATTTTCTCAGATGCAAAATTTACTTAATAGAAATCGCGAAAAATTAATTAATTTACTATAAGTAAATTTTTTCAGTAAATAACATTAGTCGTTTTAACAACATGCGTAATGTAGACGTTAATTTTCCAAAAAAATCAAAAATGTTCCATCTTTACTGGGAATTTTTCTTACACAATATATTTAAAAATTCCGTAGTAAACGAAACCCGTATCAGAAAAAGTTACTGTTAAACTTATGAATACCAACGATAATTCAATTGATGAAAGGAGGGAAAATTTTATGCATTAATCATACTATAAGAACCTTCCAGCATTTAATATGTACAATCAAATATATTGAACAAGAAGCCAGGGCCTGCCAAATTTAAGACGAAGAGTGAAAAAAAGGACAAATCACACATGGCAGCAGTTGAAACTTCTGAAAAGTAGCCTACGAGAGATTGAGATGAATATCGAGTATCACAGGTATTAGAATAAATGTAAGGTTTATTATTTTTTACCTAGCTTAAGAATTATTTCAGATTTTAATGTAAAATATTATATTACATATATTGTCAATATTCTATACAACTACACAAGTATGCGCCTTATGCGCAAATGGATAATTAACTGTACAGCAAGGTAGCTATGTCAAATAACATTTAACCTGTGGATTGAAAAGTGTGAATTAATAGTGTAAAACAATGAAATTTGTGTACTTAAATAAGTATGTTTCAAAAAAAGTTCATTCATTCTTACCCAAATTATCAAATTTTATGTTAAATTCAACGTATCTACAATAAATATCAAGTAACTGCCTCTATGGCTACAAGTGTTGGATATAGCAAATTCATAGTATTAAAAATGAAAAGTATGTCCCAGTTTTAGTGGGTTTCAAAAAAAAATTAATTTTTTTAACTTTGTGACGTTATAAAACTAAAAAAATTAATTTTGCTCTATGGCGTTCAATTTTTACCCAAATTCGACAAACAAAGTATGTAATTGGACTAAATTTGGGTCATAGTTTTTAAATTTTTGGTTAAATTCAACGTATCTACACTAAATATCAAGTTACTGCGGCTATGGATACAATATTTCATATAAGCGTTGGATATAGCGAATTCATAGTATTAAAAATGAAAAGTATGCCCCAAATTTAGTGGGTTTCAAAAAAAAGTTCACTCAAATCGGTTAACATTCGGCAAAGATATTGAAAAATTAATTTTTTTAACTTTGTGACGTCATTAAAACTAAAAAAATTAATTTTGCTCTATGGTGTTCAAATCTTACCCAAATTTGACAAAGAAAGTATGTAATTTTACTAAATTTGGGTCATAGTTTTTAAATTTTTGGTTAAATTCAACGTATCTACACTAAATATCAAGTTACTGCGGCTATGGATACAATATTTCATATAAGTGTTGGATATAGCGAATTCATAGTATTAAAAATGAAAAGTATGTCCCAAATTTAGTGGGTTTCAAAAAAAAGTTCACTCAAATCGGTTAACATTCGGCAAAGATATTGAAAAATTAATTTTTTTAACTTTGTGACGTCATAAAAACTAAAAAAATTAATTTTGCTCTATGGCGTTCAATTTTTACCCAAATTCGACAAACAAAGTATGTAATTTGACTAAATTTGGGTCATAGTTTTTAAATTTTTAGTTAAATTCAACGTATCTACACTAAATATCAAGTTACTGCGGCTATGGATACAATATTTCATATAAGCGTTGGATATAGCGAATTTATAGTATTAAAAATGAAAAGTATGCCCCAAATTTAGTGGGTTTCAAAAAAAAAGTTCACTCAAATCGGTTAACATTCGGCAAAGATATTGAAAAATTAATTTTTTTAACTTTGTGACGTCATTAAAACTAAAAAAATTAATTTTGCTCTATGGTGTTCAAATCTTACCCAAATTTGACAAAGAAAGTATGTAATTTTACTAAATTTGGGTCATAGTTTTTAAATTTTTGGTTAAATTCAACGTATCTACACTAAATATCAAGTTACTGCGGCTATGGATACAATATTTCATATAAGTGTTGGATATAGCGAATTCATAGTATTAAAAATGAAAAGTATGTCCCAAATTTAGTGGGTTTCAAAAAAAAGTTCACTCAAATCGGTTAACATTCGGCAAAGATATTGAAAAATTAATTTTTTTAACTTTGTGACGTCATTAAAACTAAAAAAATTAATTTTGCTCTATGGTGTTCAAATCTTACCCAAATTCGACAAACAAAGTATGTAATTTGACTAAATTTGGGTCATAGTTTTTAAATTTTTAGTTAAATTCAACGTTTCAAGACTAAATATCAAGTTACTGCGGCTATGGATACAATATTTCATATAAGCGTTGAATATAGCGAATTCATAGTATTAAAAATGAAAAGTATGCCTCAAATTTAGTGGGTTTCAAAAAAAAGTTCACTCAAATCGGTTAACATTCGGCAAAGATATTGAAAAATTATTTTTTTAACTTTGTGACGTCATTAAAACTAAAAAAATTAATTTTGCTCTATGGTGTTCAAATCTTACCCAAATTTGACAAAGAAAGTATGTAATTTTACTAAATTTGGGTCATAGTTTTTAAATTTTTGATTAAATTCAACGTATCTACACTAAATATCAAGTTACTGCGGCTATGGATACAATATTTCATATAAGCGTTTGATATAGCGAATTCATAGTATTATAAATGAAAAGTATGCCCCAAATTTAGTGGGTTTCAAAAAAAAGTTCACTCCAATCGGTTAACATTTGGCAAAGATATTGAAAAATTAATTTTTTTAACTTTGTGACGTCATAAAAGTAAAAAAATTAATTTTGCTCTATGGCGTTCAATTTTTACCCAAATTCGACAAACAAAGTATGTAATTTGACTAAATTTGGGTCATAGTTTTTAAATTTTTAGTTAAATTCAAGGTATCTACACTAAATATCAAGTTACTGCGGCTATGAATACAATATTTCATATAAGCGTTGGATATAGCGAATTCATAGTATTAAAAATGAAAAGTATGCCCCAAATTTAGTGGGTTTCAAAAAAAAGTTCACTCAAATCGGTTAACATTCGGCAAAGATATTGAAAAATTAATTTTTTTAACTTTGTGACGTCATTAAAACTAAAAAAATTAATTTTGCTCTATGGTGTTCAAATCTTACCCAAATTTGACAAAGAAAGTATGTAATTTTACTAAATTTGGGTCATAGTTTTTAAATTTTTGGTTAAATTCAACGTATCTACACTAAATATCAAGTTACTGCGGCTATGGATACAATATTTCATATAAGTGTTGGATATAGCGAATTCATAGTATTAAAAATGAAAAGTATGTCCCAAATTTAGTGGGTTTCAAAAAAAAGTTCACTCAAATCGGTTAACATTCGGCAAAGATATTGAAAAATTAATTTTTTTAACTTTGTGACGTCATAAAAACTAAAAAAATTAATTTTGCTCTATGGCGTTCAATTTTTACCCAAATTCGACAAACAAAGTATGTAATTTGACTAAATTTGGGTCATAGTTTTTAAATTTTTAGTTAAATTCAACGTATCTACACTAAATATCAAGTTACTGCGGCTATGGATACAATATTTCATATAAGCGTTGGATATAGCGAATTTATAGTATTAAAAATGAAAAGTATGCCCCAAATTTAGTGGGTTTCAAAAAAAAAGTTCACTCAAATCGGTTAACATTCGGCAAAGATATTGAAAAATTAATTTTTTTAACTTTGTGACGTCATTAAAACTAAAAAAATTAATTTTGCTCTATGGTGTTCAAATCTTACCCAAATTTGCCAAAGAAAGTATGTAATTTTACTAAATTTGGGTCATAGTTTTTAAATTTTTGGTTAAATTCAACGTATCTACACTAAATATCAAGTTACTGCGGCTATGGATACAATATTTCATATAAGCGTTGGATATAGCGAATTTATAGTATTAAAAATGAAAAGTATGCCCCAAATTTAGTGGGTTTCAAAAAAAAGTTCACTCAAATCGGTTAACATTCGGCAAAGATATTGAAAAATTAATTTTTTTAACTTTGTGACGTCATAAAAACTAAAAAAATTAATTTTGCTCTATGGCGTTCAATTTTTACCCAAATTCGACAAACAAAGTATGTAATTGGACTAAATTTGGGTCATAGTTTTTAAATTTTTGGTTAAATTCAACGTATCTACACTAAATATCAAGTTACTGCGGCTATGGATACAATATTTCATATAAGCGTTGGATATAGCGAATTCATAGTATTAAAAATGAAAAGTATACCCCAAATTTAGTGGGTTTCAAAAAAAAGTTCACTCAAATCGGTTAACATTCGGCAAAGATATTGAAAAATTAATTTTTTTAACTTTGTGACGTCATTAAAACTAAAAAAATTAATTTTGCTCTATGGTGTTCAAATCTTACCCAAATTTGACAAAGAAAGTATGTAATTTTACTAAATTTGGGTCATAGTTTTTAAATTTTTAGTTAAATTCAACGTATCTACACTAAATATCAAGTTACTGCGGCTATGGATACAATATTTCATATAAGTGTTGGATATAGCGAATTCATAGTATTAAAAATGAAAAGTATGTCCCAAATTTAGTGGGTTTCAAAAAAAAGTTCACTCAAATCGGTTAACATTCGGCAAAGATATTGAAAAATTAATTTTTTTAACTTTGTGGCGTCATTAAAACTAAAAAAATTAATTTTGCTCTATGGTGTTCAAATCTTACCCAAATTTGACAAAGAAAGTATGTAATTTTACTAAATTTGGGTCATAGTTGTTAAATTTTTGGTTAAATTCAACGTATCTACACTAAATATCAAGTTACTGCGGCTATGGATACAATATTTCATATAAGCGTTGGATATAGCGAATTCATAGTATTAAAAATGAAAAGTATGTCCCAAATTTAGTGGGTTTCAAAAAAAAGTTCACTCAAATCGGTTAACATTCGGCAAAGATATTGAAAAATTAATTTTTTTAACTTTGTGACGTCATTAAAACTAAAAAAATTAATTTTGCTCTATGGCGTTCAATTCTTACCCAAATTCGACAAACAAAGTATGTAATTTGACTAAATTTGGGTCATAGTTTTTAAATTTTTAGTTAAATTCATTGTATCTACACTAAGTATCAAGTTACTGCGGCTATGGCTACAATATTTCATATAAGTGTTGGATATAGCGAATTCATAGTATTAAAAATGAAAAGTTTGTCCCAAATTTAGTGGGTTTCAAAAAAAAGTTCACTCAAATCGGTTAACATTCGGCAAAGATATTGAAAAATTAACTTTAAACTCTTAACTTTCCCGAAAGCAACACTATTCAAAATTTATAACCCTCTAACATTGTGTTCTACAATATTTAAAACAAATTCTAGCACATATCTTGTATAACGTCGATCTGGCGGCACCTGGCTCTTCTGGCTTTTACAACAATAAAGTAATAAGTAAAGATTGTTCAAAGATTACAGTTGAGAATCACTTTATAAAATTGTCACTTAATCTATTGTATAAATAGTTTATGTTTAATTTATTTCGTTGGCCTAGAATAGCATTATTCAATTACTATTATAATACATATATACTAACTATATTACTCAATTCTTTCTTTAATGAATGACCATTGTATACCATAGTAATTCAATTATCAATCATCATAACAATCTGTGTTTGATACAATCATCATGAGTGTTTCAAATATAATCGAGAAGGAAATTTCCTAATTTTTCAAGATATTCCAGACTCCTATTCTAATTTAATATGAATTTTTGTAGTTCGTATGTACAATAGAAGTTAGAGTATAAGTAGATGTACACATTTTTTTATCACTTCAATTGAACATGAATTTAAAATTATATTTTAAAAATATTAAAAAATAGACAAAACATGGATGTTCAAAATTCTAAATTAAACAATGAAGGATAGTTACATAAATGACGTCATACATGTTCATTTTCATAGTGCTTTTATGTAAGGATCATTTTACGGTAAGAGGTCCTATCAATGTCCATGGCATTTATATACACTTTCATTCAAAATTTATTTGAATTTTCCCAGAGAAATATTTTAAATAAGAGTTGTATAACTTATTGTATTTTATAAATATACTAAATTTGAAGGAAATCGTTAAAGCCATTTTCGAATAAAACGTAAAAAAACTGATAAATCACTGAAATAAATTTGACACTCGGTAGTTCAATTTTAACCAAAAGCCTTGCAGCATAACTAGAAGTAATATAAAGACAGAATACCAAGATTTGTGAATTTTGAATAAAGCATTCGATACGATATCTCAGTTATACACATACACGCTGCACAGGCCCACACACTCGAACCAATTTTTGAAACCAACTTCTTTCGATTCAGGGAACCTCAAAACATGTATTTTGCGAGCAAAACTCCATATCAAAACACATCATATAGACTTTATTGTTATTATAATAAATTGAATAGATCCCCACGATGCTCGATTAAATCTTCATTTAGTATCGTAGAATCTCTTAGCAATTGGTGATTAGCAGATACACAACACAGATATGTGTTTTGTTTTGTATGTAATATACATATAATGATAATTATCTTAATGAATGAAACTAAAAGTTAATGTCTAGCACATAATGTTTATATTATTTATTATTTATAATAAAAAATTTACATAAAATTATTCGTGTGAATTACTTGGTTGTTTATTGTTTCATCATCAAAGAATTTCCACATAATGCAATCTTTTATTCTGCCTTATTTTAATTTGATTTTAATAATGCGAGTATGAACAGTGGAGAAGCGAGGACTACAATCTATGTGTCACAAAAGTGTCCCCCAAATTGCATTAAATAAGATGGCATTGCTGTTCTGGGTTGCTACTATATATCAAGATCGAAATTCGTTGACTTTTTCGCCACTCATATTGATTTTTTAAAACTATTTTTTGTAAATATGAACTGTTATCATTTGTTATTTTTACAATGATTTCCAGTTCTAGACCTGAATAGTGACTTGTTCATGAGCTTACATTATTATCGAATATATTATGAGATCTAGAATAAAAAAAAAATCTAAAATTAAAAATTCCCAGACTATTTGCATAATTTTCCAATTTCCCTGACTATTCCATGACTTTTTCCAAAAATTCAAAATTTCCTGACGATTTGAGGTTTTCCAGATTTTCCCAGACCCTGCTGAATGAGAGGATCACTTAAAAAATGCCTTTGATACCCGCCTTCCTTGGTGTCATTTTCAAAACACCTTGTGATCAAATTGCATCAGATAAGTTTTAAGAAAAGCCACAAATCAGGACGCATACCCTATTTAAGCAGTCATAATTCGACCATAATCACTCATAAGTGAATCCCACTATTTTTAAACAAAACAGTATATATTGCGTGCCTTTAAAAAGAGTATATATGCGTGTGTATGGTAGAGGGCGTAATATAAGCCACACCTCCTGTATGTATTTGTAATGTTTTATTTTTTTTATAGAATTAATGTATTTTTTATGCATAATTTTTAAAAGAATATTAGCGTTCTCCAGTCCTTCTCAATATAAACTATAAGTGTATCAAATTTCATACTCCTCTGTTCACCCAATTTTCGTAAAAAGGGATAAAAAGTTTTCGTTTCACGTATTAATAAACATAATAAACTAGACACCTTAATAGTTTCCCATATAAAAAAGTAAGATTTTATGAGACCCGTCATCACTTAGAAATCTTCTTATTTGAAAAGACTATATACATTAGTGTTTACTTGATTACATGTTTAGAGTCATTAGGTTAAAAATCATTTAAGAAATAAGAATAAAAGACAAATGAAACTAAACAAAAAGCGGACAATATTATGTTTGCTTCACTAAATCTTGCATACAATAGAAGAATGTGGTAGGTTAATTTAGAGGGGTTGTAAAAGAAGGTAAAACAAACTTTCTCACGTATCCACGGTTGATGACACATTTGATTAAAAACTTCCGTTTAAAAAATTTGAAGTTATCATATATGAATGATGATTATTCATGGGTTTCATTTTGCATTCTGAAATTTCATTATAATATATCTGTTTTTGGATTTTGTTTAATATTTCTTCAATAAATTGTCACTATCAAAAATGTAAGATATTCAAATTCATTAAACAAACTATTCAATGAATTTAAATGGATAAACAAATTTATAATTTTGAACCTCAGAAAAAATAATTATTTCATTTTAGAATCTACCTAATAACTTGCTTAAAAACAAATTTTAATTAGAAATATTTATTTGCGAAATTCGATCTCATTTTCCTTCGATTATTAACACTCTTATATGAAATAAAGTTTGCATAAAATTTGTCAAATTAATTGGAAGCTGAATTTACACATATTTTATTTATTGAACTTTTTTTCAAAATTTGAAATTAAAAGGTCAATGTTAGTAGACAATATATATATCGTGTTGCAACGAAGTAAAATTAATTTGGATTTTTGGCGAGATTTTCCAAAAAAATTCATTCCTTTTATAATCTTGAATTATACAATATTTGAACAAAATCTTTTAAAAGCATCGTATGATGAACGACAAACGAAAAAAAATATATATATTCGAATGAATATTTTTTGAATTTATGAATTAAATTTTTGTTATTTTAAAACGTACCTTTCAACTCAAAACTATAAAATTATAAATGAGCAAGAAATGAGAATAAGGAGGAAAGTAATTAGTGAATAACTTTCGGAATAAAACTTTCTTCATATTAAAAAATGTCCACGATACTATTGAAAGAAGTGTTTACAATGAGAACCAATTAAAGTTTTTCATACAAGAAATATCTCTCGTGATTAGTTTAATTTATACCTAACAACAAATTTTTTAAATAATTATTATTGATGTAAATTTTTTAAATAAATACTAACTATTATAAGTGAGAATATTATTTAAAATCACGCAATTGTTTTAAGAGGAATTGATACAAAAAAAAAATGAGACCTCTATAATAAAGATTTTTTACATCTTTAATGTAAATTGTAATTTTTTCATTTCAGCGAATATTCCGCGAACAAATACCTAAAAAAAAAAGATGCACATGTTACGAAAAATAAATACATGAATAAAATTCTAAATATTCTAAATATATTTGAGGTATGTACAGTGTGGCCAACGGGTACCAGTTTATCCCTTCCATTTTCATGTAAAGATTGTTCATACTAAATTTCATACATTTGGATGCTTATTTTTTCAGTTATTTTTTCGCGAAAATTGAAAAATAAAAATAGTATATTAAAGCTTGTCATTATTGTAGAGGTCTCATTTTTTTGTGTCAATTCCGCTCCAATCATAATTTTGCTTTTTATTCCTATCAAATAATTGAATTTTCGGCAGAGGAAAAACTCGTTTTGGGTTTTTGTTCACAACAATATTATACGACCTAAAAATGAAAGTAGAGTTCTCGTTGATAATATTTATATAAATTACGTGATAAACACAAAAATAATCAAAAATACGGTTTTTTGTCTAAAATAGTCGGGTTTAGAAAAAAGTTTAGAAATTTTTTGTTATATTTGATGTGTAGAAAAAGCTCATATAGTTTTAAATTTTAAACACTCTGTATAAAATGTGTTTTTTTAAACTAATTGTAAATAGTTTTTATAGAAATAGAAAGTTCAATTTTCTAAAAATAGAATTTTTACAAAAAGTCTATAAAAAATATGTGTAATTATTCTAAACTACTATAATTACAACATCTATTTTAAACATATTGAGTGAATATAATGAATAATTTTTATTTAAAACTACATTGATTTTGGAAATTTTATACAATTGTAATATCAGGTTTGAAGTTGTCGGACAAAGAATTGTCCATGTTAGGCAAAATGGTGTTTGCACTTGTATTTGAATAATCTTCCAAAAAAATAACAAAAACAAGAATATGTCTGTCAATTTCAAGCTTGTGAGGGCTACTTTACGGACTCCAAAAAAGAAAATGGACCATTTTTCAGAATTTTCGTAGAGAAAAATGTTGTTTAGTATTTTTTAATTAGATATTTTTTAATTAGATAGCTTGAGTTCGAACTATAACTTTTTATTTTCAAGTTATAAACAAAAATTTAAGACCGTTATTAATTTTTTTGTTTATAACAGTTGCAATTTTCTTTGCAGTAATAAAAAACGTCTTTCTCAGAATATTATTCCACGTCGAATGAGTAATCTATCTCGCAGATATTTCACTTCTCGGCTAGACTATATAATGTATATGATTATTTAAATGTCCTTTTGACCTAATTGTAAACTAATGTTATATTACAATCAATATGTAATAATTAATTTATTAGATCTTATTAATATATAATATATTACGATGAATGTATTGAATAACAATAAATGTAATTTTAAAAATATATAAAATATTGACGATCATGCGGTGTTTTGTATTATTATTTTATTGCAGACATCATATTTATTGCATTTTTATACTCGACATATATAGAATATGTCTAGAGTATATTAATTTTAGCGTCAAGTTTTTAACGCTGACAAATATTGAATGTACGAACTAAATTTTGGTAAAGGTGTGCAAAGAATCATCTAATTAGTCCATATCCATAAAGATATAGCAAGCTGAAATTTTCGAGGTGTATTTTCGACCTAAGAAGTGACTTTAAGTTCGTGAATCGACGCATTGGGTGCAAAGGACTCATAGTTAAACTTTTGAAGACAATAATACTTATTTCTTTTTTCGTACACTGTTTAGATTCGCCCGAAATACAGCTACAATTTTAGCTATTATAATAAATACAAATATAATTAAAATATCTCTATGTTATTATTGTATATATATTTATAATGGTAATATGTTTAAAATTTATTTTGTACTTTTTATTTATTTTATTTTTAAAAGTAAATTGAATGTTTATGGTCACTGGGGCTAAAAGGTAAGAATTTATTTCATAAGCAAGTGAAGACTAACAAGGTTAAAATATCTTAAATATGCTAACAATTTTTAAAACATTAAATATATATAGTTCATAAAGTTATAAAGCGTTTGTGTATAATAAAATGCATTATGATCATCTATAATGTATTTTGAATTTAAACCTGAATTGTAGAGCGAATCTAAACACAGATAAATAATAATTACACTCAATATTTTTAGCTAAATTTTCACTTTGTAATCTCATCGGTTCATTTGATGAAGAAAAAAAGTTTGAATATTTCTGCTATTTCGATTGGTTTAAAATATACACGAGAGCCAAATGATTGATTTAACAAACTTAAACTCACATTTTAGATCAAGAATATGTCATCTTTCCATTTTTGTGTTATAATTTTGATGCGAGGCGGATAGGAAGTTAGAATAATTATAAATGATTCTATGAATATCTATTTTAAGATTTGTAAATATATTAAATATTTTCTAGCGTTATAAACTTTCGACAACATTTCATATACTTTTATATATTGTAAATATGTCGAGTATAAAAATGTTTATAAAAATGTATGCCTGCATGATAGATAGTATTATGCATACCTGATTTTTGTTTTGCATGACACATTCAAAAGGAATTTAATATATTTTTTTCCGCTATAATTCACAATCAGTTTAAAAATAATATTTTTTCTATACATATCAATTTTCTTCTTAAACATAAATTACAACATACCTGATTTTTTCGTGATGTTTACTGTAAATGAAAAAAAAAAACAATTTTTATTTAGAATGCGATTAATAATATTGTTCTGATTTTTGATTTCTTAATTTTATAAACATATTTTTTTGTCTTTTAACTTTTGAAACTAAAATATTTACTGCTCTTGACGCGTAAAAGCGTAATTAGTTGCTAGAATTTGAATAGAGAGATTTCACGTGAAGAATACCTACAAAATAAAAATGATAACTCAAAAACAAAAAGAGATAACGAGCTGAAATTTTGGGGACGATAAAAATTGAGCTTAAGGTTCGTGAATCGGCAAAATCGGCCTACTGGGTTCAATATATACGTATTCCAATTTTTAAACTATAAAAGATAAAAGAAAATTAGATACAAAAAATGTTTATTTCTTTGAAACAAACAACTTTTGTTTAAAAATTTTTTTCGGAAAATGTTAAGATTTAGCTAATTATCACATACTGGTAATTACAATAAATCTTTTTACACACGTATATATAACTGTACAGACTGGATATTTACAGTAATTTATGAATTCTAATTAAAAATCATCCAAACAATGATATTCAATTATATATCGAGTATCTAAACAATTAACTCTATTAGTTGTTATCTTCACTTGTTCATGTGAAATACTTCATTTGAAGCGTATTTACTTTTCGAACATGATCTGAAATTATTTTTTTAAAATCATAAATAAGCAAAATATGGGCATTCTAAATTCTTGATTTAAAAAAAATGGACAATATCAACGTATGGAATATAGCAAATTTAGAATCTGTCCATTCCCTTGCCTGATTATTCTTCTAGAGAGTATGAACGTGGTCATACAATTTTTTGTGAGTTAGGTTTAGTTTTTAAATTATAGGACTCAAATTATATATTAAACTTGTTGATTTTTACAAAATGTATCGTTCTTAATAAATTTTTAAAGGAGATTCGAAATTAAAATTTTATATCCAAATCCGGAATTATAATTATAATTTTAACCGGAATTATAATTATAATTTTATAACTTCGACCATTTCTTTTAGTCACAAATTTTTTTGAAGAAACCCAATTAAAGTATAAAGATAATAAAAATAAAATCTAGATATAGCTGTAGTATCTTGAAGACGTATTTCCTGGAAGTACTTAAACAAGATTTATTTTTAAAACACAATTCAGATTACTTAAAGAGTAAATACTAGAACTAGCATCTTCAAAACCATTGAAAAAATAACTACAAGATTATATATTCCAAAATGCATTTCTACACCGGCATTATTAGTTGAGAATATACGTTATCTGTGTCGGTTACAGAGACAGTTCCATATTAAAATACGTAATAAATACAATTATGTAAAAATAATTCAGTTATGATTAATTTAAATGAAATTAATATTTCAATAAACAATAATTATGTAAAAGGAAATAATTATGTTTATAATTTATATAGCTTTGAAATATATGTTACGTTCAATAAATACAATGTTATACAAGCAATTAAAAATTTATGATAAGATATATTAATTATGTTTATGGAATGGCCCTGTAAGCCAAATTAAGAGGAATTACAAATGAGAGTGGTATAAAAAGACACTTTTTTCGTGACCAATACAGAAAATTTACATTTCAAAAATCATGTTATTTACATAAAAAAATGCGATACTAGACTGAATACCATAACAAAACTCGGTTAAAAATTTTTCAAAAAGTTAAACAAGTTTTTCAAAGTTAAAAATTAAAAATAGTATTAAAAAGTTTTAGAAATATTTTCTTTGTGATCAATTATACTTTTTTTTGTTGGAAAGGAGAATCCCAATGTTGAAACCATGATAAAGAAACCAGGATCTGATGTCCCTAAGGGGACACAAATGGCAAAAACAATTTTTAGTGACAATTTTGGTAAAGGTGTTCATAAAATAGGCCATTTCCGTTTGGAATGGGAATTGAAAATATAATGGCATATTCTAAACCATTATAGTGAATTTAAGTGAGTTTAGATCCATGAGCCAACTGTTAAACCATAGGAGATCGAATAATAGTTAAAACAGCAAATGTTAATTTCGTAACAATTAACACTGTTAGTTTTTAAAATGACTACTTACTTTTAAACTGACTTTTGCTTTGAAAAGCTTCTTGTGTAAGCCTTGCGGGTCGCACCCAGGCAAATTGTTTATAAATTATAATTGTAAGGTGCGTTCAATATTATAAATTGCAATTGTGATTATGTCAGGCAGGGCACTCACTATATTCAATATATAAAACAATTTTCAAGGCTTTGAGGTAAAAATAATGATATATAACTTCATATAAAACCACACTTCAAAATATTTTTGTATTAATATTTTTCAAGATTGGAAAAATCCATTATATAAAGATGATTTATCAAAATTTTATTATCTGCAAAAATTCATGATAAAATACTTTTTTGATATTGAAAATTTATTAATTGTATTTTAAATTCTAAACAATTGATTGTCTTTTATCTGATATTTATAGCTTAAACAAGGACTTTTTATTCGAATAATAAATATATATTTAACACTAGCGGTAACCGCAACTTTGAACGCATAGAACTTCAACTGAAATTATTCATTGAAATATTTCATAGAAAGTTGGACAATATTGAAGGCACTAACAATATTTTGGCAAAGATCCTTATCAATTTTCATTTTCATCTGCCCCCCTATGCCTGTCTAACCGTGATTCATCACAATGAAAATGGTTCGAAGACTTAGTGAGCTAAAATTTTGATGGCTTATTTAAGACCAAAATTGGGCTAATGATTATGCTTGACTTTATTAATGTATAAAAATAATTTAAATTTGTAAAAAAAACATATTAAATCATACTCCTAACTAATGTGTGTTCTAAAATAATTGAAATATTTAATGTTCTAAATTATTTGTATTTGAAGTTGAATGCTGAGACAAAATTTTCTTTTTAAAGATTTAAAATCGATTCTAAAATAAAGGATAAGCTATCAAATGACGTAATAAATCATTATTTCTTTCCTTGTGTAATTAGTTATTTTGAATATCTATATCTTGCTTATTTTTAGATTTAAAAAAAAACAAAAAAAAACAGATCCATGTTCGTGGAAGTAAAGACGCTACAATTGATAAAAAGAAAATTTATTCAACTTATCTATTTTCAAAATGTCGTAGTTATATTACCGATTTTTTAACTAACTATTTTGTATCAAATGAAAATAAATTGAAGAAAAAGTTTATTGACACACGTTTTTAGAGTAACTATTGTAATTGTTTCTAGTGAATGATATAACGGCACGGCACGGCATACACTATGAGTTTTAGATTAACATAATATGCATTGAAGTCATACAAGTATCTACAAATCTTGAGTGAAAGGTCTTTTGTGCAGAATCGGTGACTAATGCAATATGGCTGTGTTCATAAAACATTCGCAATTTAAAATATATATAATTCATTGAACCCTTTTTGATTGAAGATTGAACCAATGTTGATGTCATTTCAGTTAAATGTGATTAGTTCATATTATAAATTTAAAAGAATTCATTGAGCAGGTAAAAAATGCGTTCGTTGTTCCCGATAACGTGGAAATTCACAGTCAGTATTTTTTTTTCAAAAGCATGCTTAATTTAGAAAATTTTACGATTTTTATTACTCTAACTGAAGCATCTTATTTTTTTTAAATCTTGAAAAATTAGCAAAATATTAACATTCAAAATTCCAAATTAAACAAGGAAGAAAATATATGCATTATGACATTATTTTGCATGTCTCCATTTTAATAACATGCAATCATCGTTTTCAAGAGTGAGATGGAGAATAGCCTTGATAGCTTGTTGTTTTTGAATCAATTTTAATTCAATTTTCAAGTTTTGTTATGATATTGAGTGTATTTTTATATTTTGATTGAAATATAGCAAATAACAGTTGCATGCAAATCCCCAATTATCCAAATGTAATGAAATTTAGTATGCACAATCTTGAAATGAAAAATGAGAGTATACCAACCAAATAATTTTTTTTTTCAGAAAAAAATTCTGTATTAAAAGATCGAAATTTAATTTTATATTTAGAAATATTTTTCGCGAAAAATTTTTCGACACATCTTCCGTATACTTGTTTAGGTTCCATTCCATTTTGATTTCATTACACCGTTATTTTTCGAGAAAAGATTTATTCACTCATATCAGCCACTTCACAGTTCAGTTACTGGCCAGTGTCTCAATCAGAAATAACCGGTCCTATCTACAAATGTCCGTTGCGTGTGTTATCCTTGTTCCTTCAATGGTTTGTGTATTCCCAAACTAATACACAACAAAAAATACCGTCAGTGAAATTGTAAATATATCTTTGGCGACGAATTTTAAAATGACGTTACTGTGACTGAAACTCCACTGAATCACAGAGACTAAACAGTGACGTACAAGTGTAGATACCCTCTATTAGAATGTCAGAAGAAGAATATTTTTGACTGACACAGAATGACTGAAGTGTTACATGACTGATATGTGTAAATATACCTTTATTTGTGCTCAGAAATGACGATAATAACAAAAAAACATATGTCCATCAATTTCAAGATTGTGGGGGGCGAAAATTTTATAGGCTCGGAAAAGAAAACAGGCAATTGTTTGTAGATGGAAAAGTTGTTACTCTGATCATAAATAAGCCATATACAAATTTTAGTATATTTATGAATGGCTTTTGGGCATCGGGACTATTCCAAGATAAAAGCGTAACGCCACTCCTCCACTAAAAATAAATAGCAAGTGTGATAATGATAGAAATTAAACACACAATTGAATTGTCATGTAAAAATGCGACCTTCATACTTATTCATTTGCATGAAATCTATAAGCACGAATTATTGAAAAAAAAAAAATGGCAACAATTCAATACATCAAGGCATGATGATCATGATCAGTCATGGTTTTTTTGAAATTATCTATGTAAATAATAAATAATAAATAATTCAATAAGTAAAAACAAATAGCTATCCGCATCGTGCATAGCACGTGGAAAAGGATTTCTTAATCGATTGATGCGCTACAAGTAGCTAAAATTTGTAGTAAAACAGTCACATTCGCAGAAAATTTAATTATTTGTTCAATTGTTTGCATGAAAATTCCATAGAAAATACCAACAAAAAAAATTATTGAATAATTACGAAAATTGATTGGATAAATGATTGATAAATCAACACAAAGACGAAACAATTTTATCTTTAAGCTAGAAACGAAATCTTATATTATGTAAGTGAGCATAAGAACAGAGAAGACAGAGAAGAAGTAGATTGGCTACTTCTCAACAACAAGACCGAAATAGAGAAGAAACATAAGAAGTATACAAATCATCTTGTGAGTACAAAAAGTCTATATCGGTCAAACTGAGAGAAACTTCGAAATAAGCGAACGCGAACATCTACCGTTCTATAGAAGCGGCACAGGTGACTCTACCTTCGCCAAACACCAAAAAGAAACGGGTCACAACCTTGGATAAGAATTGAAGATTCTCCATATAGCAAATAAGGGTTTAAATTAAATGTTATGAAGGCCATGGAAGTACGCAAAATATCCAAGAGCATATTACTTAATGCCCAAATTGACATTTTCGGGTCAACATTATTTTCAGCTATTTAAACTATTTTTCTATTTGTTATATTAATATTTTTAAACTGTTTTTTAATAAATTGACTTGCAAGAATTATATAACATTTAGAATAAATTCATCGTAAATCAAGAATAAATTACATTGTTTTGAAAATGGCTAAACAAGTTGAAACGATCGTCAACATCTGATAAATTTTAAATAAATAATTTATTTTAAAAAAAATTAGTGATTGTTATTGCTACATAATAAATAACAACTATTGAATGCTAGTTGTTTACCGCTATCAATAATTGATTCTAATTTTCCTCTAACCACATCATATAAAGATCGTCCTACCAAATGTGCTATCGTTTTATTATTAAAATAATGCAATACGTAAATAATTTTCAAAAATTGTAAAAGAATAAGAAGACACATCCTGCAAGAATCATAATTACTAAATAGGTGAGAGTAAATCTTTTACATTTCAATGATTTTGTATTTTGTTAAAACTGCTAAGAACAATAATAATTATGATAAGGTTATTATAAAATCAGAGATATTTTATACTTAGATACAATGAAAGAGAAGTATTGTTCATGATGTTGTGTATTTTTTTATTATTGTATTAAAACATGGTACTTAAAAGGGGCCAAAACATTCACTTCTCTCCTTGAAAAATAAATAAATAATAGTTAAATATATAAATAAATATAATGGAGTTTTTTTAATTTTTATTTTCTACGATAGTTGGTTTATTGCACGACATGAATTATAATTAGTAAAAATATACAGGTAAAATATTATGTTTTTTGTTTCCTTTGCAACATAAAAATACAAGTTATAAATTTAAGATTTGATAAAACAGACAGAAAAAGGATACGGAGACCCAGTTTAGATGATCATTCAAAAATTTTACGTCACACAGAGTAAATCCTCTCTCTAAACACATTAAACAATTTTTAAACAAAAAAGAACCGCCTTCACAAAAATGACCTTAAAATTCAAAAATAATTTTGTAAAATTTGGAAAATAACATTTGGAAAATTTATTTGTGCATATAAAACATAATTGTGAAATAAAGCTTTGTAATACGTCAATAGAACCATAAATACGAATATAATTAATTGTGGTAAGTGCTAATTACTTTATTGCATGAAAATAATAAATATCGTCTATTAATCATTAATTTGCTTTGCCAGTAAAGTACCTCCATTAAAAATTTTAATTTATTGAATATACCGTTTAATATAGTCTAATAGGAATCGGCGCATGAGTACCGAAAACTATTCCACCTCAATTTTTTACACGATTCTCTTCAAATTGTCATACTGCTGATATAAATGTATGTTTCCAGAGGGAGACCTCGTGACCAAATTGTGGTATAACGGAAAAGGGAAATTTTTTAAAAAATGTTCTATGATGGAAAACGAATAAGAAATGTCTTATGACTATTTTAAGTTAATCTTTTGGAGATAATTCGTACCCCTTTGACCCATTAATAAATATATACAAAGAAAAATAATAAAATATAAAATAGTTTTTTAAACAATAGTTAATAATATCTTTAAGCGGGAATATAAAAATACTATTTTTTATTCCTCGTTTTAATACTATTTGCTATGCATGCTCTCAAGTATGCAACGCATGATTCTAAGAGAGACATCGATACTTAAAGATAAGTCGCTTATACTGTGTAATCAAAATTAAAAAAACCATTAGAAATACATATCTCCAAAAATATTAACTTTGTTGTAGGTCCTATGACTTTGACTTTTTATATTCGCTTTTCATCATATAATATAAAAAAACATTTTCCCAGTTTGAAAATAACAATTGCCTGAAATACTTTAAATAATTTCTGGTTAAGAAATATGGTACCGAATTGTTCCCTGGCAACATACAATTAATTATATCATCGCAAATTGAAGAGAATTAACAAACACATACCGAATATTTGTAAGACCATGTCATCACAATTTTATCAGATACATATTCGACCAGGATCTAGAGGTACTTGAGTATACAAAAATCGAACACCACATTTTGGAAATAGAATTAGCTCAAATTAAAAATAGCTCAAATATAAAGGATGAGGTTGTTGGTAAACCAATTTTGGGTCCAACTTTTTGTTTAACTCCAACCCCCTTTTCGATGGATTATAGGCTTTGCTTTTATTCTGAGTTGTCTTTGAAAAATCCTTCGTTTTCGTGCTTCATTTAAATTCAAAACAAGTAAAAACAAGCCTTTTTAATATACTTTTTTTGAATGTTTATTATACTTTTACTTTTTTTTAATTTTCTATTTGAAAATTAGATTGTAAATGTTCCTTTCCTGGTTGACAGAATAGGGTAATCAATTTTTGCATACTCAAGTACCTTTAAATCCTACTCTATATTTAAATTATATTTAATTGAATTTATTAATTAGATAATGAAGTTTTTATCGAAATTCAATAATTAAGTGGGCAGAGTGGATATAATCACTTTAGATATAATTATCTAAATAAAAATATTTCATAAAAAAAAAAACATCGAAATTCAAAAAATTGAACTAAAAATTAAAAATAATTATAATTTTATTACATCTGTAAGTTATTATTTTGTCATAAATTACCTTTCCATGCTGGCGTCAATGAGTAAATCTTTAGCTTAGAATGTGATTGAAGCCGACTGCGAATATTAATTGGTCAATAAATGAATTATTTACAGAAGTAATTAAATTATTTTTACTTTTTTGTTTAAGTCGGTTCTTATTTTGTTTTTAATGTTGTCTTAACACTAAAAATTTGTTTTGGTTATATACCAATCACCAAAAATTTGTTTTGGACCCTATAGTCATTAGGGATGGTATTTTTAGGTCCAATTTTGATGGGACCAATCTAGGAGCAAAAATTTTCCTATTCGGTATATCATTGTGAAGCTTCTAATTAATAATCTGAATTTATTTAATAATCTGAATTAATAATATTTGAAAACCCTGAATACGGCGGACCGCATAATATCAAATCAAAAGCTGATATTTAGTTGTCTTGAATCTATATCTAAGAGTAAACGGAATTATTAATGTTTTCCACAATCTTGCTACAGAATTCTTCATTAAAAAATCAAAATATTTAGCGCACTGGATATACACAAACAATCTTACTATGTCCAGTGAACTGACCTTCATTTTACCTGTTTTCAAGAATATAATTATTAATTAATAACCAGTACGTTACGAATGCCATATTTCTATAAAAACATACCAGGTACACGTGTTTTATATAACATATTTACATTACCAATTTAAATAACAACAATAAAAAAATAAACTAATATAAATACAGTTAAATAATTACAAATAGCATAACCACCACCACCACCTACCAGTATTATTAGGTTTTATTAAGAACAAGAATATCAATAAATTAGATGATTAAATGTAAAATAAATTTTAAATAAATAAAATTAATCAAAAGTATACATACAATGGAATGATCCTAGTGGTTTGAACCCAATAATGATGTAAGTATGGTTTATCCAATTTCAATAATTCAAGAAAACAATAGAAGAAATTTCACTAAGTTTTATAAAAAAAAAAATGTTATCAGCACAAATTTTATAAACACAACAACAGTATGAGTCATTCATACACGTTTTTTAAATTATTTATTTATTAGTATTGATTTCTCTTTGAACAATAATAATATATATATATATAAAATATTGATTCTATTTTGTTGTTAATAACTATTTGAATATTTAGCACTTTAATTTTTTTTTATTTTTATAAACTTTAAACACAAAACAATATTAAATATATTTTATTTATTATTAAAAATGATTATTTAGTTGATTGAATTTAGTATATACAACATTATTGTGAAACTTTTGTCAAACATACTTGTTGTTTATTAATAAACAATAAACTAACCACATATACACAGTAACAGTATGATATTATGAACGGTGTATTCACTCTACTAACACTCAATAATACTGACTAACAACTAACTAAAGACTGACTTGGTGCTGGTGTGTTAGTTATGTATACAACACACTACTTTTCAAAATAGTGTGTTATTCTTGCACTCCAAGAGCTATAGGCAATAATAATAACATTCAACGGAGAATCGCAGCTTCGTCGCTTTCACCCGGATTCACTGTACCCTCCTTCATAATACCCCATCACATGAATGCCAAAATGATTTCTAGCTTAATATGCAGTGAAAGAAATAAGAAAATGTAGATGAAGCTACATGGTCTTATCGAAACTAGTAACCAAGCAAAAAGCCCACAGCTTCTCCGTTGAGATTGGTCCTATGAGGGATGGATCCAAAGTTTCAGACTCAAACATTCTATATTTAACACCTTGAAGATTTCTACAGAAGTAAATGGTGTGAATAGAGACTTCATCCTTCTCCAAACACGACCAACAAGTAGGATCATCTGAAATTCCCAAATTATGAAGATGATAATTTAGCCGACAGTGTCCAGCCACTATTCTTCTCAACTGTACCCTGTTCAATTTCAGCCAACAGTTAAATGGTTTAAATATGATTATAAATAACTTGGCATGCCACCCGTTAAATCCCAGTAGCCAAGGCATTCTTATCACAAGCATCTTGCTGTTGGAATAGTCACCTGAACAGGTTAATGTGACACGACTCATCTCGCGTTAGAGAATCTGCTGCCTTGTTCTCTTTTATTCCAGAGACGATTCCATTCCTTGGAGCATTCAAGAACAATCGTCGGTTGAAATCCTCACTCACGAGCCAAGAGTGCAGCTTGGTTATCTGAGTGTGTTGTGTTCAACTCCTTCCCTTTTTGTATAATCGTGGTTTTGTTTATTTTTTAGCTAGGTTTAAAGCCCAAATAGCTACTAGAATGCTTTATGTTTACCAGTTACCTTTAAGCTACACAATTAAGGTTCAAGATACATGAACGGTATTACACCAGCCTCTGGAATGTATCAGAGGTATGAGTGTGGTTGAATGAATTCAACAAACATACACTCAAACCATAGTAATACTAGCTTTATAGTTTTTATGCATACTACATTTTATAAAGTTTCACTATTTCTATGTAAAAATCTTATCTGTAAAGCTTACTAAGGCCGATGTAAATTATTCAAACATTCAAGATTCAATCATACTGAGGTAACACGATTGGAAAGATTTTGAATTATCAATTTTTTCCAAAAGAGATTTAGATCACCAGAATAATTGACTTAAAAGTTCTACCTTAGGGAAAGAGTTTTTTTTTTACCATAACAAACCAAAAACTTGCAAATCTTGAAAGCTAACATTAAAGTCAAAAATAATAATTACCAATTTCGCGTTTTGCAAGCTGAAAAAATTTAAATCTCTTTTATACGATTGCATAAATGTAATCCAGACGATTATTTGATCGATATATTTTTTCAATTTATAGTAATAAATTCAACATGTTAATTATTGATTTCCTTTTGAAAAATACAAAAGATAAACAAATTTATTCTAAATAATTTGCCTCTTCAATATGAAGCTTGTTGGCTAATTATAATTAATATAATTAACATACACATTTGAAAAGTTTCATTTATAAGTGACATTGCATAGATATCAACCATTGAATATGCTATTAAAACTAATCAAAAATTCCCTAATTGTTTTTTAAATTTATTTAATATAATTGATAAATATTTATTCTGCGCAAGAATATCTTGTAAGCACTTCGTCCCTCTCCATCACTATATTAGTTTACTCATCTTTCGATTTCTCGTCTTTCGTATCTTCATCTCAGCAACATTAATATATTAGGAAACACCCAAAAATTGATGACCTTTAAATTTTTGCCTTGTCTGCTATTAATATTTGAATACATACTTGTTGTAATAATTTATTAGTTTTATTCTAAAATAGTAACTAGAACGTTCTGAGTAACCATGCCTTCGATAGATGTACTTTTGGCTACCGAGAATAATAAACTTTGAATAAAATCAAAATAAAGTGCTTATAATATAATATTTGATAATTTAGTAAGCTTTATTGACTTTAAATAATAGCTTATTATAATAAGAATGTATTTTATATAAAAGAAACATTGAATTTCAAAAATTAAAATGTAATATGGATAAACATTTAAGTATTATAAATTTATAAGGTAGGTAGGTATTTATAACATTTTTAAGATACTAAATTTTAAACACTATCGCAATGTTTAATATACAGATAGTTTTTTGATTTTTTGATATAGGAAAAAACCAATACAATAATTTTTATACTTTTAAAAGTGGTAGTGTTTTTCATTTACACTAATCAAAATATAAATAAACAATATATTTTATTAATTTATTCTGTATAAATGGCTTAGAAATTAATTGATAGTGCTTTTAATCGTATCTCAATTATGGCATAACAAACTAAATAGTAAAAGAAAAAGTGAAATTTATCAAGTGCAATTTTGAGAGGTATTCGACACAAGAATATGTGAATCTATTTAATGTGGCATTTGATGGAAGGCAATCGCCAAAGCTTCAAAAATAAACAACACATGTTCGTGAAGAATTAGAGTTTGGCAAATATATAGTTGTTAAGATTTGGAAACGATAAATTCAGGAAAATCTTAGAGATTTAGGGTGAGTATTTTTACTACAGGATGCGATTTTCTGAAGCTGTGATGGAAAAGACGAATCATGAAGATAATTTCATCGAAATTTATTTATAGATAAATCATTTTTGCCATGTCATGGACAACACAATTTTTCTGTTATCTGGTATTGGTCTCAGGCAAATCAATACCGCAATATCAGAACTCGAATTTAGTATCCACAGAAACTGAGTACCTGTACTGATATATGGGTGATCATATTATAGGATCATTCTTCATTGACGGATCCTTAGATTCTCAAAAATATTTGCGGTTATTGGATCTGAAATCTGTATGGTTTCCGAAACATTATATATTTTATTGTTCTCATCAACAGATACAAAAAAACGACCTGTATTCTCTTTTTATGGGATTACCTTTTTTCATTATCGGTATTATCCTATAATCTAATTAGCTTTGATAATATCTTATTTATTATTTGATGTCATTCATTTGCAAAAATTTTTACTTTTCAACCAAACCATTAGAGAGAGGATAATTTAGGACTACCTCGCATTCGTATGGTATTACAAAATATATAAAGATTGAATTTCTTCATATATCGTTTGGCCTTTGATATGAGAAATTCAAATACATACTGACGGAAAATATCATGCATCAATGAAAATTTTCTAAAATTCTATTTCCGTGACTATCATTTAATTGAAGCAGGTCTAAATATTTATTTAAGAATAGCTTACGATTGCATTCTGAAAAAAGAAAATGATTATATGCCCGGAAAAGCTTGATAGGCTTAATTAAAATTTAAATATTAAATGAAATAATCTACTTTCAATAAATCTGAGACTATTCTCAACATAACACCGGCAATACAACTCTAGCATATTGGCAATGAAATTTTTGATGTGCAAATATCTGTTTGATGGTAAGTATTCTTTATTTCAATTTAAAATTCATTATTTGAAGCAAATTAATTATTAAATAAAACAGCGCAGTATCGTTGACAACCACATACATTTATAAAGGATATATGGAGCCAAAGAATGAGATAGAAATATTTATAAGATTTAACGTGCGGAAGAATGATATAGAAATCATTATGCAGTGTTTATTACTGCGTTAAATCATAACAGCAGTAGTTTATTTTACACATGTATTCGTAAAGGCATCACAACAGCTTGTTGAATGTACACGTGTATTGTTCATATAAATATTTCACTATTTTTATAAAAACATTTATCGAAAATAAAACTCGATCATAAACTTGGTA
Organism: Chrysopa pallens; assembly: GCA_020423425.1. Lineage (NCBI taxonomy): Eukaryota > Metazoa > Arthropoda > Insecta > Neuroptera > Chrysopidae > Chrysopa > Chrysopa pallens. Next base: position 39,010,045 of record CM035594.1, read on the forward strand.
TCAATATCATCAGAAACAATCCCTACAATTATCCTTTCCCTGAAGTTCATTTTTTCCATCTTATCTTGAAGGATCTCTTCTATCGCGTGTGAACTGCACACATGTTTTTATTTTCGGAATGCTTGTTCTTTTAATTCGATTTTGTTTTTTATGGGACGCTCCAATTGTGTTACATTTAGTGTAATTATACTATGAAACAATTGCATTATTTAAATAAACATAATAGAAATGACAATTGTCTTTAATTTATTTAAAATTGCACATATTATTAAAAAAAAATCACTTAACTACATGTTATATATTAAATGCGTTAATTTTTTTAACGGTTTAAATATTCATTCATTGCAACAAAGACATTTTTAAGTGTAAAAAAATACTTACATATGTATTTAAATAAATTAAGGGCATCAATAATACCATATTCTTAAAAACGTTTGTAGTAACTTCTGTTTCTTACATCTGATACACGGTGTCTAAGAATTCATTAACTCTGAAGTACCTTACATGGTCAATGGGCAATCAGAAAACAAAAATGAGAAAAAGCGTCTAAAAAATCAATTTTTTATGTTAAAAATACGTCACTTTTAATGTTAAGAATACAAACTCACTGGTTACGTTAAGAAGTTATCTCTTTTTGTTTTTGAGTTATCGTCATGACGGACGGATGGACAAGATATATTTTCATGCTACTTGCTCAGTCCGAGGCAAAAAACCAAAGAATCTAACAGGTCCAAATATCAAGCAGTAACGGAAGAAGAGTACTTTTGGAGTGCTATTTTCATATTCCTATTATATTTCGATGCTTATGATTACGAAAAGAGACTACCTCCGGAAGTACTCGAATTAATTCGGTTGAAATTATTTCTACCTAAACCCAATGTTAGTAACACAGACTGGAATATCGATATTGAGACAATGAAACAATATGAGTGTTCTTTAGACTACACGACTGAAGTAAAACTTCTGTAGTTCCATCTATCAACTCATGTCTTTACTCTGTCTCTTTATATATTCACTATCTTTTTCTTAGCTCCAGTTCGCCCCGACCGACTACACTTTTCATAACGCTCTCGTCTTGTATTCACCAGCTTACTCCCCAAGTAAAGTGTGCGTAAAGAAGTTTTACTTGAACAAGTGGTATTGTAAAAGTACTATCTTGTTGCAAATTATTTTGAAACTTTTGAAAAACATTGTAAATTGTATACCTAGCTAGAAGACTTGGTTAGCAGAGTTGAGCGTTTGTCCCCACACAATGCAATATATCATTATTTACTGGTAAGTATATAGTGAATTAATAAATATATAAAAGTTCTTAACGGGACATTGCTGTGGCGGCTTAAGTTCGGTCACTAGATCATCGCATTATTGTATACAACGATTGCAATAAATTGTAAGTAATCATAGATGCGGTTTTTTAGAAAATAATATCTCGATTTTAAAATACAGGTCGTAGAGACATGCAATTTTTTACATTATGCTCAGAAATTGCATTCGAAAAAAAAGTCTACTCATTCATTGCTTTTTTGATTTCAAAAAGTGCAATTATTATTTTAAAATATCTAAAAATGCATTAAATTCAGTATATAAGGTATATATATCAGTTTTTAAGGTCGCTGATGACGATAAAAATTAGATAAAAAAATTACTTTAAATATTTAACTCGAGTAAAATATAAAATCCTCTGAGATTATACTTTTTGTATATGATTTTTAAGGAAATCCTTAAAATTACATATAAAAATGCATTTTTATATGCGAATTATTTTTCATGTCACAAGGATAACAAAAACGCCGTCTGTAAATATTTATATGTATGATTTTTGGAAAATGTATACAAAAATGCATACTTAAATCTGTAAGTTATTTTCGGCTCTAATCAACATTTTTATTGTCATCAACGACCTAAAAAACCTTGATATACAAAGTCTCATAAATTTATATTCATTTTTAGAGATTTTAGAAAAATAATGGCACTCTTTGAATGCATTTTATGCATTTTAAATGCAATATCAATGAATCACAATGAGTAAACTTTTTTCTTAATACACTTCTAAACGTACGTCTTTACGTAATTTTAAACAGACCTATTCATAGTAAAAATGATCTAAATTACCGCATTTATGATCTGTTTTATAATCAAACGTAAAAGTTTAAAGAAAATTATTACTGATGCTTAATAGTATATTCGAAAATTTTATTTTTTAGATATTTTAGGGTATTTAGGGTCTGGAAAACAAAAAAATTTTTTTCCGATTGGATTTCTAGTTTTTGAGATATCGATTGAAATTTGCCCAAAATATTGATCAGGGAAGCGATTTTTAAAAATGTATATTTAAAATTACAAAATATCAAATTGTAAAATTGATATTTTTGCCATCAAATTGTAAAATAAATGTTATTTTGGGTTTATATACAGAACCTTATATAAAACTTAAAAACAGTAATACAAATTTTTTTTTTTTTTTTTATCTTTAGCGATTTTTAAGGTTTTTTACAGAATCACAATAATTACGATCTTAGCCAAAAAATGCTGAAAACTGTCTACGTTAAAACGCATATTATATCAGAATCTAGATATTTTATGCTAATTTTAATTATTCATTCGTCATTAACAATCTGAAGAACCTAACATACGAATTAAAAATTCAGATAAAATGCAATCCAAAAATTTAAGGCCCATTTGCCTCAATCAAACGCATTTAAACGTAAAATAATGTAAACGTTGTCATATAAAATTAAACAACACTTTTTGATCATGAGAACGTTGTTGATACAACTAAATTTTTTCAGATAATTTCAGAAACATGTTGCAATATTCAATAATAATTTATATCAATAAATAGATTTATGAATAAAATAATTACTTTGTAAATGATATTTTATTTTTATAAAAATAAAAAATTTTATACGAGCAATCAGTTCGTATTGCAACCTCTATATACAAATTTCATCTAACAATAAGCATAACCGTTTAATAAAGGCAAATAAAACAGTAATTACAGAGTCCATTTTTTATACCAAAAGAGTTAGCAAAAAAATTCAAATACAATAGCCCAAGTAAATTAAGTTTTTCGTGACCTATATAGTAACCACTAGCGTATGCCATATTTAGTTAGAGTACAACGAAAGCATGATTCTGGTCATAATTATTTCGATTTTTGCAAATTATTTGGAAATAGAGAAAAATAAGAAAATGAAATATATTTGACATTTAATTTTAATTCACGTGAAATTAGAACTTTTCAAAGTAAAACGAATCAAAGTAAACGAAAATTCAGCAAATGTAATATACTTGGCATTTATTTTTAATTCACTTGAAATGATAACTTTTCAAAAGTTAAATGAATTTTCTTGAAGAAAAATAGAACCATCTCGAACTAGGGAAACTAGGTATTAATAAAAACACCTAATAAGTTCATTTTCAAAAAGAGATAGCGAGTGGAAAATCTAGTGACGTATTCTAAACATAAAATGTAGAAGAAAAGTTTAAATACAAAAAATATTTATTAAAATAAACAATTTTTGTTTGAAATATTTTTTCGTAAAATGTTTGAGTTCTCCAAAAATTTGGCTAATAAACACATATAGTAACAACACATATTAACATTAATACATATATAACTGTATAGGCTGGATATATATGGTATTATATGAATGCTAATTAAAAATAATCCATACAATGAAATTCAATCGTATGTCGGCTATCTAAACAATTAACTCTGTTAGTTGTTGTCTTCACTTCTTTGAGGTATTTTTGAGCGTGAAAATTGAATTAAATATAATGTATATGACATAGGTATGAGAAATAGATTTTTCTGTTTTGGTTCGTTTTCCTTTTAATACAAGTTTTCTCACACTTGCTTCTAGGTGTAGCTAAATTTGGTTGTATCATTTACTTGTCAAAAGCCAAGAGCTGTTTTATCATAGTATTTCATATAAAGTTGTAGTCTACATACAGAGGTAAAATAAAAGGCTAAATAATCAAGAAATCAACAAATGAATATAATAATAGGTAGGTACAAGTTATATAGAAGAAACAAGAAATATGCATGCATTAAGAACACAGCACAATGCAGCGTTGTGTTGTGGTTAATGGACACGGCTGTTAAATATACGTGGTTTTGTTACAGTTACTAAACACAGCTTTCACGCCATTTTCAAATACCAGATAATAATAATTGTTTTAGTACTTTTATTTATTATTATTATAAAATAAATACCTTTTTTTTTTTTTATTTTTAAAAATAGATTTAACCTTTAACTGTTGCCGTGACGGCTATGCAGCCTCTATGAGTATTAAGTATTCTGTTCTATTTTCATGATCTAAGTCGTGGGGTGTAGACCTACTACACTTGGAGAATAAACTAAAAGTTGCATATATCTTAATTGGAAAAAAAAGGATGAGATGGTTTTAAAAAAATATAAAATAATATCCCATTAATTTTGATCGGTTGATTGTACATCGCTTGCAAAAAATAGCTTACACAAAAAAATAGTTGGTAACTTTTCCGAATTCTTTTCTAATAAGAGGTGTTCTACAATAGAAAAATAGAATTTTCCTGATTCTTTCACATTGAATGCAAAAAACGCATTTTTATGACTTTAAGGCAAAAAAATTTGGATATTTTCCACTAACGGTTGATGCAATTTTCCCAAAAATAAACAAATTAAAAAAAAAATTTTCTTATTTTTCCTACTTATGTTATTTCAAATTCTTATGCAAAAATAGAATTTTTCTTGTTAATATAGCAAAAAGTTTTTTTGGAGATTCTCCTCTAAAGATAGAGATGTAATTTTACCAAAAACTATACTGTGAATTTGCTGAGTGTGAACTATACTGTGAATTTGTAAATCCAGCAAAATCCTTATACCATAGATCTCACTACGTCCAGCCAATGATGGTACTGTCGATTTTTTTTAGAGTTAAGTATAAAATGTATAGGATTGTCATTTTATTTTTCACTTTGATATTTCGTTCAAAATTTGATAACTCGTAATAATACCGTGCAAAACCCTAAAGACGTTCCCATGAAAATCAGTTTTCTTAGAATCTTTTAAAAAATTTAAATGCACAAACTTGTCCTTCGAACGTAGAAAATTTGGTTTTATACTTTGCGGCACTAATTTTTTTTTAAATTGCTTGTTAAAGAGCGTATATTTATTAACACGTGAATTCTAGTTATTATAGATAACAGAGTCAATTTTCTTACGATTGTCTTAAAAAATTGAAAATCATTTATTAATCTTTTTCTTGTGACCTGACAAGTAAAAACTAACGAATCCAAATAATGGCGTCAGGAAATTATTTTTGTATTTCTGTGTTTGGAAAATTAATGAAATGAGCTCAGTGAATCTCATCCTTTTTCAATTTTAAATAATTTTTATTGGGATATTATCTATTTTTAACATCAACGTTGGGAAAGTCCTTAAAAATTAAATCATTATTACTTTTTGACTATAGAGATATTAAAACTATTTGTTATTGCCAAATGAAAGTTTTGAAAATTTTTGTAAGAAAGAGCTAGGCTATAAATAAATAAATGATGGCTACTAATAAATAAAAATTAATGGTAATGTTTTGTGATATCTAAAAAATGAATGATACCAAAACTGCTGTTTATAATTTTTATATTTTTGATAAAAGTGTTTTTGAATATTTTTTAAATTAGTAAACTAAGTGATTAAAAAATATTAATAATTAAAAATTTATTAAAATAAAATCGGTATTTTTAATTTGAAATTTTTGCATTTTCATATCTTATTTTAGCAATGTTGACCAATTTCTCTACATTTTTTTGGAAACGTTTATAATAAATTTTCACCAGTATTTAAATCATTCAAAAAGGATGGATATATTATCTGCTCTCATTTGCGGTTTAAATTTAGAAACGGAATCCTAGTAAGCATTATATAATTAATCATTTGTTTTGATGAATTCAAAACATTAATATAAAATTTAACAAAATATTAATTTTATTAATCATCTGTAAAATAGACAATTATTCTTGCTTATCAAATATTATGTAAAATTAATCATAATAAATGTTGAAATTTTAATAAATATTTATTAAGGAAGTTTATTCAGTTTGGTTTTACATTTGAACATCATCAAAACAAAATTCCAATTTCGTTACGCAAGTCTGAAAAATTATCATGATATAATAAAATTCCTCAACGTTAACTTGAATTAACCTGAAGCTATGCGACCTCAGTCTCTTTCCTTTTATGGGAAGCTTTCAAAATAACCGTAAGCTATAAAAAATTTTGTTACAAGGATTCAAAACAAGAAGCTTGCATTTTCAAAATTGTAAAAATTTTTCTATCAAATTTTTCAAATATAATTTTTTTTAATTAATCGTTTTATTCGCAAATAATCGTTACGAATCATGTCAATTAGTCGTAAACATTTTTAATTTCACATGATTATTGTTCAGAAATTGCTTTTGATTAAAAAACAATATAAAAATGATAAAATCTGTCAACATTAACAGTTTCATATACTGCTAATTGTGCAATTTTTGACTGCTTTTCATTTTTATCGTTCAAGTAAAAGTTTAATAAAATTGTCACTTATATTAAAACAACTTTTATTAACCGTAGAAAAAAGGTTTTGTAGAAAATAATTTTTGGTGATTGACCAATGCAACTTTTCCTTGCTTGTATACATTCGAAAATAAAAATATAAATTTTTCATCAAAAATCGAAATAACTTTAAAAAACATGAATTAAAAAGCAAAAAATAATTTTAAATTAAAAACTTATATAAATAATTGCCTTGTAACCAATTAGCATTCGAAAAACGGCACCAATCATAGTTTCACCAAAAAATTTATTCATTGGCCATCGAAAAGACATTGTTTATGAGCAAATTGTTTACTTATTTTTATATTAAATATGGTGCAATAAATTCCTTTAAAAAAACTGCCATTTATATCAACAAAAATTATCTAGGTAAATACCAAAAATATGCATATCAATAAAATAAATTTAGTAATTATACATTGTAGTAGGCTGGAATCATGACATAATCCATGCCACAATTTATATTATAAAATCCAAAACATTTGATGAGGTCAAATTATTTAACATAATTGTTAACAATACATGTTATTTAATATCTTAATGTTTAATTTGTTATTATTTTAAGTTGAATAAGATTACAATTGTTATAACCAACGCAATATACCCTTTAGGGATTATTCTCACATTACGCCAGGCCATTATCGATTTCTTAATTTCTGTGTCATACATTTATAAACTATGACATGCGAGTTTCTTGCAAATATTTTTTATCAAATATCTATATCGAATATTCGTGGTGTTGTAGAATTATTAATAATATAGAAAATTATTTTTTCCAATACTCTTAATCCGCGTACACACGTGCAACATTCGATTGTAACTTAATCCCGTAACGCAACTTTGACGCGTAACAGCAATCATTTTATGGACGTAAACGCATTATGTAATCAATTGTCATTATCCCACGTCAATTGTCATTAAATTTGAATCGAATCAAAGGATATCGCTAGGTGGGGTTACGAATAGTGTGGACTCAATAACGAAACATTAGCAAAGACAAGACAAAAAAATAATTTTTATTTTAATTGTATTTAAATATTTCGCCATGGAGTAGAACGAACGAAATACAATACAATTTATAGAAATTTATCAACATAAAGAAATACTTAAAGTGAAGGTACTCTGCTTGGTAAGCAGATGGAACGCTATGCAACACATAGCAACATCATTAGATCGTCTCGTAATACGTAACAGTGCAAATTTACGATATGCTGTTACGTTACGAACAAATGTTGCCCATGTGTACGCTGCTTTAGAGTCCAAATCTGAATTTCAAGGGTGAGGGGATGAAGCTACGAATCCAGTTAGCAACACTACACAAATTATGATTTAATCTGGAGTCTACAAAGATTCAGAAGGAAGTTAGTACATAAATATACCACAAATTTTAGTGTTAAACTAGGAAGTACCTACATAATATTTATTCTTTACATAAAATTACTTTTCTAATACAAATAATACAACTTTTAGATTGAAATGAAAGTTGTTAATTATTTGAACAATTATACATACATATTTATATTATTGTATTGTAACTTGCTGGATAAGGAACTTATTTTATTCTCCCGGATTCTTTAATTTGAAATTTTGTGTAATATCTCCACGTTTCGATTTTATTTTTTATCTTTGAAAAAAATAATATTGGCGCAGGATTAGAATGGAGAACCGCGCTGAATTTTTGTAAAATACGGTTTAGCTTTTAAAAAATTTTTAATTCTAAATAAGAAATTTTGGACAAAAAAAAACCCAGCTAGCATTATTTCCAAGTGACCACCCATCCTAGGTACTGATTGTACTGAATGATGCTAACATCAGTGATAGACGATAGCTTGTGATTTGTAGTAAAAAAGTAAACAAAACATTAAAACTCATGAAATTGCAAGATACATCAGAATTTTTTACCAAACTTTCTTCTGGATGTAAAGTTTGGAAACTTTATAAAATTCTCAGACCGCAATCCAAGGAAATATCAACAAAAAAAAGAAAAAACCCAAAGGAAATATCATTTCCTGAAGAATGAAATTTTTAAAATTGTTTTGCATCACTGGGTTTGATGAAATGAATCTATTAAGCAAAAATTTGTCCAGAATTTTTTCATAAAAATTTAAAATTTCGGAGATATATGCTTCCATAACAGAGTTTCTCTTAATCAGGAAGTTTTGGTTATGCCTACGTAGAGTTGCATCCATTACAAATTGTAAGGTATTATAAATATTTACTTATTTCATAAAAAATTGAATCTTTTATAATATAAATAATAATAATTTTTACTTATTCTATGAGTTAAAGTCAGGACGGCCACAGAAAGTAGATTTAAATTTATCCTGATAATTCCAGGTTTTGCAGTTTTTTATAGAACTTATTGTTATGTTTAAGGTTTTTAAAGATATTTATTTAAAATTGAGGACGAATAATTTCCACACAGTCCTGTCTATTCAATATACTCGCAGGACCTATGTTAGTCCAAAACAAGTAATTTAATAGGCCACTCCCATGACCTCCACTTCAATCAAAAGATGAACTAGCGGATTGCTGAGAAGCGCCCTAAACAAAAAGACTTTTTCTTCATAGTTCCAGAAACATCGGGGACTATAAATTCTAAGCAAGTGTTGTAATTTCTTCTAAACACGGCCAGAGATGTTCTTGTTCATTACAGTACACATGCAAATATGAGAATTGGTTTTACAACCATTGTAAAAAGTTAATTTGTCCTGGTTAACCAGTTTAGTCCAAGTGATCAGTTCGATTTTGCACCTAGAATAATTCTATAATATATCCCGCTGAATACAATCTAGAAGTAATTTTAATTACTCAGAAGGGTAATTTCAGTTAATATTAAATCTCCATTAAAATTTGATACAAATTAATTCAACATTTATCATAGAAAATTGGAATTTATCATTTGAGTAACCTCAACAATAATTATGTGTAAACGCCCATCAATTAATTATTCCTATGAGAGTAGTAATGCTTTATCAGCGTTTATACGATAATGATGATGAATAAAATAAAAATTTATATGAATAATAAAAATATTTTTGAAAATTTTATTATTAGTGCAGGTTGTAATGGCACACATCTACAAAGAAGGCTTATGCCTACTGCGAATAAAATGAATGGATTAAATAGTTTCTTAAAATCAACCAACACCCCATTCCCACAATTGTCTAGAAAGCAAATAAAAAATTGCATAAAGATTATATATTATTATTGCTATTTTTTAAAATAAATGCGTTTATATTACGTATTCGGTTCATACAATGTTGAAAACCAATCGCCGGGTTTCATAATACGTGACGTTGGTTAATTTGGTACCTTGGTATTTATTTTACCCCAAAAATGTAAAATGTGTGACTTGTGATATGTCCTTCATAAGTAATTTTGAATTTCGACTTAAAAGCTCAAAAAATGAAATTAAATACCGTACATGAACTATCATCCTAAAAATCGTTTGATAAAATTACATTTGATTGATTTATTTTTTAATTGATTTTAATTAATTGAGTTCTATGCAAATTTTAGCCAATAATATTAAGATTAACACAGCCTCAAAACTTATGAACCAGCCTTTCGAAAGCCATCGAACCAGGCGTTCAGAAGTTACGGCTGTTTATTTTAGATTTATTGGCAGTTTGGGTTGTTGAATTTGTAGTAAACAATCAAATAATGTGGCATATCAAATTAAAGGCTTATGGGGATATAATTGGCAAAAGCGCATCTCGTCTTTGAATTCAAAATTACAGAGGTTGTGTTTGATTTGTACGAAGTTCTACTTTTCAAACGATGCTCAAGTAAAATGTGAAGTAAAACAAAAACTTAAGACACACATTTGTTTTTTTCATGCACAAATACCTCCTCGACTAATGTTAAATTAAAAAAGTTTTATATTATTATAATTATTTAAATATTATTATGAATATTTAAAATGTTTTGATATTAAAATATTTTATTGATTTATCACCGTTGTGATAACCACATTTCAATTTGTAAATAGTTTTCAAATTTAATTAAACTTCAAAGAGATAATTAAAATTTTCTTTTGTTAAATAGAAATTTGGAATGTAATATCTATCCTGTGTCTATAAATTCAAAAAAAAATTCAAATATTTTAATATTTGCTAACTAACTAACCGCTTGTTCAAAAAATTGACAAACATTCTTCAATTACACTTAGGCACTTAGTGCATATATGGCCGAAACCTTTTTGCAGTTGCAGAGTTCCACTTAGGGCTCATAACCCTTAAAACACACATTCAACCGTTCCACATATCGACCGCGGTCGTTGCGGTCGAATCAAAAACGTCATTAATGACGTCATTATTCTCGCCCACAGCGAGTTCACAAGAAGACAAAAAATATTACTTTGTCTTAAAATTAGAATTTCGTGGAAACTTGGGTTTCAGAGGATAATTTTGGAATACATTTAAAATTATTGATTATGTTTAAATACTTCACTAAAATGATATGAAAATTAATTCAAATCCACCATTGGTAATTTAACTAAACGTTTAAAACGCTCAAAATCTGTTCCACTTGGGATTGTGATTGGAACACTCACAAGCTAGTGAAACGGCAAAAACCTTGGCGTGTGATCGTTTTGAGCGCCAAATGGAACACACTGTTGGTAACCTATAAAAAGGACAAAATGAATGACAACGAAAATGAATGGCGTTTTCTTGATGTTTTCTGAAGTAAAATTGATGTTTTCTGAAGTAAAACTCACAAAAAATACTTATTTTCCACTAAAATAACAAGTCTGCCTGATATTTGCTAATTCCCAAACTACATTTGCCAGTGTTGAATTTAAGGTCTGGCCCGTGAGAACCGAACTTAAGGTTGTATAAAGAGTCAAGGAAATTCCAATTTAAAAATCGATCAAATTTCATTCAAGTATACATCCCCTTTGTATCCTGTAAATTCAAGTTTTCTTTTTTTAAGTGAGCTTTATTTATAAAACTTATTAAATCTAAACTACACATACTAATAATTGTAGATTAAAAGCGCGCAATATACTTGGTATCATTTATACAACTGCACTAAATTCTATATTTGTTGGCATGATTGATAATCACATAGCTATAATAAAAGGAAACTAATTGTTTTATAAATATTTGCGATCTATTTCATCGTTATTTTTGCATTTTAATAGAAATCATATTTATCATGATATGCTTAAATGCATTTTAATTATAAAGATACAATCAACGCATTCATATTTTGATATAGGTAAGTAGATAAACAATTGATTGTAGTATTATTAACGATATCCAATACACGATGTTTGAATTTATGAATTTTCGTGAGGATACTTTTTATGTCAATAAATCAATGTATGCAGTTTTTCGTGCAATGCTCTAATTAAACGTGAAAATGTTAAAAATTTAACACTATGGAGTTTATGATACAGTTGATCACGAATTCATGATTCCGATATAAAAATTATCTAAAGTTAAATTTAAAAAAAAAAACATTTGTTTAAATATGTATTTTATAAAGGATTGGAATTTGTATCCTACTTCAAAGTAAACACATACGTTGCCTTCGAAAAGAATCAGACTCTCTTCCAATAGATCCGCATTTTGAATTTAAAAGATATTTCTAGTTCATATTTGTACTTTGATTCCTCTTGCCTAAAATACAAGATCTTATATTCGAACCCATAAGTACCAAAAACATAAATCCCTGACACCAAACATAAAATATCCAATAATACGTACAATAATGAGGAGATTCATGCAAAGATCTCAGCAACGCAGTAGTAAAAATATAAAACAAAAGCGGCGTCACTCTGAAAATTTGTTTCGGTGTAGCTTTCGAACACGTTATTCGAATTTGATCAAATTCGGTAGACATGAGAATTCGTGAAAACTACATTATAGTACCAGAATACCTAATTTACCAAAAAAATTTTGTAAAGTTTCTAAAAAAACTTTTTTTCATTGTATGCCTTCGACCATTTTTGGAAAACCTTAAAAAAATAAATTTGATTGTCTATGCAAGCGAGGGAGACATGGATTTTGAAAATTATGAGAAATGAAATGATAATACATTTAGATATCACGTTGTTAAACTTTTGGAAAATTCAAATTGGAATTTGAGAAGAAATATTTATATTTTCTGATGCTGTAAATCGTTTTGTGTTGAAAAATTATTTAGTGATATTGCATAATTTCAAATATTACAACCAAATGAATTTTATTCTAACGTAATAGTCAAATTTAATTTAGCAAGGACCTTCATTATCTTGAGGAACATATAATCCAGTTCTTGAGTAATTCGTACTTCATTATCGTGAGAAATCTCTCTCACCATCCTCTCTTTCCTTTCTCAGATTAAAAAAAATAATGAAAAATAAAGTCAAATATTAAAATAATTTTGATTTTTTTAAAATATATTTTGAAAAATTTGCTATACACATATTTCAAATACACAATATATTATTATAATTGAAATCTTTTTAAGAATCTACGAGCCAAGCTCTTTGGTGCGAGCATCACATGCTTTCATTATAGGCAAAATGTATAACATATTAATTTTTATTTTGCCTATAATAGATGTATTATTTTGCCTATACTGATTTCTAAGTAATCTATCTTATATGGCATTTTTTATTTATTATCATCCATTGATTTATTCAGATTTACACTAAATAATTTTATTACATTATATTATACACTTAACTATTAAAAAAAAAATGCATTTACAAAATTTCCACTAAAAATTTGTTCTAATTGAATAATTATTTGAGATTTAATTATTAATTAAGCAATGTAAAAAAAAACTCAATTTAAACCTGTTCTTAAAATCAGATGCATGCTATTTTGATTTGTGTTATTTAGGCCCGATCTACATACTCAGATGTGCATTGCAAGACATATGTCCATTAAAAAATGAATGCAGTGCGCTTATGTACGACTATCCGACTATGTAGAACTGACCATAATAATACAACGTTTTACCTTTGCGTATGACTTACGACATACGACCAATGACATTTATTTTGGATCGGACTACAGTCGATTATCGAGGATTTTGTACAACTGCTTTAAGTTACAAAATGAGAAGTAACGGAATCTATTTCTTTTAAATACATTTTCCCGTTCTACATCTTCAGTAAACGTTTCTCGGCTATCCGATAACCGACTGTATACAAACAAACCGCTCTAAGAGCATTAAATCAGGTCAAAACATTTATTCCATTTACTCCAAAATCCACATATTTTAAATCTGGATTGAAAGTCATATTATGCCTTTTTAAAATGAATGTACAATTGAAAAAGTCTATCCCTGACTTGTTAGTAAATAAAAGGATAAAATTCAATTTTATCCTCATTTAAAACTATAAAATTTGTTATTTTGTTTTTGTACAATTTAAATGATTTAAATTAAAATTTGAATAAAATGATTACACAAAATACTTACTAAAAAGTACTACAACCTCGCAATATAAATACATTTGGAAGTTAGAGGAAACAACCGCTCATTTTAATACGAATACAAAGATATATAACTTTTCGAATGAAAGTAATGGCTTATTTCTGTAGCGTAACTAAATGAAAATATTTCTATGAATAGAATGTTAATACTGATGTATGATTCCCTCGTACAAGTAAAAATGGTGGCATGTCTCTTGTAAGAACTTCTAGCCAAGCTAAATACAATGGAGCCGACACAATATTCTTCCTTGGCATTGGCAACGTCATTACGACTAAACCAGCATCTTGTGAATGTTGCAAAAGTAATTCACGTAATCGTAAATGACGATTTGTCTTATCTTTCATTGCAATCAAATCTGCTTCTGATATTGGTGCTGTAACAAAAACAATACATTTTCATTTGGATTAGGGTAACGAAAAATAAAACATAAAATTTGGCAAAAATTAAAATATAAGTAGAAATTTTCTTAAAAATTCTAATTATGAGTCATAAAAGCACATGATTAATTTATTATCTTTAAGTTAAAATTCGATATTTTATCGTTGTATCACGTGACCTAAAACACTAGGCTTCCATGATGTGACGTCATTTTGGTAAAATTATTAGTTGTCTTTAAAGAACAGTGTCTTAATTAGTAAAAAAAATTTCAGAGTTAAATTTTTTTATCAATGTGTTGTTATATGAGTATTCTCAATAAAATATACCAGTATTACGTCACTAAAATGGTAGACAGCGTTATTACTTACCACTATCAGGATCACCATCGACCAATGGTACTCGGAACTCTGTCAATAATGTTTCAAAAAATGCTCTAGTATTATCATGCGGTTTTCGTGTTATATCTGGTATAATTTGCAAATCAGAATAATCTATTCGGAATTTAGCAAGTAATGATGCCATATTTCTTTGTTCACATTCCAATTCCGATTGTTTATTTGCTAAGGCAAATACACGTAATCTACAACCAGACCAAGTATGTCTTGTGCTAATAATATACGGGAGAAGTAATGTTAAACCTAAAAAGAAATAACTATTGTAAATAATTTTGATAATACCTTAAATGAAATAGCAGTCCAATCCAAATTCGACAAATATAATTATCCTCGCAACTTTCAAAAATCTCAGTTTTAAAAGGCAGTACGAATTAAAAACATTACACATCTATCGGGAATCGAACCCGAAACCTCTCAATTAATAGTCAAAAGTGCTATTAACTACATCACATATGTTATTGAGGTGCAAATGTCATTTCTTCTTCTGTAAAACTGATATATAATATTTTAATACAACAAAAGTTGTTAAAAATCAACAGAATGGGAAGATTTAATAAATTTGTTCATCGAATAAAAGCAAGAAAATTCGTCAATTGTACTTTTTTCTGCACAAAACTGCTATTAAAGATATCAAAAATTTGCAAAGACAAAATTTTATCCTATAAGTAAAAAAATAATAATTGAAATAACATAATACAAACCGCCATCGTCATATAGCCACCATACATCAATAGTTGTCTTCTTTTGTTTGCGTTGAAATTGGCATAGATTATTGATTATATCTTTTGGAAGCTCAGTTCCACCTGGTCCCTTATACTCATCTTTCTTCTCATTTGTATCCTTCGATGTTTCCGTAGTCTTTGATATATTTACAGTGTCATCTTCGGGATTTGGACATGCATTCACATTATTTCTTAATCGATTTGAGCTTGGAGTCAATGGTATTGATATATCACTGGTACTACTTGCTAAAATCAAAATTTCAATATTTTCATTAGTATAATTTTATAATTTGCCCAAGCGCATTTAGAACAATCACAAGTACACTTTAAAGCACCCAAACATCTTAAGACCGATAGACTAATGAAATTTGGTTAATTGCTACATATTTTTTTAAAATTAATAAAATAATACTTCAATATATATGATGGTATATTAAATTTAATATAAAGTCGATAATATTTAAAAATATTGAAGATATGAAAAACAATTTTATACAGCTGTTTATGAACTACATACCATAATTAACTCTAAGTTAGTGTTTTATCTCAAGTGTAATGTACAGTTAAAAAATAACTCCAATTTTATGATAACCATGGTTGGCGCAACCAAAAATTTAAGAATCAGAGCTCCGATCAGTTCTAACAATGCAACCTTGTCTAAGTTTTATCACTTTTTAGAACGAATTTCTTTTAAGGAACTTACAATAAGTGAAATGACAGATAAATAAATCATTACGTAACGAAAATTTTATACCCCATCCAGTATAAATAAGATATAAATAATACTCTATAAATAAGACACGCCTACAAATTCGTCTCTTATCTATTTAAGTATATTATATATGGTGTGCCATTAAAAATTAATTTGTCTTTTTCAAAGAAATTAAAGTCGTATATATTTCACTTTTGTATTTATACTGGACCAAAATACTAATATAATCAATAGAATTAACCGTTAAGAGCGGTGCAAGCCCCCAATAGGAATCCTTTTGTCGTGCATTTAATTAAATATCGAGAGGAGTCATTACGTTTACTGTGAACAAATTGGATTGCTTATAGGCAGGTTCAACTTTTGCCAGAATATTGTGTGCATGGAATAATGGTATTGAACTTCGGTTCTATTTTGTTGGTTTTCGAAAGTATGAGGTAATATTTGTTAATAATTAGATAACTCTTACACATTAAATTACGTTTAAAGTTTAAAAACTAACCAAAAAATCTCTGGTAGCCTAAGACATTTATTTATTTATTAATTTTTTTTGTTTGTTAAATACTGCTTAATGCTTATTAAGGACTTAACTACCCAACTTAGAACATATCTACGTAATGAATTATTTTCTACATAATTTTATAAAACTACATATAGCACGTTCTATTACCCAAACTCACCAATTTTCCATGAATTGTGCCTTAATTCTGGATAGATATAAGTACATGCAAAAATAATTGGAATTGGAGTATGTACATGGTATGTATATCCATAATACTCAATTTAAATATAAAAAAATCTATAATTATTATGTATTTATCTATATATAAAATTGTTATTTACCTTGTGAAATCTGCCCAAAATTGTTATCTTTGATTAATGAGTCTGTACTATTTCTTCGTGAACGTAACGATTGATCCAAATTTGTTTGTGTTTGTGGTGCAGCGCCACCACCACCACCAATTAATGATGAATTACCAAATTCATCAAGTCCTACACCCAATACTCGACTATAATCTAATCCATCTTGTAATCGTAAGATACAAACAGCTAAATGCATGTCTAATGCTTTACTGAAATAAATAGATTTGTTTATTTAACAAAAAAAAAACTCGCCATAATAAACTTTATTCTGAAAATTGCCTCGGCAATAATAGAAAAAACAAATTAGTAGATACTGATCCAAATTTTTAATATGTTATAGTTAACGAAATACTTTATTATATCAAACAAAATTTGAGTACCTTGCCGATCAATTAATAATTACCCTCGTATCGCAAGTACCCAAACTTTTGTTTTATATAACAATATGCAAAATAATATACAAAAAATTCGTATCACTAATTTACTTTTTTTCTAGTACCGCCGTGGGAACTTCCTTTATATCCGAGGCAACATTTTTAAAGTTTTCTTGTAAATAATAAAATAAATTTAAACAAACGATAAGTTTTAACTAGTGATAATGCTTTTAAAATAATTAGAAACCACAGGTCACGTGTTAAATTCCCAATTAAATCCGATTCAAAATTTTGAATAGGTTTTGATAGGAATAATTCCAAAATAATTTCCCATTCAATCCGATAAAAAATTTTGAATAAGTTTTAATTGGTTTTTTAATTAACCATCTAAATGAATAATACGAAAAAATTTTAATAAATACGAAAACATACTGCATTACTTCAAAGTACATATTTAAATCAACTAATGGACATTTTCTCCAATTCGATTTGTAGCCCATTAATAGAATATTTGGTTTCAATTTACCAACACCTGAAGCTTGCATTAAAGCTTTAGCTCCTTCTTCAAACGAAGAATCATCTACAAACGTGTAAAATGCTTTGATCTTATGTGATTTTAGCCAACCATTTCCTTTATGGTTGAGAATACTGCGAACACGATTTGATACACATTCCTAGAATCAAAATTAATTTATAAAACCATTTAATGCAGAAAAATATTTTATTTTGATTATGGGCCCTATAGACACTATTAAAACATTTTTTTTGACTTCGTTATAAACGCAGTAGCCAATTAAATAATTATCAACTCCTTTGACAACGGAGTTGTCAGTATAAACATAAAATAAAATTTTAAATATACACAAACTAATCGAAATAATTACTAAGCATTATATATTTTCGTTTGTACTTTAATATTTTAAATTTTTGCTTGTAATAATGGTTAAAAAAACAAGCGTCATCAATGCCGTTGACAAATCATAGATGATAAGCATTTTCGATTTTTTATTTGAAGTTGATAAAATTTTTAATAGTGTATGGAAGACATTAAATATTATAACAATGTACCTTGGATATGTGCCCACATACGAGCATGGATAAATTTTTTGTTAATAAGTGCGCAAAGTCGACTAGTGGTGGTCTGGTTCCAGGTAAACCAGTTAAAACAAGAATTTGTGGACGGTAATTTTTAACATGTTCTTCAACACTGTTCAGTTGATGGACGGCATTTAATGCATTTTTATATGTTTGTGCTTGCGTTGTGGAGCCCCAGTTAACCGCTTATGAAAATAAATAGTTAAAAACAAATTGTATTATCAAAAAATTAGAAAATATGTAGACCAGAAAAATAATTTTTACTTTTTATTCATTCGTAATGATGAAAATTAATACGTATAGCTTAAAGCTTAGGTTTAGTGAACCGTACTCTGGTTAGCGAATCTTACTTTTAATTCTAGCATAGATCCGACTATATTTTTTTTTTTTTAATTTTAAATATTTGATATTATTTACCTGGTTTTCTGTATTGTACTATTAAATATAATGCCATTACCACAGACATTGTTAATAACGCTGTTATCCAAGATATTAAAAACATTACAAGGACGCATAAAATAGAACCCAATAAACTTAACCACATACTGTAATACTGAAAAAATAATTATTATTTTATATTTGTATCTAATTTGTATTTTTATTTGCTTTGTACTTTTATAGAGGAAGTTTAACCTAAACTATATGAAGTTTAATTCTACAGGCATTCTAAAAGACAAACAAAAATGGGTAGACTGAAGACATTATACATTAGAGGATCCATAGATACTAGCAAGCATCTATAATGTAGCTGATAGCACATTCGACTAATAATTGGGATGTCTATCTTTCATCTAATGGTATCTATTGGATTATTTTATCCTATTGACCGTTCCTGGTTGGTCAATTCCAACTATAAGCCTATTTAGTAATGAACCGTTTATCTAAAAGAATCCTAATCTTCGCGGTTAGAGACAAATCTTTGTATTCCAGTCAAAATAATTATATGTTATTACTTATAGATAATTATTGAATTTTTCAATAGAAGTAATAATTTGCGTAACTCATTACTCAAATTTAGATTTGAATAAAATTGAGCTATAAAAAAATTGTATCTATAGAAAGTTGACCTTTATATTTAGCTTGATAATTTTAAGTAAATAAAAATATTCTTGAAAAATTTGATAAATTGCATAAAATACCTTGAATGTTGGTCGCCATCCAACCGGCTTTGCCAATGAAGCATGAAATGTTGAAAAATTGATTAAAGTATAAGCAGCTAAAAAGAAATTTGATATCAAAGGCGCAATCAAATTTAATTCCCCTAAAACAAAATATTCGATTATTAAATTTGAACATAGGTCAATAAAATCATGTACAGTGAAATTTGTCTATTATGACACTTCATACATGCATACAAATTTTACTTTTAAATAAATAGATCTTTTGGACCAAAAAGCATAAGATCTAAAGGATAAACTTTATTGGAAAATATAGTATTTATAGAGTAGAAACACTTGTCATTATAAACGAATTTGATTGTAGTAATTAATAATGAATACAAACCAATTAAAATGAAACCAATTGCAATAAAAAATGTTAAAATATAACCGCGAACTGGTTCATTATTATTTCCATAACCTTTAGCAAACCATTCAATCTTTGGATATAATTTATCACGACACAATGCTTGAAAAACTTTTGGGGCTGATACTAACGAAGCCAGCGCTGATGATAGTGTAGCAGCAAAACATCCTGCATAAATTATGGGCCCTACTACCGATACTAATTCAATTACCTAAAACAAATGTTGAATTATTAGTTGATCATTTCCACAATATGATAGGGAGTGTCCATAAGGCACGTCTTCCTGACTGAAACTGCCTTGGACTCAAATATGTAAAAAGAAGAGCTTTTAGATTTTTGATAAGTGGTTTTTCTGATCTGTAATAACCTCAAAAATCGTCAAAAAATCCAAAAAAATTCTTGTTGCTGTTTTTAGGTTTTCTAGGGTAATTAAGGTATAAGAAAAACAAAAATAATATTTATTTTACGATCGGATGATTAGTTTTTGAGATATCGCTTTCAGTTTGTCCTGAATATTGACCTCCGAATCGGTTTTCCGGCGATATCTTAAAAACCGTGCATTCGATTGTTATATGGATGTTATTTTTGAAATCTACAGGTCAAATTACCCTTGGGAACATAAGTTTAGCGAAAACGGAGACAAATAGTTTTTCTCGATTTTCTGTGATTTTCTTAAGGGGTACCCCTTTGAAAAAATCCAAAAATCGAGAAAGACTTTTTGTCTCCGATTTCGCTAAAATTATATTCCCAAGGGTAATTTGACCTGTAGATTTTAAAAATAACATCATTTTAACAATCAGATGCATAGTTTTAGAGATATCGAAGAAAAACCGATTCGGAGGTCAATATTCCGGACAAGCTGAAAGCGGTATCTCAAAAAGTAACCATCCAATCGTAAAATAAATGTTATTTTTGTTTTTCTTAGACCTTAACTACCCTAGAAAACCTAAAAACAGCAACAAAATTTTTTTTGGATATTTTGACGATTTTTAAGTTTTTATACAATCACACACCTAAATACTGGTACAACAGCAGATCTCGAAAATTTCTTTTAAAACATTAATATGTTTGCAAGTAATATATGCATACATTATTTTAAAGGAGTTATTTTTTGACAAAGTTAATATACAAAATGCTAAATTTGAATTAGATTGAGGTGATATATTAAAGTGATATAATAAAAAAATTAAATCATCTTATAGTTGACCGAACGTCGTGAGGTCTATGGTATAACTTGACGATTTTGTATTTGCAACTTTCGAACATGTTATTCGAATTAGATGAAATTTGATAGTTGATCAAATTTCAAAATGCGTTGTAAAGTTTTTGCAACTACCCTCCTTTTTTGTGGAAAATCTTTACAAATACCCAATTGTTTTTTATATAAGGTATGCAGATGCAATTTTTTGCAATCTATGTGAAATAATGTGAAAAACTGTAATTATTTTTGAGTCCCTCTTCCTATTTTGAGGAAAATCCATAAAAATACCCATTTTTATTCATGCAAACTATGAAGGCGTGATTCTTTACCCTCGAAGTAAGAAAAAATGATCAGGTTAAATAGGAAAAATTTAAGTTTTGACCCAACTCCCCTTTTGTGAAATCAAGGAAGACACGGTTTTGCCTTATTTACGAGTGAGGTCTACAACTCACAGTGCTTCACAGTATCTAATACTTGTCATCTCAATTGAGTGTATTAAATTTAATATGAATAAATTATTATTTAAACTATAATCTTACAATAACCTGTTACCAATTTATTGTTTATTCAATTAAAACACATCATAATATCGACATTGTATATTCTTTTATTTATCTCACACACTTGTATACATATATACACACATGTCGGGTCGGAATATTTAGCAAATAAATTAAAGTGGCAGAAGTCGTGATAAAACCTGAAGGAAACCTGTATTTTTCAGCTAATATTTAGACTTCTATTTTTTTAAGTAAAAATTTTTTAGGCACGATTGACTTAAGGACGAAAAGTGTGATCGAGTGAAGCGAAAAGAAGTTGAGAGAGAGTATAAATATAAGTTATGAGTTGTGAGGGAGCTAAATAAGTTTTACTTCAGTCTTGTGGTCTAAAGCACACTCGTTTTTGATTCTATAACTAAACTAAACAATGAATTTTCAAGGCCGTAAAATATATAAATTTTTCAATACCGTGGCAAATTATACAAAAAAGTGTGAAATATTAATTATAATTAAAAATTTTATACACTATTTTTTCTGACGATAAGCTATTAAAAAATTTCAAAATAGTAGGGTAAAACCGAAATATTTTTTCAATTTTTATTCCTTCTTTCTTTTTTATATCTAAAATTTTTAATAGCAATCAGATTCTTAAGCTTTTCTGAGATTACTAACTTTAAAAGTGGAGGCAGTTGAGCCATTCGTAAGTAAGTCAAATTCGATTATAAATATTATTTCTAATACTAATTTCATTAATGTAAATAAAACAAGTGAAGATAACAGAGTTACTTGTTTTGATACTCGACATATGGTTAGTATCAATGTTTGAACTATTTTAATCATTAGCATTCAAAAAATATCCTATATATTCAGTATATACATTTACATACACATAAATCATACTATTGAGTGGTATTAAATAAATTTGAGCTAAAGTTGTGGCGAATCGAAACATTTAACGAAAAAATGTTTCCAGCAAAAGTTGTTTCTTTCCAGAAAACACACATTCGCTTTTAAATTTGTCTTCTATTTTTTATGGTTTAAAAGTAGATTACTGGATCCTTTGGACCTAAAGAACCGATTTTGCTGATTAACAAACGCGAACTCAAGTTTTATTAATTGGATGTAAAACATTTAACTAAATTAAAAATCATTTAATACGAAAATGAAACATTACCTGGAAACTGTTATGTAAACCATATTCACAATGAATATCTGTACAATTTAGAAATGTATTATTTACAAGATCGGCCACATTACCGGTAGCATCACGAGCAACTGTCCATCCAGCCATGATGGCCATAACAATGTATGAAAATGATGTTAATATAATTGCAAGAATTGTTCCTTTGGGAATTGATGTTTGTGGATCCTGTTGAAAAAAAATACAATATCAAATTAATATATTTAAACAAATTTCAATAATATCTCCGAAAATACCTTTAAATCCCCAGAAATATTTGCACCAGCTAATATACCAGTTGCTGCTGGAAAGAATATTGAAAATACCGAGAAGAAATTATGTTCTACGCCTTCAGATTCTCGATAATCAGGTACAAAATTCTGTGTAAACAACTCCCCTGAAAACAAGAAATTTGGCAAATCTAGTAGAATTTTAGTGCTGAGGGTTAACAAGAAATCATTATATTATTTTTAGAGAAAATATTGCCAGAAAAAATAATAATTTTTATATATTAAACCAGCGAAAAAAAAATTGGATGTTAAATTGTACTTACAATCATATCCTATGAAACCTTTTGCAATAGCTTCATCACTTCGTGGACCAACAAATGTTCCAATCATAAAGTCTGCCATTGCAAGCAGCAATATTACAAGTAGACCAATTTGCGCCTAAAAAATGCAATTGTTAAAAGATTGTTTTACTGTTAACATGTTTTTTTTAATATTATTTTCTTTTAGATCCTTCAAAATGTATAAGAAATAATAACCGCATTACTTCGGATATCCATAGGGATTGGAAGTAAAATCTCGTAGAATGGATGAATGTATTGTAAGTTGAAAGTGTTATAGTTTCAGAGATCAGATCAGATTTTTTTTAGTAGTAGCACAATACTGCAATTTCAAAAGTTACGACCACAACTTATGTATGATAAAACTCAGTGGCATTAATTAGCCCAAGAAGTCAAATATCGAGGACTGATAAGTTTGGAGCTGGACTCTCACACCCCTGGTTATTATTAGTTAGTTATTAGAAACAATATTGGGCAGTGCCACAGCACACGAAGTAAATATATATTACCTTTTTAAAGCATAATTCCGAGACGGATATGCATAATCAGAATCAATGCAGACAACACAAATGCTTTAAAAATTCTTCTGATTAAACATCCCTGGATTTAAAGATCGTAAGGCAAGCTATGAATGTTCGTTTGAGATTACCAACAACTGTGAAGAGGAAAAGTAGTCACCCTTAAGTCATCGATGATAGCCGGGAATAATGAAAGTCCAAAATCGAAAGGTCATAAGACTCCTAGTCGAGGTCCCTAATAAGAGACATCTATACCTCATTGTGTTAGAGAATGACACAGATAGATTAGGTTGAAGAAGATGAGAAGAAGAGTTGTAAGAAATCCAAGGAAGGTCTACTTGCCAGACTTCTGTGTCTCTTCTACTACTACCAAATTTTAACGAATATTTTTATTAATTCTTAAAAATAATGAAAATAATCTTCAGTAGAATCAAAAAGAATATATAATTGAACATTTTAATTTGTTCGATTTTAAATCGCTTATAGCATGTATAAACGGAAAATCAGAATATTTCAAAGAGTTTATTTTGTCCAACATACTTATAAATAGTATTTTCGTACCGATTTACACAATTTTTCATGTTGTTGAGACCTTTTCGTATTATAGCCTTACAAGGCAACCGAATAAATGTTTCGTTTAAAGAACTATCGGCCCTTAGCAGTTCTTAGTGTATAACAGCCAGTAAATAAATAAAAGAAATACAATAGAAAATATATGAGTATAAAACAAGTTTAATGTTTAAGAATATCACCCTTGACATTGACATTAAATGTAATAGAATTATAGTAAAACCACTAACCACGCTATTATTTATGTATAATAAGTACATATTGAAATATAATATTTAAATGAAATCATACCATTTGTAAAACAAGAATGTTTGATTTATAGATAAATTTTAAAATTGTTTACGTATTTTAACGTATTTCAAATTCTAGATGAATTTTAAAGGGTCTTTTACGATATATGCTGTCATCTAATTATTTTTAAGTTGTTTTCCAATACTTGCTGTGTAGCATGATATCAGACATTTAGTAGTCTCATTAGTTAAGTACTTTTCAGTAATAAAATATTGTTAATCCATAAAAGGCGCCTTGAACGATTTTGGGACGAGAATATAAGTTCTTGTATTATACATGATTTTAATAAATGATTAATATAATAACTTTATATATACAGGTAAATTTATGAAGACAAAATATTACGAGAATCTTAAAATCAACATCATTTAAAAGACAGTATGGTTGTGAGTATATCCACAAATGAACTTACTTTGGCCTCCCATTCCATTCCAACAACGACAATAATAAGTAATATTAGTATCGTTATTGCACCAATAATGCGTACATCTTGTACACCTCCATCAACTATTTGTAAACCAAAACTTGCCAATAAATCATTCATTGATTCGCAAAAACCAACAACGTACATAGCACAAGCAACCGCATTAGCTAATGCAAAAATTAATCCAATTGATCCGCCAAATTCTGGACCCAAACTGCGAGATATCATATAATACGTTCCACCTGTTTAAAACATAAAATTGGAATTGACCCATAAGGCAAAATAATAGCTAACTGGTAAACATCTTAGTACTTGATTTATAAAAAAGTAAATTTTTTTTTTTTGAATTTTTCTTTATTATGTTATGAAATAAAAAATGCTTACCGCCTTTTATGACACCATTTGTGCTTATTGCTGACATTGAAAGTGCAGTAATTGTAGTTACAACTGTTGTGGTTAAAATTAAAATACAAGCTTCACCTATAAAAATAAAAATATCAACCAGTTATTACTTTTAAGTAAACATAATAACCATTTACATTTTTACCAATTCCAGCCTGTGCTACCACCCATGATAATCGTAAAAATAGCATAACACCCCATATATTAAGTAAACATCGTACAAGTACACCTTTGATCCAACCAAATTTAAGTTGGCCCTGCAGTTGTTCTGCATCATTTGATGCAACACCTCCACCCTTGTTTTGAACATTTTGTGGACTAATAGGCTACGAAATAGAAAAACTGAATCAAATACAAGTCAAACCTTAAATTTCACTAATATTTGATTGAATAACTATTGAAATATTTTACGGCCAACATTACTTATTTTAATTTGCACGCATAAATTGCTTAAGAAACAATTATCTAAATTAGTCATGGACAATCTTGGCAAATGGATAGCTTTCAGAATTTTTCTGGAAAAAAATTTAATTTCATAATAGTCCAGAATTCCTATTCATCTTTCACCGAACATTCGTTATTCAACTAAGACTGAGAGCTTCGCCGAATAATCGGTATTTGGTTAAGTAACTAAGAATCACTCATTTAGTATAAGATCTGACTGTCGGTATGTTGCGGGTTGGTAACAACATTCAGATTAACAATTAAAACTTCAAAACAACAGGACTGATATTTATTCGTAAACAATATTCGTAAACAATAGTGGAATTGTTCAAGTTTTTCTCGTTTTTCCGATATCTCCCGAGCCGTTAGTTCAAACTTTCTATGTACATGCATAATACAGCTTTAAATTAGCCATTTAAGTTTTGTCAAATTCGATTATTCTAAAATATTTGTTATTTAGATACAGAAAATTTTATCATATCATTATTTATTTATTCATACTAATATTATAAAGAAGAAGTATTTTTGTATGTAACGAATAAACTTAAAAACTACTGGACCGATTTGAAAAAAATGACATAGGCATATTTTTATCTCTGTATTCCGGCGGGAAACGGAATTACGCTTGATGTTCGCTAGTATGTAGTAAAGATGTAAAAAAATGCATTTCTTCATCTAATATCTGGTTAATTTAATAAATCGGTCAAGACGTTCTAAACATATGTAGATAACTATTTAAGTAAACACATTCATAAACATAACGAGGAACATTTATGTTCATTATTATCAGTTTATTTTAATTAAGATTTTATTAATTAATGAAATTCATAATGACTTTTTGTTTTTTTTAATAATTACACAAGCTAATTACACTCACATATACAAAAATTAAATTAACTTATTACCTACATTTTTCTCATATTACGAATTTTCATAAAACTATAAACAATAATTAGTAATAAAATTTAAAGTGCTAAAGGTGCTTTCATATATTTATAAATGTAATTACATTTCTTTGAAATGTTTAATTTTAATTTAATATAATAATGACAAATGTTTAAAATATTTTTATAATCAAATTATTTAAATGATATAGTATTGTGTGAATTTGTATGTAATAAAATAAAGCGAAAGTTATACCTAAATTAAGTGAATATAACAACGAACAGACTTAGTTCTTTAGATACTCGACAACGTTTAAGCATCAATCAATTGCTTGATCAATAATATCCAATCAATACAGTTATAAATACATATTATGTATGTTTATTAGCCAAATTTGAGGTAAAATTGTGGCGAATCTAAACATTTTACGAAAAAATAAGTTTTTTTATTTTAACAGGGACTCAAATATACCTCAATAACGAATTTCTAAATCTATATCTCAAGAACGAATTTCGTTGATTTTTCTAGGCCTCACATTGACTTTTCTAGCCCATTTTTGTAAATATGAATTATTCTATTTTTTGTAAATATGAACTACTATATAATTTGTAATTTTTAAAATTGATTTCCAGTTCTAGGCTTGAACAGTGACTTGTTCATGAGTGATAACCATTATAGGATAATTATGAGATCAAGAACTCATCCTTAATTATTACGAATATTTAAAAAGTCACTTTCGAAATTCCTTGCTTATTCCATTTTTTTCATATTTTCCCCGACCAGTAGACATCCTGTTTAAAAAGATAAACACTTTTTGTATTTGAGTATTTCTTCTATCTTTAATGGTACAAAAGTTGGGTCATTTACGAACTTAAGTTTGGAAATAGACATTTTCAAAAATAAGCGTTTTTTTTAATGTCCATATGAGACGAAAATTGTTAATAATATTTTAAATATAGTGGACTTATCAAAGAAAAATCAGAAGTTTTATTTCTTCAAAACCTTTACTATCCACAAAATGAGAGTACCGTAAAGTAAAGATCCCTACAATTAATGATTTGGGTGTAGTTTGCAGCTCGATTAGAAAAGTTTATTATTAGAAGATAAATAATAGATAGATAATATACTAAAATATTGCACGTTCATGACCTCATTCATAACCTTATAATTAAGGTAATCAATTTTTAGTAATTAAAGCAATTACATTTAAACAACCGTTTATTGAAAGGAATGTAAAAAAAATATATTTATTAATTAGTACAAATTACTGTAAGTTAAGTAAATTTTATTAATGACAATTGTTTTTGAAAATATATAAAAACTATTTTTAAATTAATTTAGTAATAAATGTCGGTAAAGGGCACATTAATCAATTATGTAGGTGTCTTGATTTCATGAATAAACACTTTTATACGTAACGATAAAGAGGCATTCTAAGTATTAAGTCACATGACTATGACATTATAGCAGTGTTGATTTTGACTGTGAGATCCAAGACGAAAACGTTTAACAACGACAAAATTTTAAAGGCGAACAAATACAACAACACTGCTGCGGCGTGTCAAAGGACTTTCTTTTACTGTTGAATCGCATTCGTTAGTCCATTGTTTGTAAACAAATGTTTCACGTGAACTTTTGTATTTTACAATTTGATTGGTAAGTAGACAAAATATCAAGTTTGGTGAATTAATGGCAAAGCTTTCGATAAAATCGCTGTCACACAGGCGCACATTCGAAGTCACGATTAGGCTAGTAATAACTAATAATTATACTGTCCATATTGAAGCATCCTCTACACATTTAAACAATTAACTCGTTGATTGTTGTATTTATTATACTTCACAAAATATAATATATAATAATATATTAGTTTTAGTCTAAGGTTTGTAATGATAGCAAATATTGACCGCTCAAACAAAATTTTGGTATTGATGTTCAAAGAATCACATAATTAATCCATTTCCTTCTGCCCGTCTGCCCGTTATCAAGATAACTCAAAAAACAAAAGAAACAGCAAGCTGAAATTTCGTTGGTGAATCCTAAACCTTAAAAGTAAGTTTAAGTTACATGAAGTCTAGTGGGTCCAATGAATTCATTATCCAACAAGATAGAAGAAAAATTGAAAAACAAAAAATGTTTGTTAAATCAAACAATTTTTGTAAATTGTTTGGATTCGTAACAATTTTAGCTCATATATTTACAAATCTTGTCAATTTTATCACACATATTCGCAATGCATATTATTATCGTATATGTATTTATAACTGTATAGACTGCATATTAAGAATATTTTATGAATGATAATGATTAAAATTAGTTCAAACATTGGTACTCAATCATATGTCGATTATCAAAATAATTATTTCTGTTATTTGTTATGTGCACATGCTTTTAAAAATAAATTACGTTTAATAAAATACGAAGCAGTAAATATATATATATTAATAATTACAAAAAAATTTTGTATTTACATAAAGATATATATAAATAATTATTTTCATTGTTTTAATAAATTTTATTTACAAAAAGCGTTCTTTATAGTAAAACATAAAGATCCAAATGAAAAATCGTATATGACGCAAATGAATTCCATTGAAATTTTTGAATTAAAGATACCGACCACATATTTTAAACTTTAGCTCAACAAATATCAACATATTAATAAAATTCTTATAAAATACACATTGGTTGAAGGTTTATTATACATAAAATTAAATATTTATTTAGTTCAGCCATCTGCCCGCGACTTCGACCGCGTATCTGTAGCCTGGTACCGACGTGTGGTTTTTAGCCTTATGATCAGAAATGTATTTGAAACATTTTTGACCTCTAATTAAATGCAGTTCCTTTTTAACTACACTGGTAATACATAAAATGCATTCAAAGAAATATAAAGTCGTTAAAAATTGATATAATTTCAAGAAAATTAATATCTGAGAGTTTCTGAGGTAGCTGATTTCGATAAAAACGATTTTAAATAATATTCTAAAATTATCACAGATTTTTATTCTTAAAAATTTCTTCATATTTTGCTACTTTTTTAAAAATTATGTCGAGAGTTTTTTGTGATATAATAGAAAATGGTTGCGAGGTAAGTTTTACATGCTTTAAGTGGGAAGTGACCCTTGAAAGCACGAACTTTGAGTTTTATTATATCGCATAGATAACGTTTTTTTGACCCAATGTAAAAAAAAAATAAGCATATTCAGTCCAAAATTGTTTCCCTTCTGGAAAAACCTTAAAAAGGAATATCACTAAAACGTTGTAAATATTTATGATAATAATGAAGCTTACCTTAACAGTGATACTGGGATGATGTAGTTCATCTAACGTTGGTCTATAAGCTGCTTGTATGGACATAATATTTCTGTAGTTATCCAATCGCGGTAACGCCTCTCGAGTGAAATGCCTGAAAAAAAAACAATTGCAGTCATAAGAAAACTGATTTATTTTATTTATATTATGGAGAAAGAGATTTGTAAATTTTCTGCTTAGATTTTAATGAACTTTCGATAGCTTTTCGATCTTACAAAAATATATTAAAGCAGTCTTATAATTTAATGTCCCTAAATTTTTAGTTAGATAACAACTGTTAATTATTTAAATACCAGTTGTATAGAATATTAATTTTTGAAATGTTTATAATTATTCACATTAATAAAACAAAGTAAATATGTAGTTAATACACTTATGGATAGTTTGTTTTATAATAGGTATATGATTTAGCAGTTTAATGATATACGTGTGCTAATTATTGGAATTTTATTTCCTATTTGATGAATCTAAACAAATTTTTCTGGTTTGTTCAGTAGATGACGACCATCCGACCATAGTTTAGCACTTGTGTATGTAACATTTAGTAACATTTATAAGTTCTATTAATATATATATATATATATATATATATATATATATATATATATATATATATATATATATATATATATATATATATATATATATATATATGATTTTTTACATTAGGGTAGATGAAAATTATTAATTAATTAGAGTATGGTAAATTTTATAAAATTTGTATAATTGTTTTGTGAGTTATAATTTGTTTGCAAAAATAGAAATATTCGTACAATGTATACTGTTTATTGTATTACTGTATTATTTAATTATTAATGATTCTATCGTATTTTAATTAAGTAATTGCCCTGTGTTATA
The DNA here is from genome assembly GCA_020423425.1 of Chrysopa pallens. NCBI lineage: Eukaryota > Metazoa > Arthropoda > Insecta > Neuroptera > Chrysopidae > Chrysopa > Chrysopa pallens. The sequence continues at coordinate 39,041,280 of CM035594.1, forward strand.
ATTTAAAAAATGTATATTCCTAATTTTTTAAACATTGTGTTAATATACAAAATAATTCGCAATTGAAATACTCCTTGACAAACATAAAAAAATGTAAATATGTCCAAATTCCTATTAACAAATTAAAGGAATGGAATCAAAAATTGTGTGTAAGTTATGGTTTTAATCAAAAAAATTAATTTTGTTCTAAACTATCTTCTTAATATTGCATCTAACATCTACTTAATTATAACTTTTCATAGTTTTTGATATCCTGTTTACTACATGGTAACGATCTTTAGACCGTTGGTTCTTTAGATCTTTTTCAACGATCTACATACACAGTGCCAGATAAAACAAATAGCAAATGTAAACAGACGGGGTCCTTGAATGTCATTATTTATTCGTCATAGTAGAAATATTACTCGTCAAATCAATATTTTTAAGTATCACAAATATTTAAGCTCGTCAAGGGAAGGACAATTAAAACTATAAGGTTTTCGAATTTCCTTTTCACTTATACTTAAGGATCTACCATTTTACTAAATTTCTATTTACATGGAAAGTTTTTAGACTTTTAATACAAAAGTAAATTAGTCAATCTTCTAAAATAAATCTTTTTATAGCTGAATTCCAGAAATTACCAAGCAATATAGATACACATTATATTAGTTTCTATTTCAAATTTCATGACAATATCGTAAATCGGAAAAATATGAGATGTAAAAGTCGAAGTATTTCATGAAAAATACACACACTGTGTAGTAATTGATAACTTGTTCCCATGCACTACCATACACCGAAATCAAATGCATAATTATAAATCAATTATTAAATTATTTAAATTAAAAAACTATTAACATGAAATGAATCATTATAGCTTATGTATGAAGTAATAACATATTCATAATTATTCATATAGTCAAATACAAAGTTCATGCAACTGTTTTTTTTTATACACAATTTATCTAAATCGCATAACTTGATATTCAAATTAAAATTCTAATATTTATTATGTAATTCTAAGATTTTGTTGCACATGTACACACGGTATTGTACCTTCTTTGCATGTTGATCAAGCTACCAAGGCAAGAACACAACGCACAAATGTTAATTTTTTTTTTCTATTACTAATTCATAACCAAAAAAAAAATTTTGCTGCTGTTGATCCGCGAGATAAAAGGTGCATAAAAGCTAATTTTTGGGTTTTGAAAAAAACTTTAATTGTTAGCCCTGCAATTTTGTATTGAGTACTCTGCGACGGCTTTGGAAAGAGCACAATATTATTTTTTTCGAACGAAATTCTTTTAAACGACTCACAGGTAGAAAAATCGTTATTCAGTATAAATAAGATATGCATAATAACTCTATAAATAAGACACGCCTACAAAATATACTACAAGGTATACCATAAAAAATAAATTAGTCTATATTCTAACAAATTACGTATATAACTCACTCTCTTATTTATATTTCATATGGGGTGCTACAAATTTTTACGTATAACATAGTTATTTACGTATTACATAGAACATGTCACGTTTGAAATTTAAATAATAACTTAAAGAACTTCGTTCCTGACAGGAGATTCTGGTCGTATAACTCTTCTTTTAAATTTTGCGACTAAAAATTATTCAATCATAAAAATCTAAATAAACTCAAATGGGCGATCTAAGATTTTTATGTATTAGGTTTCTAAACAGTGTGGTGATACACTGTATTTTATCTTATCAACATAATACTATTAACATTGAGATCAAATCTGGCCAGTAAGTTTATTAACAAAATTAAGACCTACATCTAATATCTACTTATACAGACCGTTTTCTTGTTTCATCTCTTGGTAACAGAAAACACAATATTAAAATATAGGTTTATATATATAAGAATTTTTAAATACATTTAATATAAGGGAAGAACTGCCCTTAAACAAATCTTCATTCTTTCTACGCAATCAATGTGAAACGATCATGACTAATAAGAAAACTGAAAAATATGAACTTTTCCATGCAAACTAGGACCACAAGGTATTTTTCAATCAATATAAAATGAGATAATACAAAAAAGGAAAATGTATATATTTTTTAAAAAGCACCACCCACTATTTCTTCATGAAACACGCATCTTTAATAGTTCCGAGTGATTCCAAAACATTCTGTATATAGACATAGAAATAAAACATGAACGTGCTTCCATGCGTGATATCAAATTATACAACTATGTATGTAATTTGTCGCTATAAAATGTCATAGGTTAAACATTTTATGATATTTAATGGATGTCTCGATAAGAATATAAGATTTAATTTTGGAATTAAAATCAATAACTGCGTCCACATGTTCGTACGAATTTTTAATTAAACATACAGGTATTTAATTTCTTTGAATTTTATACTCGGCATATATAAAATTTATGAAATGAATGAAACATATATGAAATGTAAAATCTAATAGCATGACGATATCAGTTAGAAAAAAGGTTATACCTTAAAATTATTCAGTCAAAATTTCTAATTCTACTCTAAGATAAAACGTAAACAAACTTTGATTTAACATTAAATTTGAATATTTAATAATTACAATCGAATCGAATTAGGATATAGAGAGGCTCTGCATTGGACTATTTTTAACAAGCATTCATAAAATGCTATAAGTATCCAGTCTATACAGTTATTGTATACATATATGAATAATAATAATATGTATAGTTATTTTTTTTTCAAACAAAAGTTTTTTGTTTCAAAGAAATAAACTTTTTTTGAATTTGAACCGACTGCTCATTCACGAACTTAAACTCACTTCTTATTTTAAGTTTTTGTTTTTGAGTTATCGTGATGACGGACGGATGAACGGACAATCGGAAATGGACTAATTAGAAATACCTGTCCGCTTGAATGACCACTTATACCAAAATTTTATTTGTGCGGTCAATATTTCCTAGCGTTACAAATTTTATACTGAAATTAATATACTCTGACATATTATGTATTTCGGGTATAGAAAGAGAGGTATAAAAAAACATAAAAATAAAAAAACTCACCTAAAACTTTTTCCATATTTAGTATCATAACTAGCAGCCGTATCACAATTAAGAGGCGCCGTTTCGCTTGCCTTATAGCCAGCATCACCATCTTCATAATCATCCGCATCTCCTGGTTGTATATCAATAAGTGTATCATGATTATTATTACCCGTTTGTTGATTATTATCAGTTGTTGTATGTACTTTATTGACCTGAAATCGAGTACGTTTATCAACCGGACCCAATTCAATTTGATCTTTTGATTGATTATTTTGTTCGTTTATAGTATTATCAACACCATTTGACATTTCTGAATTTGACATTTTTATTAATATTTTGCTATTTTAAGTTTTTTTTTTAAATACTAGCACAGAAAACTTTCTTTTTATATTACAAGATGAAAGCACTTATGCGTTGTCAATGCCCAATTATGTCTATCACACAAAACACTTCACATTTTCGTTAAAAATGATTCAAAAACTCACTATTTCCAAATAAAATTATTTTTAATTAGTTGATATTGTTAGCCGATTAATAATATCAGCCAGCAGCCATATAGTAATATTTAAGCGGGGTAGTCGATAACACTACTATAACCATATGACTACGACACGTGTATAATAATATTATTTTTTTCGTTTTGTTGTTAAAAAAGCGTCGCACTCAGCAAGATTATTTTACAACAATAAATAACGTCGGTGTTTCATAGTGAATCTACAACAGTCACACGACGCGATGTAATATACTCTGGTCGGTCTTCGTTCAGTTTATAAGACTTATCAACGCTACAATGCTTACTTACAATGTGACTCTGACTTAATAATATTCAGCGGGAATTCAGTTTGTATTATTTTATTATTACACATTTCTACATACATCTATACACATAACATACAAACGTATAGCAATAATATTAAAATATGTATATATGTAAACTATTCATAGACTAAACAATATTTTAAAGGGTTGATATTATATCTATGTACTTGTGATTAGATGGACAAAATGGAAACTCAGTGTATTTTTATGTATGGAATAGGGTACAAGATGTATACTATCTAATTTTGAAGTTACCATTTATGGGAACAATTTTTATTAGTTGATAGCACAACAATTTATTACCGTATGTTCAGCGACGTCCTTGGAAAGAGCACAAGACAATTTTTTTAGAACGAAATTCTTTTAGGGGACTGTAAGTGAATTGGTAGGAAAATTGTCACATACGAATCGAAAAACGGATGCCCCATTCAGAATTAATAAGATATGTATTATACTCTACAAATAAGACACGCCTACAAAATGTATTCTATTAAAAATTGATTTGTCTAATTTCAAACAAATTATTTGCGTATATATCTCATTTTCTTATTTATACTCGACGAAAATACACTAACATAATCAATAGAATAAATCACTGTTAGAATTTAAAAATTAAGATTTGTTCCCGGAAGCCCTCTACCCCCTACCGGATCGCACAACTTTTTTGTTGTTTTACTGCCCATATAATATACATGTCAAAATTTTCACCAATTCTTCGATCGTACTATCTTATTATAGAATAGGCAACAGGATACAAATTTTCCACCAAGTTTCATTAAACACTAAATTAATTTTTTCACTGTTAAATGACTGAATTCCTGAAACTGACTTTCTGAAAATGATAATATCTTAACATTATTATTGATTAGAAACTCTAACAAGCCTTCTATCAAAGTCTGAAACACAAAGTTCTATGCATGGGTTTTATTATTGTAGTGTACATCTTGAATGACTCTGTAATTATACGAATGTTTATCTGCGTTGAATAATTCCCCCTTCATCATCCACATTCATCACATATAAAACACCCTTGAATTTTATATATTTTATGTATATAGGTGTAAGTATATGTGTGTATATGTCGTCCATCAAGTCTAGTGGATGCCATGCGTCTGTTTTCTAACGGAACTTAAATGCATTTACTACTACACTATCACAGTATCAACGTAAACAGGTTGTATGGCTTAAAACCTGTTATATGTTATACAATAAGCAGGAAAACTTCTCTAATTAACATAGTATGTATGTTCAGGTCAATTGATGTAGTAAAAATCAGGTACAATGATTGTGTGACTGATTCTTCATCATGTTTCAGGTAAAATAACCTAAATAAATTTAAGTAACAAAATAGGCTAGTTGTCATCAAAACAATTAAAATATAAAATATACATACGATAGCTTATAAAATAAAAGATGGAATTATCCACAAATATGTTTAAAATAAAAATCTTAGTGTATTATCATTTAAAAATTTTAAGGTAATAAAAAAATTTTGGGCAACTAGCTCATGATCCAAAAATTGTTATTACAATACAATTATCTAAATATAATGGCATTTGCCATATACAATCTATATCTACAAGACGTAAAAAATTATCCGGGGTACCGACTTTTCTCAAAAATGTTTTAGAGTGGAGTGTGCTTTAGACCACACGACTGAATTATATACTTATAAGTACTTATATCTCCCCTTCAACATTCGTTCGCCTCGCCCGATCACACTTTTCGTAACATTTATCACGCATTCTCCAAACTACTTCCCAAGTCAAGTGCGCCTAAAAAACTTTGACTTCAAGTTTAGTACATGTTGTTGGGTTCGACAATGATTATTTTGTACCCAAAGGTTTTTTCATTACATTTTGAAAATAAACTTTCACAAAGTTTTTATATAGAATATTTCATAGACTGAACAAGAAGTTTTTTCCTTATGTTTTTCTATGAATAACAAAATGACAAACTTGACACAGTTCATTAATGCGTATAATTTTTATCCATATTTACAGCATTTTCAAGTAAAGGACAAATTATTTTCTAACAGTATATTGTTATTAACGTTGTTCTTCTTCGTGTTTGGCTACTTTGTTTCGGAAGCTATGGGTTCGAATCCCAGTAGTGGAAGTTTGTTAATTATAATTAATCGAGGGATTAATTGATTAGACTGCCAGTGCATTGATAAGAACGGAGCAGCCAACTATGCTTGTAGCTAAAACATCCGTGTAGGGTAAAAAATTTGCACCAAAACTACATTATAATGCATGTATACATTTATTATGCATACATATTGTATATTTTATATATGTAGTTGTATTTGATTTCTATAATAGAAGGGGCGCCAAATAGAGACTCACTCAATATATTTTTCATATTTCGTTGGTAACAAAATAATTGTGATAAATTTTCAAGGTTATCAACCCCATAATCAGTTAATCAATAAGTTTTTTTTTAGTATAGCTGGAAGTAAAATTTCAAAAACTGTTGTCTTGTTGAGAATAGCAAATCCACGCTGTATCACGAAATAAGAGGCTATTCAAGTATTTCGTAAGCTGAATTTTAATCATTCCATACCCCTCCATCTCCGTTATCAGCAAAAAAAGTCCCAGAAGTACGTATATAGTTATTAAGCTTACGACAAATTATAAACGATACTCGAATTAAATATTTGTCATGTAACAATTCTCTTAAAAAATCTCTTATTTTTGTAAAGTTTCTTAAAAAATTTGAATTTTATTTGTTTTGTTACAATATGGGATTATTTTTCTCTAGCCAGTTTGGCAATCATCACGTTTAATATACATAAGCCATACGTTTACACCAATTTTTCCATACAATGGAATACAAAACTGTACATAATATTTACAATTATTATATTGGTTTTATTATGAATCTCTTGTCATATATACAAAACAATTTATTTTACATACAATGAGACTTTCAAAATTTGTTAAATTAAATGCTTTAGAAACCATAATTTTGAATTTCTTAAACTTAGTTTACAAAGGAAGGGAGTATAAAAAACTTGACTTTTTATGGGTAAGTACTTTAATCATTAGAATTCATAAAATGCAATCCAATTATCTGAATTTGAGTTAAAATTGTAGCGGATATGTCATGGGTTTGAACCTAGTGAAGTTTATATTCATATATTTATACTTTCTGAATCCAAATTTCTAAGGTAGTTCCTTTTTTTAGCTGTTAAATTTTTGTGCAATAAAAGTGACGTTTGGTAGTAGGTACATGACATTAAATATTACAAGGTATGATAAATTAGGTATTCGTTTGTGATTTTATTAATCCTGAGAATGAATATAAATTAATAAGAACATAAATCATTGTTAAATTTTCAAGCACGTATATGATAAATAATATTATTTCAGTCACGGGCGTAGGTAGTTATGGATTATGTTAGCAGATAAACGATTGGGTATTATCAATTATAATTTTTAGGCCGGTACTATTTTTCGGGGTGATCGAAGTATCACTCTGTTATTTTGTGAGCGGCTTCATTTCTACCAGACTACCAAATTTTATTGTTGCGAAAATCTAATAAAATGGTATCGAAACTTTTGCGCACGTGTGAAACATGTTGATTTTGCGAATTCACAATCACATCATACAAATTCAATGGGATAGTTTATTAGGACAAAGATACGGGGGTATATTTTCGGCATCAGACTGATTTTAAAATAATTATCTAATTAATAATATTGCCGAAAGACATAATGTGAATATTTAAAATACATGTATTTCAAATATGAATATTTGATGTATTTTAAATACAAAATATTTGTTTTTTGTTTTGCATTTAAATACTCTAATAAATACTAGGCATGGATTTTTTGGAAAAAATTCGAAATATATATTGATTGTCGGTTTTAACAACTTTCAACTTTTTGCTTTTACAAAAGAGGAAACCTGGTTGCTTCTTTAAATGGAAAAATTAGGTAAAGATGAACTGAAATACCATTATTTATGCTACGTTTTGCCCCTAAGTCAAGCTGAAGCCAAAAAATTGCATAACAAAATTTTTATTGGAGTAGTCATAGTTATAGATATTAGTTATAGATAGTTATAGAGTAAATATTTTGTTTCAAAATATGCAAATTTCATAAATCTTTTCTAAAAATAATCAAGTTTTATACTTTTTACCTGAATCAGGAATGAAATTTAACATAGGGAAAATAGTTTTAAAGACAAAATTGAAATTTCAGCCCTATATTATTATTTTCTCGTAGTAGTTACAAATATTGACAGATGCAAATGGTGTGGTCTAAAAGAATGAAATACGATCTAAAAGTACAGTAACTACGTCTATGAATAGGTATTCCAAGAGTTATTTTTGTGTTTAGAAAATAAATATTTTTATGAAACGTAAAATATCAACCAAATAATAAAGGCGCCGAACAGCATTACCACATAGATTTTAATTTTAATGCGCGTGTTGATAAAACGACCTAATTTTACAACAACTATTTACGCAATAGTTTCGTTATTACGTATGCCAAGCGGCATATCACTTTAAAACACTTAGATACTTTAATTAATTTTAATGGCATAAGGCAAATTTTTGTCAAAATTTCGAACTGTATTGGAAATGTTTAGACAGTACAACATTTTCTCAAAATACTTCGTACATGGTTCCAACCAAAATTTTTTCATGTTTTGAGCTTAAAACGCAGAAACCAATAATTTTAAGGATTTCAATTTTTTACGTAGATATTTTATCACTATACATGTAAGATACAGGGCTTTCTATATACATATCAGTGTCCCTTCCTCAGATCCACAAAAGTATGTGCTACTTCGAAAGAAATGATTTACAAAGTTTTGGGAAATAATATCGATGAGGTCAATTGTGATATTTATCATGTCCTTGACAGTGATTTTCAAGGTCACTTTAGGCTGAATTTATTATAAATTTTTTGATTTTGGGATTTATGAATTCGGATACCTTGTATAATATTGCGGGATGCATTTTAATATATTTTTAAAAAAATTCTACTTTTATTAATAAAACTACCAATGAAGTATTTGTAACATTTGATACATAGAATCCCACGCTTTTTTTACAATAAAATATTAATTTTATTCTCATTAAGTAATTATGGACAATTATATATATACTTTCTATCGTTGTAAAATAAAATCTTCATTGTTCGATTTGCAATAAAAGCGAAATTTTAAAACGATACATTTTATTATTGAATATGATAGTTATTCATTTTGATCTAAAATTTTAAATTATTTAATGGAAGCCTGGATATTACACTTCATTATACGATTCCCTTTCGGTATGAACCAGTTATTATAATTCAAATGTTTGAAATGACAATACAAAAATAACAGTTTTTATAAAACTTAAATCAACGATGACTATCCAATCTAATCTTTTACTTCCAAATACAGACAAACAATTCAAGCTAATAAAAAACATTATTACAAATGAATTGATTTTAAAATGCGAGAATTACATACCTACTCTAAATGCATTCATTTATTCCGTGTCCAGTTCATTCATTGTAATGTAATTTATTGTGTCCATCATCCTGGTGGGACCTAAGAATTTAATGTATGGACAGTCGGTCGGTCTGATCCAGTTAGATAGCCACAATTCATTACCTCATAATAATAATAGTATAGCGCTATAACAATAAAAAAATGTCTAGACAAACAACTTGATTAATTACCTACTTAGATGAATACTCAAAGATGAAACTAACTGGGAGCGGCTTGTCAACGTTTTGCATACAAAAAATTTGTAATGCACAACCTTAATGGAGATTGTTACCTCTCCTAATCATTTCACGCATAAATAATTCAAATAACTATAAAATTTGGAATGCACATTTTTAACATGAAAACGAGGGACTTGTCGAATAATTTTTCCCGAAAAAGAATTCTAAAGTAAAAATCCAAATTTCATTATATATTTATATGTGTTTCTTTCAGGAAAAGCTCTTGAGCAAGCCCTTCGTTTTCATGTCAACATTGTGCTTACCAAATTTCATAATTTCATAATTATAATTTGAGTTATTTATGCGACAAAATTGAAAGACAATACATTAGAGAGTGTTTTTATTACTGATGTAACCATCTCCCTTAATGTATAGACGATGGAAACATTTGAGTAGGCAAAATATGACGACCGATTTCTACCATTAGATTTAAATTAAAAATAGTGATTATACTAATGATTGACGTAAAATACGATTTCTTTATGGTAGTTTAGCGGATCGAGAGAGTCAGTAGTATTTTTAAGAATTTTTTTTTTTTTTGTATTAGGTTACAAATCTGGGTCACCTAAGATGACCTTCGACTCTGGTATGCCAAATTTATTTTTCTTTTGACAATCCATTGTCGACATTCATTTATTACCGATAAATTTGATATCTATATGTCTCTGACACTGGGCGTAGGTAGGAAAATTTCCTATTGAAAAAAGTCTTAATAGTACTTCCAGAGGCTGTCTCTGCTATATACCATTAAAAACGAAATCAAATATTTATACTTATATTTTAACTTATTATACATGAATCTTATATTTGTTAGCACTCTTCTACATCTGATGATTCTGCCTGATAGTTGGACTTGCTTAGTTACCTTGCAGCTGTAGGTGTGAAATTTAAACTAATATGTTTATTTGAAGGCTTGTGGCTGTTAGCTTATTGTCTTTAATTAGGGCTGTAGGCAGGGGCGTAGGAGCCGTATGGGCAGGGTGGGCAGCTGCCCACCCAGGAATTTCCCTGGGTGGACCATGCCCCTTTGTTGAGATTAAAAATTTTATTGCTCTCTTACAATTTCGTGTAGGATAATTTTAAGGGCAAAACAATAGTTTTTCACGAAAAATTGATGTTTCTAGTCTAAGAGAGGATTAGATGACTCATCGAACCTGCCCACCCAGCAAAAATTTCGTTCCTACGCCCCTGGCTGTAGGTCTGTTCAATGTGCCAACATCGGTATATTCTCAAAGATTGTACAAGAGTAGAAGAGTTTGATAGTTTTCAAAAGTTTTAATGTTACAATAGTCTTGCTATTTAAATGGACACAATAATTTTTAATATACAATCAACAACAACGTGTAGTGTACTTCGAATAGATAATAACGTGGCGTTCAATGAATTATTGAACAAGGTTATAATATCTTCCTTTTGATAAGTAAGTAGGTACGAACAATGTTGATACATATACGTACAAACCGTATGTGATGAACAATACAATTATTTATGCTTGCTATTTATATCCTTAAATAAAATTTTTAATACTGATCATTCCATATTATTTATATTTATAGGTATTTCTTTCTTATATAATAAAATCTACTATCACTTCTATTTTAAAAATTTGTGTTGTAAAACTTTAAGACTTTATCAGAGATCTATCAAAGTAAATCCATAATAAGTTGAATACCAACACTGTTGTATTTACGTCACGGGGGGCGGAGGTGGCTTGTATAAAAAGATTTTTTTGAAAGGGTTAGGGTAGGAAGCTTTCTGAAATATACCACAAAGAGGAAGCATGTATCAGTGTATACGCGTATTTGGTTGTATTCGTTTATATTCGGAGAATTAAGGTATATGAGTTATATCGTCACGTTAAGGTTTCACGACCGATTTTTCACACAGATTTACATATGAAAAAATTCAATGTCATAGTATATCTCAAATTCAAAGAAATCAATTTGAAAAGAAAAAATAAATATACCCTGTAATATGAATTTCTTCGAATGGGGTCGAAGCCGAAGCCAATGGCTCGGTTGGACACCAGTTACTTCCTACTTCCCAAGTCCTGATAAATGTTTCTATGTTATTCAATTTCAAACGAATGAATTAGCAATGTGCTTTATGATCAGACACTGATAAAAATTAAGATTATGTAGTTGTTAATTATATGACCTGGTTTGACTTGTCATTACATTAACTTTCCGGGCATTTTATATAATGTTCACATTCACCCATTGGGTCACTAATAATTCTTCGTTAATAAAGTTTAATTTTCCGATTTTTTTCCAGTTTATTTTATAGGAAATTCGTTTAGTTTGAGCTAATCCTGAGTTACGAATTTTATTCTTTGCATTTTTTTTCATATTAATTAACTAATATGGTTTAGAACTCCACTTTGCGGGACATAATTAAGAATGTAAAAGAAAAAAATTTTAGATTTTCACTAATAAGTTAAATTTAAGTGATTGTTGGCTTCAAGATACAGTGAATCGACGAATAATTTTTTATTTCATATTTATCAGTTTTGGTATTTATTTCTTTGAAATTCTATAAAAAAGAAAAATAACTTTTGTTTTACAAATTTTTGAAAAATATATTTAAAAAAAATGTTAAACATCTATTTTGTTCAATCAATTGTGTTCTATCTATCTTACTTGTTAATGTTTATTTAATATTAACATATTAGACCTTGTAATTAATATTTTGTTAAACATAATTTGCAAATAAATTTTGTGGTAAACATTACATTAATCAAAGAAAATAATATTTTCACATATGATTAATGGTTTCAATTTCTATTGAATATATTGAAAAAGTCCATTACAGTACACTAAAAATAAACATTTATTAGTTGTTATTATAATTTGATGTTTTATGTTTATATATTTCTATATTTATAAAATATGCTCGCAATCAGTGCCGAACATAGAGTAAGCAACGTAGGGACGGGCTTATAACCTTTATAACCTTCGGGAAAATAACCCACCTCTAATTAATAAAAAAAACAATAAATGATTAGTTCGGTAAATACTAAAACATCCCTTCCGCTTTCGAGTAGGGGCAAGACGGGTTGCCAATCAAATCAAAATCTATTAAAATAAGAAAAGTAGATAATGAGCTATTCAGGCCATGTCTAAAAAATATCAGATCCAATCCCACATCAATAAATTTTTATGTAGGGAAAATGGTGTGGTACCTAAGCGCAGGAGATGGGAATTATCCTGTAGAGAAGAGTCTATGATGTTCTTTATTTTTACTGAAACCAATTTAAATCTGAGATATTCGAAGTTTTCAGACTTAGGCTACGTTCTAAATTTGAACTTTTTCATGTTAATTTAAAGTTCTAGCTTTACAAGAAGAAGTCAATTTAGTTTTCAATTAAATGGTATTAATTTGATCATATATTATGCTTTTAAAATTCTATAATTTAATGTTAAACAAATTTTCTTCAGGAATCTAAAGGAAGTTTCCAGCAGATACCTACGGACCAGTGAATATGTAATTAACACGACATCGTTATACAACAAGATTTTAGTAATTAATTTGCAACTCGAGTCTTATTATAGTAATAATTAGTGAAAATAAATTTTTATAGTTTAATGTATGGTGATATTGAATTACAAATAAAATACATAGGAAATGTTAAGAACTTTATACATTATCCAACATTTCATGAAAACTATCGCTGTTAAAAAATAATATTGACCATTTTTTCCATACAATAACCGTCGAAAAAATAGTATGACCACGTAGAAATTGATCACATTAAAATTTGGAAATTAACAACAAAACGAAGTCTTCAAATATATATTTCTTTTAATTTGTGAAGTCTTTCCAGGAATTTTTACTATATAATTATTTATACTTTTTGAAATTTGACACAACCAAGGTATTAAATAAATAAATTCATAAAAGATAATAAAGTATAACTTATTCAACTTGAACAAATACAATTTATATTAATTAATAATAATAGAATTACAAAATTACAAAGTACAAAACGTTTTCAGATTATCTGTTATTCATATCCGCTACCCGAGTATTAATTTTATTAATATTAGCAGCAGATTTACAAAAATCAGGGGAACTGAAAAAGAAGGTTTAATTAAATTAATATAGAATATGATCATCAAATAACTGATATTATAAAACTCACTTCTCATAACTGTACGTATTGATCTAATTAAATTTGTTATTTGAGATTTTAAACTTGGCGGTTCACCAAATCCATGCTGTATTTGATTAGTGCTGCTCCAACCAACTAAAATTTAAAACATGTCATTAAAATAGAACTCTGTAAAATTTTAATGACGTTTAAAATTATGACGTTAACCAAATAAAAAATTTTTTAAATAAGAATATTTAATAAAAATATTTAAATAATAATCATTTCTATACGAAAATATCAATTCGAAACTAGTAGTACTTTATTTAGAAATTGAATATTAAAATGGTTCTAGGTTATGTGATATAAAACTGTTTTACTCAACTTTTTGATAAAAACCTTTCTTCATGAAGTACACAAATTGCATTTAAACATAAAACAGATGCTTCTAATAAACTCCACAAAGTAAACATTTCTAAAAATTTTTCTATGTAAGGATTAAATTAAGTAACACTAAAATTACTGATATTGTCAAATGAAATGTACTTCTGTTTTATTATTTAACTATTTATAATATAAATTACAAATCACAATAACAGAGGGCAATCTATGATTGATTTTCAACAAGTTTTCAACAATGATCAAAAGAAATATAATATAATATAAAATATAAATATATTATTTTATAGCACACTACAATGTATTCTCATTCTAAAATGATGTATTTATGTTCTCATTTTTTGAGAGGTCTGTCTTTCAGTTAATAGTTTATTATGTCATATTATCTATTTTTCACTAATTTCTAATGACATGTCAACATTTGTGCATATCGGTCTTGGAAATTTTATTGGCAACTGACCCTATTAACATTATCGAAAAAAGTTAATGGTATGTACAAGTATCTAACGAAAAAAAGTAACTTACAAATTAGTAAACATTTGGAATTTATATATCCAGAATATAAAAAATTAATCCATTTCATTAATCCAAAAACTACGCATCCAAGCATGAATGTGATGTTATTGTTGAAATCTACATGTCAAATTACCTTGTTAACATGGTTTTAGCGTAATCGAACATAAAAAGTTGTCCAGCTATTTAAATAAATAATTTACTTCAAAAGTTCGCCTGAAACCGAAAACGTACTTAGAGACAGCTAAATGTTGCTTCTTTATACAGTTGTATAGAGTGCCGATAGCAACCGAAAGTGTTAATTGCTGAAATTCCAAACATTTGGGTGAATATCAATGGTTGAATTATTTATCATTATTAATATTAATGAAATACTAAATACGTAGTCCACACTTTCTAACATTTTTCCTAAGTTTCTACAGATTCAAACAAATTTTTTTTCTTGTTTTAATTAATACATCTTTTTAATTAAATTTCGTGGTACTCTGTAGACAATGCGTACTTTGTCTATTCTATGAAATGGCATTACAAAAAAGTATTACCAAAAAAATAAAAACAACTACACTTGTATATTTTTAAAGATTTTATTTGTTGTACACATGAAAGTATTGCATCAATAATAATTATTGCTTGACCAATAAGTATTTTTTTATTTATTTTTTTAAATATTTTTTGTTTCATAAAATGTCATATCTTCAGAAAGATATGCTAGGTAGGTATGGATAATCTTTTTTATTAAATAGAAATTTATTCATTAAAATAATAATTGGATAATTATAATCTGAATGTGTATTAAATATAAATTATATAATTCTTAAATTATTATATTATTATGCATGTGTAATTTTAATTTTTGTTTTTCGATATTATTGCTTCTTCATAGTAATTAGGGTTCCGTGCCACTGACTGTTTTTACATTATTAGATGTAGAATGCAAGATTGTAAGACTGAAGGCTAAAAAACAGAACAACTTAAAATTGTTTTAATGTGTTAGCGTTACCTACTATTATCATTATTTCTTGTTAAATAACTATCCCATTATTATGCGCTGCAGTGGAGGGACATGACAGAGGTTTTTTAATAGTATTTAAGGTTGTACCAGCGTGGTATAGTATACTAAGTGCATTCACACACACAGGCTCGGCAAATAGACACCATAAATTTGCTTATTATAAACAAAATCATAAATGTTATGTGATAACTTTTGCCTATATTATAATATTATTGCCTATTATATTATAAAATTAATATTTTTTATTTTAATATCTCCAGAACAAAACGGGGAGGTCCTAAATTTGATATTGAATATCTCGCTAACTAAACGGTTAACAATTCTGTAACTTTGGGAATGTATATATAACATTATTCTGAGCCCATGAAAATAATAATTTTAATTAATTTTCCAGTTTTGCTATGCTTTGAGTTTAGTTTCACATTTTGATGTGAAACATTTTAGAATTAGTCCGGTACTCTAATCAAATATAAATTGTGTTAATTATACACACATAATAATGAGATGCATTCAAAATATACCTACAGAATCATTATGATATCTTTATCAGAGTGTATGAGTGTTATTTTATATTGGTCAAACAAATAAATATACACAATTTTTTATTATTAGCTAACACATATATTATTATTACATAGACATGAAAATAATCATAGCGGAAGAGAGATACTACATACTTAAAGAATAATGTGAAATAATCATTAGTGTATGTGCGTGACCCTTCACCTACATTCACAAACCTAGCTGTAGCCTACCTATCTTAAAATAAAAAAATTAAATAATCATTTATATTCAAATGCACTTTCGAACATGTTGGAGAACTTGTAAACCTTTTTAACAACAAAAATGCACGAATTCTACGTGATTAATATATTTTATGGTATTGAAAACACTAACGTCTTTGGTATTGGTTTCGGAATATTGATTAAAAACAGTTTCAACACAATTTAGGTGTTAGAAACGGTCTGTCCACACACACAAAATTAATGTTGACTATTTACACAGAAAAATATGTTGAAAATTTAACACAAAATCAGTGTTAACTCAATTATTCATTAAGCTTTAACACTTTTTCATGTTAAGTATCAAAAGAAAAACGACTAATTAATACACACATTTTAACACATACCGTTTTTGACATAAATGTATACATTTTTTGCTGAGAATATATTATGAAGAAGAAAATTTCCAACAGTAAATAAAAAATTTGAAAATTACAGGATTACAACTTCAAGACTCAACAAATTTGTTTCATATTTATTTAAATTTACAAACTACATGGTTTTTATGGGGTTTTAAGGATATAATTTTGTTTATCCAAGTAAAACATTTTAAACCGAACAAATTCTAAAATACACCATAAAAATCATGTATTTTAATATTTTAAATAAACAAGAAACATTCAGGTCGGTGTGTTTTTGTGGAATTGACTGTATGTTCGAAACTTTTTTCTGTAATACTTGCCTGTTTTGAAATATAAACATTTTAATATTTTAATGAATTTTTACTGAACTTATGGTATATTCGGAGATATGATTTTTAGATCCAATGCAACAATAAAATATCATTAACAGAATAAATCCATTTACCCCTCTTTTTTTCCCAAAGTAATAATAACCTGTTAAAAGAAAAAAAGAAGAAATAGAACCGTGTATAAAAGATATTCACGTATCGCTATAAGAATTATTATATACACTTTTGGTAGCTAAATACATTAATTACAACATTGCAATATGACAACATAAATTATAATATTACATATACTCTGTGTAAGTAAATACGTAGTATATACACATAAAAATAACTACATAATTAGTACCTATTAAAACGGTTATGGTTAAATTTTTCATTTCATTTTATTGTGGTTTAAGTATGTTTTGTAAAAAAAAAAAACCAAAATAAGTGTGTGAAGGTATCTATTGTGAATTATGATTTACTACTGAAAAACTCATTCACTTTATCCGGCCTGTCAAAAACGAAAGGAGATAACGGGCTGAAAATTCGATGATGTATTCTACACCTAAAAATTTAATTTAAGTTGCATGATCCAAATTGGTTTACTAGGTCAAATGATCAATGTCCATCGATCCCGCTATCCATCTTTATGATAAGAGAAAGAACAAAGGTTCCAATTATATGTATATTATATCCACAGTACTTCAAGTAGGCCACTCATACAAGTGTTAATTTGGGGATCAGTTGAGAACGGTTTTTTCATTTCGTCATAATGTTAAAATCATCACAAAGATATATACAACCAATCTCTCACCCCCTTCGGGAAAGACGACTCAAGGGTAAGATGGGGCTTACAAAAATTTATTTTCATCCTTATCATATAGGTATATCATTACACTCCTTCTAGTGAGCCCATTTGCTGCAGTCAGTACATGCAGCCCTGCCTACATTTGACTCCAAATAAGAATTACCAAATCCTAGCCTTTACTCAATGTCATGCCCTCCACTCACATAATGAATGTATAGGTATGTCTGAGTCATACCCCGTGTATGCCTGAGCCATACCCCGTCCTTCGGTCTCATGCCCAATTGTATATAAAAATTAATTTCTAAAAACCATGTTCTCACACTTAGATAAACAAGTACTTATCTGAAGTATGTTTATTGACGCATGTAAATAACCTTATTTGTACTTTTAAATATTATTATATACAGATCAATTACGTTTCAAACAAAGTGTAAAAACTTTCAGCAAATCGCAGAAATCAAGTGGTGTTTTCGGTCTTGTGACTTTGCCGACTATGACTATTACAATGGCGGTGAGTCATATCCAAAAACAATCTAAATTGGTGAATTCGTTTTTTTATATAAGATAGGTACCCAGTTTTGCTACAATACAATCTTGTATTAAAATTTTCTGCTAATGTCACAAGTGTATGTAACTTAATATATGAAATACATTTTACCAATTAATAAAATCAACAATAAATAATATTCCATATACTTATTTCTTTATAAACTGTTAATAAAGTTCTGTAATTTAAGACAATTATGAAAACTAGTAAGACATTTATTTGATAATAATCAATTTCTCCTTATAATACATTATGATATACATTTGAATAATAATACATTTACTTTAATGAAGTATATAAATATATAAATATCCACTTTATACTATAACGGAAACATTGTACATTGACACTAAAATTAATTATAAATTTACAATTAATAATTAATTCTAATCCGTTTATTTTTATACATATTTGTTGATTAAATCCTGAATATTGTCTGCCTGTCCAAAACGGAAAAAGATAACAAGCTGATATTGTTCCATTACCATTTGTTCAATTGCCAAAAAATTAGTTTCTTTAAAAGAATGAACTTTTTGAAATATTTGTTCATAAATTGGGTATTTAAATAATTCAAATAATTGACCACATATTTAATTACTTCGTAGATATAAATAATAAATAAATGCATTGTCAACTTAAATGGTATATATTTGATTTCTTAAGTAAAAAAAACACTATGCTTAAATTTTTACATTCCTACTAAACTATATAGATCCGGTAGGGATTGATTATTTACTTTATACAATGGTTAAGTCTTTAATTTCCTCATCCTAAGTATCTATCTGAAGTTTTTCATACATTTATTGATTTCTTTATTGAAGGGAAATGTTTCTACTAGTGTCAATGAACAAAATGCTTAACCTTTTCAGAATGTTTTTTTTTTTCAAAATATATATATAAAAATACCATTTACTTAACTAATATCCAAAGTTAAGCAAACTCAAGAACAATTAATACTTGAATGGGTGGCCTAGTTGGATATTGTATGTTGTTGTAGTATACCAATGTAATGTATGACCTTAGTAGTTAAAAAGTGATCTTAAAAAAAAAAATAAAAAAATATATATATAGATGGCAGCCCTATCTGCCATCTCTCTCTCGATTCGATCGAGAGACTCTCGAAATCGTTCCACGTCTCCCAGCTCCCGATTTTTGCATTATTTAATATTTGAAGAAATTGGCGCAGTAAATTCTATTCACTAAAAAATAGGTGGTATGGATATCCCTATAGACAAAAAAATGGTGCACGATATTGGACTCGCATGAATCTACGAGTGTATTCGTGAAGATAGTTAGATTGTCAATATCTATAAATAATGCGTTTGTTGAGAGAATGGATTACTTATGGACTAAAGAGAGAAATAGTTTAAGTGTTTGGATGATAAAGGGAAGTGTGCGAATAACTATGTCATGAATTGTAGCAAATTTTTAGAGTTTATCACTAAGTATGAACAAAACGCTTGCCTGGAAAGCGGTAAAAAATATCAAATATTTTTGTTTAAATTTAATCATAATAATGACTGGTTATTAAGTTTTTTTTTTTTAAATGCGTTCTTTCAAATAAAAATGTCGATTTGTTTCAAATTTTAAATAAAATTTTTAAAATAAAGTAATTATTCTAATTTAATAATTATTCATTTATAAGTATAAATTATTTATGTGTAGAGAAATATACATTCACAAATTTGTATACACGGACAAGGATAATTATGCCTCTCGACTTTTTTAGGTGGCAGCCCTAAAAGTGGGACATTTCAGTTTCTCAAGGCTTTTGGTGATACCACGACAAAATTTCTTTAAACCTATTGGGAAATTTTAAGACGTCACTATTCAAATAAAACAATTAAAATAGATTTAATAATGAAATATTCCGATTTTGTAATTACAAACAATTTTAATTTGTGTCATGTTTTTATTTTATTTATTTTTTTTTTTTTTTATATTTAAAACAAACCATAATTTTATAATAATTGCATCACCATCAAGACAATTATTTGATTAAATTTAAGTTTGTAGTTACGTTTTTTTTCCACACTTAAAAAACAAAATTGCATACAATCTGTTTGAACGAATCATTTTTATTAATATTATTGTGCCCTTAGGTAATGTACCTCCTACAAATAATACAAAAAACAACATACCATTGACCAAAAAGATTTTGAAAGTGAAAGCTTTTTTTTTTGTCAGAAATGTAAGTATAGAAGTAGTAGTGTAATTTGTGTACGACATTCGTTGTTGTTCTTAATAACCAAAAATATTAACTTACTTCATAATTACAATGATTATATTATTAACTGTGTTAATGCAGATGTATATTTGTTTTTACTTTCACCCTTCAAAGTTCTCATATACTTACATGTATTACATATTATAAAAATAATTGTAATAAGTATGTTCGTTCACTCACACACATATATATGTAATACAGTGTATACTGACTGTATGCGGAACCATCAACAGTAACTTACCTCTATTAATAAATCAAGAAGTCTGTTGTAATAGATTAGATACAACTATTATAAATAAAATAATAATAAAAAAAAAAAAAAAACAAAAACAAATATATTTACTTACTTTAAGGTAGCTTGTGTAATAGTCTCGTAAATTAATGAATTTCATTAATATTCATTATTTTAATTTTGAGAAATCTTCGTGTATTTGAAACAAAAATTAATAAAATTATAAATTTTGTTTACTTATCAAATAAGTAATTTTAATCCGAATAAATTAGAATAATTATTTTTCTAAATAAATTAAACTAATTAAGAAAATTAACTTATTTTGTTTTTTTTTTTTTTTGGATATTTTATTTTAATTGCGAATCGTAATTAAGTTTTTTCATAGACGTGCAACAAAAAGATTGCAGATATTCTTTATAGTTTCAACATTCTATTGAAAACAAAAGGGAATCGAAATTTCAAAATAGAAATATACTAAATGTTACTATATTTTTGTTTAAATTTGAATATTTTTAGCTTGTAATGCTCACCAACTACCTTAAAAATTTGTTTCCAATAATATTGTACCTATACATGATAATAAACTTATTATTCAATTTATCTATTTAATACTTACACTTTACCTTTCACTTTATTTGACTCTTGATTAGTATATACCTATGAATTTAAAAAACATGTCTAGCAAATTATAATATTTTTTACGTGCACTTACCTTTTCTGACCATATAAAATAATTATTTTATTGCAATTGATTTCTTCTGCTTCATCAAATGGGTATATTTTATTGTGTTATTTTTTTAAATGTATGATTAATATATGTAAGTAAAAGTTTTTGTTAATGGAAAGGAAATATATATTGTAATTATTACTAATTGAACGACAATGTTGTTGCTATTTTAACGTTTTTGTAAGTGTATATGACAGATAAGTTATATCGTCAAACGTTTTTTATATTATATTAAAATATTTTTTTTTTTTTTTAAATTGTTGATATGGCAAAGAAAAAGTTTGAAAGGTATAGTCTTGTTAGTTTTAATTATTAATTTTCAATGTTTGGGATTTTGTTTAGTTGAAGTAAAAATAAGAAGTAAAACAACCAATAATTTAACGGTGACAATTGTATTTTTTTAACAAAATATATAACCTATAATAAGCTTTATACAAAAATAATAATAAATGTATGAAATAATATACACAAATGAGAGAACAAAGTTGATTTCATGTTGTAAATTGAGAATCAATGACCCGTGTTTGAAAAAGATGTTGATTTCATATGATACCACCATGTTGACATGATCACAACGGTATCACATTGTTATTCTTCAGTCTAAAAAGGTGCTCCATATGAGCCAGATGGTATACTTGGGGCACCGTATGAGCTTGATGGTCCACTTGGGTATCCACCACCACCGCCTACTTGTCCATGTGAGATTTGATTGTATTGGGCTACTTGAATTGCTTGACGGATTCCTTCAAGATCAATACCAACAACACGACCAGATGAGTAGGATGGGACACCGTAACTGGATGAAGGTACGCCATAACTGGATGATGGTGCACCGTATGATGAGCTTGGTGCTGATGGATAACCTCCACCAAGACCACCACTGCTTGAGCCTGATTGTTCTTCTTTAAGTAAAATTTGGCGTACTTGTTCTAATAATTGTGGATCTACACTGGCACCCTCAGAGGTCTGGTATCCTGTAGAGACAGCTGTGTAGCCGCCGCCACCACCACCGCCTCCTGAATATCCACCACCGAGGGAACCACCTGATGAGTATCCACCTGATGAGTAACCACCACCGCCACCACCGCTTGGTCTGCTATATGAATAGCCAGATGGAGGTTCTGCTGTGGCTAAAGCAGCTAAAGCGATGACCATACACTATAAATAAAAATAATAAAAATTAATTAAATTCATAATATATAAATATTAGAACAAATTTAACGAGTGTTTTTTCTACAAGGTTCTAGAAAACTTTATGGACCAGAAAATGGAAAATAATGAACTTAAAAACTAAATTTCACAAAAAAATGAATCCTCATTTTTATCCCATCCAAGTAAAGTGTAAGTTATCCAATTTAAAAACATGACGAAGAATAATAATCCATGCAAATAATAATTATTTTATCACTTCTTATTTATTTACAATTATTGATGCCGAATCAATAATTTAAATCAATAATTTTTTTTTAAGTATTCACAAATAATAAATTATTTTGTAAATTACAGAGAAATGAAAAACACAAAAATATTAAATTATATTTTTTTTTCAAACACAAAACTCTCCTTACCACTTTGAATGTGTTCATGTTGTTGATTTGACGGATTGACGAAAACTGTGATTGAATTTGGACCCGCAAACACATTTTATATCCAAATGGAAATGTAAGAGTGACGTCACATCAAAATGGTCAGGGAAACGGTGGGAAGATGGATGATTCTCTTCTTTTGCATCTATGTACTGTATTTACCAACACCACTATTGCTCAGACAGATAGACAGACAGACCCAAATACATAGGTGTACATTCATTTTGTATTTGTAGTGGCTATAATAGTTAGCTTATACGCTTATAGTGAATGTATCTATCAGTGGGTACTGTAATATGGCTGTGTGTCTGTGTGTGTGTTCTCTTTGGCCATTCTTATTGTCCATAATATAACATCACCATCATCATTATTATCATCACATTTATTATTCTTTCTTGTACATAAGTTGTATGTTTTATGTAGAGTGTGCAGAGAGATACTTTCACATCCAAAATAATGTACATTTCATGTGAGAATATTTATAAACTAGCTACACCTATTGGGTTACATTAATAACTTTCTGATAAATCTTATTATCCATTTGTAAGTCAATCTTAATCCAAATATCCACCTGAGACAAAATCTTAAGAGGGTGTCTCCAGACCATTTGAGGGTGCTGTCGCACAAAGAGAAGTTTGGGTGACGAAATGGGTGAAAAAAAAACAATGAAGAAGTGGGCCTTTTGGTCTTCTATACCCTCCTTTAAAGCACTCCATCAGTTGATGGTCAGGATGCCTTCTGGCTCAAAGTGCAGAGAAAGAACCTTCTTGAGTAGGTGATACTATAGGAGCTTATTGAGACCAGTGGCTACGCAAAAATCCCATAGCTTCTCGCCGGAATTTTACCCATAATGGATGGATTCAGAGTTTCAGACCTGAACATTCCGTATCTAAGATCCTGAAGATTTCAACAGAGGTAAATGAGGTGAATGGAGGTTTCAGAGATTAGAAGATACATATAATCGTTTAAAAATTTTATTCGGGTGTCTATAGTGCCATTTGATGTGCGTCTGGATTTATAGCAAAACTGTATTGTTAAAGAACATAAAAAATTTCATGTAATTCCTATACAATTTATTTAACATTCCACAAAAACTTTGCTCCATAATTTCATTGTAAGTCCACTATCTTTTCCCAGGCAGTTTCTTATCACGCATTTTGAACAAACAAAAATTATGAGACACAATATTCAAATCTCCGGCAACTCGCAAACTCTTTCGTCAGCCTCGAGAACAAGAATATACATTTCCATTTGTGATTGATGTTCTCCCGGAGACTTTAGCGAACTTGTCTCCAATATTCGTCTCAGGTCCTTATTCATTTCTGAGTTGAGTCCCGAGAATGTTGTGTTTCAAATAGACACTTAGCGTTTCAATTAATTATCGGTAGTACAGATTATTTCAAAGTATTGTCGATCACTTGACACTAATATTTCCCAGATCTCAAGCAATTTTCCGGAATCAATCTTGGATTACTTTCCTTCCTACTTGGAAGAAATAAATTATGAAATAAATAGTTATAAATATTCATACTTAACTATATTGGATAATTAAACATATGCTACGATATGATATGTTCGCTTAAAATAAAAGATTTAAAAAAATTGATTTTGATTTTCAAGATGACAACAATAACTTGCTAGCAGGAAGTAAACATGTATGTATGCATTTAATAATATATGGATAGTTTTCATGTACATTCACAAATACATATAATCAGAATTTAATTAAACATTGATCAAACTATATAACAAAATATATAATGCTTTATGTATAAAATCATCATGTCTATTACCTTCTAATCATTCACCAAATTTAGTAGCTTCTTTACATTGGAACAGAGCAGTAAACGATCAAAATCTTCAAATGTTTTATTAGTGTTGTCAAGATATCAATAAAAAGGCAAATTTGTTTGTATCCTCGGTTTATTTTGTCTCATAGGTAGTATGTTCGGTGTCTGAGCTATGAGAACAAAAAAAATAATTATTTGTATTTTATTTTATCAATTTTTCTTTGCATTCTTTCATATTTATGTAGAAGAAAAATTCTATAACGAAAAATTGTTATGTACTGAGAGGCCATTTCAATAAATAGCTCAATTTGTTAACTATATTTTGTAACTTTCCGTAAAGCTTATAAAGTGACTGTTAAATATTCATAACTTTCTTAAATTTTAACATTCGTTGTAAGAAATTCAAGAAATATTCTTGCAAATTGGATAAAGAGTGTAGTGACGACCTTAGACTAAATATGAAAGTTTTATATTAATCAAAGTGTGGAAAAAGAAACACATGGAAACTATGATAGAAAATTACTTAGAGAGTTTATATTGTGATAATATCTACCCTAATATTTTAGAATGATGGCTAACATTTATTTCTAACGTGTTTTGCTCCGAAGGCCTCAATCGAATTCTTTGATATCTTAAAAAACATTAAAAGAAAAATGGCATGATTAGGACATCAGGAGAATAAATTAATCTTAAAATCTCGAACATTTAACAGTTTTTAATCTCCAGTAGCAAATTCTTGTTTCGTGGCCGATTTTGTGAATCCTGAATTTTAACACATCTTTACGATTCAAGCTCACTAGAAACTAAGTCCAACGTTTTTAGAGTCATGAGGCTAAGTGATATCCACGTAATATATAGTAATATCCTAACGACTTCTAGAAAATTTTTCAGGTTTTTTTTATTCATATTGAGATTTTACATGACAACAATAAAATTTACTCATTACATATTTAATTTTTCAAAATCTCCAAAAAATATATATCCAATTAGGGTTTGGTCATTTTTTCTCCGTTGGCTTACAATTTATAGTTTTAACTTGTCTCTAATCAAATGGAAGCTTCTTAAAGGCAAATATCGATTGTCTAAAGCTACCGTAAAAGATTGAAATCTCATCATTGTGTTTCACCTGTATTTAAATCACCTTTTACAAATATTATTTTCTGTGTTTACAAACTGTCACCAAATAATAGCAACGAGTACAATCTCCTCAGAGAATCATTACAACTAGCTTATTTATACTGATGATGACTTCTTTGTAGTCGAAATACGTATTTATAAAAATACAAAATAATTTGATCTGGGAAATTGGGGCAAAAAATCGAAAGTTTCATTAATAATTATAAAATTATTTTCTAAGACAAACGGTACCACAAGATAGACCATGCAAAATATTATTACCAACATATTAATTCATGCAAATATATCTATTTAAAAGAACTTAGTCGTTGATTGAGTTTTACATCGAATTACATTCAACTCAAACTTAACATGATATAAAATTTTATTCGTATAATTTGTACGAACTGCATATGTAGAGTATTTTGATATTAATAACCATGATTAAAAATAGTAGAAACATAGATATCCAATCATATATCAGGTATTTTAACAATTAACATACCCAATATATTATAATCTTTGGATTTACATCGTTCGTTGTTATCTCCAGTTGTTTTTATTTACATATTATTATTCTTTACTAAAAAAAAATATTACTTAATCCTTTTGTTAAAATTTATAATTACGGTAATTATTTTATTTATTTTTTTATTTTTTTTATCTTGATAGAAATTTAATTAAAATTGTTCATGATAAATAGAAACAGGTGCAAATGTATTTTTGTGCATTATCTCATATGTAGTTTTTGTTTGAAAAAAATTATTTATATTTTATTCGCAGAGAAGACGATCAAGGCAACTTAGTTTGTAAAAAATGTTGGAAATAAGTGAAGGGGACAGTTATTGAAAATAAAAAAATTAAAAATTACCTGTATCAAATTTAATTTACAATTTATTTTTAAATAAATAATTGTGAAGGTTGAACTCGATTGTTATCAACAATATATATTTTTTTCTTAAAACAATTATTAAGTTTTATTTAGAACATTAAATTTTATTTCGTAATTGTAACAAATATAACATAAAAATATATAATGATAATTGCAAGGTCCTTATATTAAGAATTGAGCAAATAAAAATCAAAGGTACTCTCGATTAAAATCTATTGAGATTAAGCAAATAGATCAAGTAAAATGGAACAATTTATTTATTTTTTTGGAAACTGGTAAGGTTATATCGTTTGTCAACTATATCTTCGTACATTAAACCTTTCTTCCTTAATGACGTCCTTGTTTTAGTTCTACTGTTTCTGGTTAGGGTAGTATCCATAAGCAATGTACAAAAAAATTTTTTCTTGAGTTTTTATTTTCGCAGTGCAATAGTGCAGTTGTCTGACACTGAATTTGTTATTTCACTCATCACAATGTGAAACTACACTTATTGCCATAAAGAAAACTTAGAAATCAAAATAAAATTCATTTGAAAACGAAAAATTTATAAGCCCTCAAGGATTATTTTCTACCACTTTTCTTGCAAAACCCAGTTTAAAATACACTCTCTATGGAGATTCTATGAATTTTAAAGTCTCTTTAAAACAATTTCAGTTCCCTGCTCGTCAAGTAAAGAGGATTGAAGTATTCAAAAACATTTCATCATCATCAATATTTTGCCTCTGTTTTGTTTCATATTAAACTATTTTTCAATAACCACCTTTTGAATTTTTCTAATCGGAGTGATTATTTCATACACTTCTATTCCTTTTTAGGTACACATTATAGTTTATTCCTCTTAAGTAAATTAACTGTTCCTGTAAATCCGGATCCCACATGTAGCATTTTGAGAATCTGCGAAATAGCTTGAAGAGTGTTCGTTTGGGAGCTATGATGAAAGACCATCTCTATCAACCATTTAATTTGTTATCAAGAATAATGATTTGATCCCAGAAATGTTAAATTTTAAAAATTGTAGATTTTATACAAAAGTGAAAACATTTAAGAAACTGAGAGTTTTGGAAGTTTTTTTTTAAATTGATATCAATGTATCACACTTGTACAAAGTACAAGATAAACTATGTAGCATGGATAATTTAAATCAATCGACAGGAAGACTTTTAGCCAATATATAACAGAAATTTAGCAGATTCAAGCTAATCTTGAAGGGTTATAGGTAAGGCTTGTTTTATGCATTCATTGATCACACTATTATAATTAAAATATATCGAACGCAATAATAATAAATATTTTATATATCTCTTAATATTTTAAACTTTTTTTAATATTATAAAATCTTTGTTTCTTTAAGAACTACTTATAACTTCAAAAACATATTTAAAAGGAAACAAATTTTACTGTCAATAGAGGCAATGTTTTTATATATTAGATAATATAATTATCTATAATGAGTTGTTACATATCTATCTTAGAGGGAAGTTACTGAACATTGAATGAAAAGGCATATGTATCTATATTATACCTCTGACCAGTGACCGGACATCAAATTAATATTTTGAAAGTTTATATTAAAATACTATAAATTAATACTGTACTCAAATGAATTACAGACAACGTCAAGCTTCAGGCCATATTTTTATATTTTTAATTGCTAAGAGTGATATAATTGCATAATCATCTTGGTAATGTTCATTATATTTTTGTTTAATTACATTATATATGGATCGTTTTTTTTTAATTACATTTTTTAAAATATCTATTTCTATTTTGTTTTTATTTTATTTGATTTTATTATTTTTTTATTAAAAATTGGTTCATGTTGCGTTAAACGTCCGGGGTCGAAATTAGTTGTATAAAATAATTTTTTTTAATTTGTCCTTTTTTTTTTTAATATAAGTATTGAAAATGCACCAAAGTTAACTAGTCTTTGATTATTTTTAACAATAAAGTATTGTTCTCAATTTTGACGTATTATTAAACAATCTGTAATTATGCTTTTTCTTATTTATGTTACAAAAAGGTGGTATTTGGTGGCATCAAAAATAACTAAACTAAAATCTGCCATGCAAAAATCAATATATTAAAACCGTGGAATATATATTACTTTATTTGCTTTTGAAGTGTTATTTCGTAAAAATTAATAAATGGCTTAATAAGTAAAAAAGTTTGCAATATATTATTCTGCTTATGGGCGATAGCTTCTCGAACTTAGAGTACCTGAATGATAAGTCGAACGGGGTAAATATTTTTTTGACAATTAGTATCTTTAGTATACAAACGTTGCGCCGAAACGGATTTAGGCTATAAGTCGCCTTAGGCTCGACTCAATGTGGTGCCATTTTTGCTTTACGAAAGTTATTTAAAAAAAATTAAATTTAAAATTGTAGTTTTTTAAAATAAAATAATCAGTCAAACTTATCATGATAGTTTTCATTTCACTGTAATCTCACACATAACAATGTTTTCTTTTTCTTGGTTTAGCTCGTGCGAATGCATCGATAATTATATCATTGTACTCAATTTCTTAGACAAATTAATCTTATACAGAACTTAAGCACGTTCCCAATAAAATTCAGTTTTCTTAGCATCCTTTAGAAAATTTTAATAAATATATCTTCTTAGATATGTCCTCTAGAAATTTTTGTCATACCTTGCGCCACTAATTTTTGAAATATTATGCCGATTTTGAAGCGAACGAATTATTAGATATTAAAATATATAACAATTATATAACTAAAAGCAAATTATGACATACGGTATTCGGCAAAAATTTTTATGAATATTTTCGACAAAACTTTTTATAAATTTAAATTCAATTACTTATTTTTAAATAATAATTTAATTAATAAATGTTTTTCTTTGGGATTTTTGCTTTGTAAAATTTTAAGATTTCAAATCTGGCACTGACAATAAGATGACTATTTATTTATTACAGAAAAATAATAGCACACTTAAATTTCAAAAAATCATGAAGAGTAAAAATATATAATTGATGAATATTAAAATTATATCAGGAAATTATAAATTAAAACCCCATAAACACCTAAAATATAGTGTTTATAAAAATTTTCCGCTACATAATTTCAATTTAATTTAAAATTCGTAACAAAAAGATTTCGTACAAGTAAATTAAAACATTTATAATGAATTGAAATAATAGAACAATTTTTATAACAATTGTCATCAGCGTACCAATCTCAAACATAAATAAACATACTAATGATTTCATTCAAATAATTTATATTGTAAATCGTTGAAATTTCAACAAGTAACATTAAATTCCATAAAATATAAATAAATGCCTTTTACACATTTCGAAATTTTTTTAATCATAGATTGTCGATAATCTTGACATTAGTTTATTATGTACATGTGCTCGAAATTTGAAAGTTTTTAAATATTTATATATTAATTTTAGAAAATTAATATATAACATATAGAATTGAATATATAAACTGTTTATTTCAAAAAAATAAACTTTATTTGTATTTGAACTTTTCTTCTATCTTTTATAATCTAAAAGTTGGGCCAAAGACTCATTGGATCCAATGGACCGATTTTGCTCATTCACGAACTAAAACTCACTTTTTATGTTTAGAATATGTCACGAAAATTCCAGCTCGATATCTGATTTAGTTTTTGAGTAACCGTGATGACGGACGGGTGAATGGAAATAGACTAATCAGGAGTTTCTATGAATACCCATACTAAAATTTTATTTGTGCGGTCAATATTCGGTAGGGTTACAAACTTCAGACTAACATTAAGATATTCTGCCATATTATGTATGTCGAGTGTAAAAATACTGGATTTTTTGAATATAATAAGACAGGAAATAATCGAATAACAAATAATTCACAATGAAGATTTAAAGCTTTTACTCAGGTGATTGACTTTTATGTATCAAAAATCAAGAATCACAATAAACTTGACCTTAACATGATTTTCATAAAATTTAAATATGTATTAGCTGCTGCTCATTCAAGAATTGGTCGTCACCAACCAAAAATACTGGATTTTTTGAATAATAAAAGTGAAATTTCTAAAATAAAATCTTTAAAATATGCAGTATAAAAGTAGTTAAGTATTCATAAATTTTATTTTGTGATCGTTTGGAAGGTAGGTAGACGGATTTAGTAATGGGTGCGGTGATCTATTGTAATAATCTAAGGTGAAATGTTATAATTTACTGGGTGTTAAATTTTTACGCTTTCCAAATTGTTTTTATTAGGCGGTTTTTATACTTCCTATACTTTAATTGTTGGTTTTGTATCCTCCTTTTGGATATTTCAATAAAGATTTCCGTAAATAATATTCATTTATTTTTCAAAATTACAGTTTTCTTGATCTTAGTACAAAATATTACTTTGATTAGTGCATCTATTTAGACCAGATGTCTGAAAAATTTACTATAATAATAATAATTTACAAAATTAAAATTTCAAAACTTAATATATAGAAGAAAAATTTGTTGGCAAGCTTTTGAAAGCACACTGAAGGATTTAAAACATTGTGGATTTCTCAGAATAGTTCATGAATATAATTCAGAATATGTTTTTTATATTGGTCGAGTTTTCGCAAAAAAAAAATATTGATTTGAAATCGCCGTTTTCCGTGTACGCTTTTTGATATAAGTTGAAACAATGTATGACAAAAATGGTACCCTTAAATGGTTATAACAGAAATATTTTTTATCTTATAATAGTAATATTTTTATTAGAAGAACTGTTGATGTTGAAGAAGATGTTGCAAAGAAATAGTCGATACCAAAATACATCAAAATGTAACAGGCAGCCAGACTTTTGATTGTATAATATAAGTTAGGATTATTTTATTCGAATCTTTGATAAAATGACATTTTAATTACTCCAAGGATTCTAAAAAGCTTTCGATGTATTTGGTTTGCCTCAGAACTGACATGGAGTTGGTGAGTTTTTTCATCATCATTGTAAAATGTTCAACTAG
Source organism: Chrysopa pallens (assembly GCA_020423425.1). Taxonomy (NCBI): domain Eukaryota; kingdom Metazoa; phylum Arthropoda; class Insecta; order Neuroptera; family Chrysopidae; genus Chrysopa; species Chrysopa pallens. The sequence continues at coordinate 39,073,190 of CM035594.1, forward strand.
GAATTAATTAGTTAAAGTCCCTCTACCAAGACTTGTTCTAGGAGAAAGAAACCTACTTTATTCGATCCGTGGTAATCGGGGTGCCTAAGTAATCCAGCACCCCGCGTACTCCGATATGCCAATTATATGTGTACTTAATAACAACAAAGTCTCGTCAATTTATAATGGAACAAGTTGTAACTTGTTATGCGAAACCATGACTTATTATGTATCTTCTTTATAATAGGCACGTTGTGAATTGCGGCCGTCAATTTTGATATTGATAAAATATTTAGGAAGTGTTTAAGTGAACATACAAAAGAATAATAAAAATTAATCTTAAGGCCATAAAAACACTTGTGCATCTCATGATTGTTGTGTTTAAAGTATTAAAAAATGTTTTTATAATTTTATTGACTTAGTTCAAAAGTGAAAACATGAAAATGATTAATAGCCAGTATTTGAAGTGCAACACACCTTCATTGAAAAATCGTCAAGCAGAATCTGTGTAAACAGTTTCTTAGACGTTTATTTCTTCTAATCTATCATTGATGTGAAAATTTTATTTTTCTAACTATAATATTTTAATAACATTACTTTTTTATGATTACATAAAAAATATGAGGTAATTGTGGAACAATTAACTTATCGTGATATGTGACTTGTAATTATATGTATTTTTTTTACATCCATATAAATATTATAGTATCATAAATAGGTTACCGAAGTCACAGATTGGTTATTAGACAATTTCTTAAATTTAAAATTGATTTATTTAATTTTGCTTTTAGAAATACAAATTTGAAAAATTTTTTTTAAAATTCAAATCTTTAAATTGCAATATATTTAAAAAAAAAAAAGCCATTTTCTGTGTAAATATTTTAAAAAACTGTTGGAATTACAGCAGATGACTAAGTCAATCTAGAACCACTTTTTACCGATCGATCTCATTCTGTCTTTTATTTTTATGTATCATTATGTCTTTCATTAATGTATCGAGGAATTTTGAACGATTCCTATAGTAAAACGTAGTTTTATTATTCTTACAATACGTATTAACTCAAAAATAATATACTTTCTACTATACGTGACACCCAAAACAGACTGAGATAATAGGGTACTTCCGTTATTGAAAAATAAAGCAAGAAATTTGACAAAAATTAAAATTTATGTAGAAATATTCTTAATTTGAGTCATTATTTAGTTGTTATTTTAAAATTAAAATTCGATATTTTTATTATTATATCACGTAACCTAACACACGGTCATAGTATGACGTCATTTTGGAAAACATTTTTGATTGTCATCTATCAGTTCAATCTAAACAGCCTCAAATTTTAATGTTATTTTATAATATGAAATCGTGTTCGCTTTTCAAATATATGTATATTTATTTTTGAGAATTTTTTTTTTTGGGAAGTCAATAGGTATTTTGGAGTACTTTTTTAAATATGGTTAACTAGGGACATGGAGATGAACATGTATGCCGTCATTTATGTAAATTTTTTGTTTAGTTAGAAATTTGAACGTCCATATTTTGGTTTTTTTGCAGATTTAAAAAAAAATAACTTCAAATTTATGTTCGTGAAGTAAAGACGATTCATTTGAAGTGATAAAAAAATTTATGCATCTTTCCTATTGAAAAAAGATCCGCTTTACATAGATGAATTGTGAAGATCATGTCGTGGGTAGTATTTTTCAATTCATAATAATAAAATTATGTGAAATATGTAAGTAGTTAAAATAAACATAAAACAAAAATATAAATTTTTATAATAATTTCTCCATTGTGTTTTTTTTTCTATTTTAGTTGTGTTTATATGCAATTTTAATTACCCATGACAGAAGAATTAAATTATTATTTATTCTATTTGGTTATATATTTTGTATGCACGTATAAAATTTGTTAAATTATTGTTACATTAACAAGAATTATAATAAATTAAAATGTCGAAACAACTGGGAGCAAAAATAAAATAAAAAGAATGCTTTTTGAATTGCGTTTTTTTTTATTCAATATTGTTCGTAATACCTATCTAATAGTGAAAAATGAGTTTTGACAACATTCGGTCAAGAGTTTTCAGTATGGAAAAATGGTGTCCACATTTTTTTGATTTCTATAGATATTTCTATCCGATTAAAAAAATAAAAAATAAAAAAATATTTGGGATTCTCTACAAAGGTACGTATTTATATTTTAAAACACAATTTCAAAAAATTAAAAACTTTACGCCATTTGACAAATTTGATTTTTCTTTTATTTGTGTGTTGTAAGTTCAAGAGTGGCAGAGCTGAAATTGATTGCAAAATTAAAACTTAAAAAAAACCTGTCCAATTCGTATATTAGTAATAATAATAAATATTAAAAATCAAATCTTAAAATTTTAAAATACAAAAAATTTGTTTTTGGTCATAGCATTTGTCACCGATAAACTGAAAAGTTTTTTTAAATTTTTAATTTTTTGGGATTATTTTTTAAAAATAAACCGTATATAAATACATAGTTTTGTAGAGAAGTTTTAGTCATTTTGAACTCAGTAAATAAAATAAATCTAGAGAAATGAAAATAACAGCAATGTTTTCCTTTTTTTCTGAAGGTTTTTTTTTCCAATCTTTGTATTTATAAAATATTTTAGATAGTTTTATTCGTACAAAAATGTTCAAAAATGAATTATACACATTTTTGATCATGAATACCTACTTACTCTAAAAGTTTTGCCTTATCGAAAAAACTTTATAGAGAAAAATTTATTTAACATTTTACCAATTTCGATGGATGGTTATTTTCAACGGTATATCTTTCACCCCTAGAAAGAGTGGAAACAACAGTGAAAACTTGTATAAAGATGGAATAACTTTTGTTTTCTTAGGCTATTTTCTAAGATCTGACCAAATTTCATGCATATCGATCTTTTCCGTTAAAATAGATATGTTATACACTAGTTTTGGTTTGTATATAAATTAACATCATTTTTATCTACTACTATTGGTCCATTTTCAGTGGCCCATCACATTTGTGTTTAAAGTAAAAAAACTCTTTGATCTCATCCGTATAGTATAGTAATAACTATGCAAATTAATAATTTACATTATAATTATAACTTCAATGTAAATAAAAAGTTATTTTTTATTATTTTATATAGAAATAGTGAAATTAAACAGAAGTATTTAATTTTCAATTATCAATTTTAATATTATTATAATATTAATAGATAGGTACTTGAATTTATAACAAATTAACCTATTCAAGGACTTATGTCTAATGTAGGCTATACATTACTAATACTTTCGTAAGCGCCAAGCTTCTAGCAACATCTTTTCAACAAAATTGTACTCACTTTCAATACCACAAATGGGAGAAACAATAATTTTGGAAATTTATTAGTTTGAAGCAAATTTCATCAAAATCGGACAATGCGTTCGTTTGTTCGGTAATCAAATAAAATTTATAGTAAATATGTTGAAAAAAAATAAGTTTTTTCAACGGATTTTGTAGGCGAAAAATTCGTTTTTAAAATAATTTCTTTATATTAAAAACATTTTAATCTAATAATATGCAATACAAGAACTGCGGATGATAAGCGGATTTTCTTCAGTACTTTTCTTCATGACTCATGTCCCAATTAAGCAAAAGCATAGCATTATTTTTTATAATTATTCGAAAAATACATAATTTTATATTTTAATCCAAATAAAATCAATTATATGCATTAAATAACATTTAAAAATAATAAAGTCCTTTAGTTGGCTTGATTTTTTGACAGCTTATTTGTCAGCCAAAATTGATCTCGAACCCTCTACTTGCGCATATTTATGAATGTCGCAACCGATTACTGTTATACAAGGGGTTTACCAAAAACTGTATCCAATTTTGAACATGATACACTTATTTAAATTTCTTAAATATGTTTGTGGTTAAGAAATATTGTGGTTATAAATTTAGCAATTTTATCATCCACCTGTAATTAAATCGCTCTTTTAATAAAATCTGGTTTTTTTAATTAACAATTATGTCATTTATGTTATTTTCCATAATTTTTTATCTTCTAATCAAAGCGTTATGTTTGAAATTGGAACAGTTTACCTCTAGATTCAGATATATTTAACTAATGACCTGCTGGTTACTATCATACCGTGTATAGAATCTGGAAGGAGTTCGATTAATGCGTCACGAGTAGCTAAAATTTGAAATGAAACATTCGCATTTTAACAAATATAAAAATTTGTTCAATTGTTTAGAAATTATTGAATAGTTATAAAAACTGAAATTCAATGGCATGTTATAAGATGCTTTTCACCTAAAACGATCTGCGACACAATACCTGTCATCGCCCGACGTCAACGCTATAAGTTCCAGAAACTTATTTTGCTTCTTTCTGAGACGGAATGACTAAACTGTGAAGTGTGTGAATATACCTTTACGACGGGTGAACACGATAATATTAGCCTGATCAGACAATCTGATGGTCAACCCAAACTATCAATTTTTCATTATTTTTTAGACTAACAAGTGGCCTACTTCAGATAACATCGTAAGAAATTATTATATGAAATTCTGATGATACTTCAAACTTCTGATCATAATTTCTTTTTTTAAGTAGAATTCATACTATGTTCGGGGTCTATTATCATGTGCAATTAGCCTTAATATTTGATTGATAAATTTGATACACGGTAGCCAATACTGTTGTTAGCCAATAGAAACAAAATAACGTTAATGTCATGTGGATCATTAGTATAGAATAAATTCAATGACTTAAATATTTATTTACCAGACAATTTTTTATATGAAAAAGATTTTTAAATTATCACTTTTACTTTCAAGTACGTATATAAAGATGATAATTTTTAGTATGTAACTGTAATTATTTGTTAAAAATTTATCAAAAATTGTGTAGATATATTTATTTATTTATTTATTTATTATTTGTTCGTGTAAAAATGATGATTATTATTTGAATTTTATGTAACTTATTTAGTATACCTATAATTAATAGATTTTATTTAATATTTCCTTTCATTTGAAATTAAAAAGTTTACAAATTTAAAACATTCATCACAGTTGAAGTCGACAGGCACTTTTAATGGAATTAGTTCTATTATTATTATTATTATTTATTTTATTTTAATTTCCGGTTCTCCACTAAAAAGTATTCATTTTTGTTAGATATAAATATAGAATAAAATTTAAAAAATCAAAAAAAATTTGTATCGATATTTTTGGTTTTCTATAGGAATGACTATAATTTTTGAGGTATCGGTTGTAATTTGGCCCGATTATTGACCCCTAACTCTTTCAAAAAAAAAAAAAAAATGAATTAAGTTGGGTAAAATTATGAAAATATTTTTAATATTTTAATGAAGGGTATTTAAACATTCCATTGTATTAATTATTAGCTATTTTCACTTTTTAAATTTTTTCCATTATTGGCTACTAGTTTTCCTAGAATTAAATTTTGAATAAATTCAAATAAATTATAATTCATGCACATAAATATGTAATTAAATGAATTATTATTATTCAATTTATAATAAAATTGAGACATTATTTTAAAAATACAATTTTATTTGCTTTGTGGTTTATAAATGAAAATTAAATGCGTGTATCTACTATATTTTTATGTGTAAAAATCCCGTGTCATAATATTTGGGCTCGCTAACTGCTATATCGATGTCAATGAATTGCTCTATTGTAAATTTTTTTTGGTCAAACTTGAGTGATAGAAAACCTTGATAAATGACCCTCAATATTGTTAATTGTAAGATTTTTTATTAATTTAAAGAGTTGTATTTCATTTGTAAATTCCATAAATTTTTAATAGATGGCGATGGTTTTTTATTTATATTAGTAGTATTTCTTGAAATATGATTGTTTACACTTTATAGTCTACCATTTTTAACCTCATTTGTAAAATTTATTTTTATATGTCAGTTACGAGGTGTTATATTTTTTATTTCTTTTGGCATAAGAGATCAATGGAATATAAAATAAGAAAATCTTATGTTTTTATTTTTTTAATGAAGAATATTTTAATTGTGTTGAATAATTTAGTATGATAATTATTTAACGTATTATAATTGAGCCACAGAAACGCGTGGCCAGGTTAGCTAGGAGCTAGTAATTGTAGACGTGGTATGATTAACAGTGTACGTATGAATAGTGTGTATTCATTAATCAATAATTAATGTAAATTTATATTCGATGCATGCATAAAGATTACAATATAGAAGTATAGTTGTTACAGTGGCAGAACATAACTTTGGACCTAATACTCGGGTAGTTGTTGTGACCTAGGAGAAAATAGCAATTACACACAGTATACTTCCCTTAGTATACTATGTGCATTAGAAGATATATTTCTGGTTATCATATTCATATTCAGTAAACTGACAATCTTTATTACAGCTTAATTATTCACTGTTTAATGACCCTGTGCAAAATCCGTTATCTAAGTACTAACTATTTAATTGATTCAAATTAAATTTTATAATAAACTATTTGTTTTATTTAGTACATTGATTTAAATTTTTTGTCAATTTTTTTTAAATAACTTGATTAATAAATATATTATCATCAGATACGCCACTGAATTCTTCAGTTTGTACCGATTCTTTTCATATTTACTTGCATAATATGTGTAAAATAAAAACATGTAGCATATCTCATATATCTTAAATGCATAGAGCAAAGGATTTTATCATATAAACGTATAATATTTACAGTTTAAAGAAAGAGAATATGAAGAAACAATCAAAAATACCATCTAATTTGCAGTAGTAAAATACTAGAAGCGCTATTCAACAAGAGTGTGAAACGACAATAGTAAGTACCGACTGTGAAAAAAGAATAACAATTGAAACAACTGGAAAATTGAGAAAATACGCATATTATTTATATTTTAAATAAAATATTTTTATTTGTTTGAATAATTTAGGCTTAAACTATTGGGCTTGCAGTACTGGCTTATCTCGAGAATTCAAAAAAGGTATTTCTTATACAATACTATAATTAAGTTTTTAAGGATGCGGACATAAATTTAAATAAAAAATATTGTATTATTTTTAAGACGTTTCGACATTTGGTGTGTCATCTTCAGGCATCTGGATCTAAAAAAATTAAATAATTTTATATTTAATTAAGTTTATACTGCGGAGACAGTTAGCACATATGGTATACAATAACTCCCTAATCATCAAGTATTGGAATATATTCAATTTTATTCAAATTTTATTTTATATATGAAAGTATTTGAGTAAAATAATAAAAAAAAATTTATGTACCAAAAAATTATCTCTGCTCTAGTTGGTCAATAATAATAATTATTTAAAACAACTCAACGCTATGAAGAATGCTGTTTAAATTTCCGCTAAGTGATCATATCTCATATTACTTGTGTTGGATATTACATAAGATTGAAAACCTGAAATTATGTTATTAGCAGCTGGTCGTATACAGTGTCTTACTATGAGAAGACAATATTTTTCTATTTACTGAAGCAAACCTTTACCTGGCATAAAAATTAACAAAACTTTTGGATACAGAGAGACTCGAAATTTTAGTCGAAAAATTTTAGTTTTCAATTAAAATTTGCTATAAGCATGAGAATGTCAAATCAAAAACATTTCAGATAGAAACATTAGATTACAAACATAAATACAAAATATTTTATAATTTCGTACATTAGTTAGAGAGATATTTGCTCTTAGGGCATTTACACTTCCTCTGAAAACAATTTGCTGATACTATGCAACAAAACCATTCATAAAATTTAATCTCGTATTGTAAAAAACTATGATTTTAAAACAAATTGATAAAGGTAAGTGTGGAAATCGAAATAATATTAGCTTATTACATATTTTCGATAAATTTCTTATTTCTTGCGTTTGTTACTTACCAAACACTCTAGTAACATAAGAACATATCCCTCCTTCTGCATTTTTCCAAGGAGGGGAGGGTATACATTCATGTTATGTGCTATTCATTTAGCGCAGATAAATATTGTCATCGAATCCCAGTAATACATTACACATAGTCAACAATTTAATGAGGAAACTTGCTTGGTGCCGACTGTCTCTAAAAGGCCAGTAAATATATAAAAACTTATTTACATAAATTTGACATCGTTAACATGCCTGGTTTTTAAGTCATTGAATGCAAGATCGTTATCATTTTTGTATGAATCCCCTACTTTTCTAAAAAAAATTCGTTTAATTTTTGAGACTTTAATCTTTCTATTTTATTGGTACTAAGAAGAATAGAAATAATCTAAAATTATATTATTATATATTTTTAATTTCATTTGTACAAATGCAAACATAAAACTAGTTTTCATTTGACAAATTTGATTTTGTAATAAAAAATTCTTGTTCTTGATCTTCATATAAAATTAGTAAAAAGCCATTAAAATGAAGTTGTCTATCGTATATTTTATCTTACAATAATACCTATTTGAAAATAATGCGAACAAGGTTATATATTATACAATACAAATTATTTTGAAGCTGTTTAGAGTGAATGTTTAATCTTGCGAAAGTAACCATCATGGAAATTGGAAGATATACCTACCTACATCGAAAACTTTGGGTGGGAAATGGGAACATAAAATACAAGAAATTATAGGTATAGTAAAATTGAAAATTCAAATATTTTCAGTGATGAACTAAGTATAGAAACCATGTTCTAGAAAGATTTACCCCCCCCCCGCCGATCGTCAGACTTTATGATGCACATTTTCCAAGCAAGAAATGAATATACCTATAATATTTCTCAGAATTTTAGTTTCGATATAAAGCGGACAATAAAAATTTTATACGTAATTGAATAAGTGAATCCCCTTTGAATGGTAATCGTGTAGATTGGTAACAAATTTCTTTAAACATTTTTATTATAATACAATTTTTCCTAACAGGGATAATTAAAAACAATTGGAAACTTAACATTCTGAAAAATGAATTCATTTCAGATTTCTATTTAAATATCCATTTGAATTAATTGATTAGCATACGAGGAAGCGATGTAATAGCATATATTAATGTAGATTCTTTAACTTACTTTAACTTACAGTCTGACCGATATTATAATGTGTAATGACTGTTACTTATAATGGCCACCAAAACCACTATTAATTGTTATAAAATAACTTACTTAATATTTAATTGTACTACTCACTTTTTAATTATTTTGTCTGTACAGTAATAAGACAAACAATAAAACCCACACACAGGAGCTGTGTAAGCCAAGTGAATTTTTCTGTGGAAATATAGAAGTAAGAATAACATTATCACTTATTTTTAATCGTACTCATTTAAAAAAAAAAAAATTCAAAATAATATATATAAAAAGAAGCACCATAGAATTCGAAAAAAATAAAACTTAAAAATTATATTCACATTCATAGATATTTTTTATCAAATTGTATTTTTACACAAAATATTTGACAAATCCATCATATTCATAGCTTAAGCTGCATATTCATCAACTTCCAAGTCCAAAAATTATCGAGACTTAAGACCAAATGACAATACAATATTACTGTGCTAACCCGATACATGTTTGGTTTTAAAACTGAACTAAAAACGAATGATTTTAATAATGAAAAATATAGTTTTAAAAAAACCAAAAACAGTTGCTATGTCTGCCTTAAACTCTTAAAAATAAGAAGAAGTTAAAACGTACGTTTTTTGCTAGCCACACCAATAACTCGATGAAGATTTTTTCGATGAAGAAATTAGCTAAAAAGTTATTTATGTAGTAATTTAATGATTACATTTAAAGAGAAGGTAAAAAATTATTACTGTTATTAAAACAATGATGAATGAATTTATAAAATTAACCATATGAATTAGAGTTGGCAAACCAATGAACAACTAATTTACCTTTAAATACACTTCTTTTGGTAAATGTACTGAATCGAATAGATGTCCGTCGAGGGGCATTCAGACTAGATACTTGTGGAACTGTTAATTAAAATAAACATCTAAATTTCAAGTTATTGTGTGTTGATAATATTGATTTCGGACAAATTATTATACCAAAATAAATTAAATATTACATATTGTCCATACCGTTTCACATGCAGACGCACCTGCAGGATATTCAAAATTCGAAAACAGATGTTTATATGAAAATAGTGTTGCTTAGTAAAATGCTTTTTTTAATTTTCTCTTGGTTTACTTGGAAGAAGTTTTCTTATTTTTATAATACGACGATTGTCATAGCGCTAATAATCGAGTCCAGATATTTCTTAGGGTTTTTCTGAGTATTTTAATATCTCTTATTAAGAAAATTGTTTATCTCGTTTATTTTGAAAAAAAAAAGAATCCATAAATTCGCTTTACTGAGGCAAAAAAGTCAATTCGAGAATCTTCAAGTCTTTTACTGGCACCATTGAAATGACCTAAGCTTGTATTTTAAGCAACGACTAAAAATATTACTGTCAAATGCTTTAATTTCTATTGCAAATTGTGTTGATCCTAAAATAATGCTGCCTTAGACACGGGACTAGGCGTTAATTCAGCACTCTGTTCATGCATAATTTCAAAAACTCGGTTTCGTTAATATTCTTTGAAACCAAATATTCAAAGTCAATAAATATTAATTATTGTAAAAGTTGGACTACTTTAAATGTTTGAATCCTATCAATGGCAGTTTTTCAATTTTAATTCAAGGGAAAATAATTTTATGGAATGTAATTATTCGTTTCTTGGATAAGAACGGCTATACACTCGGAGATTTTCGGCAATTTTCTTCCCACAACTCAAGACCTATGTTGACATAGTTCTGCACATACACACTATCTAACAATTCAAGGTGTTGAATCACATCGGACAAATATTAACCATTGATATAATAATTTCAACATTGATGATTTAATTGCACTTATTATTTAAAAAAAAAAAAAAAAAAAAAAAATTGAAATTATGTAATATTAATAGTTTTTACATATATGATGTTTATATTTAACAAATGATTAATAATTATTGGAACCTAAAAACCTAGTTATATTCATGAAATAATACATTAAATATTATAATCAAAATCATATAGATATATCAATTACAAGTTTTTACACGCATTTATTACACATTGGTTGTTCAAAATTTGTTTATTTTAATATGATTTGAATATTTAATTTCAAATTCATTGGTTTTGTATTACTTGTTTTTTTTTAATTATTTCATTAGATAAGTATTAGATGATTTTTTATTTATTGGTTACATATTAATATTTCTGGCGCCACGACTGGTTCAAATTCACAACCTCAGATCAATAATGTTATCTCCTTATCCGTATTGCGTTTCAAAAAAATTTCTCATCATTAAAATTGGTAATTTGGGTAATAGAAATATTTGTGAAAGATCCTAACATTTTAGAGACGTTTATTTCCCAGAACTCTAATTTTACGCGTATTGCACTGAAAAGAAGATGAAACGAAGCTTCGAACATCAATAAGCGTTTCTTTCCTTGTTGTTAAGTACATGTTTTATTGAAATAAGGACTTAAAAATTCAAAAAATTACTTTTTATAAATGTTTTAATTTTTTGTATTGAAAACAATTGTCGGTAATTTATGAAATTATTTTTTGTTAAAATTATAAAAATACTATAAACAATAAAAAAAAAACTTAATTTTTAGTTCTAACAAGTATTTTAATGTTATTGTATGTAAAAACGCATACAATTAATTTTCAAAATAAAGTTACAAAAGAAATATTTTCACACTATGAAGTAAAAGATGAATATCAAATTACTTCTTATATGAAGATGATGATGATGAAACATAAAAATTATATATTAGTTATTGTAAAAAAAAAGAATAAACAAATAAATAAAAACATGCTTGTAATAACTTTTATTAACAAACTAGAAGTTTAATCCAGTAAGAATCGGCGTATGAGTTCCAAAACCTATTCCACCTCAATTTTTTTACGCGATTCTCTTTAAATTGCCCAACTGATGATAAATTAAATGGCCAGCTTGCAAATGCTTAAACAATTTCGGTATTGTTATTTTTAAAATGGAAGTTAAGCTTATATTTTTGGAGATATTAATGCTTAAATGTTTGATCAATACCGAATTCGAGTACTTCTAATCCATTAAAAATATATTTTTAAAAAAATAATCAAATATAAATTAATATTTTTTATATTGAATAATGATATTCAATAATAATAATAATATACTTAGACGATAATTTAAAAATATTTCATTTTTTATTCCAGTTTTTTAATTATTTATTACACATTATTCGTCACTTCCTTTTCGTTCCTTTTTTTATTCTTATTTCATCAATAAATATAAAAAAACAAATTCCAAATGAAAATAACAATTTCTTGCCGGTGTTTGAACAATTTCGGTTTAAACAATATCAGACCAAGATGCCTCTTGGGAACATGCATTTATATTGTCAGTATGGCAATTTGGTGCTGGTTCATACTAGACTAGTAATATTTATTATCATACAACGATGTAAATATCGTTAATAAATAATATTTATATACCATGTAGATTAATTTTATTTATTTATTAACTATTCCGTAGATACAGATAGGTATTTAATCTTGACCAATGGCTTCCATTAATAATGCCCACGCGAAAGAATTAGTTACACAATGCACAACTCTGGTGTAAAGGTGTCACTTTATATGATTTTCTGATGTGAAAATCTAATGCCATTCTAATCATTTATTATACATTAGACCTCAACAAACACTGTAAAAATTTTTCTTATGGTATTAGATTGAGAATAGCTGTTTGTATGCGGGTATATAAGGTGCCTGAAGTAACATCTGAATTTCTGAAAATTTATTCGTCTGGTAAAGGGCATTTATTTGTAATTAATAAATTGAATAATAATTGAAAGTTCGTTTACTTTCGTACAAACATGTAAATCAAACTTTCCGATGATTTCCGATAGGACTATCATATAATGTGCGGCTTAATCAAGACGCTGTATGTAGTATGATCAATTTCTTATAGGACTGCCTGATAGAGTTCGAAGGAATTATATACAAGCATTTTCCGGCCCAGCCGTTGTAATATAATACATAAAAAATTGTTGCAATTCCTTCATCAAGTGATCATCGAACGGGTACAATTTCTAGGTTTGGAATAAATTATTATTTCAAGTTTTTATGTTCCGCCAATTTGTTATTTCTATTTCATAATGGTTTCCTATTTATTTAATGCTTTCAAGGTACGATTTTTATGTCTTTAATCTTCTTGTGTCCATATTATATGCGTTTTAAAACATGATGCTGTTATTGCGCAGAAAGATATGATGTCATCAATTGAGAATATTACGAATATTAAATATTATTTTTGATGACATCATACCTTACTGTCCAGTAACAACATCAAAGTTTCAAAACACAGACATTATTTAAACTTTATAAATATCAATATCTAACTATTTATATATACAACAAAAATGATATATAAATTACAAATTACAAGAAAGGAGAAGAAATTTTATTTGAAATAATTTTAAAAAAATAATTACACCAACGATACTGAAAGTGGTATTCTTTTATTGAGGATGAGTAAAGAGATGTTTGACCGGTAATTAACCCAGGTACAAGCTAATATAAACATATACCATATATATATATATATATATAAAGTAGTTATATTGTAACGTAATAAAGGTAAGTAAGAATCAAAACAACATGTTAGTTTATTGCTGGTTGTTGGTTGTTTAATCTACCATTACTTATTACGTTTCTAATTCTTAATTCAAGGTTTTTTGAACTTTTAATATCAAATTTATAAGAAAAGTCAATAACAAATTCTATTTGAAATGGTTTTATAGTTTTTATCGTAAGAGATACATTATTTAGATATAAGATAATATGTATGGTACCTTTGAAATTTTGTTTAAGAAAACGCAAGTGTTATTTATTTTGGTTGTTATAATTAATTCAATGTTTACTGGCTTTGTAGAAAAGCTAAAAAATTCTATTGATCCTGAAAATTAAAAAAAATTAGCACAATAATAACATATCATGTAAACATATCATTAAATATTAAATTTTTGTCAAATTTTTAAGGAATAAAAACTTTTTTATGAGATTTAACAGTATTTTATTGCTACTTTTACTAATAAATTCTTATACGTAATGACACTTTATAATAAAAAAGATCCGTTTAAGATTCGCTGACAATGAACCGGATACAGATAATTTTCTTGTGAATATCCGCTGATAGGGATATGGATATCTGGCACATCTCTGTTCGGTACACACAATATGTAACTAAAAACTAAGATACTTTTGTGTTACGTATTACAACTCACAAATTTATCACTCAGAAATATATATTTTTGCCAATAGTAAGCAAACACGTACGATTTTTTAATTTCAAATACAAGCAACTTGGCTAAAGAGTAACAAAGAGAATTGGATGACTTTCGTTATATTTCGTGGCTAAACAGCAATCTGAGTTTAAAGTAATTTACTGTATTTATTTTAGTCTAGATTATTAAAAATAATTCGAGTATTGATTGATACTCACCCTCTGTCGTGTATTTAAATAGTTAATACTGTTAGTTGTTCTCTTATTTTATTTTTTCTGATTATACTAATATTTATTTTCAGATAGATAATGATCAAACCATAAATAAAAATAAAAGTACACACTTTCAATATTTATTTTTTAATATTGATGATTGATAGAATTAATTTTATTTTACGATGATGTAATAAACACCAGTAAATAAAAATTAAAATTAATATTAAAAAAAAATAACGATAGTTGTGTCCATCTTACTGAACATGAGCTAGTTGTCTGACAAGTTTATTGAAGACTTACCAATGCAATCAATGCACCAGCATTTTTAATGATCTTAATTTGTTAATATCATCAGCCTTGATAATTATGCCCGTACAGTAAGTTTACTTTTCGATTACCCTTAGGGTCGACTTTATATTTTATTTGAATTAATTTTTATTTATTTTTCTGCCTTCAATTAATAATATTTTATACATAAAATAAATAATATTTATCTCCATTGTACCTATTAGTCTGGTTATCAAGTTCAAAAACGTGTTAATCCTTAAAATAGCTACTATAACTGTGTGCGATAGCTCATTGGATTTGGATTGACGTTTAAATTAATGTATTATTACTTAAAATTAAAAATCTAAACAAAAAATTTACTTCTTGAATCTGGTCACTGAAATTTTTAAACATTTTTAAAGGTGAAAAATTAAAAACTTGAAAAGTGGAATAAAACAATTGTTTTGCTTAAATTTTCCGATTAATACATTTTCTTGCTCCTGAATAACTTTTATACAAAATGACTACAACAATGTATTACTTCAAAAATGGTAGTAACAAATTTTAAAAATTATGTAGTTTTTAACAATAGGTTATTAAATGATCGGGAAAAAAATGTTTTGATGCATTTTTGACTTTTCCATTTTTGAATCTCTTAAACTCATTAAACCAATGATTAGATTCCTAAAAAATGTCAGTAGGCTCTTGCTTTTGTTTTAATAATTATTTAAACAATTAGAATGAAAAATCGAAAAACAAATATTTATAAGGTGTTAACAGCAATGAAATGAAATCGCGAAATTTGGGTTAAAATATTTTTTGATACCATTCGAGTTTTATACTTTTCCACCCTTAATTATTCCACCCTTAAATTTAGTGTATTTTTAATTAATAATAATTTTTCTTAATTGATCGGCAAGGTAAGAATTCGCATTATTATCTAATAATTTATTTTTTTTCGGAGGAACTTTCCTTAAGTAATAATTGACAGATTTTTAGAAGACGACTATTTATTTAACGAAATACACAATATTTTACTTTCCATTTGAAATCTCAATATAAAGTCTCAATATAAATTTGAGTAATTTTATATTGTTGACTTATTATCTTGGTAAACACTTAATACACAATCAAAAAAGTTATTATTTATAATGAATTCTTTCTATACGTTTAAAAATAAATTTATTACTTAGTCATAATTCACAAAGAAAAGCAAAATATTAAAAAAAAGGTAAATATTAAAAGATAATTAATGTATTAATTTAGATAAATATTTTATTTAAAAAAAAAAGTAAATATTTTTGTTTAAAAAACAGAAGGTACGTTTTATATTTATTTAAGAATCAAATATCAAATATTACGCATCGCAATACGTCTAAATAAATTTAATAATTTTTGTAAATAGTTTTAATATAATTTGTAAATAAAATTCTATTAGTGCGTATAAAAGTAAGTTTAAAATATAAACATGTTTTAAATATTTTTTTAACGTTTATTACATAATTTATTTTACCTGGTTCAATGTCTTATAAAACGCAATCCATTATCGCTTCGTTCAAGAACGTTTCAAGGAATTTGATGTTAAAAAGAGATTTTACTTATGAAATTTCTATAACATATTGTGTTTTTGATCAATTGAATTTTTATGTTGTTGATAAATGCTACTTATTTACAATAATTTGCAGGGGTGAAGATTTTAATTTTTTTTTTTTTTTTTGTCTTGTAGGAGATTTTTAATTTTTGGGACAACTGAACTGATTCTACAAATTTTTTCGAATAAAATTTTATAGAAAAGCTATATCTTCAGTGTCAAGCATATTTTGTTTATAGACATATTATCATATTAGACTGTATACTGAGCTACGGACATTTATTTTAGTTTCAATAAAATTTCAAAATTAAAAATAAATTCTTTAATTCATAGTTCAAATTTTTTTAAATAAATTTAAAAATTAATTATTTAATGTATTAAATGCATTTAAAGTAATATAATTTATGAGAAAGTTTAATAAAATTCATGTGTGACCCTTGATTTAATTTGCATAAAAATATTCATTAATTAATATTATATTATATGATCCGTAGGTAAATTTTTTATTAAACATATAGTTTAAAGCTCATTTTATGAATTTGTTATACGTTAATAGATGTAACCATTTCACAGCAAATATGATGGAAATAATACCAAAGTAGATATTCATAAAACATTTATATAGATCCTTGGAAACTTTATCGTCAGCCATTTTTCATTTTTTGGAGGTTTACTACGTTTGCCTAATTTTTAGTGATTACCTCGACTATCAGCTCAATATTTGTCTATCCAGTAACTGTGCATTTATGCTTGTGTCATAAAATTCTCATCTTGGAAACGAAATTTTGTCAATTATAATTAACGAGACAGATTAGATGCATGGATTCACGAATTAATCGGTTCTGCTTGTGTAGGTTTTATGCAGTTGCCCTCTTACAACTGCATGCCTATGTTGACGTAGTTCCTTTCAATAAAACGACAGCAGACACACTATCCTCAAATTCCTAGTCTTCACTTAATATCTTATCCACCACTCAAATCATGAATTTATCCGCAAGTAGGTATATGATTAACAAAAAACAAAAGATGAACATATTTAAGGTATAATGCCAATAGGATTCGGGAGTGTCAATATTTGATTTTTGTTGCTACTGGGAACGGTAACGAACCCTTCTAATGTCTAAAATATATTATGTCATATTACTACAAAACCAAATCAATGTAGTCTAAAAATCTACTATACTAAATGTTAATTTTAAATATTTAATTTAATTTAACAGTAAAAAAAATTAACTAATTCAGATAGATGGACAATCATATATTTTAATAATTATGTACTTAATTTAATGGCCTCAATACAGATATCACATCACTATTTTTCTTATTTTTAATCATTGACACCTCAATGCACCTAATTTTTTTACATTATCATCTCGTGTGTTATTTACAGAGGTGTATTACAGGGATCTTTTGTATTATTAAGTTTCATTATGCATATGAATTTATAAATAAATGTAGCAATTAAATACTGTTCAATTCTATTAAAATAGTTTTTATTTCTTAAAAATTACATATTTTATATTTCAACTCATATTGTAGTGAGCTAAGTGGTAATTCATATAACGATTCATTATACCGATTGATTGAGTTGAAAAGTTAGAAACCATGTCCGTATCCGTGGATCCGGACACTAATTATCCGTAACCGTATCATTATCCGCGGAACTCCATTTCTAAAGATCCGACACATCCCTGGTTATTTATTAATTTCTGGCTATAAAAAAATCGACAGTGATACAAAAAGACTACTTTATTATTGACAATTAAAAAATCCCAATTCAGTGAAAATACTAATAAATGCTTTTTAGGAGTTTATCCAGGCAATTTTAGGGCAAAAAATATTTCTTGTATGGAAAGGTTGATGCAAATAACTTACGATGTATTTTTGGAAAAGTTCCACTCGAAAAAAATAATCCAAAATAATTCCAAATATTAATTGAGATTTATTTGAAATTGATTGAGCGTTTTGATTCAGCATAGTTTGAAATCAAAGCAAAAATTGTATGTTAATAAAGGCCTTGTTACACATAGCGTCCTACCATTCGAGCGCACCTAGTCAGTTGCTGCAACTACTCGCATCATGCGCCCGCATCCTACGATTAATTGCCATGTGCAAATTGGTCAGTAACTCACATCCGAGTTACTATATCAGATTTTCTTGAATTGACTCACCACTCGCCTTCCCCTATCACACTGCCGTCATCTGGACGTC
The DNA here is from genome assembly GCA_020423425.1 of Chrysopa pallens. Taxonomy (NCBI): domain Eukaryota; kingdom Metazoa; phylum Arthropoda; class Insecta; order Neuroptera; family Chrysopidae; genus Chrysopa; species Chrysopa pallens. The sequence goes on from CM035594.1 coordinate 39,091,746, forward strand.
ATCTTGTACGGTATTGCAAAATTTTGTAAAAATCTCAAAATATTTGGATAAATTTAAAACAACAGAATTACTTTTTGTATATGACCAATAAAAAACAGTGTGCTAACTTGTTACAATTTATCTAATTGATGAGATTAACTGTATGCAGTATATATTCACTGTTCATTACTAAAGTGTCTTCAAAACTTAAAAACTTTCACTTTAAGTCAAATAAATATTTAATAAAAAAAAAAATCAAAAACAACATACAACACCGGATTTTATAATAAAAGTAAAGGTTAAGTTCGAAATATGTATCAAAGAGAGAGTATCGATTTTATATTAAATTTTTTATGTAAAAAAAAAATACAGCCCACGTCTAAAAATATTACTGATATTTGCATACAATAAATTATATTAAATTATACATTGGATTCCAAAATTTTAATTAAAACTGTTGAAGATAACAAATTACAATATTTCATTTATTTACTGTATCTATTTCATCGATAAAAGGATATCAAACTCTGCAAATGGTTTTTGATTTAAAAGAAAATTTCTTATTATCTATTAACAAATTTAAATTATTTATTGAATTTCTTCAATTATTCTTACAATTTCTATCCAATAGCTACAATTAAATATCATTTTTGTAATTTTGGTTTGACATTTACTATACAATTTGCATTCAAACAATTTAACAAATATTTTCAAGAATACGAATGTTTAAGTAAAAACTTTAGCTACCCCTAGCATATTAATCAATTAAGTACTCCCACGTATTATACACGGTACGGGTAGTTACCTCAGTTCTGGCGAATTTTACGAACGTCTTACGAAAAAATTTTTCTTTTTTATGCTTTATAAGTGATTTATGCTTAGACCTAGGCGTCGCATGTGCTAAAATACAAACCAATATTCTCAGCACTCAGCCAATAAATAAATCCATTAATGTGTTAAATATAATAGTTCTTATTTGAACCGATAGTTAGAGACTTTCTTAGCATGAATGTCCAAAAAGAGATGCATCTTGGATTTATAAAACCCAATAGCCCGATATTCCTCAATCTCTAACTGAAATCCACTCTAAAGACTGTAATTCCATCAACATTAGTCCTTGGTATCTCTCTCTTCGTTTTTTGAGTTATCTTAATATCCAAACGATCATGCGGGAATAAAAAAATGGGCTAATTTAGTAATTCAATAAATAATCATACCAAGTGTAATTATTCTTAGGCACCTACCAAGCTAAACTCGCGCGACTAAAAACTGAGAAATAGTAGAAGCAACGAAAATTATAATTACCATCGAAATCATAAGAAAAGTGTGTTAACAAACAAAATGTGAACAAAGGAATATTAATTTTTATACACAGAAAATAAATAATACACAACTATTAACAATTTTTCACGTAGTGCGTAAGACATTACATCAGATCTATTATTTGTGAAATTAAGTATTTAACATTATAATAGAAATATTTGAGTTTTTTTTTCTTTAAATATAATCATAAAATTTTTCATAGACATAATAAAAAAAAAACAACACCTGTATAATTAAAAGCAATTGCTCGTAAAATAAATAATTAAATTATTGAAAAAAATAAATATAAAAAAATACTTTCGTATTTCAATTTGGAATTTTTACAATAATTATCTATAAGGAAGTTCATTTAAAAGAAAATATTTTTTTATTGTCAATATATTACTTGCAGAAGCAACAAGGAGAAAATAAAATTTTAAAAAGAAATATTTTCTAAGTGTGATTTATTTATTTAATATAGCTTTTTATATACCTATTTACTGTGGAAAAATGTATTTTGATGACATTCCCGGAGTTCTCTTTGTTCGGGTGCCTTTATTCAAAATGCCTGATAAAAAAAAGCAAATCAAAGTAAAAGCAAACATCGATGATCCGCATATCCGATTAAACATCCGTATATCCGAAGAAGATGAACAATGACTGAAACTGATGATGTATGTCAAGTACCATCTCACGCAGAAGCTTTTGAAGCTCTAGATGTCTATGAACTTTGAAATAGATTTTCGATTATATGGAACCTCTGGTTTTATTTGATTCGGATAATCGGGACTCAACTGTATTTATGAAAAATGTATACCATTTTGTAATTTGGTTTTGGTTTATATTATTTTTCAAGTAGGAGAGAGCCAGACTCTAATGGGTTGCAAAACGTAGCCTTAAAATAAATCTATTTAAAAGGACATTTGTTACCATTACCATTGTTTATTAAATTACCATTGTTTTTTTTAGGTCGAATCGAAACAATCAAAGTTGCTAAAAACGTGCCTGACTGGTTGAAAATGTGGTGACCAAACAGTGTTGCTTCCACTAATTTCGCTACGTATTTGCTTGCATACACAGAATGAGTCTACAATACATGCATGTATGGCGAACCCAGTTGTATACTATCAACTGCTGTGGTTTGATTGCTTGTTCTTCGTTTCTCACTTGGCGTGATATCAGCACACTAAGTGTATATGGTTTGTATATACTTCTATCTCATAATCTCGTACGTTATATCCTATAGATGTATGTTGTTGTCATCTTTTACTGTCGCTTTTTCGTTTCATCCAATTTGAAATCACAACGATACTAAATAAACTTCATTTTAAAAACTTTTACTTGCATGTATGCTTGTAAAGGTGGCAAATTCCTGACTGATCCGTCTTTAGCAATATAGCAACATAGATTTTGATTGGTAACAGAAGTTCTCAATTATTTCGAGTTTTTATGGTTTATTTAGCAATTTATTGAATAAAACTGTAGCTGTCTGTTTAAAGTCACCTAACATTCACTATACAGAATACTTGTACACCTTGCTGTGGTCAATGATTACCTGAGGTCTTCAAGTACATACATAGATAATATTGTCTATAATAATAATAATAATAATAATAATAATAATAATAATAATAATAATAATAATAATGTATAAAATACTCATACATACATACGAAAAGCAAGGTAATACATTTAGCCTCTAGGTACCTTTCTCCTTCAATTCGTTTGGCTGCTTACTCTGTTCGGTATTTAGAGGTATTCACTTTCTTTACTTACTCATCACAAACACCTTTGATCTTTTGAGATTATCTCTTAAAGTACACAGTCGATGGTCTTCACTTATTTATTTTTATAGATTGTAATTAATGTATGTACGGTATAATAATAGTCCAGTATTAACGGGGCAAGCAAATTATAAAATTAAAATCCTCTAAGAAAGTATCGAGATAAATTAATATTTTTATCTTTGCGTATTTTTTGACAAAAAACAACGTATTGAAAATCTACGTGTTATAAAAAAAAAAGTCCTAAGATAAAACAAATTGATCATTATATCAGGGACCAAATAATTAATCATAATGTCTGGACTTGGAAAGTCCAATATGAAATGTCGGACAACAAACATTTGGTTTTTTTGTATCGGGCAAGCGTATATATTAAAAGGGGAATCGCAACCACGTCCTAGTTTTACCTAGACATTTTGGTTCACTGTACGTTCTTTTAGAACACTCATTTAGATCATCACCTTACGTAAGGATGCCTTCTAGCTCAATATTATATTATAATGTTGTTCAAGGATCCGGCTACTTCGTTCTTATCTAAATGACGACATAAGATAAATCAACCTTTTTTATAATTGATCAAACTACTGCTGCCTGTTTGTCCTATTATGTTCTTCCTAATACAAATATAAAAATCACGTGGTTTATGTACGAGCCGCAAGATCCACACGGCGAACTTCCCAATGAGGAAATTAAAAAATAATGATTTGTTTATTATTATAAATATTGCAATTTGTATCTTTTTTTGTTTTATTATACATAACTAAAAACGGCTTGACTGTAATTACGCGTTGATTGAGTATTATCAGGCATCTCTCTCAAAACATTTGATTTGGGTTCTAGTGACGTTGAAAGGTAAAAACATGTTAAAAGTCGGGACTCAAAAAACCCATCCCTTAACAAGAACTTTCCATTAGGAAGTCAAAAAAATAAATATCCGTCAATTTGAAGGTTGTAGAATCCATCGAAAATTTCACGAACTGTGAAAAGAGAACGTGTCATTTATCAGGATTTTATTATTTTTGTATTTGAAAAAATTGTTACAATTTTACTTTAATAAAATCACAAACAAATTTTCAGTTGTGTGTATAAATGACATGGGTCATTTTTGTGGTACCTAATAATATTTCTCTTGTCTGTTTAATTAGGACTATATTGAATTGAACAACGTACTGTACATCCAGTTATTATAAGCAATAAGTATATTTATTTATTGAGTATCAAAATAAAAATTAAATACAAATACTTTATCATAGTTTATGATTTTCTAAAATAAGAATAATCAGATTTGTGGTAAAATATATTACTTACTTGAAAGTAATAAAGTCTTTATTATGTACACTGATTGTGAACAGAGGGCGTAAAGTGGGCTTATTTTAAGTTGAGTACTGTAAACAGGTGCCGATTAAAAAGTTCGAACACGGATATAAGAATAAGCTGTAATATACATTTGTATTGTATTTACGTATATATGTTTATTAGTGAAATTTAAGCTAAAATTATAGCAAATCCATTTTACGAAAAAATATCTTTAACAAGTGTTTTTTGTTAAAAAATTATGGTTAATAGTATCATAGATCCATTGGATCCATTATACCGATTTTGCTCATTCATGAAGCTAATTCTACTTCTAAGGTCTAGAATACATCAGCAAAATTTCAGCCCATTATCTCTTTACGTTTTTGAATTACTTTTAGAGTAACTTTGGGAATCCAATTTAAAAATTTTTGTTATTCCTACAAAATTTACTTATAAATCTTTACAATCTAAATAAGTAAAACAAACTTTTTCTTATATAAAACACATCGCTGATAAATATCCATTTGTTTTAGAACAAAATTGTGTGCCGTTACTTCTGAATTTTGCTCTATTAGTTTTCATAAGAGTCAAAAAATGAAAAAAAAAAAAAAAAACACTTTAATTTAATTTTCTTCACTTTCTTTCTAGCGGCTTCAACTCAAGATTTATAACATGCAAACATTTTTCCTACACTAGTGAGAACATATGAAAAATTTCTACCTGTATACCATGGCGTTGACTACTAATCTGATAATTTACTCTTGTCTATTTCTCAAGAATTGGTTTATACTAGTTGATATTTAGAACCAAAAACATGAATATAATCGAAAAACTTAGTGATGATTAATCTCGGTAGGTCAATTAGTAATGCTTTCGACTGAAATGTACGCAGTTTGCCGAGTTAGTTTCCCGGTTCCATTTTCGTCATTACCACTAAACTTATTGTTGGAATGGATTGGTGTGGATCATCATGAAAGCTGTTGGGATGAAAAGTTCTACTTACCTGGCATATGTCTCCCTTCCCCCACAACTACTATTAGTGATTGATGTTTGCTCAATGGATTTCCCATTTGCTGTTTGTGATTATATATGTATGTATCTATTATAAGTAATATAAGACAAGATTGCATTGTAAGTAAAAGAAGTGTTCAATTCAATTACTATTATATTTTATACCACTTTCTATCTATTATAAAACTTTTATTATTTTCATTCACATAGAATACAAATGATTATTTTAATTCTTTTTTTTTTTCATTATTTTGTTCAATAAAATATTATAAAGTTATATATTCATCATTCTTCCGTAGATAACAACAGTATATAAAAATAGTAAAGACATAAAAAATCTGCACATGAAATATTTTTCTCAAAAATTAGTAGTTACTCCATGCTGTAAGTATACATTATACATTTAATAGTATTATGAACACAACATTATTGTTTCATTTTGATTGTACAGGCAAAATATATAATAGTGTGTGTACAATGTTCGTACTATACTATACCAAGCTGGAACAACCTAAATAAAAAAGATTAATATGTAATAAAAAAATAATAATAATAAATTACCAAACACTGTAGATTTCATTCACATCACTCCTGCAATGTGAGATTTAAGTTAAAAGTAATCATAATTTAATAAAAAATTGATTTTGGAGTGGAAGACCTCATTTAAATGACACTTCCTTTAGATCAAACATAAGCTCTAGATTGAATATACGCAGTACATTATACCGTTCAAATAAGAGAGCCTGTTGTGGAGACTAATGTGACCCAACGAAAAAATAAATGCTCCGATATTCATATGTGTATAAAAACACATACCTATCACAGAGAATTTATGTAATTCTTGAATAAAAATAATTAGGACAGTCAGGCGAGGATCCAAAATTAAATTTTTTGGAGGGTAGGTCATGAACCTCACTCTAGATACGCGATTGAGGAGGGTGAGAAAAGGTTCTACACTTATCATATTTTACTGATAATCTAGTTGCCACAGATTGAATTACCCGGGGACGAAGCAAGGCTAGCACTCATAATACACTCTACATAAATTATGAGCCTGGCGCGTACGAAGTAGCGGACATCAGCTAGTAGTAAGTATAGTAACACATATAGTGTTTAATTTAAAACAGATTTCAGGAAATAATTTTAATTACTAATCATATTATATTATAAGTATTATATTATATACATTTTATTGTTTAAATAAAAATTAATTAAATTCACACTACATAATAATAAACATTTTATTATCACTGATCTGGAATATATTACACTGAGCTCTGCGTATATAGATCAGTGGAACTATTAGTCGTGGTTTCTCATTCGCATATTATATGATTTCTAAGTACACATCAGAAAAATTATCTGAACCTCACTTTGGATTAGTGGACAACTTTTCCGTTTACGAAAATTCTGATAAATGGAGTGTTTTAATTTCCGAAACTTGTAAAATTTTCGTTTTCGCCCGTAAGGCTAAAACTAAAGCATATCCATTTTTATTTATTATTGTAATAAGAAGATCAATTGATAAAAAATACAAAAACATTTTGTTCAATACATGATAAAACTGTAGTTCCGTTGTCCGTAAGCCTGAAAATGTCAGTTTCCAGGATGTCGGACAGCAAACATTCTGTTTTTATACAACACTCAAAAGTAAATCATCTTCATGATTAAACTAAAAAATAAGACCCTACAGTACTCGCTTATGATGTGTAACATCTGACGTCTTACCTACTTACCTTCCTTAAAAAATGATATTATTCGAAATAATATTTCGTAAGACAGAATCATTATTTTTATTATTATTATAATTTTAAAATTTTTTTATTTTTTTAAATTTATTTATTTATTATTTTTTAAATTTTTCATGTATGTATGAATCTATGTACGTCATAATGTGTGTATGTATATACTTACCTGAAATCTTAGGATGAATCTTCTGTAGATCATAAACACATTGAACACATTTAGAAATAAAAATGAATATTTATGTTTAAGTTATGAAATTTGGTATGCACCATCTTCAAACGAAAATGGAGGGCGTGTGGAACAAGTTTTCGTGAAAAAATATTGTTTAATAATAGACATAATTTTGATATTTGTTATTTAAAAAATTTTTGAATAATTACAAGTGCATAATTATTTTTTGAATAATTTATGTACGAAAATTGAATAAAATGTATATTACATTATAGTACATTAGAAATTGGCTTTTCTGTAGATGTTTCATTCTGCTCCTTCAAGAACTCTTTAAGTGCATAACAATTACATAAAAAATTTTTCTTTTGTATGCAAATTTTTAACAATATCACGCAAATGGTTGTCTAATACACATACTCACTCGTATGAGTCTCGTTATTTTAGTAAATATTTAATCATGAACATCGTCAATTAGCATGAATATATTTTCTTTAGTATGCATATATTGTTAAGTAATTAAACTACTTTGAAAAGTGAATGTTCCATTACAAATATTACATGAAAATGGTTTTCATCTAGCAAACTTCCTTTCTGCTTGATTATATTATTTTATAAAGTAAATGTTTTTTAATCATTTTTTTTTTCATTCTACGATGTGAGCACGTCAAAGTTAAAATTTTGTCTCAACTAAAATTATTCACAATAAATAATTCAATGTACAATATTTTTTTATGATAAGTTAAAATGAAAAATTGTAAGGTATAAGATGAATTTTTTTTTTTTTTTTTTTAAATTTCTGGCTTCAGCTACTTTCAGCTATATAGCCATTAACCAAAGGGGATTAACGCGATAAGATGTTATTCGTTTATATTTATCTAATAATTAAACGCCCGTAGTTTTTATTTAAGTATTCATAATTTTTTTTTTTTAGAATTATTGGACTATTATTGGAAGAGAAAATATTAAACGTATTGGCTTCTTGGATTCAACTCTGCTCTTACCTGCTTCAATTGTATAAAAGCTGATGACGTATAAGGTTGATTCTTGCAATGCCGGGGTTTCTGTACTTCGCATACTACAATTCATTACTGAAAGAAATTACATCTTTACAGAAAGATCGTCGTTGTAAGTGTTGGTTAACGTCGCCCCCGAATTTGTCAGTCTAATATAAACGTAAAAAAATTACATACTGAAAAGGATATTCAAACCACAAAATTTATTTGTGCGTACCAAATTTAATAACATTTGCATAGTTATTTTTGAATTATTTGTGCGCGAAAATGTAAACAAAAAAATGTATATCACATAGGAGTTTGACTTTATTATAGACTTCTCATTTTTTATATCAATCCTCTAAAGTAAACATGTTCATAAAGCAATTTCGTTTTCATCAATGGTGATATAATCTATATTATAAGGTTCTGTTTAAATATATACAAATAAATAAAATTAAATAAAACAAAACAAAAATACAAAAATTAAATTAATTTATGTAATCATTATTTTTTACAAATTAACTTCCAGGTCTATGCAATTTTTTATTCTCAATTATTTTATCATTCATCATAACTATATTATACAAAGTCCGCCATGAACCTAACGTATTCGCTTGACTACCAAGGCACATTTGTCTTTGAGTATCACTCAATTGAACACTACACTCAATAGGATGGTACACATGTCGTAATGTTGGATCGGCTACACGGATAATATTCAAATTCGATTTAATAAATTTGTCAAACAGTGTAACATCTTCTAAACCCCATCCATGTATTGTTGTATTAAAACCACCAATTGCTTCTAAATCACATTTATATGCACTTAAAATTCCATATCCAAACAATCTCCAATATCCAACATTATCGTGTATATCAAAATTATTTATTTTATTAAAATTAATTGCACTTTTATTATTAATGGCAGTAGTATTTGTAGAATTATTAATACTTGTTCTCTTACAAATATCATTTGGAAATGTAATTTGTGTATAAGTCGGATCATATTCACTAAACACTATTGGAAAATAAACTTGTTTATTTTTAATTGTATTTAAACGCACTTTCATTAATGATTTACTAGTAAAAATTATATCGACATCAATAAATAATAACAAATCATTTGTATCACATTGTCCAAGGCCGATTTGTAGTGCTTCACCACGTGAAAATGGTCGATCCAACATCTCAACAACCGTAATATCATTATAATTAGAATACTTATTTTGTAATTTACTAATTAAATCCATTGTTCGTTGATAATCGAATGTTGATTCATTATTCTCATACAGAATAATATATAATTTTGTTTTTTCTTTATTTAAAATACAAACTTCTTCATAAAATCTTAAGAATCTCTGGAATGTTTCGTATCGTCCTGATAATGGTAGAATTATGTGAATTACTTCATTTTGAAAAATATTTGTCGATTCGTATAAAGTTTGTACGCTACCGCCAGCTGTCACGAAAAATGGAAACAGATTAAGTTCTTTGATTTGTTGAATACTATCGTGTAATGTTTTATGAAGTTTATGTCCAATGTGTTTTGTTGCGTATAATGTAGATAATGAATTCATATTCTTTCGTTGATATTTCTCTTTACTTGTGTCCTTGGTTTTCGTTGGTAATGGAATTTCACGTATTTCTAAACCTGAAAAAAAATTTGCAATTTAAAAAATTACACTGTGATAGAACCAACATTCTCGAAAATTCCATATGTTTATGGAATATCCAGATAATTCAGATAATTTGAAAACACTTAATAAAAATCAATAGTAAAGAAATAAATTTAAAAATTAAGCTTGTGGAAAATAACATTTTCTGCGAAGATTCCTTGTTCTCATAATGTAATATTCGTAATACAATTTGTATTGTAAACGTGTAAATATCCACAATTTAATTGTTGATACAATTTTTATGTATAGGCAACATAGGTTTCATTTAAACACTAATGGTTGCCTATACTTCATAATACATTTCATAAGTTTTACTGGCTTTTACCATAAAGTAATATTTTTGGGTCACATTTCGGTATCGAGTATTTACGAGAAATACACATTTTGAGATAATCTAAGTACAACATTGATTTTAAGAAATTGGTCCACCTGTTTGCTTGTGTTCACGATATTTTCCGAACCATTAGGGCTACAATAACATAATTTTATATTTAAGCTTCAGATGATCCTAGGACATCTGAATCGACCTACCGGGTGTCCTAGGATCATATACCTTTTTTTAAAATGATTTTCCGTGTATTTGAATTTTCTCAAAACCGTTTTTCTTCAAACATAGTATATTCACGAAACATTTAATCTCTGAAAAAATTAGATAACATAAAATCTGGAAAAATAACGTTATCTTAACGATCCCGAAGTAGTAGACTTTTCGGCCGTTTATAGGTAATCAATCTCAAAGTTCGAGATTCCGAAATAGAATTGGAAAAAAGTAGGAAAGTACAAAGAAATGTTTTAAGAATGAGTAAGAGAAAAAATAGCCCCACGTTTATTTTCCCTCGAAATATTAAAATTAACAATATTAATTTTTATCTCCTTTCATACACTTTTCTCGCCATAACTTGAGTGTCACAAGAGCAATTTTCACATCTTACTTTCGATTTGAGGCCCAAAAGTTTTTGTTTTTATATTTTCCAAATTCAAAACTTGTTTACAATATCACTATACCTGTAAAAGTTTGTTGAACATATGCATGCCTCCTTACAGGAACCGTCATTTTTCGACCTCTATATTTTTTGTACACTAACAATAAATCTAAGACCCAATCAACACCATGTAATGGATCCAATCTTGAATAAGCGTATAAAATTTCTTTAAAATCTATAATTCGACCCCTTTGCTTTGAGTACATATTTATTGTTTCCATAACCTGAAAACAAATCAAGTCTATTAATATTAAACAGAAGTTTATAAATAATATATGAAATAATATATGAAATAATAAACAAATTTATCCTAATTTTTAATGCGGAAATAATTATCTTTCAACATTTTCACAATATATTTCAATGGGAATATAAGTATTTAAATATACCGGCTGTCTCATTTTTTAGTCTAGAATTCGTAATATTTTGTCAAGACCAACTTTGCATATTTGTCCCTTCTAAAAAACAAACTCGTATCTCGTAGGATGTACCATAATGGCCATATACAAAACCCTGATTCGACCAATCGTAACCAATGGCACTAAGAGCTGGGCTACTAACACATGAATATCAGGAGAGAATCAGAAGATTTGAACGAAAAATAATTAGTAGAATCAACGGTGAAGTTCGAGTAAGCGAGGAAGTATGGCGCATTCGAACCAACAGAGGAAGTGTTTACCAAAGAGCTAGTAAAATAGACACTATACGCGTCTTGCCTGACTATGCTAGTGAAAGCGTGAAGCATTTGTAGGAGGACTTCCTGGAAAGCGCAGGTGTCCAGCATGTTCTGCTTTGTACTGTGCCCTGTAGTTTCAAATTTTGGTCGCAGTCCTGTATCTCTCTTTTGGACGAAATAACTTTCATGAAAACACCTTTTAATTTTAAATTTTGGCGTTGATAGGTTAGTTAAGTGAACATCCGGTAGATATGTATATATAATTTAAACATAAACAAAACTTTTAATTATTTGTATAGTTTTTTTTTTTTGTAATATTCGTTTAATATACATAAATAACATACAAAAAGGAACATCTGCAGGAGAAAAAATTGCATTTTCAAAGAATTTAAACATCTGTTATTTCCAAAATCATTTAAACAATGAAATCATATTCAAATCCTCTTTTGTATATCATTGAAATATTTGTTTTAACAAGATTTATTATTACAAATAAATGAATAATGAAGTAAATATTCTTGTTTTTATGATTCATATACAAATTAATGATTAAATATGATTAGAAAATTACGAAAATTCTGTGCAGGAAAAGAGTATACCACTTCGATTCTACTTTAAAAATATGGTTGGCAGCTCGTTAAATTTGCAGACGTGTAGAAAAATAAGAAAAAATCATATTTGGAAAATTTGTGGTTTACAACAGTTTAACAGGCGTCAGAATAGCCTATAGACACCAACAGCTATTTTAAAGATTATTAACTTTTAGAATAGAAGAAGATAATAATCACACATTCTCAATATGTGAATATTATCATTTATTTGGGATAATAATTAGCTTATCTAATACACAAGCCTAGACCGATTTTAGATCAACTCAAACGTTTGTCGCTTCATGTATTATTAATTGCTTGTTACATATTTTAGTATGATTCTATTTTTGCAATTATTTCCTCTAACCATTCCTAATTATATCCTAATAAGGACTTGAAAAGTAATGTGCTAAAAGTAATTTTTTGTTTTGTGCAGTTTTTATTATTAAATTTAACTGTTGTTTTAGAACGATACATCGAAAAGACCGATCGTTCTAATACTTGTATCACTTTAGAAAAATATCTGGTCTGACATGGATGTTTATATGAACGATGTTGCGTCATTTATAGGCACAGCTAGAAAAGAGTAATAAAGTTTATTTAATTTACAGCAATTTTTTTAGTAAAAATATATTAATAAGTCAAAATCAAAAAATAAAATGCCCCAGCCTGAATATTCTTGATTATTTAAAATTATAAAATACATTATTTTGATGGTGTTTAAGGTGTTTATTAGATACAATTTTGTTTATCGTAATAAAAAATTATAAAACACACCATTAAAATAGTTTTTAATTTTAAATAACCAAGCAACATTATTCAGGTCCGGGCATTTTTTTGGAGTTGACTGTACATGTTTCTAAATATTTATGAACTAAATTGTTATATTTATCCTACAGTATTGCAATAGAGTGTCTGGTATCTGGCATTATTCATAATCTCATAAAATTTACAACAGAGTTTTGCAAAATGTAAATATTGATTTAATGAATATTTGCAATTTAATTTTAGTTGTGTCAAAATAGCTTACAATAATTTAAATCGGAGGAAAATCTATTTAAGTGCATGTTAAGTTTCACGAACTACCGGTATAATAGAGATTGTGTATTATCTCCATTGAGAAAATACAAATGATTCGCAACACTTTAATTGATCGATTGAAATGTTATCTTTTTATAATTAATTTATAAGAAAATGAAATTTGTAATAAAACTAGTGGTCTAGATGCGACTCGCAAGGTTTACACAAAAAATTTTACAATGAGAATAAAAATAATAATAATTGCTTTATTTTTACAATTGTGAGTACATTGTGTGTTTTTTTTAACTTTCTTTATCTTCAACAACAAACGACAGGAGCAGTTAAATTAAGTTTAACTTACGTAATTAGACATCGAATGAAAGCGGTTCCACGTCGATATCACTATTTGTTCTCGAGATAAGCGAGACGAAAAAGTCCGAAAGCATATACATACACACACAGACATTTCTTTATAAATGGTGGATTTGCGTATTAGTGCCCCTGAAACTTTGCCAAAATTTGCGATTCACAAAATTAGCACCATTATATAAACTTCCTATTGGGAAGTATACCAAGGTAGATAATTATTGAAAACAAAAAAAATTATAGTAAAATGAAACCAATTGGAAATGGAAAAATAAATTACCGGCGATCTGAGTTCGGGAAGTAGGAGGGGGGAGGTGAGTGTTTAACGGTAAAATTCGGTTTATCTGTATTTCCGGCAAAACTACAAGTCCTATGGACAAAAGTTAAATGGTAAGTTTTGAATAAAGTTCAAAAAAGCACCGTAATTTTCAATCGAAAAATTTTGAGGTTATGTGAAAAAAGTGTACATACAAAAGTTGTAGATCTTTTTATTACCTACAACTTTTCCATTTAACTTTTTTCCATAGGACTTGTAATTTTGCCGGAAATCGAAATAAACCATGTTTTACCCTTTAAAACTGACCCTCTCGTACTTCCCGAACTCAGATCTCCCGTAATTGGTTGTCCCTTTTATTTTTATCATAATTTCTTGCGTTTCCAATGGGTTTCATACTACTATAATTTTCTTCCACGTTTTATCATTGTTTAAGGCTTCTACTCTGGTCTAAAGGTAAAAAATTATCAGAATATGCTACAAGTAAATTCTTCTTTCAAGTTTTCGATTCTCTAATTTTGCAGGACTATTTATAAATTATTAATTACGTTTTGTTATAAAATGAATATTACCTCCATGATAACCTCATTAATTCCTTCTGCTAAACTTGCGTCAATTTTCTTTCTTGGATTTGATTCAGTTGTTGAATATACCGAACGAGATAGAAAATTCCATACTAGTACGTCTTCTAAATTTCTTGGTCGATGTCGTGTTAATCCAGGTTCCACACCTTAAAAATTTGGACACATCTGTTTAAATACTCAGAAAGCTATTAGAATTAGTACAAGGTGGAACATAAGTAGTAGAACATGAACATTTTTATTAAACAATTTTGTATTTTGTAAATACGTATATTTTTATAATAATAAACAAGTGAAAATAGCAATTAAAGTTATAATTGTTTATATACCTGATACCAAATTGAGTACCCATTTTTGAGATATTTATAATTATTTTTAAACTGAATTTGAATCAAATAAAAAGTTGACAGTTTATTTAAAAGTTTATTTTATCAATAAATTAACTAGATTTAAGTTGCTAGTGCCCTTAATATTTTCTAACATTATAAACTTTAGACTAAATTTGTTATACTCTCCTTTATTCTAAATTTATGTCAGGTATAAAAACATTAGACTAGATTTAATGAAAATCTATATATTTTGGGTATAAAAATTTCGACAATTTTCAATAAGTATTATGCGTGGTTTAATGCTACCGCCTTTCCATTCATTTTAAACTTGTCCGTCCATTTTGGGCTTAAGGGATTACTGTCCAAAAATTTTGCATAGTGCTTTTATACTGTAATAACGCACGTAGCCTTAAATAGAATTACAATGAATAAAATTATTAATGTAATCAGAAAATTATTGATCAGACTTTTATGATCAAATTCACCATATTTTCTTGGGATCTTGTGTGATCATTTAACTACAAAAACATTTATTTGTTTCAAAACTATATATATAAGAATAGAATTATTTTGTAAATGACACAAATTCATTCATTTAATTTAATCATTTTTGATATGAAATTAATGACTTGTAAATTTTGATTGTATTATTTTTAAACAAGAATATATTTTCAATATTTATCTTTTTTTTGTATATCAAATGACTAATGAAGTACAATATATAGTCAGTTATGAGCAAATTATACTAATTGTTACAGTAAAACTTCGTGTATCCGGCCGTCGAATAACCGGGTTTTCGCGATATCCAAGACAACGAACTAATCCGGACCACGATCGACTTTCGCCACATTAGTGACAAGTAACAAGTTTCATAGGAACAATATTATTGTATGCTAAAGATCAATCTAAGTTTGTTTAATTTTGCCTATTATATATACATTTGTGATGTTTTGAAATAATGTACATAAAAATCAATTAAAATTTTCGAATATTTATTTCTTCTGTGTAATCCGAACTTTCGCTAATCCGAGGAACCTACTCAATCACATTACCTCGGTTAAACTAGATTTTACTGCATTATGAACACAAGCAAGTTTAATTTTTAATATGCGATTGTCAGATTCTATACCTTGGATATTTTTAGGAATTTTTTGGGACATTAAAACATTATATGAGTTACAAAAATAGACAATCGTGCCATTTGAACGACAAGTCAACCCCCTGCTTCTACTCGCTATTGTGGAGGGGGTTTAATTTTGTATGAAAAAGAGAGAACAGAATTTTAACAAAATTTCTCAGTCTTAAAAAGAAGGTAATAGCGCATAGCTATTTACTATATATATAGTTACTTTGTATCATCCTTAGGATATCGCATTTCCAACAAAAAAAGAATCATCAATATCGGTTCATAAACAACGAAGTTATCCGCGAGTATATATGTATATATATATATATATATATATATATATATATATATATATATATCTATATATATATATATATATATATATATATATATATATATATATATATTGGTCGAATTGAGAGATATCCTGTTTTTGAAGTCGGTTATCAAGGAAAATTAATTAATTATCGTATGCAAAATTTAAGTTAGTACACGAAATAAACTTCACCTCCTGGGACCTGGGTGTGTTAGATCTTTGACTACAAGTAATTCCACTAATAGGCACACCCTATATAATAGACATACAGAATATAAATAAAAACTGTACAAAATGTTATCAGTTAAGTTTGGTTAGTTAGTAATAAATACTGACCTAGGAGATTCGTGTCACCTAGATATTGTGGAGAGCCTTTTAAAGCATTGTGCAGCGGTACTTCTTCAGCAATAAACTCCATTTGATGACTATTATTATTATTATGATTAAGATGAGATTGAGCACGAACGATTTCACGATGTGTTTGTATTTGAATTTGTTTCAACGATTGAATTTTTAATTCCTGTAACAAACATAAAAATAAAAACATGACACTTTAAATCACTTCCCATAATTGACAATTATGATAAAATGTATAAATTATAAAAA
This sequence comes from Chrysopa pallens, assembly GCA_020423425.1. Taxonomy (NCBI): domain Eukaryota; kingdom Metazoa; phylum Arthropoda; class Insecta; order Neuroptera; family Chrysopidae; genus Chrysopa; species Chrysopa pallens. The sequence continues at coordinate 39,108,573 of CM035594.1, forward strand.
TACTTGATAACATTAACATTATATACATAATTCATAAGCAAAATTAATTAAATAATGATCTATGTGTGTGAATTATCTATCTACCATCTGCACTTAAATAAATCATCATTCTATCTTTTTATTATTAGTTGAGTCAAAAATGTAACAAATAAATTACAGTTGAACAAACACCGCTTATTTTTATATATCATTTAAACGGACGGAAAAATACTAAATAAGATATGTTTAATATAGATCAATTACAGATAATCTTTTTCGATGATGGATAGTTTGGTATTAAGGGGCTTTATCAACAGCTGTTTTCCAGCGTTAATAACTCATCTAAATGTTATGAAATTTGGTATGCACAATTTTGACCTAGTGATTGTTGAAGAGTTTTTAAGAGTTAAAAATTATTTCTAAATATAAAATCAAATTTTCATTTTTATCTTAGAAATGTTTTTTTTTTTTTGGGAAAAACGTTTCGGCTAATGACGGTCATCTAATTACCCTCATCTTTCGCTTTAATCTCTTCACATATGTGAATTATTCATTTATTTTTATTATACAGATGGGAAAAAGATGTAGTTGAACCGAAAACGCGGAACACAGAAACTTTTGAAAAACCTCTGAAAGACGAATCTATGAGGAATCTATCAACTGTTCAAACTAGATACAAATATACCGATGCACTCTCTGTGAGTTTCTGGTCACACTCTTTGTGTAGTGGGTAGGAGTCAGTCGAGGGTTATGTATGTGAAATTTGCTTAGGATCTTTGACCGCAATTTCCCCCAACGCGATCGTCATTAATCGTGTGTGTGACTAATGATGGTCAAAAATGAATTTTTTTTTATGATACCTCTTTATAATAATATCAAAGCCATTAAATAGTGGTCAAATAAGAAGATTATTTATTAAAGAATGTGTTTGAAATTGATTTAAATAAATATATAATTTTCACTTTATTCACATTTTCCCTGAAATGATTGCCGCCATTACCTGGTTCTCTCGTATGCGCTACTTGAATATTTTTTACCAGGATGGTGTAACACATAATTATTAAATATTAATAGATACCTTAAAGTAATTATGCAGTCTATACATATAGGATGACTTTTTGATTGGATGTAAAGTAATGGCACGATGAACTTCACGAGTCTTCAATGTACCGGTAAACGCTAATGATCCACTTTGATTATGATATAAAATTGATTGCATCTGTAAAAAAAAAAAAAAATTATATGAAAAAATAATAACATACAATATTTAAAAATATCATTTTTGAGTCCAGTGCATCTTAAATTTAGTCTTGTTAAAATCGCTTTATTAGTCCGTTTTCGTCTATCTGTTTGTCTAGCATCAACTCAAAAACTGATAAAAATAGAGTTGAAATTTTCAATTGAGAAAAAAGTTCAAATACCACAAGTATCTGAAGGACTCAATTGACCGATTTTGAACTATCAAGAGCTTAAGCCCACTGTTTAACTCTAGGATACGCCATAGAAATATTAACTCGTTGCCTCTTTTTATTTTCGAATTATCCTGATTGCAGGCATATATACAGGTAGACAAGCGAAAACGAACTACTAAAGTGATTCAATGAGCACTTAGCGTTAAAAATTTTAGACTGAATTTCATGTATGTCAGAATGGCTACCAGGCTGGTTAATCATACCTGTAACAGGCCTATTGCAGTTATGGAAGCACAGATCTCGAGGTTTTGTGAACATTTGTTTCGGCCTCGTGATTAATTAAAAAGTAATATTTGTAGTATACGTCTGCAGATTATTGGATAGGTTTATTCTGGGTTATAAAAAATCCCAGTCATTATTTAGGTATTTAGGAGTGATTAAATACTTTGTCCATAGGATTGTCTAATGGATTATTTTGTTCGTGGGATATGAATGTTCAAAGAAAGCAGATCATCGATATTGCAACTTCGTATGTCTAAAAAAAGGATAAATAATTGAAGTAATACAAATAGTCATCATAATCGGGTGTTTTTGAAATGTCATCTTATAAATAATTATTTAATCAACATTAATTATAACATCTAATTCAATTGGACAAGACACAATTTAAATAAATAAAAAAGACAAATAAATAATTTTACATTAATAATAATGATAGTTATAATTTTTTATATACAAAGCCATTATAGGCTGTGTGCCCAGAAGCTTTAAATTGGCAGCCATATGTTTTCTTGTAGTAAGAAGTTCAATCGTTAAAAATACAAATGTAAAAACCATTTTATCATCAAAATGAGACATTATCATAAAAATTACCATTCATCAAAATGAGACAATTTTGATGAATGGTAATTGTCGATTTTATTGGTTAAAATAATGTTTAGTCAATGAAACTGTGCAACACTAGTTTTACTATTTTTTCTAGAAAAACGTGTTTATTCTGTCTGATTTTTATCTTGAATTTGAGGTAAAACAACAAATTATTTCTATAAAACAAAACATCATATCTAATAAGTTGCTAAAAAATTAATATAACATTTGTAATCATTTGTAATAAATTTAAGGTACATCAAAATTAATTTCAAACCCTTATAGTTTCTGAGAAATACTGGCAGTTCTTCTTGGAAAAACGGAAAAATGTGTTACACGTATCATAATTAAGCCATATACATATTTTTTGGAAGTATATTTATAAATGATCTGTAATATGGTTATGGGCACCCGGATTATTAATATTGACTATAACATAATATTTAATGATTATTTTGCATATAAGGAGTAGGTACTAACTATTAATGTTAGTTTATTTTTAGTCATTATGCAATACAATCAACTTATACACAAAAATAGTTTAGTTCCAAATGGAACTCGTGTTTTAAAATCTATTGTCTTATTAAGTCTCACAAAAAAACTTGCTTGCATAATATGGAAAAAAAAGTTTGTTTTGATGGAAAAAACAATAATCTCAGTTTTTTAACTCCACGATTGACATAATGACCTTTCTATTACGCCAAAAACAAGTTTCCCGCCTATTTTAGGGGAAAAAATTTCAATTTCTACCACTTCTAATAACAGTTTATATATGACAATTTGTCTCTGATAAAACTTGATGCCTTCAGCCCAAATTTTACGTGAAAGTGGATTCGAAATTGCACCACTGGTTGTACGATAAAAAAGCTGACAATTCTAGATTGATACATATACTGTCGTATAATGTGTTTCAAATTTTATAAAGAATCTAGGCGTTCCCAAAAAAGAGCTTAGTAGTGAATATATTGGGGAATGTATATATTGGAAAATCTCATTGGGGAATCAAGGGTGCCATAATAACAAATTATTTTTCATAAGTTTTTAAACATAAAATCCATTTATAATTGAGTGATGTGGAATATATTTTTATCCTGATGAGAAAAGGGTGTTTTCGTAAAAGAGGTTTACATTCAAATGTATACTCGTGTAATAAAAAAATGCAACGATCGATCTGAATCTTCCACGCTTACTTAATATGTAAAATACATCAACTTTTTGGTGTATTTTATTATTTTTTATTTTGTATAAAATTAATTCTGATAAACAATTCAACACAACATAACAACCGAGTGTTTAATGTTTTAAAATGGTAAAAAATGAAAATAGATAAAAGTGTCGCATTTTTTTATTTTACAAGTATACTTCCGTCAGCTAATTGATGAAGAAAGTGTAAGAGTGGTCGAATCCCTTTGATAAGGGACACGATAAAAAAACATCATCCTAAAGAATTTTTACTTTAAAATCTAAATATATTTCTTAGATTTGATAATAAACCTTCTAAATATTATATTGCTTTTTAGAATAAAATTTATAGAAAAAATATAAATTTTGTTTAAAATTAAAGTTGTTCAAGATTTTTAAATAAACGAATCCATCACAATTTTTGATATATTAGCGCCGTCTTATTCTAGACTTAAAATAAAAATTTATTATTTACTATAATAATTATTATAATAAAACAATATTTATATAGTCATAGTCATCACACCATGCGAATTTTTTTATGTCGCCTTTTATTATTATTAAAAATGTGTCATTTGAATGAAATATTACTTAAATGCTCTTCAAAAGTATTTTCAATCTTTTATAAGATTATATGAAACTAGTTGAACCCGTACGAATATTACGCACATTTATCTTAATACTATGATCGCATTCATTTACTTCAAAAATAACGCGCCAATAACGCTTCAAATTGTAATAATTAAAAACCAAAATAATTTCATTTATTTCTTCAAACTTTCCAATTGAGAAAACTATTACATTCGTATTTGAATTTTGTATAAATCGAAGATTATAATTCATAATTTAATCTATGGTAAATATGTGATAAATTTATGTTTTTAACTCCTTGCTAGAATAAAAATTTTATACAAACAAAAACCATTACAACTTTTATTTTAAAACAGGTGTTTGACACTTGTGAGGTTTTAAATTTGTTCCAACGTGAAACCATTTGTCGACCGATTTTGCTATTTTGTATATTGGATCCTAACTTGTAGAATTTTACATCGTATAGATCACAAGAAAATTAAGCTCAAAGTTCGCTATTTCAAGTGTCACCATTAAAAGCATGAAAAACTTACTGTACTTCCAACTATTTTCTATTATATCACAAAAAACTTTCGAGCAGTTTTATTCAAATTCATAGATATTCAAATTTAAAACAACAATCTTCTCATTTTATAGGCAAAATATGTAACACTTATGTTTTTGTTTATAATAAGTATACTTTATGCGTCTGCATACAAATGGTATATATATATATATATATATATATATATATATATATATATATATATATATGTTCTTACTATATTACACCAAGCTGGAACAACCTTAAATGAACATTTTTTAATTGAGAAAGTTAATTTTAAACTATTAACACTTCTCAAAAAAAATTATAAAACGATGCCTAAAGACAGCCAAGTCGGAGATTTTTTGGTTTGATCATTAAATTCTGGGTGAAAATAATTCAATTAATGGTAAACATTCATAAAAACTTTCATTCTGGCAACTCTTCGAGGTCGATCAACTCAAGATTGCATACGTTTCTTGGAAGTACGCCACTCACCCATAACGTTTTATAGATATTTATGTAAACATTGAGTAAACAAAATAATTATGAATTTTAATAAATAAAGATATTTGAAAATTTTAATAAGTATTTGTTTATTTGTTACTCATTACTGTAGTCACAATAAACAAATAAATCTCTTGAAACATTCATATTTATGCATGGTTATTTTAAATAAATTTAATACAAAACAAATAATCTTTAGGCTATGTTCACCGTTAAATGCTACACAATCTATTTTAACAATATTATACATATATATTTACCTACCGAGCTACTACACTTGTATTCAGAAAAAATCGTGACGACTATTTTATAGAAAATAATAGTAGCCTTAAAACCATTACTAGCCGACTCACACAGCTTCATGCCCTTTTAGCTTTCGATGTGATACAAGACCCTAAATAATTAAAAACAAATACAAAATTTTCAAACGTACAATACAAAATCAATCAATGTTGATAATATTTTAAATATTAATAGATCAGGGTCCTTTAAAGATGGTAAACAGTTAAAAAAATTATAGCATGATGAAACCCATTGGAAATGGAAGAGAGTATAACAAAAATTAAACGAAAAATAATTTACGGCCGGTCTGAGGACGCGAAGTGGAAGGGGCTAAGTTTTTAAGGTTATGTAAAAAAAGTGTAAATTCAAAAGTTGTAGATCTTTTTTATCAAAAGTTGTAGGTCGGAAATCGAGATAAACCGTGTTTTACCCTTAAAAACTCACCTCCTTCCACTTCCCGACCACAGATCGCCCGTAAATTATTTTTCCTTTCATTTTTGTTATATTCTCATCCATTTCCAATGGGTTTTATCCTATAATACAATTATTTTTTTTGTTTCAAAAATAATCGATCCTGGTCTATATGGAAAATGCGCGAAAACAAACATTAATTAAACGTGTTTCATTCTGAAAAATATAATAATAATAAACCTCGAGGTTTGTCAATCGAAAGCGAATTGCTATTATTCGTATTCCTCCCAGCAAACTCTTTCATTTGATACCTATATTATGGTAAGCGTATAAAAAATAACTTGACCACCATATAAGGGTTAACAATGACGCCAATTAGGTTACCACGAATTGTCGACCAAACTAAACACCTTTGCAAAATTTCAGTCTAATCGGTAGAGGATACCTGCTTTAATATTCAGTTGCCAAATTTGAACCGAACATACAAATATTCCAAGTTAAATAAAAGCTTGGAAACAATTAAAAACAATATAATACGTTGTTACAAATTTTTTTTGAACACAAGTGTACATGGCTATCTAACTTTTAATGTTAATTGACATGTCTATTCGAATGTGACTTACAACAGTAAGAAAAATCTGACGAAAGACCTATGTGTAAGTAATAAAGATCTTTGTGTAATTTATGATTCAAAATAGAAATTTTACCATGTCGTTAATAGCAAACATTCAATGAGCGTATTTTATTTCAAGGTTCTAAAAACTTTTATTAATATAAAACAGTTCAATTGAACAAAAATACTCTTCAGAAAAAAAATCGAAAATTCTAGAACCTATGGGCAGTTTGAGTAACGGTCTTTAAGACTGTGAATTTGTTCAATGAAGAATCATAGAATTATTATAAGTATGATAATTAATTGAAAAGGGTGGAAGTTGAATTGAGTTTAAAGGGTAAATTTGAAAAAAAAAATTATCAAATAAAAAAATTGTAAAAAGGGTAAAATTTACATAAAAAGCATTCTTCGTCTTTTTTGGCTGTTATTAAAAACCGTTATTTTTAATAACAATCAACAGACTTCTTTATGTAAAATTATATGTTCTACAATTTTTATTTGAAACTTTTTTTTTCTTTGAATAAAACTAAACTCATTCATTCAAATATATAAAACCTAATGGCGTATAGAGCTGATCTGCCAGAATATGTTTTCCGTACTTACAGAAATACCGTTACTTAATAAGTTCATTATATTGAAATAAAGTTTAGATTTCACTTATCAGTTTTCTTAAAATATTAATCAATAATCAAATTTTTACAGTTCAGCTTAAAGTTCAAAAAATACATTATTATAGTTTAGTTTTGTATTTTTTTTTTGTTTTACAAAAAATTACAAAGTTCAAGTGTGGTATTCAATTAATGCAACTTTTATCATTACCGTTAAATGATATATAAGCCATCTAAAGGTCTAAATACACATATTATATGCATTTGAGAAACAATTCCATTAGCTTCCGATAGCAATATAAATACAAAACTGTGAACGTGCTTTGCGTACGTCGCTTTAAATACTCAACTAAAAATAATAACATATGATGGACAACCTCCGGTTAGTTTTGTTAGTAAAAAGATTTATGTGAGCTATAAGGTAGTGTTGACGCAGCAATTTACTTTAGTAAGGTATCGTTCACGAATATAAATAATAAAATTTGAAACCACGTTTCATCTAGACAGGGGGTCGATCACAGAAAAAGCTACGTTAGGCTACATGAGGTGAGGGAGGGGTTTAAGAAGGGCTAAAATATGACCACGTGGTTTATGGACGCTTGTATAAATAATTAAGAATTATACGATTACGAATCTACTTAATATTAAGCAGTTTGAATGGTGTTAACAGGCCTTTAGATAATAAATTTTAGTAGATTTGCATTCAAGCAGTCAGTATGAATGAAAGTCAATCATCACTACTACAGTATTAAAACATCAGTATTATTTGATAACTTATCATTTGATAAGATTCACCAATTTAATACATGTTTATCTTAATAAATAATATTTATAGGTCATACATTCGATTGTATTATAATCATAAATAATACTTAAGGACTTAAAATAACAATTTCGTGTATTTAAATTTAATAGCAAACACTTCCTTTTTCGTAACTTTCTATATATAGAAATAATTATTTATTCGTGGCGTTTAAAGTATCATTATTATTGCATGTTGCATTCACGATGATACATTTTAAATATTCTATTCAAAGGATACCTCTATTTCAATTGCAAACAATCTCATGATAATTAGGTCAAGTCATTTGTAACCTTGAAATTTGTTAATAATAAATTAAAATTATTTGATAATAATTTTCACTATTTACTGATACAATGTATACGAATTGATAAAGTAACTATCTCCTATACAAATTCCATGTAAAATCATGATTATTCTCTCTAAACACAAATGTGTGTAAGATAGTGTAATTGTCATTAACGTCAACTACAGTTTTACATTCGGAGGCTTGGAGTTGAAACGTATAGAATATGAAAATAGAATAATCAAGTGAATATAACAACTAATAGATTTAATTGTTTAGATTTTTAATCGTTTATAAAATCCACTGTAATAATATGTGTTAATTAGCTTAAATTGTGGCGAATCCAAACTTTTATAAAAAAAAAATTTGATACAAAAATGTTCGAAAAGATTTTCGTTTTTCGTGAACTAACGATTAATTAGAATAAGTCAAAATTTTCACATTCAGAGAAAATATAACCTTAAATTTCATCACTTATTTTTCTTTGATAAATCAATAGCTTCCGCCGACTCATAGCTAAGCAGTTATTCTATTATGAGGCGTTAAGCATTCTAAAGGTTGATTATTTGTAGTGTGGTCCAATACCAAGATTCTAAACGAACCAAATGAGTTTTACTCAGTAACTTTTGTACAGTTAATATATTGCAATGAATTTAAGATAGTAAAATATATTTTATCTTAGCCAATAAAACCACTAAACTATCCACGATAAAGCGCATTTTATACGGCTATCTATAATATTTTATATGAAAATTAATGCTAAATTCGTAATCAACCACCAAAAAAATCCCAGATACGAATTTTTAAACCGTTTTTGGCAGAACATAAAAAAGGTATACTTGCATTAAAACATTATGGAAAACCGCATGCGTTTAGAGCTTTGTCCACAGTTTCTCAATAAATGCTCGACTATTCTATAAGAATATATTTTAATTGATTATGAAGAATATATTTTAATTGAAATTGATTAAAAAATGATATGACACTGCCATTTCACTGAATATTTCAAAAATCTCCACTATATTGAAATTTATTATTATTTTAATTAACTAACAATCAATGATGTAGAGCCGACAAAGTAACTGCAAAAAAACAAAATCGTTTCATAGAATACATTATCATAGCAAAAAATATTTGTCGGCTATATATTTTCATAAAAGTTATTTTTTATTAAAATACAATAATTATCTTGTCAGAATAACGATTTAAATAATAATAATTAAATAATTTTATTCAAAAATAAATAATTATTTTATTATTTTAAAACTCATCACTTGAAACCATGATATATTGTGAATTTGAATATTCGATATCAAACTAATAACTATCATTTTGGATTGACTAAAATTTAAAAGCGATTACTCACGATTACTACATTCTGATCAGATATTTATTTAATTTTTATAGTTTATACAAACTGAAATTAGATAGATCGTGTAAAATTTGTATAAAAATATAAAAAAATTTGTTTATATTTTATTCTTTTTTTGGATCAAAACCTACATAATTCAGAATTTTCGGAACTCGCAATGGCCTTTCGTAAAAAATCAAGTTATTCGTATTTCATAAAATAATATTAAAAATTCTCCGCTTCAAAATATTGCGTGGCAATTGTTTAACAATATGTTCAATAAGTCAAAATAATAGGATGGACAAATGAAGGGAAAGGTATGCAGCTATTGGTGACTTTATAAGGATCATAGTATTGACTTTGTGCAAACCATATGTAAACCCATAGAAAACCATTGTTAAGGATTGTACCGATACTAATGATTAAATATCTCCCGAATATCACTGAGGAAGTGACTTGGTGCAGGATGTGGAATACACTTCATATTTAAATGAAGTACATAAAAGATTTCAATAAAAGCTGTAAAATTACAGAAATCAAAAAAGTTTTCCAGTTGAATCGATACAAGATTAAAAACCAAAGAAAAATTCATTTATCAATCAAAATGAAATAAATTTCAACTGAGATGTCAAAATTTTAGGGAGAAATATCCTTTTATAATAAATATAAATATATTTTATCAGTTTAACGAGACACGCGTAGAAAAAAGTGAGATGAGTCAAATTTGGTACTCATGCGTCAATTCATACTATACTATAATGGATGATTTTTTTGGTAATAATTATAAATAAACAGAATAAACTATTTATTTCACTGTTTCTTGCTATCTCGACTAATTTAAATTACTTTATTAAAAAACAAAATTCATTCTTAAATGCCATTACTATAATTATTTTTGACAGGATCAAGTATACAAGGTTTGTTGAGCCTAAGGATATGAGAAGATAAATTCATATGTTAAAAAGAAATATATCAAAATAAGTATATATATTACATCACAGCACATCACACTTTGATTAAAATATTATACATCTGTGGTTCAAATTAAAGCATGGTTATTATTTTAGGGTTACGTACCTAATAGAGTAACTATTTCAAAATTTAAAAACAATTGTAACTATTCTTACACTTTGTCTTTGTTTATTAACTTTATTTGTTCTGCGTTTGTTTGGTTGAAATTTTGTAATTATTTGTGGTTTTTTAATTATGTGGTATTTTAAATTAACTTCGAAATGAAATCTTTTCTTCAAAGATTTTTATTTTTAATCTGTCAATTGCAAAATTTTATTACAGAGATCACCTTTTTCACGGTGGCACCCCGCACCACGGGAGTGTCAATAAAATATCATTTCGTAATTTTGCACAGACTCTCCAAATTGAACTAGGTGGTTAAAACTTTGTATGTATATAACGTAAGTTTCAAGGAGGTGCCTTTTCCGGTATCAACATCGCAGATACTTTTCTCCGCTTTGTATGAACGAAATATAATAACAGTATTTTGAGCTTACGCACTCTAACAGAGCTTCCAAATTGAACCAGGGAGTTTGTTGGCTGGTTTGAAATGCTAACGGAAGTGCAGTTTGTTGCTGCCAATCACTCAACCCAAACTCTTCCATTTTTACACACTAAATATCATGTTTTTTTGTTGTTGTCAAAGATTCTTCCAAATTGAGTAAGAATTGGCCATTAAATTTTAATTCATATTCAAAATATATATTTTAAGTTTCTCGTAATATATTTTTTTTTTAAATTACCTGTACATAAAGTTAAAATAGAAACCACATAGAAGGGGAAAATTTGAATCACCTAATATGTACATACGAGCCTCTTTACATGTCAGGGAATTCATTCTTGACTTTTTATTAAAATTGATTTTTTTTCTTTTCTAATTTATATAATTTGGATTTAAACCCTGGAATTATAATAATTACAAGAACTTTGAAGAAGACAACATACATGGAATGGTATATTATTTTTATAATTTGTATATATTTTCGTTTTGTTAAAAAACATAAAACAATTGACTTCTTTTGATGTCTAATGTGTCAAAAATATAAATAGTTTTTATAAATTATCTATAATAAATATTTTTATATATTATACATTATTATCCTGCGTACAGTGTGGACCACCATCAAGTAGCTTTAGCAGAATTATACGCTTCTGAACAAAATATACTTTGCATATTTTAAAACAATATCTACACCGAAACTTTTATCAACTTAAAATTATATATTAAATATCAAAATCTCGAGTAAAATTTCCGTTAAAAAATAAACTATAAAGGTCTATTCACATGTATCAGTCTCGTCACAGTTCAGTCACAGTCAAAAATAACCAGTCTATCTACACATAACCGTCGCGTGTCAGTTTTCGTGTTATCCTTGTTCTTTCAGTTATTTATGTATTCCCCCACTAACACACAATAAAAAATTGGGTCAGTCAAATTGTAAAAATATCGTAGGCAACGAATTAAAAAATGACGGAACTGTAACTGAAGCCGCATGAATCACTAAGCGTGAACTTTGACGGGCAAGTGTAGATACTCTCTATTAGATTTCTCAGAAGAATATTATTTTTGATTGAGACTGAACTATAACGTGACTGATATGAGTGAAGTCTTTGTCTATTCTTGCAAACCAAAAAAAACTATTTTTCTTTAAAAAGACTTATTACTAACAAATAGATATGTTTAAATTTAACCCAATTAACAACGGTATTTTGGAATCAGCACGGTTCCCCCTTTTTATAAATGTTCCTCCTGAGATTATAAAAAGTACCCAAGCGAGATTTGGATTTGAATGAGCACGAATCGATGTATTTGCAGTCAAGTCAGCACTGGTCTTCGTAATCGATCATCTATGTTTTATCCAAATTCGTTTCATTGATGGAATTATTTATTTAAATGAATACTTTGGGCACACAGTACATTACTGCCTTAGGCTATTAATTATAAATTGATTTCTATATGCAGAGAATCAATATTTAATAGCAGAGTTTTTTTTTTCATGTTTAAAACATATCTGTTAGTTTTTATTTTTCTAGGCTTTATGAATACCGACAAATATTTCCAAAATACACTGTCGGTATAACGTGGTATAGATATCAGTACACTAATATTAGATCAAAAACCAAAATAAAGGATTTAATATTTGAAATAAATTATTTATTTTCATAAAATTTTTACGAAAAAAATACGAATTTTAGAAATAGCAGAAAATTTTAATCCGGTGTCCATATTTTTCTCGGACTTGATTTTTATAATTAACATTTGTGAAAATATTAATAATTATAATAGGTTAAAGTTTTCTTTATCTTTGAAATGTGTAAATTAGTTTTTTTTTTTAAAACTTATACTGTTTGAATTTGACCGGATAATATTAATGAATAAATTGCAAATAAAAAATTTTAATTATGCACAGGTCATTTATTTGCTATCAATTAATGAACACTTTAGGCATATTTACTTGACGGAAATCGTTCAATAATAATCTAAAGATTATATATATTAATTGACATAAATTAATGTATCTCAAATAGTTTTATCATGAGAAATTTCAATTTCAAGTCTAATCAAAGTCAAATTACGCAATATTTCTTTCAAAAAAAAAAAATGAATATTCATAGATTTTGAATAAGTTAATAGTATGATCATGGATAATTTTATGAAAATTAATTCCAAATATCTTTTGATTACCTTTAAAATCGTATTAATAATTTAAATAAACTCCTTTGTTTGCTGAAACCTAAGGTCGTTAATAAATATTAAAATAATTGTATAATTTCAAATTTTTTTATTTAATCTTCAAAAATCTGTTACCGAATTTATAAATTTTCACAAGATATTAAAACCATATGTTAAATAAAAAAATTTGAAATTATACAATTATTTTAATATTTATTATTTAGGTTTCAGCAAACAAAGGAGTTTTTTAAATTATTAATACGATTTGAAAAAATTATATATATATTTTGGTATATTCATGTATTTCTGTCAAATTTGTGCCAAGAAAAAAACTTCTAAAATTATGGTAATCAAAAATGCTAATTGTAACATTAAATAATCAGACTTCTTTGAAAATTTCAAACATATCTAGGTTGCTAACAATCAGATCCCCCATATTTGAAGTTTTTATACTCTAATAAGATTCTTAAATAGTTTCTCATCCTTTACCGCCTAATCCGAAGCTTAAAGGCTCAGAAAAACTATACCTTCAGTTGCAACTGTATTTTTTTACATAAATTCAACAAAAGCTCTTTTAACTTGCTTCCTTTTTCTCTTTCAAATGCCTCTTTTTTATACATTCATGTCTAAATAATAACTGATAAAATCAAACACGACGCTTTTGAGTGTGCTTTTATCAACTTTTATATTGATAGCACCGGAAGTTCCGTCTTACATTGTACGAGTTGATGAAAGTGTCTTCTTTTGAATCCAGAATTTCAGTTTTGTATAAACAAATTTTAGTTTTTGCAATATTTTTTCTTTTTAGTTGTGTACAAACAAATACATTTTAAAAGCTTGAAGTTTTGTTTAGATGTCTCCTCACAATTTATACGAAATTTACAAAATTAAATTAAAAAAACCTTCAACTCGAATAAGGCAATAAATATAAACTTAAAAATATGCCTGTGGCTTTATTGGCTTTAACAATCAGTGACACAGCCAAAAATGCTTGAACGCGTGTCAATAAAACGAATTCGAGAAATTCGATAATTTTGTTTTTTCGAGGAAAACGTATGCCAGTCTTGCCTTTTATCTGTTACAGACGCTCACCTTCGACATATTAGTTAATTTGTTGTGAAAAATGAGTCGTTGAAATTAATGATTGCATAATAAAAGATAAAGTAAATAAGTGTTTTTATTTGATATTCATATAATTTATTATATTATATCCAATAAATAATTATTTGGATTTTAAATAACATGTTTACATTGTTTATTTATTTTTAGTTATTTGAGTTTAATTTATTCAATTACATTATTTTTAATTGATAATTGAATAAGCATATGAGCTCAATCATTTAATAAGTTTATTTAATCAACGCATTTATTTATTCAATTTAATAATAAATTATAAACACTTATAAATATTTGTCATTTTTAAGGATTTTTTGGATATTAAAAAAAGTGAGAATGGAATTAAATATTTAATGGAAAAGAAAAACAGTCGTAAAAAAGTCTATCAACAAATTTTATTTGAAAATATTAACTTCCAAGTGGGACGTTAATGTAATGGAGTCAATTTTCCCAAATCCCAAATTTTGGTCACTATAACCCAAATTTAACGTTTTTGATGTCTATGTGTATGCATGTATAGTTGTGGAATCAAAAATGCGACACTTTTTACGTATTTTAATTTTTTTTACCTATTTAAAAACATTAAATGCTCGATTGTTATGTTGAGTTGTTTATCATAATTAATTATCAATTATTAATATGTTTATCTTCGTTAGGCAGATCGTCGTGTTTACTGTGCAGGTCGCACCAAGACCTCTTGTTGCCAGAAAGTAAAAAAAAATTAAACATACTTAACTAGAACGGACTATAAAAAATTAATTTTTCCTTGGTAGTAACGTTGACGTCAATTAGGCAGGGAAAGTCATCTGTGAATATTTGATAAAAAAAAAATAGTAGAAATTTGTTGGCATCTACATGTCGAGTCACATCAACAACAGAGTCACTTCCTATTGTTCTAATTAAATAATTTAAAAATCTGCTTTTACCATTATTTTTAAATATTAACAATGTTCTTATAATAAAATTGTGGGCATTGCATTATCTAATAGCTCTATGTAAAAGGTCAAATTGATGAGTCATTTCAGTGATTTATTTAATATGATAAATAATATTCTTGTCCACAGATTAGATCGTTAAAGTTAAAACACACGTTTGTTGAATATTAATTTATTTCAAATTCAAAACCATAGCCGTACCTCATCCCAATTAAATCAGTGCAAACTTTCATGATTTAGTAAGCCCATCTTTGAGTGGGTTTCTAACTTAAAAATAATTATTTCTCTATTGAAGTACCCTGAATAACGAACTGTGAATCACCAAATGTACTAATGTTTCAAATAGGCAGAACTATTTTAACTCAATCCCAAATATCTCCAGTTAAAGCACAGGATGAACATTTGGGCTAAAAGGCCATATACTCCACGCTACCACAAATACGTAGACTCGTGCTAACTTACCCACATACAGTGATAGGGAATGTCATCACACGGTGAGCGTAAAAACCGAGAGGACCTTGCTAATTCGATACTAAGGGATGTTGACTCCAAATTCAGTTTGAAAAACACCTATTACTGGATATTCATGTACATTTATACCTAACTGTTAAAAATAGAGCATGGCATGACTTAATTATTATGATTATTACTTTGAATTATTTATAAAGTCAAAAAAATACATATATTCTTTGAATAGTATTAATATTAATGTTTATTTACCTTGAGTTCTTCTCTTACTTTTTGCATTTAAAATTCATTTTGTTTATAAAAATATTCTCTAAAAGAACAGGGTCTTTGGGTTCCGATACTAAATAGAAAAAAATACAAATACAAATGAAGGTATCAATGCTTTTCTTGTAAGATATTCGATTATATTGAAGATTGATTTAACTAAAAAAAAAATTTGAACCATTGTGATCAAATACCTTTTAAAGACGGCGCCAATGAATCAATTTTTATCGAGAATAAGATTGATGCAAACTTCTAAAGGTATAAATGGTCACAAGGAAATTATTTATAGAAGGGAATTTTTGAGCGCAGTTCAAATCCAATAAAAAAAGAATCATCCAAATTGAGCTCCTAAAATTATACGTGCTAATACATACGCAGGTTCATATATGAGTACCTCTTTCTTTTTTTTCGTCATTTCATAACGCAATCATTAAACCATTCCGTATTTTATGGATATCCTCAAATTAAATTTGCATGTTTCTGCATGAAATAATGCTCGCAGATTATCGAACTCCATCTTAATATCATGAATTGAATGTAAATGGGTTTCACTTAACCATAATATTACAAACAAGGTCAAAACCATAAAGTTTTTAACTAATCAAAAATAAATATAAAGTTTATATTTAATTTTGTTTACGTCAAGTAAAGTAATTATACTGGTAACAAAAAAAATAATTAAAGTTCATAAGATCATGATTAATTTATTTCAAGGTAAACCAGCTTATATTATTTAATATCAATTATTTCATTTATTATTCAAATTATTTCGAATGGTAAATTTTTGATTAATATTGGGGTTGTATGCAAAATTAAATCCACATACTCTACCGTATTAATATGGTATGAAATACAACACCAAATGTTAAATGTAAATTTTAATGTAATCCTTAATTACATAAAGTTATGTATTATACGGAGAGTTCACGTAATTTAGTTAAAAACACAGAAACTCTTTTCTATCACCAGATAATAATATAAGTAGTCATAATAATACAATTAGACAATTTCAATAGACCTTTTCATTTTATTTAATCATTCGTTTTTGTTTCGGACGGTTAGCATGAAGTTTGACAAATATAAAAAAAAAATAGTTTTTTTTTTGCATTTTATTACTTTAATTTTTGGCAAACAGTCCAAAACAAAAGAAAATCGTATTATTTGAAAAGCTTTTACTATCCACTTATAATGCCGTTATACAATTTATAAAATGTTCAAGCTTGTCGCGAAATTTAAGTATTCGTATTTACTTAGTTTGAAAATTTTAATAGTTAAAATCAATCACATCAAGTTAAATTTAAGTTACTTGTTTATCTACAAAAGTAATCTCGCTACAAGCTTCATAAAATATTAAACAAATATATTAAAACGCAGAAGTCTCAATTCCAATAATTATTCCGTTTAATTAGCCCTTTTTTTTACTATATTATCGATCATTCGTGAATTCAACTATAAATAAGAACCATGAACCAAAATAATTTTGATTAGTCATCATACACTTATTTATGGATAACATATTGAATGAAATGAAAATGATTGCTTCATATTTAAAATCAATTAATAATATTTATTTATAATAAAATGTCAGACCCCTGAGTTGAAATCAATTTAAAAAATATACAAATTCATTAACATTTGGTTGGGTTTGGTATAATGCATTTCAATAATAATATTTAACTAAGTACCTGTATGATTCAAACAAATAGAGTTGTAAACATTACACTATGAAATCTATTCCACATTGCATTATTATTTTCAAAATAGAAAGTTACAAATTCATTCTAAGTTTGCTATATTTCACATCAAAATGTGAAAATAGATTCAATACTATAACAAAAATTGGAAATTAAATTAAAATTAATTCAAAAACAAAGAAGTTATGAGCTATCAAAGATTGTTTTCTTTAATATCTCTTTCTTGTAAACAAGGTTTAACATGTAATTTATATGGAGATATCAATAATTGACGTCATACGTAGATGTAATTAAGAATTTTGACTGTCTATATCTTGCTTATTTTTATACTCGAGCTTGACATACATAATTTTAGTCTAAAGTTTGTAACGCTACCTAATATTGAACGTACAAACAAAATAAGAGTATAACGTTCATAGAAACACCTAATTAGTCAGTTTCTGTCTGCCCGTTCGTCCGTCATCGCAATAACTGAAAAACGAAAAGAGAGCTGAAATTTTGGTGACAGTCACAGTTTGGTCAAATGAATCCTTGGCACAACTTTTAAACTAAAAAAAAAAAGTTCTAATACAAAAAAATGTTTATTTTTTGAAACATTTTTTCGTAAAATGTTTGAGTTATCCACAATTTTAGCTCAAATTTGGCTAATAAACACATATAGGTAATAACAATACATATTATTATTATTAATAACAGTATAGATTGAATATTTATAGTATTTTATGAATACATTAATTAAAAATAGTCCAAACAATGAAATTCAATCATATGTCGAGTATCTTAGCAATTTACTCTGTTAGTTGTTATCTTTATTTGTTTAAAAATAACTTTAGATCCATGTTCGTGAATTAAAAAAGCTTCAAATAAAGTATTAAAAATTTAGTACGGACCCCTAATTGAAATTTTCCATTGTTTAATAGATGCCGACGAATATAGACTTTTAAAAGTTTTCCTATCCATGGTCATAAAACAAATTTTTATTATTAATTTTATTAGCTGAAATTTGCGTAATTTGACTACAGACAATTTATTTGTTACGAACTTGATATATGATTTAAAGTGGTTGCTTCCTTCATGGACAAATTAATAGTTATCCATTAATCAAACTAATACTAATATCTCTACCAAGAGCAATAACAATAACATTATTAATGATCTAATTTGGGATGGGCCTTCGCCATTTTAATTTTAATTCATAAATGATTTAAAGATGATAATAAGATAATGTCTAACTCTGTCTTTGTCTAATATTATAATCATATATATTGTATTCATTATACAGCATGTTAAAAAAGTTATTAAAAAGATATTAAGGGTGATTGTTACCTTTGTTATAAGCACACTCCTTAATGTAACATCTTTCTATTGTGGTAAGTTTATTACATTTATTTATTGAATTTTGTTTTTGTGTAAAATCCTTAAATACACAATTACAGATACAGATCAAAATACCCTTAAATACACAATTTTATCGAAATTAGAGACAAAATTATGGATAAAAGGATATATATTTGAACTGTAGAATTACAAAATAACATTCATTTAACGATTGGAAGCGACAAATTTAAACAGACATCTCAAAAATCCAGCCATCAAATCGTAAAATTAAATGTTATTTTTGATCTTCCTAGATCATAATTACTTTAGAAAATCTAAAAACAGCAATAAAATTTTTTTTGGATTTTTTGGCGATTTTGATAGCTTTTTGTACAGATTTCGACGAATTGAATCCAAACTCCGATGCGGCACCAAAATGAAATACGTTATACTTTTTTTATCCGCGTTATCAAAGGTTTCTACCAGGAGCCATTCTAAATAAAATAATCTCGTAGAAACTTGCTATTTTGTTCCTCTCACATGCTGCATGTTGAAGTAGTGAAATTTAGTTATTGTATTACAAGCCAATTACTTCTATTACTTCTTAAAAACGTACAGAGAGTATAACTTCTTTAGAGAATTACTTTAAAGGTTCACTAGTAAATATAAAAGTTACTCTCAGATAAACAGGGTATTTAAATAATTCGTTGTTATAATTATTTATAAACTAATTATTTATTTATTTATTTAAAAGACATATTGTAAGTATTATTAAAAGTTATTGTACCATAACTTTTAATAATAAATTATTGTTTTGAATATTAACATACATAATTATGTATTATATTTCATTCATATTACTATAATGAGTCTGGTTCTCACTAATATGTGTGCAATATGGCATTACAAAAAACAACATTTAAACGACAATCATTATAATTATAATCATAATTAGAACTATCCTTAATAATAAAAAAAAAAAGATTTATACGAGCGCGTTAAACAACTATAACTTTACAAATGTATAATAGGGTTGGACTAGGGTTAGATTTTATCCACCGCAACGATTTTAAAGCCTAAAACTAAAATTTAATAATCAAACTTAGTGCAAGCAAAGCGTTGAGCAAAAGCTAGTACTCATGTTCACAATATCCTTAGTTAAATAACAATTTTACTAGACTATAATTCCATGATAATTGAGTCATGAAATAAATAGGTGGGCAAGTTTTAAAACAGGCACATTTATAAAATTTTGATATTAAATACACTCGCGTTAACTGTAGTGTATATTTCACAATTAATTTGTTCAAGCTTATCACTTATTACAAGTTTCCGTTACTTTGATTAAAATTAAAATTAATTTCAATATTTATATTTAATCAATTCAAAATTTGCGTATGTTTGCAATAAAAATTAAATTTCTTCGAAAATATATTTTGTTGCTTTTAGACTTAAATGGCTTTGTCATTTAACTGATTTGCCATAATGTCGCTATGATCATGAACATAGTAATAGTTAGCCATAGTCGAAACACCATTACATAAAGAAAAAAATTGCCTTTTGATAAAATCTTCAACAATAATGGTGGTTAAAACGTCACAATTCAGCGGTCCAGAAACATGATTAGTTTCACGAGTCTCAAATGGAAAGCATTAATATTACGAACATATACAAATTCAGCAGGAAGGCGCAACTTGCCACACAAGAATTCAATTAAGTTACTGAAAAACATTTGACGAACGATTAATCTCACGAAATGGACCTATTAACTGGATACCTCGTCCGTATTTGAGGCCATTAAATTATTTTCTCTGAATATATAAAAACTCGCATATTTACACCGATAATGCGGAAAAAATTGAGCAAATGAAAGTAAATATTTAAGGCATTCATTTAAGTCCATTGTGATGTATATTGATGTTTCTCATTGTAAAACCCTGAAGAAGTCAACAAAATTGATGAAACGTTGGCGAAAAAAAATAAAAAGTTTTTTACATACATTATTTGCCCATTCTTCCTTGAACTAATCAATATTTAACGCATTGGTGGCGAAATACAACCGGAATTACTTCAGAGAATGTGTAGAATTCGGATCTCGAAATTATGTCATGAAGCACAAAACGTAGGGGCCCGGAACTCTATTCGTTTTAAACATAAAGATCATAAAATTATTTATCAAATAAAGTCCAATATCTATTTTAAAAAATTGATGTAGGGCAGGGCGTTCACACCTAATTTTTAGATGCATTTCATTTGAACAAATTACATTCCAATATAAAATCTTTAACATTATGATTTAAAATAAAAATGAACCATTAGAACATTTAAAAAACCTTTGAATAAACATTTAAGCAGAGTCTTTTATCATGTATTTAACGCAAGCCACCAAGACATACAGTAATGTGACACCTACAACCAGATAATCCAGTTTTTTTTTTAATGAAGAAAAGGTCCATATTGTATAATATAATAAATTGTGGCTATAGAAAAAATATGGGTACAGGTATTTCAATTAAAAACCCACACGTAATATAAGAATACATTTAAATGGTACAAAGGATTTTTATTCTCTTAATAACTTTGTTCTCTACATATTTACAAGTTGCTGGGTGACAAATTTTACCCAATTTTTGAAATAATTCTCTAAGATTGCGTCCAAAAAGGCAAAGTCGATTATTATTACGGCGAGCGCTCAAAATATTTTTACACTCGCCATATACAGAATTTATAAGTTAATTTTTGTAGAGCTACCAATAAATTGAATGAATCCACATTTCGTTTTTTCGTCTACCCGTCAAGATAACTCAAAAAAAAAGATAGCGAGCTGAAATTTTGGTGTCCTATTTAAGGGGAAAAAATTAATTTAAGTTAGTGAATGAGTAAATAAGATCTATTGAGTCCGTTGGATCCATGGCCCAACTTTTAAACAATAAAAGACAGAAGAAAAATTGAAAAACAAAAATTGAAAAAATTATAACATAAAAGGTAGGTTACTGGCCATTTTGGAAAACAAATTCGGATAAGATATTTAGGACGTGGAAATTGTTTAAATTTTTAAGACATCAGTCCTCATTTGGTAAAATATGGAACTTAATAAATATTAAGACTGGAAAGGATATTAGTGAAGTTTGTTATAAAGGATATTTAGACAAAACGGGTATTTAGTTCGTTATATATAAAGGAGTTCACCGTTATATATAAATAAGTTTATATAATATAGCCTATTTGTATATGGAAGTAAAGAAGAATACATTCACAAACTATCATACTGAGGCAAGCAGGCCACTATAATTTTATAATACTAAAATACAATATACGTATTGCAATCAGGGTCTACCAAAAACATAACAATTAACACTCCACGAACAAAATTAATTCGATATATGCACGAATGAAATTTTTGAACATTATTATTACAAAACGTTTGTATTCTTCTTGTAAGTGTGTGTTCCTAGTGTACCGAATTCCATTTATTCGACCTTTTACTTTCGGCTTAATTATCTAGTAATTAAAATAAACAAAACGTATAATGGAAAAGCTGGGAATATTATGAATAAGTATTTGAAGAAACGTGAATATTTATGTAAATTATATGTAGCAAACAATGTCTAAAATGTCTAAGCACAAAATCAATCACAGTAGTTTAGGGATATTTCGAAATAAATTTCAAAATAAGTATATTTGTAACAAGTTAGGATTTCGAAAGAATTTACTTCGTAAGTAAAAAACAAGAATTTACTTTATAAGTGACAGGTAGACTGTGGCACTGCCTTAGTGATCGAGAAAAGTTTTTGACATTAATACGAATCCTACTACTGCAAGAAACAAGACTTGGATAATATTTCTCGAATTTGATAAAGATTATTTACTAAAATTTTAAATTTAAGCACTAACATTTAAATATTTACACTAATAAATTTATATACGTTTTTAACAGATTCTAATATAAAATAAAAAACGGCTGAATTTTCTTTTTTGAGCATTTAACATGGAAATTAAAAAAAAAAAAAGATTAAATTATTCCTTTTTATTTAAAAATTCTTTTAAAAATGGTCCAAAACGGTAGATTATTAGAACAAAGGGGTAGAGCGATTAAATTACTACTAATTAGATTTCGTTGAAAAGATAAGTTTTGACCATGACACATAAATATTTTAATCTGTATTTAAATTAAATTAAAGGAAACTTAAATACAATTTCTAAAAATTACAATAATTATAATTTTTTTTACATTATCATGTTTGCCGACATATGGATTTGTAGAAATAACTAATTAGATCATTTAATATACGCCTACATAGAAATTTGGTTTTTACTATCCCATATTTCTAACAATTATAAACTCAAGATAATTATATGCTTAAAGTATTTTTGATATACAATATGTAAAAATTTTTCATAAATAAATCAAAATCACAGATTTAATTTATTTTTGGTTTATTATAATCTATGGTCGAAAAACATCAAACTGCATAAAAGAAATACTTTTTACCCTAAAAATATATAATTCGTCTTCATGAATCTTCTGATTAATATCTACTATATACAGGATGGTCTTTTTAAAAAGCCCGGGTGAATATCTCCTTAACCGCTGACCCTAAATATAATGATAACCCTTTTTTGGAAAAGAAAATTGAGAGGATGACTCAGGCGCACTATAACTTCAAAATTTCAAATGGCACCCGATACCTTACGATACCTCATTTTAAAGAATTTTTTCAAGAAATTACTTTTCTGTTTGAAGTTGAATTCAAGTCTAATTCTAAATATTGATAATTTCACTTCAAAAGGCGTTGAAAGCCAAATAATTTATTATAATTTTTACGAATCAAACATTTTTTTTTTATTTTTATACAACTATAATCGTCAATTGAAGTAATGAATTCATTCTATACACTTTTCCCGGAACTTGTATTATCTCCCATCCTTACGATACACAAATTCAAATATTTAATAAATAAATTGGATAGCCCTATAATTTATACATAAAAAATAAACAACATACGATACGCCACGAGATGATGATACGTTCATAAGATTTAAATTATAAGTAAGACAACGCAGGTTAACCAGACTAAGGTCACAGCATTTTTGTACGTTGATTTTTTTTAGCAAAATTATTTTTGTAATTTACAAAAAACAAAAACATATCTTGCTGTTCTATGATTATGCATTGTAGATACTTATGGCTTTGACCTTCTTACAAGAGATTAATGATCGTAGTAATCATTTACACTTGATATTCATTTTTAAAACCTATAAAGAGCTGTTCTATTATTATTGGAAGATAAAACAGTTTTTCCAAAATACCTTATGATTATCATGCAAAAGCTGTCGTAGAATTAAATAATAATTTATTATAAGAAATTAAAATAACAATTGATAAAACTATTATAGTCCTGGTGCTCATCATTTCAATAATAAATATTCATCGAAATATTTGTACTTGGCTTTTATAAGTAGTCTTAAAACTTCTGCGAAATTTTGATATGTTGTTGACATCTAATTATTTGTCAACTTATTTATGTAGTTGGAATTAAATTAAAGAAATGTTTGATAATGAGTGTCGTCAATGAGATTAATATTTGGATAAGAATGTTTATCCCAAAGTAGTGAATAAAAAACTAAATTTTTTACTGGCTGAAATTAATTTAAGTGAAATAAATTTATGAAGGTCAAAGCCTTAAGCCTCTTGACTATTACAAATGCATAATACATAAATGCTTGTGTAAAATGAATGAATCTATTAAACATCAAACTTCACCATCCGCTCAAACATAAACATTAAACATGTGTAATCGATCAGAGTCTCGAAGTACTTAAATATTCAAGAAACGAGCAGCGCATTCTGACAATGAAATTGTGGTAAGAGCAATTCAAATATTAACAACCTGGATGCTACCAAACCAATATTTTTGGTTTGACTTCAAGACATGGTGTAACTTCTAATAATGATTCTATTAATGATTCAATTATGTAAAAATAGAAAAAAATCAACAATTTACGGTCGAAAAAATTCAAAGAATAATACACAAGATTGAAAAACGTCAAAAATTATAGTACGAAAACAAATCATTTTCGAAAGTATCAGACGAATTTTAGCTTATTTTTTTATTTACACTAAACAAAAATTAAAATATTTGGACTCCTGTGATATTTTGCGAAGAATGCTTCGTTCTAAAAGCGATTTAAGCTTGTAGTACGAAAACGTTGTTCAATTCAACGTTCAATTTTGTTGCTTTTATAAAAAATCTATCATTATATTATGTGTTTCAAAAGTATATCATCATGGATGGGCATCCATGTACGATGCCACGAGTATTGTATATTAGCCATTGGCAATGCTAATACCATATTTCAATGACGTCATAGTTTGGATTCCCATCTATGATGTTGTACTTTCGAAACACAGAGATAATGACTTCAAATTTTAAAACCAATCGAACAAAAGGACGGCGGTTAAAACAATTCGATTATCATAATTCCATTGCCAGAATTCGGTGCTTGATTTTATCAAGTACCTCTAGATCCTGCTCTACAAGTCAGTGAATGTAATTTGAATCTTTTAAAAATATTTTCATATTATTTTATACAATACTTCCTTATAAAATAGTTAATATTATAACGAATCTGAAAATTTTTGTTAAATTATTGCAATTTTAATGACTACGCTAAAATAAACAGTCAATGAATTATTGTTGAGATGACAATAATTCTGAATCAATACTAAATTTATTAAGACAACACTTCAAAAATGTAACCATTATTTTGGAATAAAAACAATCTGAGAATAGTAGTTTAAACCGTTATTTCCACAACAAAATACGGGGGTGGTCGGTGGTAACACACAGAAATGCAATATCATTCATTAAAAAAATATTAATATTGAAAAACGCTTAAAGTGTTAATTTCCAAGAAAAGATGCAATAAAAAAAACTTAACTATTTTAACCATCAAAATGTGAAACTAAGCTCAATTCCATACAAAATTTGAAAATTAAATTAAAATTGATGCAAATACGAATAAGTTATAAGCTCTTAAGGCTCTTGTTTTCCATCTATTGCAAAAAAAGTTTTATGGGTAAAAGTTCTACGATAAGCTATCAATTAGAAAAATTGCACAATAAAATTTTTGAATATTAATGTAATTTATATAAAATTTTTATTCACAATAAACTCATTTGTGCATACTAACATTAATTACCATAAATTTTGAAGGAAAGTGTATATAAGTGCCATGGACATCGATAGGACCTCTTATCGTAGAATAACCCTTATGGAGTAGAATAACCCTCATCAAATTGCAAATTTGTGCATCTTCCCTATAAGAGACCAAAATTATTATTTTCATTTTTTTAAATTGTTTGCTTCAAGAACATTGATTTGAAATTTATTTTTATTAAATCTTTAAAATTAAGCAAGATATTAAAATTTCTAATTAAACAAAGCGGGGATATATCAAGCTTTGCCGTCAACTATATCTCCATATAAATTACATGTTAAACACCGGTTTCAAGAAAAAAAGTTATTTTACTTAAATACTGTATATCCTTTTTGTTTTTAATCAATTTTAATTTAATTGAGTCTAATTTCACATTTTGATGTGAAATATAGTAAATTTAGAACCAGTCCGGTACCTTATTTATTCCAATGATGTTGAAAATAGTAGTTTTTTGAAAAAAATATTAATTTTATTGCGTGGATAAATAATCATTTTACCATAAACTAAGTAGTAATTTTAATGTATTAAGCAAATTAAGTACAAATTTTAATGTTTTCGGTGAAATAATAATGGTCCTCCATTATTGTAATACGATTTTACTCACGCGATTCAAATTTAGAAGAATATATCTACTTAAAAAAAAACTGAGCAGATTAAAGACTTCAAACAACCGATTTACGGCTTTTCTAGTGTCTGGACTAACGATTGTATGTTTATAGAGATAAAAATTGGCAATTACTTAAAACAAAATCACTTAACAGGCTAGACTTGATCATCAACAAAGTATGTGTGAGGTGTGCGCCAAAATATAATCAACCTAACAATGTTCTATAATTTTAATTCAAAATCTGAATAACAGTTTTGATAATATAATTACATCCGTCTCTCTATAATAGTATTAATACTGTGTAATTTTAATCGCTGTATGCAAAAAACGATTTAACACTGTATTGGAATGGCATGTAGTCAAAGCAAATTAAAATGTAATCAATGGCGGAAACTCTTTCGAGAAATTGTGCGATTAGAAAAGCATTATAAAAATATATTTCGAATGCAAACAGAATTTATTTATTAAAATGTTTAAGTACTTATATATATTATGTTTGCGGACCAACTTAATGGATTGAGTTAAAATTTCGTAATAAGTGAAAATATGCATTTTCTATATTTTAATCAAATGGGACTTATGGGCACCGTGCATCAAAATGTTGTCATTCGTTTCTATGGTTACGAAGTACTACTGTATCAATCAAATGATATATAAGTAATGGTGTATGATTTAACAAAATTATGTTATAATTTTAAGTAAGCGTAGGAGATTCTGGTCGTTTTAGTTTTTGTTTATTAAAGTATACATACAAAATTTCATAAAAATCGGATGAACGATAAAAGATGCCAACCAGCTCTCTGTATATTTTTAAGTATGATATGATTGTTAATATAATGCTCTGTTTCCGTTATCCAAAGCGGTTGATACTATTTCAAATTTTGGTGCAAAATAACCTTCAAACTAGAATTCAAGGTCCATAAAAAGGTCCCTTACTTATTACAACTTTCAAGCATCAAATCTTTTTTTAAATAATTATTTTTCGAGTTATTCGGATGTCTTGGTCTTTTTTATACATCCCGTATATATATAATAAGGTATCATAGCTTCTTTTTTTTATAAATAAGTTATATTGGAATTCCATTTATATAAAATAAACCAAAAAATATAAAAAAACACGAAACAACGTCTACACACCAATCTACCTGTTTTATTGCTACCAATTCTTTACAATGTATCATATCATATGTATCTATTTCTATAAACTGACAATACTAATTTTAGTTTTACCTCCATGTAGAATAAGTTTAGACAACCCACAAAGGTGAAATTCACGTATAATTTTTGGCCAATATTGATACAAATAATGTTACTGATCTGATTAAGACATCTCCTATCAGCGACTTGTCAAACGTTTTACATTTTATATTTAATTATTATGGACACGTTTGATTCAAAACAGTGATTGATTATGGAATAATTTGTTGCAATTTTCAAGATTTGTTTAAATAACGTTTAGTATTTGATTTGGTAACTATTTGAATTAAATCATTATGAATTTTCCATACCTTTAGATAAATATATTATTAGTAAAGAACTAAAACATTTGCATTACTTACGATCGGATATCCGTATGCGAAATCGCGAATATCCTCTAGAAAAATAGTAGTTATTATTTCTTCTTAAAAACATATTAGGCAAAAATTAATAATAATTGATCAACCTCCCGCTGCCTGGATTCGAACCGGCAACCTCCAGTCTAAGTAGTCAAATAGGTGACTACTTAGATAGAAGGTAGTAGTTTTTATTTTCTCTTCCTTGAATATAGAGGTTATGTGGCGGTTACATTTCTGTTTTTATTCTACCTGTGTGTCAAGTCAAGTCACAACATTTTTTGAAGTCGAACATTTATTAAAAGAACCCAGACACTTCCTTATAAAATTTGAAATTGTCCCAAATGTTTTTTTTTTTTTTTATAAATGATATTATAAATATATTTTCAAAATAGGAAGTGGTAATTATCATTTTCGTTAGCTATTGTTATAAAATTAAAGATTATTTGTATGTTTAGAACGAACAAGTGTTATAGGTATGAAATATGTTTGCAAAACATATTAAGTATATAATCGTATCGATAAATGAAAAACAATTTTGTATTCATTTATAAATTAAACGTTTTATGGCGCCGAAATGCCCTGAAGTCTAAGAAAATTGAAGTATCATACCTACAAAACGAGAAATTTCCTTCTGATCAATCTCCATTCGAAATCGGTGGTAATCGTATTGATAGCAAAGAGAAAATAGATTCTTTGGTGATGACTTCGAATGATAATTGATCACAAGGAAAATATTTGTAGAAAAATATATTCTATTTAAAATAATTGTTTACTTTTTAGTCCATTTTTTTAATTTGGTTCTTTTTTAATACTCGACATATATAAATATGTTTTGGTATATGTGTTCGTAGAATCACGTTATTAGTCCATTTCCGCATTTCCATTCTTCCATCATCAAGATAACTCAAGAACAAAAAGAGAAAAATAGATGGCGAGTTGAAATTTTCGCGACGTATATAGAATAAAACGTCTAAGTTCGTGAATGAGCAAAATCAGTCCATTGGATCTAACTTTATATGTCGAGTATCTAAACAAACTGTTAATTGTCATTTTCACATTTTTAAAGTATTTACTGAAAAAAAGAGAACGCTTGGAGTAGTCACACTTTAATTTTCTTAGAAGTGAAACAGAAACTTTATAAAGGATGTGAGCCAATGATCCTAAAATAATTTTTTAATTAATTTTTATGAATCAAATCGGAAACTTAAAAGGAAGATAACATGAATTTATGATTTACATTTGAATTGAAGTAAATTGTATTGTGATTACAAAATACTTTATGTGCAACTTTGATTTACTACCTACGTAGAATAATTATGTTATTAAACCAACACCTAACCTAATCAACACAATCTATTATACAATTAAAGAAATTTAAACAAAATACATAAGAAAATTTTGAACTAGATATAAATAATAATATCTTAAATATATAAAATTCCCGTGTCACAATGTTGAAACGCGATAAACTCCGATAAACTACTAATTCGATCTTTTAATTGAGATAAAAACTATTCGAGAGGATATTTTGTATCTCGAATATTTTCTTTTTTTATTGCAAAATTAACTATTTTCGTACTTAATTGCCTATAAGTCCCATAAGTTTCTAACAGATGGCAGTCAGTGTAAAATACTAATTTGGTATAACCATTCAACAAGTTTTGTTTTCTAGCTTGGAAAGGCATCCAATACACAAATATGTTCTAATCAATTACTGGGTATTGGATACAATATCT
Source organism: Chrysopa pallens (assembly GCA_020423425.1). Lineage (NCBI taxonomy): Eukaryota > Metazoa > Arthropoda > Insecta > Neuroptera > Chrysopidae > Chrysopa > Chrysopa pallens. Next base: position 39,138,586 of record CM035594.1, read on the forward strand.
ACATGCAATATGCAATGTATCAAATTGTTTGGGTAAGCATCGAATGGTTTTTTTTTTTAAAAACCGGGAGAAATGAAGTTCTGTCATGGAGGTTTTGTATGGGAAAAAATTTAATGATTAATTAATGTGTTCTATGGCATGATAGTGAGGTGCGGTTTTTGGCATTTGATGTGGAATAATTACGGAAAATAATAAATTTGTTATTTTGAAAATACCAACTTTTGTTGGAAGATGCGGTATTCTGTAATCTATGTGTAATCATTTCAATATTATACATAGCAAATTGCAAAAGATTTATATAAGTATTTTTTGAGCTATTTGGGGGCGAAAATTGAAAGAAATACAATGCATATTACATGTAATTTAAGTCAACACCTTGTTAAAAGCCCACTCCTCTATGTCAATAATAGCTGTGGATAATCGCTGTTAAGCTATCTTTTGGATATAGAAGGAGTTAAAAAAATAATAATTTCTTACAAACAAATTTTTGAACATTTCTCTAATTCAAAACACATTGTGGTAATTTTTAACGCATTGTACGATCATTTATAAAATACTTCCAAAGTGTTTATGCGTATTCAAATTTCATTGAATAGCAGTTAGTTGTAATTTATCGAATTGTAAGCATTTACAAATACAATGCGTTAACAGTATTAAGTGAATTACATAACACGTGATATCTGTTTAAACTCAAATTCATTCATTTAAAATTTTATTTATTACGTATTTAAATTACACTTAAATCAGTCAAAGAAACAAATTTATTTACAACTATCCATACCCTCCTTCATGACGGTTTACTTCCAGAACTTGCTATAGAAAAGCGATACTCCTTTATTAATCAAAGATTATAAGCGTTCGTATGTGACACATTTTTTATATTTAAAATTTGTTACTGTTTATTAACAAATTAATTTTATTTTTTTACTATTTAATTAATTGTAATTTTTTTAAATTTATTTATTAGACGTTTGGAATACAATTCACATACAAAAAGATTTTTAATTACTTTACACATTATTTTATATTGAATATTTGTGACATTTCATTAACAAATTTATTGTTATTATAATTCATTTTTTTGATATTTTTTAATACAAAATTATCTTAATCTCAATTTCCATCTTCTTCATTTGTACACCGAGATTTATAACATAAAAAAGATAAATATTTAAAAGCCTCCGAATAAATTCTATAAAATGGACTTTTTCAAAAAGCCTATTTAGAATGTTAGAATGAATTAAATTGTTTTGTTCTTGTTATAAATTAAAAACAATTCTTCTGGAGTTTTTTTTTTTCGAAAAAAATTTCATTGTTTGAATTTGAAATTTAATTATGATAAGAATATTTTTAATAAAGAAGATTTTCAATTACGGTTAACAATACAATAAAACGCCATCTACCTGATATCATAGATATCAGAATTCAAAAATACTACTCAAAACAGTTGTGGAGGACACGGGAAGATATGTTTGATTTACATGAGCGAACTTATCATTTTGCTCATTCATGAACTTTAAATTACTTTTTATGTTTAGAATACGTCACTAACAAATTTTCAGTTCGCAATCTCTTTCTGTTTTTGAGTTATCGTGAAGACGGACTATACCAAAATTATATTGTGCGGTCAATATTAGATAACGTTACAAACTTTAGATTAAAATTAATATATTCTGACAGATTATGTATGTCGAGTATAAAAATATCGCTATAATAATTAATCGTAAAGTTAGTTTTTGAATCGTTTGTCATATTACTTATACAAACTTTATTAAGACAATTTGAACATAAAACAACTACAAACCTCATAGGACCAAGTGCATGGAATCCCAGCAAATTTTTGAACACATCGACCGACTTCAACATCCTCATGATTCGTATACAAATTGTTTAAACAATATTGTATATGTGGTGCAATACGACGTAACGTTTCACGACTCATTATAATACCAGGACCACCCATACAGAAGTTCTCATCATATTCTAATGATAACAAACCGAATTCTTCATTATTACCACGACCCGCTTGTCCAATAAATTGTGCTTTCGTACTATTAATTGAACGTAAAAATGCTTCTAAACGTTCTGCACGTATATAAACATCATCATCGGCACGTAAAAACCATTCATATTGATCCAAATAATTATCATGCATATATTTAAGCATTAAAAATGATTTTTTCTGTGGTGGATAACTATCATCGACTGTTTTTAGCGATACTAACGGTATTGAATTACTATGTGATTGTTCTGAACTAAAGAACAGTATTTTACCAGGTATTTGTTTACCCCATGTATTATAAACAGCTTTAGCACGTGTTTCTAAGTATCTAGCAGCCGTCATTACACCAACAAATATTAGTGTTTTATCGGGTAATAATGTTGTTTCATTTATATTAAGCGGTTCCATTTCAATTGTTGGTTCACGTAGTTTTTGATTGTTAGCAACAGCCATTGTACAATTTATTGGTAACTGTAATTGTTGCCTTATGAAATGACCAATAAATATTCCAACGAAGATACCTAATATTAAATGAAATGTTCGTTGTTTACGTGCCATAATAATTGTTTATTAACATTATAATAATATTAATTAATTTGTTCATTTTTAAAATTTATAAAATCACAATAAAATGACAGATTCACTAAAAAACTATATTTGTAATTTTGTACATTATTTAAAATCATTTTCCTAATCAATTTGATTTATTGATTAAAAACAAAAAAAAAAAACAAAAAACTTATTTATTAATTTAATCGCTCCGTGCATTTATTTAGTTAATCATATTTATTATTTATAAAACACTTGCTAAATAAATCGTAAAAACACACTTAGAACACGATGACAATAATTCCGCGTCGCGTCACGATTCACACAAGTAGTTTTGGCGACTAAAACTACGATAGCGGCTAAATATTTTTACAATATTCATACTCACACGTCGCTATTATAACAGTGAACGGTGAACTAACTGAAGGCTGGTGGACTTCACTGCACTTCAGACTCATACAGTTTGGTGATGATGTCCAATGTGTGTTCAGTTGTCCTCGTCTAGTTTGTATAGGTACACTGCGTGTATGTATAATAGCAATCTATATGAATCGAATCTTAAAACATCTTGAAGCTTATTTTACACGATTCATTTGTTGGGAATTTGTAAAAAAAAGTGTATTTTATAGTATACTTACATCGAAGACAATTATAAGATTTTGTAAATATATAAGACTGAAGATTTTTAAGTTTGAACTCAAAGATATGTAATAAATATATAGTATGGGTTGGGTTGGGTTAGGTTTGGTTATGTCCGGATATGTTAGGTTGGCTTAGGTTAATCTGCTTTCTCAGAGATTTACCGACAGACTTTCAGCGATTTTTAAAGATAAATTTATTATTGATAAGCTATTTCTTTTATAAAGATTTTCACCGATTTTTAAGGATTTTTTTTAAATATTTACTATTGAATTAATAATTCATTTTTTTCTAATTATTATTTATTGTATTTTGAGAACGTAAATCCTTAGAGGAAAGAATGTCTCGCGTAACGTTCAAGCCTGTAAGGAGTGTTGTTTAGAGCCAAAAATAGTGATAAACGTAAAAATATATATTATAAAAATATATATGAATTCATTTGATATATCAGTACATAAAATCTTTCAAAACTAAATATACATAAATTAGGTAAAACAAAAAATTAATTATTCAGTTTCATTGAAAAAAGAAAACAATTTTTTTATAGTAAATTTATAATATATCAGGAAAAAAATACGTTCTCTGTGTGCCATTTTAATACAATACAATTATAGACTCTATGTAAAAAAATTATTGATTTTGAATGCAAAGCGTGGAATTAAAAATATTAATTTTTACATATTAAAGTCAACATATTAATTTTTATATTTTAAACGAGTATTTCATTAGAAAATAATACAAAATAAAAGTTACGTTGGTAAATTTTCTTAAAAATGATGTAGTAGGTACGATATCGATTGTATTGTTCCGTGTTTTTTTTTTTCATTATTGTTGGAAAATTTTGTTTAAAATATCAAAAAAGTTTGTGGTTAAAATTTAATATATATACATGAAAAAAATAAAACTTCGTACATAAGTTTCTTATAATTTAATATTTAAATTCCTTTGTAATGTTATTTAGGCATGGGTCGCATTCTATTTGGATCAAAGTTTATCTATTGATATCGGAAGTATTGTGATTAAATTTGATTAATTTTTTTGTGTCGATTTCAAAAATTTTGTATGTATATTGACGTTTTTTACAAGTTATACGTGGAATACAAGGAATACGTGTCACTTAGCTGTAGATGCGTAAATGAAAAAATCCATAACTAATAACCTGTCCTAAATAGTTTTATACCTTTTGGTGAAATCTACATCAAATTCAGATAACCAACCCGTTTTGGTGAGATGTGTGGACAGACAGTTGTCTGTTTTATAAATTAGATTTTTTGCATTCGCCATATTACCAAATTTGATATAATTTTCAAGAATTTTCAAATTTCATAATTTGCCCTATCATGAGTGTCAGTATAGATCTAGACATAGATAGTAAAAATTATTCCGGTCAGGGAACTTATGTAAGAAACGAAGTTCTTTAGATTATCTTATAAACGTAATTTAATATGTAGTTTATTCATCATATTAGTTTATTTTGGACTGGCTCAATGGCCGAGCGAGTAAAGACATCTCTAAACGCTTGGTTACTTAGATATTGAGGGCTCTAATCCAGACAGCGATTATAGTTAACGGGATGGTTGATTTATCACGCTGTCGTCGCTTGTATAAGAACGAAGTAACGAAGCGTACTGTAAGCTTCCTAAAAGAACTTCGTTCTACTATAGAGAACAAAAGTAAATCGTGTTAATATATCAGTATACAAGAGAGTCAATCGAACGACCAGTATTCAAATTTCAATATGCGTGATTGCTGATCAGTGAAGTAACTTTGTGCAAAATACATATCAAATCACAAACATTAGTAAAGTTTTCAAAATGTAATCTTACACACACAAAATAAATACAATTTGTAAAAATATTCATTTACAGTTTAATAAGCAACATTCCACCAAGTCAGTCAATAAATAGACTATTCAAAATAATTCTGAAATTCTGAGGTCTGAACTAAAAGTCTATATCGTGTAAGCGCACCATGATATACGAATTAGCCCGTCACAGAGAATCGTCAAAAGAAATGAGATCTCTATAATAAACACAATCTCTAATCTATACTAATATTATAAAGAGGAAACATTTGTATGTAAGTATTATTTTATGTAACGAATAAACTTAAAAACTTCTAGATCGATTTGGAAAATGCTTTCATCTTTGGGACGCTACGCCGGGTGACATATGCTAGTTTTTATTCCTGTATTTTCAAGGGAACTACGCTGTTAAAACTGCGTGACGTCCGCTAGTGTATTATATATGTATTTTTTTCAGTTTTCGCCAAGAAATAACTTAAATATAATTATGCACAATCTACACAAGAAAACGGGCAGCGTATCAAAAAATTTTTCGTTTTTGTTTTTATAAAAAAAAATTCGATTAATTTAGAGATGTATTAATTGTTTGACGATAAATTAATGGTAATACATTAAAAAATTTGAACAATAACGATACGATAGAGAGAGGTGGCCAATGTTGCTACCGTCATAGAGATAATATCAGGTGAGTGACGTCTACTGCTCATGTAACTACTAATTTACATATTTAATTTATTATTTAAAAGGATTTTTTACAAACTAAGAACTAAAAAAATTATTATCAAAATGTAATGAAATTTGACATACCTACATAGCCTTAACAAGAAAACGGAGGTTAGAAACAAAATTAGTATTTTGTTTTTTTAAAGGAATTTTTTGTATAAAGTCTTTGTCGTACCATCGGTTTTCATGTTTAGATTTTGCATACAAAAATTTTAATCCATTTTTATAGTTATTATTACAAATATTAGCCTGTATTCCGCAGTTTTTGTGATCCACTGAAAAATCTTAAGCATAGCCTTGAAATCCTGAAAGACATATCACTTATTTTACAAATGGGCGCCTAGTTTTTGAGATATCACTTGAAATTAGTTCAAAATATTGACCGCCTTGTCAAATTTTTGGTGATATTTTCCTGAACCTTTATATCCCCTTAAAGGCCTTAAACCAGCAATAAAATTTTGTTTATATTTTTTGTCGATTTTTAAGGTATTCACATTTTCGAATCACAAAATCGTTCAAATGTAGTATAAATGCAGTTTATTCTAGCCAATGAATACACTGTGCTACCCAGGATAAAACATTTTAGTATCGTTATTCTAAACACCCTATGCTTATGTTAATTACAAATTCGCAATCAACGATCTCAAGAACCTAAATTCGAATGTTACAGCCGTATTTGATGGAATCTATATATAATAAAGTGATATAGTTTTTCAAATGACTGTAATTTTGGTCTTTTAAAGATAGAAAGCAAGTGACATCGATATATTTTCACTATCAGAATACCCGCACTTTCAAATCCAAGAAGACATTCGTTTTTAAAAGCTCATTTTTTTAAGACTATATATTATGTTGCAATTGGATCGAATCACTAAAACATGTGTAGAAACTTTCTTACAAAGTTTTTAGTATTTTTAGTAAAAATGTAAATTAAAATTTTTTCTCAATATTTATTTTATTTAAAATAAAATAACAAAAATCAACTAATATATTAATATTTGTCTATCATAAAATTTTCTCATAATTAAAATAAAGTAAAGTAAATTAACGAATTAGCAATGTATAAAATGTGTGTAACTTGTACTATTAAAATTCTTATAAGAATAACAAGTATGCGTATGCCAGGGTAGATAATTTTTGAAAACAAAACAAAATTATAGTGGAATGAAACCAATTGGAAACGAAAGATAATATGATAATAATGAAAGGAAAAATAAATTACGGGCGATCTGAGTTCGGGAAGAAGGGGTGAGTTTTTAAGGGTAAAATTCGGTTTATCTGAATTTCCAGCAAAACTACAAGTCCTATGGAAAAAAGGTAAATGGCAAAGTTGTAGGTAATAAAAAGATCTACATCTTTTGTATTTATAAACCCTTTTTTCACATATACTCAAAATTTATGTGAAAATTCAAATAACCCAGTTTTTAGTTTTTTACTTTTATCTTTTACAAAAAAAATTTTTTCCACGAAAACTTACCTTTTTATATTCCAAATACATTGTAATTTTTTTGATTTAAAATATTTATTTTTTCACCTTATTTTGAATAAATATCGATAAAACACCATAATTTTCAATCGAAAAATTTTGAGGTTATGTGAAAAAAGTGTAAATACAAAAGTTGTAGATCTTTTTATTACCTACAACTTTACCATTTAACATTTTTCCATAGAACTTGTAGTTTTGTCGGAAATCGAATAAACCGTGTTTTACCCTTAAAAACTCACCACCTCCTACTCCCCGAACTCAGATCGCCCGTAATTTATTTTTCCTTTCATTTTTATCATATTATCCTACGGTAATTTTCTTCTATTTTTATCATTTTTTAAGGCTTCTACTCAGGTCTACTTGTAACGAAATTTCGCAAGAGTTAGTTAAAAAAGACAATATTGCTGATGATAACTAAATTTGTAAAAACATTATAAAATAATAATAATAACAAATGTGATAAATATTTTACAATTTTTATACACCTGTCTAAATGAATATGTTTTGAAATGACAGTGTTACCAAGTAAATAAAAAATTTCAATCGTATAATTAGTTACAATGTTTGTGATTTGACATACAGAATAATATTCTGTTTTGTTTAGATATTAAATTTAGTTTTCTTATTATTAATTGCATAAATAAGGTAAATTTTTCTATTTAATTTTTTGATTTAAAATACGTAATTTTAAAGTTGGCGGTATATATTACAACGTTGATTAATAAACAATACATGCTGCGCAGGCGTGCGGTCGATAGGTGTCTGGCGGATATGCGTTTGAATTTGCGGTAGCATTCAAGTAATATTACGTGTACCAAAAATAAATTAAATGAACTATTTATTGGATAATTAACCATAATTCCTACTATTAAAACAAATTGTAAATTTTATTTTAATAATATTAACTTGACTTTAAAATAATATTTAACATTTTTTTTTTAATGAATGTTGAACTTCACCTTTGTTTCTCATTAAAATCAAACGCATAATATTTTTCTCAGAATAAACTACATTTTGTTAAGTTTAGAATTATTTATCAACTAAACATTGTTAATTTTTAAAATTTTATTATTGAAGATAATGATTATGGGTGATTATGATATTCATAGTATGTTTCTTAGTTGGTAGCGGCGCTCTGAGCACACCTTTCTGAGCCGACGGAAGTAGTGTAGCTGCCATTACAGTAGGATAGCTTGTCGTGTGGGAACCGGCTGTTGGTCAGTTTAGTTAGCATTTATTTAGTGGTTTAGCAAGTAATGCGAGTTCCTCAAGACATGGATGACGATGAAAAAGGGTATTTATAACATATTTTTTATATTTAATTTTAAAGTTGTTATTGTTTACGTTTATTATTTTGATAATAATCGTATTTTAGGTCATGACGTGCTTAGGCTTGGCACAAAAACCTCATGTTTTGTCGACCTTACTTTATATATAGTACTTTTATTTAAGTTAATTTACACTGCATTATGTTTGTTTTAATTCATATTTATAAAAATAATCGATGTACAGAAATTTATTTAATATTTTTCAAGCCACATATTGCTTATGTGTAGTGTAAACCGGCTTTAAGCGGGCAGCGACCCCAAGCCGTTTAACTGGCGTTGTGAATGGTTAAATAATGACAATATATTTTTACCGTTTTATAGGAGGCAAAGTTATTACGTCTAAGCTTTTAAATTAAAACTATAAAATGCTTTTTTTATCCACTTAATTTTAGAACGAAATATTTAATATTATAATGTTTATATTTTTTGTATATCATTTATTATCCTTGTTAGCAAAAAATAATTAAACAAATTTAGTTTTGCATTTATAAAAAATTAAATCATACTTAAACTTAAGGGGAGCCAACTAAAACAATTTATTTATATATGTTATTTCTACCAATGAAATGCAGAATTTGAAGAAGGTTCATTTAGAGCTGCCTACTTTGCCAATTTTTAAATGTTTATATCTATTACTAATGCCTTCATTTTTAATACATTTTAACAGAAAACTGTTTGTGGGTGGATTATCATGGGAAACATCACAAGACAATCTACAGCGATATTTTTCGCGGTATGGCGAGGTGATAGATTGTGTTGTTATGAAAAATTCTGAATCAGGTCGTTCTCGAGGTTTTGGTTTCGTCACATTTTCAGATCCAGCTAATGTTGCACTTGTATTACAAAGTGGTCCACACACGCTTGATGGCCGGTATGTTTTTTTGGTTTAATATTTAATATTGAATTTCTAAGGGTTTGATCGATTGCTTGTGGTGTGTACTTAAGGTTTTGCTAAATATATTTTATCAATAAATAAAATTAGTTGGGTTAAATTTAATAGTAATAATTTACAATACCAAGGAGTATCACAAACCGAGATTATATTACAGTAAACTTTTAACTTTGATTTAATAATAAATCTTTCTAATTAGTTTCAACTAACCTCAGCTTTTATTTGGCCTAAATTCCCCTCTACCGAGGTGAAATTTTGGTGTTGTATTCTATACCTAAAGAATAAAATCAAGATCGTGAATGAATAAAATCGGTAGATTGGATCCATGGCCAAACTTTTTAACCATAAGAAATAGCAGATAAAGGTTTTTTTTTTAAATAAACAACTTTTGTTTTAAACATTTTCTTGGTAAAATGTTTGAACTCACCACAATTTCAACTCAAATTTTATTATTATTTTTTAACACACCTGTAATTACAAAACGTATTATTATATATGCCTTTAAAACCGTACAGACTGAATATTTATCCTATTTTATAAATACTTAATAAAAATGGTTCAAGCAATGATATTCAATCATATGTCGAGTATCTAATCAATTAAATCTGTTTTCTTCACTATTTAAAAAATCGCTTCGATCAATTCTTACGAAAATATTTGTGTTTATTTTATTTATTCGTAATTGTATTATTTGTTTAATTATTTAGAACAATCGACCCTAAACCGTGTAACCCTCGCACATTACAAAAACCAAAACGTGGTGGCGGCTATCCAAAAGTTTTTCTAGGTGGATTACCTTCAAATGTTACTGAGACTGATTTGAGGACATATTTTACTCGTTTTGGTAAAGTAATGGAAGTTGTTATTATGTACGATCAAGAGAAGAAGAAATCACGAGGTAAGTCTGTAACTGATAATTTTTTTAAAGTTATATTTGGCGCCAAAATATTAATTAATATTGCTCTTTTCATGAATGTAGTTGAAAAACTTTTATCTTTCTGTTAACTTTTAGTGAGTTACAAAACTCACTCTGACAAAACGTATTTATAAAAATATAATAATCTCTCTACTCATCCTTAAAATTTAAGAAAAAATCTATGAAAAGTATAATCGGGAAAGTACTATTTCACTTACTGTTAAATACAAAAAAGTAAATTAAAATTTTGAAAACATGCTAAATGTTTTATCTCTTTTAAAACTTTTTAACTGTAGTAGTAAATTTCAAACATTACGTATCAAAATTCTATAGTTACTATCACGATCATCGATTCTGTAGAAATACCTATAAATTTATCGACTTGAATTTGTAGACAGATTGGTTGTGTGGCATTTTAATTTGTTTACATTATTTTTTATATTTATTACATTTGAAATATTTATAATTGAAATATCAACTGATGTTTGTTTATTCAAATTCATTTAATATACTTATTATAGTATATAACGAATCATTACATAAATACTTTAGATACTGTAGGTAATTAAAAACTTAAATATTGAAATAAGTAAACCATGTTTTGATTATGTTCTGGGTTATATAAATTTTATAAATAATAGTAGTATGTATTTTACGAATAAAATTATATTTAAAAAATTTACCCTTCAAAGATACTATGTCTCACAAAAAATCTTAAATCGAACGACAGGGAATCATGAAAAAGAGGAAACGATTAAACTCTATTATCTGTTTTTATTTGGTATCATTTTTGATCATGTGTCTAATTTAAGTAAACAATTCCTAATTTTAATAATATCACCAGATCAAATTAAGTGGTATTTTGTTCGATTAACATGACGGAAGAAGAAAATGGTATTTTGTTAGAATTTATTAAGATAGTTTTTATCGGTGTTTACGTCCATTTAATGCCTCAGAAATTAAAAGTTTAAAAATTTTCAATTTATCCTTATCTTAATATCCTTATTATTTATTTCTGGTTTTTAACTCCTAAAATTAATAATAGGTAATTATATTGTATTTGAATATCTTGATATGCAGGTCTGCTCCCAAGTACCTTTTCAGTTTTATATTATTACTTTTCTTTTGCTCCAATATAAAAGGTTATCTTACGGTAGCTGCTTGATAATGAATAAGAATACCCCACAAAAAGTTACTATAAATTTAGAAATATCTCCATTAATGATGAAAACTAAGTTTTCTGATAGGTAGATAAAATATTTGTTTTTTGCAGGTTTCGGTTTTTTGTCATTTGAAGACGATGATGCAGTTGATCGTTGTGTGTCTGAACACTTTGTGAACTTAAATGGTAAACAAGTTGAAATTAAAAAAGCTGAACCACGAGACGGATCAGGTGCCGGTAAATTAACTGGAGCAGACGCAAGTGCTTGGGGGCCACCGCAAGCACCAATGGGAATGATGCAAGGGCCAAATGGACAAATGGGAGGTCCACCAATGAACATGGGAGCACCTATGGGTCCAAATATGCTACAAGGATATCAAAGTTGGGGTACATCTCCTCAACAACAAAGTTACGCAGGATACGGTACACCATCAGGACCAGGTTCATATCAAGGATGGGCAGCTCCACCTGCTCCTCAAGGTCCACCACCACAATGGGGAAATAATTATGGTGGTCCACCTCAACAACAGGGATACGGATCATATGGTAAGTGAAATTTAAATGGGTTTTTGTTTTCAAATAATTGAGTAAATGTGACAAATTGAGCATTTCCCTTAGGTCCAGGAACCGGTAGCGGAGCGGCTAATTGGAATAGTTGGAATATGCCTCAAAACAGCCAGTCAGCTGGACCATCTGGTAAATTTTTTTCCATCCTTTTTCGTTATAGAATGAATGAGTTTAGATTTTTATGAACTATCTTATTTGAAAGAATAGATGTTATACAAAATACTAAAATATTTGTTATAGGAGATATGTATTCACGTCAACAATCTGGTCCAGGCGGACCAGCTACTGCAAGTGCACCTCCAATGGCTCAATCAACAACAGCTGCTAGCAAACCTGCTTCTGATTATTCAAGCTATGGAGCTGGTTATGGTACGGGCTATGGCGCTGATGCAACTGGTTATGGACAACCACCACGTTCATACGGTAGCGACGCGGGATCCCAAGCTGGAGGGTATGCCTCTCAGCCACCCAACGCAGGTGCAAAACATTTCAATGATTTTAAAGAGTGGCCCAGCTCTTGACAACTTTTTGATAATATTGGGGACAATCCGGCTGTTATTTCCGGCCAGCCTGATAACACTACTTTAAAAAATTATTATCAACCAGAACTTTATAAAAATGCTGCAACTAATACAGCACAAGCCACTTTTTATCCAGAAAGTGGCGTTAAATTAAATGTTGAAGCTAGCGTTTATGCAGCTCGTACAGGCGCTTATCAGACCGACCTGAATACAGCCGGATTGAAACACATTGAACATAAGATGAATAACGTGAATATTGTGTCTTGCAACAGTTGGACACGCGCTGGCGTGATTGACATGAAGAGAGCCGGGCTGGTCGCACCTGCCAAACTTAATTTCAATGATTAACAGACACGTCACAGACAAATCACTGTATTGACCAACGAACCATATAAAAATACACACACACACACACCCAAATTCAATCCAATGATGTACGTGTACACCCAAGGAGATTCATTAGTGTGCATATTTTAATTTTAACAATTGGATCATTTTTTAGTTTTTAAGACAGACAGACAGAAATGTTGACTATTTTTAAGCACTGCTCAAGTTGTCGTTAAGCATATAATAATTAAAAACAAAAAATACATAGCATTATTAATCGTACCCCTTTTTGAAAAAACTTCATCGATGCGAAGTTTATGTCCCAGTGTTTGAGTCTACTACAAAATATTCTTTGTCGTTCTAAAGTAATTAAGAAAAATAAACAAAAACATACAATAAAATAAAAATGATATAATAATTAATTAAAAATATTCTGCATGTGTTTATTTATTTTTAAAATATTTTTTGTATATTTTGAATTTATGTAAATATTTTATATATTTTATATATTGATGAAAATGAGAATTATTGTAGGTATTTAGATAGATTTATTAGACTGACATGATGACAGTGACAATGACAGACAAACTTAAAAACAACTCAACATTTAACTCGATAATGTCATTTCATTTATTACCCTATTCTCGCAAGACCATTCAAGCATATTTTAACAATTTAATTATATTTAATATTAATAAATAATAAAAAGAAGCCTTGCCCAATCAATAAAATAATCGAGTATAATGTAATTGATTTTATATTTTTAAATTTAACGTATATAAGATAAATTAAATTAAATTATACTTAAGTATAGTTTTTTACTACAAATATTTGTATTAGACTCACACTGCGTTTTATTTTAATTTAAAAAAAGGTCTCTCCCTAGACTAACTAAATTTAATAATTCTCAATTTTTTAAATATTTGTTACTAATAATTTACTTAAATCTCAAGGATATTTTTTAAATAATATTAATTATATTTAAATTTAGAACAGAAAAATTTATATTTACAAAAAAAAGGACTATAAAATAAAAAATACACAATACTTATTTAGGAAATTTTACAAATGAAAAACATCTAGTTTAATTAATAATTGTAATTTTGACGTAATATTAATTCTTATAGATCTGTTTGGGAAAAGTTGATTCAGGGAAATGTTTGTCCTTAGGTAATATTATAGTTCGTATTATTGTATCGTATCTTAACCTTATTGTAAAAAAAAAAAAACAACAAAACAAAATCTAGCAGTAAGCCGCTAGGCACAATCAATAAAAAATACGCCTGACGCCTTGCACCACAAATGCTCGATCTGACGCCATTGTTCATTAATTAATTAATTATTATATTTATTATTGATAATAAAAGCATTGCTCTGTTAATGTATGTCACCTTTCTTCATCAATATACAATAAATAGCATTTAAATAATAATTGGCCATTTTTCATATTCAACCATCGGATATGATATGACTTATTGATTTTAATAACTCCAAATAATAAATGATGAGGGTTAAGGTGACCATAACAGAAACGTGCGTGTTTCTAATCCAAAGTATTTAATTATTATAAATATATTTTGTTATTAATTTTCCCAAACTATTTATATAGTTAAAAAGTTTTATATGTGAGACTCTACCTAGTTAAAATATTATACAAATTTTAATTCTGACGTATGAGACTAGATAAATATTATTAAAACACTAGAGTATTTTTATCTTACTACATAGGACGATTATTGTGACAACAGTACCTTTTTAACTTTAAGATTGTGTTTGAGTGTAGAAAATTTCGAGGAGCCAATCATGAGCATTTTATAAATCTTATTTATATACTTAGTATATTATGATTATCTTATTAATAATTAATGTAAATCTAAAATAATAAAAAAGAATGTATCTGATTGTAAAACAAAATGATTTGATGATAAACATGTCCACAATGCATATTAGCATATTAAATAGCTGTTACTTGTACTTGTACAGTGAAAATAAACTCTTAGTTTAAATTTGGTTGTGATATTAAATCTACTTTTAATATAAATAATGCTACTTGTAGAATTACTAAATAATATAACTAAAATTAAGTTTTAAATGCAATGTGGACATGTATAAAATTATATTAATTAATATTAAACACCAGATACATGTTTATAAATATTACATTACTAACTAAAGATTTAAAAAAAAAAAACTGATCAACAACTGATTCCTCACTTGGACAACAATTCATCAACGTTGTGTCAATTATTATTCATTAATTATATTTAATTATTTATTGATATTATTTCTTAATTCGTTTATTTTAATTTTTATTTTTCGCTTTTATGTCGTAGAATTAATATTAAATTAAATGTGTGAAATAAATTATTAAAAAAAACTGTTCTGGCGGCCTTTGCACAAAATGCTGATTGGCACCTCTTGCACTGCTCTACACTGAAACGTAGCTTGATATAAATTACGCGTATTTAAATTTTTTTCTAGGGAATTAAAATATATTTAAAACATAGTTAAATTATTAATTAAAAGATTTAAAAAAAAAGAAATTCCTATCTGAATAGAAAATTTAAAGTTATTAATTCACAATGTAGACAATTCAATAAACCTTAATTAGTAATATTTAAAATATTAAATAGCTAGTAAATATTATTCTGTCTGTCTGTTCTGAGTACTCTCCGTGTCTGAGTAATCAGTGAGTATTAAGAATTTTTTGTAAGCTATCCTCACATGTATATGTTACGTGTGTGCACCATCCACATCCACTTGTTTGTCTCTGACATTGAACTTCTGCCATCCAGGATTTTTAAACGGGAGAGTGCAGAACCAAAACAGAAACCAAACCATGAAGCAAGGACTGGATGATGCATCATTATTTTTCAACTACATTACTTGCTAAATATACTAAATTAAAACACTTTATATTATTATAAATATTTAAATTAAATTCGAATAATATGGTGTACCTATTTGAAGTCTGATTTAAATTATTATAATAAAATAATACAATACATATAATTAAAATAGTAATTTTTAAAAAATTAACAAAAAATTCAATTTGATTATTATTATTATTATTACAAAAAAATTATATATATGTATAAAATTGTATTTTTAACAAATGTCGAAAGCTTACAAAATATAAAAATGGCTGCGGATAAACAGCGTGGCACTGTTCTTAACATTTTCATTCATATTATTATTATAAACAATATATATATATTATGATTATTATATATTATTAATTCTATATAATATTAAAACAAACATATTTATAAACAAAAAAACTTCTTTGCTTAGTTTTCCGGTTGTCTGGTTGTAGGAATTATTTGACATTAAACAGAATGGTTCAAGTTTAATAAAGTAGGGGCGCGTTTTTGTGTATTGTTTTTACTATTTCTAAATAATAAATCTTAAAACTATATTAATTTAGTGTTGTGCATATATTAATAATAATTAGTCGATATAATAATTAATTAGTTATTTTTTAAAATAATAAAAATTGTATATTTGTTTCGAATCACAAATAAAAATTAAGTAAATATTAACAAATATATCGACTTTTTTGAATAAAAAAATAATGTAATATTTTTGGGTCATATCAAAAAGCCACAGCACTATTCTACCTTAACAAAATAAAAACTTGATACTAGTTACAATTTAAACTTATTCTAAAAAAAAAAAGAAATATTGTATTGTCAGTTGGAACAACAACTTATTCATCCTCTTAGTATTTAAATTACTTTTAGGTACATATTTATTAATTCAATGCAAAAAACAAATTTAATTAAAAATACAATTTAGAATGCGAGAGAGGTCACTTTTACCTATTTACAATTACAATTTAAATAAAATATTAAAAAAAAAAAACAATTTAGAGTCACAGATTTTAAGATATTAAGTCGTTAATTAAATCTTGTTATTAATTATTAATCTAGTTATTGAGAAATGAAATTTAGAAAAATTTGACTGATGTACAGAGACACATACAGAATAAGTTTTAAATTATAATCTTATATTAAATATAATTAAAACCGTTTACTTATTAGTGTTTCAATTGAAGATATAAGATTTTTTTTTAATTGCTCATTTATTTATTTAAAAAAAAAGTTGAATAAAATTTTACTCCTTATGGTACAATGAAACACTTTTAAGTCGTAAGATTTGTAGATTTAAAAAAAGTATTATTGCTTATGCGTTTATTATTATTATTTTTTTTTTTTGTGAGTATCAACTATGTAGATTTTTCAAAATTTTATTTTTTAAATCGCCTTTAATGATCGAAAAAAACTGCCTTTATTAATAAATAGCATTTGTCAAAGAAAACTTAATAATTTTATACATAAAAATACATCTAAGTAGTTGATACTCGTATATTTACGACACTAAAGAAAACAAAAATTTTTTCTATGAATACCATAAAGTTTGAGATAATTTAAATAATATATCATTAACAATGAAGTACAATACAAAATTTTGTGGTATTGATAGATTAATTTTTTATTAATATGATCTGACTGTTTTTCCTTAATAATTAAACTTGTTGAGTTACTATATTACATTTTGTTATATAACTTGTCCCCTCTTTGTAACTTAAGCAAATTCCTTATGCATTTTTTTTTCCACACTTAATTTGTCCGATAAATATTATTTAATTTATTTTACGTTTTAATAATATTAATGCCAACATGTTGTTTCTTAGTATTCACGCTAATTTATTTGTTACAAGATTTTGTTGTACCTATTATATTAAATATTTGGAATTATTTTGACTAACCATTAATTAATTAATTTAATAATTTTTGTGTATGTTTTTTTTTACAATTTTTAAAAATAATAGCCATAATTTTCATGTTTATTATTACAAACAAAAAACAAATTATATATTATACACAACACTTGTATGTGAAAACAATATCTTTCTTATATATATATATTGAAAAAAAGTATATATAAATATATATATTATATATATTGTAAAATTAGAATAGTTTTAAAAAGAAGTTTGGCGGGGTTAGTCCACTCTAAATAATAGCGTAGAATACACTTGATCGTAGTAGTATCTTTAAAATTAAGCTTACAATTATTACTTGCTATATTTGAAAAAAATTAATATGTATGAAATTACTATCTTAAGACAACTATGATTAAAAAACGTAGTAAAAATTGAAATGTGTTTTATTTGCCTTGCCGTCGGCCCTTTTCGAATATTTACTCTTTTTTCCTTTCGACAATAATTTGGTGTGATATAATGCGTATGAATGGATGAAAAATAACACTGAAAATACTAAGAGTGGGCAAGTTTTGAAAAAAATGTAAATTTAATATTTTCAAAATTTTCTCGTTTATTTATTATTTTTTAAATATATTAGCTGAGTTAATGAACGGTAAGAATAAACTAAAATCGTTGTTATCTTCAAGAATAGATACGATTTTTTAATTTTTACTTAAATTGACAAAATATATGCCTAAAATTTTAGTTGCTTCTACGGTTTCCAATAGCTACCAGCTACTTTTTGTAATTTGTGTGCGAATCTTTTAATAACCTCTGCTGATGCTGTTGCTAGCCTCTACTAAACAGCAATCAGTGGCTAGTATTGTGTTCTCTTTAAATGTATCTCGCGCAAGATTCTTTTATCTTTTTATCGAAAAATATAATAAACTTCTTCAATATCATACATTCTAATTAGGTTCATCGTATGCGTGTGTGGTAAACGATTGACAATAATAAGCTTTTTTTGCTTATGGAAGTATACTCTGTAACACGATTCATATGAATAATATTTAGTGTTGAATTCGATTTCGGCATGATTTAGAGTACAGGCTTTGTTTCTGTAAAAGAAAATAACAGGGTTCACAAAATAACGACAAATATACAAACTTTCCTATAAAATTTTTCTTTTCACATGTATTTTTAGTACTTTTAGTAGTTTTTTTTCACAATAATTATAGCACTCGACATCGTTCTTCAGGATCACTCATATGCCTAATACCAAATTTTTTTACAAATTACTATACAAACATAATGAAGTACGAGTACTAGACACACGAAATGAAAACGTCACATGGATATTTTCGAGAATGGTTGGTTTTTATTTTGAAGGAATGGAAAACGGAAAAAGTACAATACGAAAATTTGAGCGCATCGTAAATAGGTGGGAGGTTAAACTGTCAGATTAAGAGAATTTTCCTCAAGGAACAACGCACCGGGTACTAGCTAGTATTAATAATATTAAAAAAGGAATTGTTCTTGAAGTAAAAACCTTTATTGACTTGGCTAATTTTTAAGATATAAAAATTAATTAATAACTTAGTATTAATTAATATTAATTTAAATTTGCCCAAAAAATTGTTAAATTTGTCTCTACATTTAATATTTAGTTTTAAAATTAGCTACAAATTTTACATAGTCAATGATTATCTATTTGCAAATTTTGAAGTGCTTAAAAAATATTGTTTGTAACTCAACATTATTCCTTACCAAAATTAATTATTCTTCCTTAATCCTCACATCCTATAATTCAGGAATGCTCCACATGTTAGTTCCATCTTTCCGTTCAACACCTGTGAGACGCAAGAGTGAGGAGAGTTTGAACTCAGGTTCTTCACCCGCAGGTGACTACAGTACAGCAGCAGGTGACTCGACATATGCTGGTGGTGGTCCACGGCGAGGAGGTAACTACACGCCCGTACAACAAACGTCATATCATCCTTATCGACGTTAAAAATTTCATCCAAAAACAAACAACTCATGTTCATGATTTCAAACAATCGGTAAAATATATCCCATGGATTCTGTTTGGAGGGGATATCAAACAAATTATTGTTTAATTTTTGCTATCTTTTATATATTTATTTTATTACGACAGAAATTATTTTCCAATATAACTTAACAACGTTGATTTAAATGGATGAAATCGAAATGTGAAAGAGCCGGCAGCAGCAGGAGTGTTAAAAAAAAAAACAAGAAAATAAGTTCATTTGACGTTTTTTATTTTTGTTATTGAATCAAATTGCATTAGTCATTATTATTTTGGAACAATGAATTAAATTTCGTTATTCATTTAATATATTTATATTTAAAGTAAATCGTATTCCGTAAATATTTTTTTTTTGTTTTTCTTAATTATTTCCGTATTATTTTTGACGTGATTATTTTTTTTTTTACTTTAAAAAGAAATCATTTTTGACTATACAATTTGTAGCTGTTACAAAATTAGAATATTATAATAATAACGTTAGTGTATTATGTATTATTATTTAGTTAGAATTATTTGTTTTTATTTTTGATGTATTTGATAATTAATCTACAAATTAACATTTAGTGTTAGTGTATTTTCCTACTTATGTATTTTCCATTCATTATAAGTGTACTCTGTCATTTATTATTTCTATCATGAATATGTGATTTTAAACTATTTTTGTACCTATTTCATTTTCTTTAATTAAAAAGGTAAAAAAAACAAAACAAACAACTTCTAAATCTGAATATGGTTCATCTTATTATACACAGATTAAAAATATTATGCTTTAAAAACGTAGACATTTTCAATTTGAAATCATCCTTTTTTTTAGTACATGATTATTTCGAATATTTGGAAAAATTATTTTTGTAAATTAGTTAAAATGACATCTATAGTTGAATTGAATGAATAGATCAAACAATGTGATAATTATAAGGAAAGGTGTAAGGTAGGATAATTATGTTTGGTAAATTATTATTTTAAAAAAAGGTAAGTTATAAATATTAAGTATTTTTCTCAAAATTTTATTATGTTTTTCTTATAACAATCGAATAGTGAACACATATTTATTTACAAGATTTATGTTTTAATAATATCTCAGTTTTTATAGTTTTTTAAATTTTATGTTTCAGTTTTTCATATAGATATCAAATATTGTATATTTGGATTTTATTCAGTATTGTGTTACATCCGACGAAAATATCTCGAAGTGATTGATACTTTCTAAGTGAATTTTCTATCTTAATTATACGGTGATTATACAATTTTTTTAAATTGTATTCGAAGGCGAGTTGTTCATTCTTTAATATTTTTTATTTTCAATTTAATATCGTATACTCACTCATACTTAAGAGAGAAGGAAAGTATACTTCTAACAAGCTGTTAACTTAAATTACATTTAATATAATGTACATTGTATTTTAATTTTCGCGTACAAATAACTCAAAAAATACTTACCTAATGTTATGAAATTTGGTATGCGTATATTTTACATAAAGTAGTGTGCTTCAATATTATGTTTAAACCCCCTTAAAGGCTATAATTTAAAAATGGAAACTTTATAATGGGAGTTTGTTCACTTTAAATAAAATAGTCCGAGAGGTAAGCGACATAAAAAGCGTTTTCTAAAGGATGGTTTTGGGTATTATGATACAATAATCGTGTTGAGAAATAGCCGACTGTCAGTTTGATTAAGCTTTTGCTGAAGGGCGGACATTAAAGGATTACGTTGCAACTACTTTCTAAAATAGCGGTTGTCGTGCGTTAAGTTTGCAAAATTTGGATAGAATTTCACTGTAACAGATGCTGTCAGTCAGCCTGTTTATTTAGCGTTTGTTATGGGATCAGTAGTATTTTTTATAAAAAGTCTAAGACACATTTTGGTGTTGTGGCCCATATTACAATATTCTAGGCAAGTTCTTTTCCCTTATGTTTTCCAAGAATTTAATAAGATATAATATATCATGAATCTTAATTAAGTCTTAAATGGTGGATTTTGTCGAAAAACATACTTCTTGTAATTGTTTAAACTTATGGTGTTTTTTGTGATTGTATAAGAACCCTTAAAAAACAGTTGAAAAGTTCAAAATTTTTTTTTCGCTGTTTATGGATTTTCTAGAATAATTAAGATCTAGAAAATTCGAAAATAACATTTATTATACGATCAGTCGACTAGTTTATGAGATATTGCATGAAATACACCCGATAAATCGGCCTCTGGATCGAATTTTTGATGTTATCTCAAAAACTACGCATCCAATCGTTAAATAGATATTATTATTGGAATCTGCGGGACAAAATACTACTAGAACATAGCTTTTTTCGAAATCGGATAAAAAATTTTTTTTCGAATTTTCGCAATTTTTTTAAGGGATACCCCTTTGAAAAAATCGAGAAAATCTAAAAATATTTTTTGCTCCCGATTTGGATGAAATCTATGTTTTAGGATAGATTTAGACCTGTAGATTTCAAAAATAACATCTATTTAACGATTGGGTGTGTAGTTTTAGAGATATAATCAGAAATCCGATTCAGAGGCCGATTTTTCGGATGTATTTCATGCAATATCTCGAAAACTAGTCGACCAATCGTTAAATAAATATTATTTTTGAATTTTTTATTATTTTAGAATTATCCTAGAAAATCGATAAATAGCGAACAATAAATTTTGAATCGTTTGATCTTTTTATCGTTTTTTAAGGCTTATACATTATTGCAAGAATTTAATTAAATTAGTATAAAAAAAATACATCCATTAATTTGAACACACGTTTTTAGTTAAGATATTGCTCGCAATTCAGCGTTCAGATTTAAGAAAGTACATTGCAACACACATTTTTTACAACTTTAATGAATGCTCCCCTTCAAACGCTAACGGAACAGACTCATTGACAGCGGGCTATTTCTCTATACCATAAATTTGTCATATCAAAAAATCATCGTTTAGAAAATACTTGCATTTTTATGTCGTTCATATCTCCGGCTAATAAATCTATGTCCATCAACATAGATATAATATTAATATGAATGACATTGATTAAATGAAAGAATCCATTTTTTGCAAAGTAATTGTAATAGAAATAATAAAAATGATAATGGTGTTATTGGTCGTACCCTTATCATGTTGTGAATGACCATTGTCACAGCCACAGCCCATTAGTACCTGTAGTTAAAATAGTTATGATACATAAAGTTCGACCAACCCTTTTAAGAAATCGATTGTGCTTAGGTCACGGCAAAGGTATCAATGAATAAATAATAATATTGTTGTTATAGTTTAAGTATATATATGTTATCAGTGCATAAAACTTTAATTAACTATATCATTTTGTTGGGTTTATATTGTTTTATTGTTTAGTGACTATCGTACTACCTAACTGGCTACAGACAATGTTGTAATAACATTTAGTTTTTATACTCGACATATATAATATGTCAGAGTATATAAATTTTAATTTT
This sequence comes from Chrysopa pallens, assembly GCA_020423425.1. Taxonomy (NCBI): domain Eukaryota; kingdom Metazoa; phylum Arthropoda; class Insecta; order Neuroptera; family Chrysopidae; genus Chrysopa; species Chrysopa pallens. The sequence goes on from CM035594.1 coordinate 39,161,698, forward strand.
TGTATTTATTTTACGAAAACAGGTCAAAAATATCTAAATAGTCATATTGTTTTACATAGTCATAATAGATTTAAAACTGAGTATATTGTCGCTCACATGGAGAGTATATTTGCCTATCGCTTGAATTCTCATAAAAGGCAATAACCAGCATGTGCCAAATATTAAATTCACAGACCCATAGTATCCCTGTGCCTCTCTAAACAACTTCTAAATGGCAATCTTAGATCATATATTTCTAGATATGCTAAGTCTGGTACAGGGTAGATTGACAACGGTAAACAAACATGCTGAAAAAGTGTTAATGCACAAGCCTTCTAACATGCTATAATATTCGATAGTGGGAATATCCTGGTGCGATTATAATTTAGTAATACATGTTGGACAAAAACATAGTGTTGCAATCATATGTTTCCGCTTCTATGATTTTTTTCTTAATCTTCCTTTCTTTATCTACACTTGGTCATTAAAATAAATGTATATAATTAATATACGATTGCCATATCTAGCAGTGTATGTTCTAAGATGACAATGCTATCAATCATCCATAAACAAGTGGGTATATATTTTTGATAGTGACCTCTACAAGCACTATTAATAAGAACAACCTGTAATATAATATACATGGTATTTTTTTCCATTTTTTGCATTAATAACTCCTAAAATAAGTATCCAAATGTTATGAAATTTGGTATGCACAATCTTGACATAAAAATGGAGGACATGTCGAATAGTTTTTCGTGAAAGACCTTTCTAAATATAATATTAAATTTTGATATTTACTTTAGAATCCTTTTTTCGATAAAAACTCTTTGACATTCCCTCTGTTTCACGCCAAGATTGTGCATATTAAAATCATAATATTTGAAAAATTATTTGTATGAACTATTTATTCACGAAAATTGAAAAAATTACAATGTATAATATATTACAGATTGTCGTTGCTCGCAATTTACTTTTCAACTTTTAGAAAGTAGTTGCAACATACATGGTTTTTTTTTTAACTTTAATGCCCATTCCCCGGAAAACGCTAACGAATCAGACCAACGGAGAGCAGGCTATTTCTCTACACCATTAAATTGATATAATAAAAAAAAAAAAAAAAACAGGATTTGAAAAATGCTTTTCATAAATCAGCCTTCGAGAAATTAAGCATGAAATAGTTTTTATTTATAATAAATTAATATTTTTTTTTGCGTTTGAAATTTTGACGTCCCGACAATTTTGTCGCCCTTAATTACGCCTCACGGAATTAGATCTAAAACCGCCACTGACTAAAATATCTATCTAAAAGAGACACTTTTATTCCTCGGGTCGAAATCTTTCTTTTATTATAAACTAGCTGGCCCGGCAAACGTCGTTTTGCCACATATTTCTAATTAACTTCAACATTTTCTAAGTATAATAACATATTCTTAACAACTTTCCTGTATTTCTTAATACTGAAAGCTAAGGCAAATTAGAATAAATAATGATATTAATATATATTTTAAAGCATACCCAGACACGTTGCGGTGACAATTGATATAACATCGATTGCATGCAAAATTTGAAACAGATTGGACGAAGGAATTCCGTTGTCCCATACAAACTTTGCCTCTTCTTTTCATCCCATTAGGGGTAGAATTTCAGAAAATCTTTTCTTATGGGATGCCCGGTATTTGATGTGTAACCCACTATTTGGTGTGGGATACCCGTGACACGAAATATTTATATATACACTCGTGTTTGATGTGGGCCACCCGGTACCTCGTGCACCCACAATTCGTGTATATTGTGCTGTGGTTCTCATATACTTGATGAAAAATAGTAAAAGGAAGTCCAGGACCACTAATATAGAAAAGAAGAGATAAATAAATTCTATTTTGAATAGCTGACCCGGGTAAACATTGTTTTGTTATATAAATTATTTCTAATCAACATCAATATCTCCTAAATATAATAACATATTCTCAACTGTCTATAACTAAATAATGAAGCTGCAGCAAATCAGAATAAATTATGATATTAATTTATATTTTGAAGCATACCCACCCGGTTTACGCGTTGCTGGGTTATTTTTCACATTTTAATAAATGATATAACATGGTTGACATGCGGATGCAATTCTACCCTTAGGGTAAGAATTTCAAATTTTTCTTATCGGATTCCCGGTACATTATATGCACCCGGTATTTACCTGGTATTTGCTGTACACTTGATGAAAGGTATATGGACCTCCTGAACCAAGAATGATTCCGGTAATACTTGAACAATGCGATATTCACACTTTATATAGTTGACAGTTCGTCATACTGCTAGTGAGAAGAGATAAAGAAGTTTTATTTTGAATAGATAAAGAAGTTTTATTTTGAATTTCAAAATTGTATTTTGGTTTCTATGGAAATGATGATTTGTAACATGTGAGAAAAAAAAAGACAAAATATGTTTCACAGCTAGGAACATTTTGTATTCGAAAATTAAATTGTCGTTTATACTATTTTCCTTTACTTATTATTTATGTTTCTCACCGTTTAAACCTTCCCTGAACTTTCACTAATATTTCAAGACCAAAATTAGCCAAATCGGTCCAGCCATTCTCGAGTTATGCGCTTACCAACACATTTTGCGATTCATTTTTATATAATAAGATTTGGTTGGTTCAAGCATCTAATTGAGTAAGATGTGTTTAAGTGTACGCAAACAGTAAAGATTGCTCTTTACATTTACACGACCGTCTTTTGGGCCATTAGGTATTTTCGCTTATTAGATGAGTAAAGTTTTAATTTGAAACGATTAATAATTATCTGTTTTAATAAAAATGACATTGAATATTTGTATATTGTAATTTATTTATATAAATTATTAACCATCGCATCGATATGGATAATAAATAAGCAAAAAAAAAAAAACTAAACTTTCCCATATTAATTGAAATCAATAATAATGATGATATACAAAAAAACAATATTTATTCCACGAGAAAAATTTTTTGAATTCAGGTGTTATTTTGAAATACAGTTTGACCTATATAACACATTATTTATTTATAAATACAATTAGTGAAGGAGCGCCGTTACACTTTTATCTGATGAAACTATGGTCAAAACTACTCCGATGTCAGAGTATATTAATTTTAAAAGTTTGTAACGCTAGGAAATATTGACCGCACAAACAAAATTTTGGTATAGATGTGTATAGAAACACCTAATTAGTTCATTTCCGGTTGTATATCCGTCCGTTATCACGATAACTCACAAACAAAAAGAGATAGCGACCTGAGATTTTGGTAACGTATTTTAAATATAAAATTTGAGTTTAAGTTGGAGAATGAACAAAATCGGTCCATTGGATCCAACGAATCCTTGACCAAATTTAATAAATATTTCATTAAAACAAACAGAATATGACATTTAATTGTAATTATTGGATTGAGAATTGTAAGAATGATCGAAAAAATTGCAATAGTAATTATTTTTAATTGCAAATATAAATAATTACTTATTCATTTCGATTTGTTTATAAATTTTGATAGATTTTCTATATTATATCATATATCATCCACAGACTTCAGGGGATTTTTCAACAGCTGTTAGAAGCATATAATTTTCCAGCACAAATAACACCAAAAATTTATCCAAATGTTATGAAATGTGGTGTTCACAATATTGACAAGAAAGTCTATTGTTTGTCGAAAGGTTTTTGTTAAAAAAACAATTATATATAAAATAAAATATTAATTTTTACCTTAAGAATTTCGGGAAAATTATTCGACAAGCACTAGGTTTTTATATCAATATTGTGCATACCAAATTTCGTAACATTTGGATAAGTATTATTTGAGTTTTTTGTGCTGGAAAATTGAAAGAAATACAATGCATGTTATCTAAATTAAAGATGATTGATATTAAAAATTAAAGATTTTGAAAGGCTGTTTAACTTTGAAGTCTTATAGATCTTATATTTCTTAAACTTTAGCAAAATATCGGTAAGAAATTACAAATTTATTTGGTTAAAATATGTAGCTTTATCAATTGTGGTTATCTTTGCTGATATGCATGTAATTCTTTCCATTTAGAGTCAAAATTTCAATAGTTTTGACTAATTCCGAAATAACGCATTATATGTTGTCCAGTGATCTTCTACTAAATAAATAGACATGGTAGTACATTTGAATATAGTTTTTTATTTTATATACCAATAATACCTATTTAATCCTATTGTTTTTATATAAAGAGGCTTTTTAAAGAGGAACCTACACGATTAGAAATACTTGAAAAATAATTGATATTGAAAAATAATTCAATATCGCACACATTTAATGATATTAATAATCCTGTTTAGCTTCCACATCCTTGATGAACTTTGCGACTATTTTGTGAAAGTTATTGGAATAAAGTGCATCTGATATCTTCGCTATGACTATTTTCTTATCCTTGGATCACCCGATCCGCTTATATATAAAATTTGCGCGTAAAGCTTAAATATAAAATTGGTTTTTCTTACAGTCTGTTGTATAGAATTAATAAAGTAGATATAAATAAGATACAGCTTTCATATTAATTTAACAATTAACGCATCGTAAATTTATTCAAAATATTATTCTTATAACGTGTCAATTTACCGCATGAGTTTCTATTAGCATAGGTATTGTTTGTTTGGCTTGTAAGAACTTGTAGTTAAAAAACGAATTATTTTTATTAAAATAAACAATAAATTTTATCTAAAAAATTCAATTTTTTTTATCAATTCTTTTACAAACAACAATAATCGGTTGTTGTACCAAAAAATATTATAGGTAGATAATAAATACATTTTGAAAATAGCTCGATGAGTAATCAAAAAATAAAAATACACTATAGTAATGGGCGTGTTTGGCCGAAGTTAGTACTTACAAAACATAGTAAGCCAGTCAGCATAAAAAAATTAAAATCTTACAAGCTGACTATAGCGCTTTTCGCTGTCAATCGATTCATCATAATAGTTTAAGTCAAATAAGCTATACTTTATAAGAATAAAATAAATTATGGCAAATGCTAAATCATAAACAATAACTAACCTCAAAATATTTTAAATAAAACAAAAATGAGTTTTATAGCCAGCGCACACCGTAATTCTGATCAGAAAATCTGATAGCGTACACTATCGGATAGTCCTATAACAAATTCTCTTAAGAAAATCTGATCATACTTCAGATAAAAATCTTAAGAAAGCGCATATCATCGACTACGTTCAACGAATTAATGAACTTTCAAATATTTTAAGTTTGTAAATTAATTTTTTTCCTAACAGGTGCCCTACTTCAGATAACATCGTAAGAAATTCATATAAGAAATTCTGATGCTACTTTAAACAGGTATCGAATATAAAATAATAAAAAATACATGCTAAGAGCTACTCAAGATTCATCAGAATTTCAAAATCTTACGGTTTACGCTGGCCTTAAAAGAACTAAAACTCTACCACCGCAATCGGAGTGATGTTCAGAGGATAGATGTAATCTCATACCACTTTGCACTCCTAAAATATATTGTGTAATATAACTATTTCGGCAAGGTTGCACGCGACCAAGGCGTACTTTTTTTAAATACACTTTCTGGTATTAATTGGAAATAATAGTTCAAGGTAAATCTAATGTTTTGTGGGAAGATAAGACAGCAAAAGAAGTAAGTATAAATTATTATCGTATATTATAAAGTTGAAAAAGTATAAAGTTTACAAATTGTTTTATAAGTGAAATTAAATAGAAGCTTTAATTGATAATTATTTAATTATATACTTAGTACATATAAAAAATAATTACCTATGCAACTAGAAACCAAAATGTAGATATTCTTTAATCAATTATCATTTTCTATTGGTGTAAGGAAAAAATGAAATAAAAAAAGATACATCTGTAATAATGACAATCTCTAATGCAATATACATTGTATTTCTTTTATTTTGGGCAAAATGGTCGGAGACCTCAAGTGGGAATTTTAGAATTTACTCGAGCGTGTAAGATAAGTTATGGGAGATACCTTACTACTTAATTAAAAAATACACTAATCGCGTCACGCTCAAATCATCAGATTAGTAAAATGTACACTTTTCAGAACGTAATAAACCAATTATCGATTTTTTTTATTTTTCTGATCAGCTATCCTATACGCGCGGCATTATATGGAGAGCTAATATTTGGTGATAGTATTCAACAAGGGGTAAGATATCTCCGATATCTTAATCTGACGCACTCGAATAAATTCAAAAATCCTCGCTTCGGCCAATAATTAATTATGAAATTTGGATAATTATTTTTAGAGTAAGATATTTGTGCGTGGATATTGAAAGAATTACAATGTATATCTATTTTTCATTCTTAAAGTCCGTCATTTTTATTAAAAAAAAAAAAAAAGTGAAAATAATTTGTACCTATCTAGCTGTTTATTCACAGCTAATTTTTGAAATACAAGCCTTTAAAATACGCAGTAAAACTTGAGTAAATAAAAAATTTTAACAACGTATTTTTTATGATTATAAATTATTTATGCATTGTAGAACAAATTATTGTCATTGAGTTGTTCTCTAGTTAACTGACCGAATAACATATAACAGGAATATCTATTGGGTATACAAGCTGTACCTAGGAGTTTGTGTAAAATTTCAATTCAATTTAAATTATTCATTGAAATATTTTACACAAAATGTAACCTCTCTCTCACCCACTTTTGCAATTGGAAGGGGGTGAGAAAGAGTTGCCGTTAATCCCCCATATTATGCCTGCGAGATTTCGTTAAAATAGGTTTAGACGATTTGAACAATATGATTTTATATGAATAAATAGACTATAACAATTAATAACTTAGTACTAAATAAATATTTTGTGATAAATATTTTGAAGTATAAAATGTCTACGAAGTAATACTAAACAAAATTTGATCGAAATCTATCCAGTAGTTATAGCGTGATGCTCGGACAAGAAAAAACCTCTATTATTTTATTGATGTACATATGAGTAAAGACACTAATTCCTTCATCTATTTGACTATTTAGGCTGGAGGTTGCGATATCGAATCCAGGCAGCGGCAGTTTGATCAATCATAATAAATATTTAAAAAAGAGGGTGGTTGACACTGTCGTCGCCTGGATAAGAACGAAGGAACCAGCTCAATCAACAATAAAATCGCAATATAATTGCCACATTGTGCTAGAAGGCTTTCAGGTGATGGCGTGTTCTAAAAGAGGTTAAAGTGGATCAAAAGGTCTAGGTACAAGGATCGCGGTTGCGGTTCCCGTCTTAATATATCCCTACCTGTTTATATACATAAAAAGTCGACATATCAAAATAACTCGAAAAAAAGAATTTGAGGAATCAAACTGGAGGATTCAAAGAATTGTGTTCATTGGTTTCAATTGAAAAGAAAAATTAATGTATAAATTATTTTTACAAATTTTAATTTTTAAAATGACTGTTAGGATCAAGTCAGCTCTTTTTATTAAACATAATTGTGAGGTCCTAGTTACACCCAGTATATAACAAATATAAACATTTGGTATCTACATGCTTAATACATTAGGCAGTAGAAGTAAACGGTTCGCTAGAGAAATTTAATGTCATATCCTGACATTTGTAATATTTTACATAGTATAAATGGTATTATCAAAATCCTTTCATATGTGTTTGTACTCGTTATTATCAAACATAAAATAAAAGCATTTCAAATGTTTATACATAGGTTTATTATTACATTAACAAAAGCCAGAAGCTTTAAAACTAGTAGTTCTGTGAGCTGCAGACCTCACTAGAAATTTTATGCTAACGAAAACTCTAACTACCGGTTTAATTAAGACCTATTTAGAATTACCTATATTTAAACACACATAGACAGGCATAAAACATTGTAATAGATGGAGTGTTTTGTAATAATGTATAGTGCTTAATATATTATAACTAATCACATTTTGGCAGTCAATGGAAAATAATTAGCTGAGTGTGTTATGAGTAGTCTTTATTTTTGCCACTCTGGTTCTGAGATCTTACCGTGAATGTTCAATACTGTAGTCATAAATAACCTAAATAGCTAAGAAGTGACTAATAATTTTAAAAAAATTAGTGACGAAGAAAGTGAATAATAATTTTAAAAAAAGAAGAGGTAGAAAATAAAACTTAGATTTGTGCCTATTTGAAATAGAATTTTGTTGGTTTTTTTTTTTAAACCATACTTTAATAAAGTATAAAATTCTCTGGGGAGGATGTGGGACTAATTTTATTTAGTTTTTACTTGTTATTTGAATACAATAGTTTATTGATTGCATTTTTTTTTCTGTGGAAAAAATGATAATAGACTAAATAAAAAAAAGTTTATGAGGCTAATAAAAATGTTGATATGTATACAAATGACATATAAACGTTATTGAGCGTAATTTACCTTTTTTGTTCTCCAAAGCTTTTATGGATATGGATTTCTAGATGAATCAATAGTATATCAAAAAATTTCAACGAAATTTTGGATTCTTGAACAAAAAATCTAGTTAGTAAAATTTTCGAAAGTATAAATATATATTACATAATATTTAAATAACTTATCGCAGTAAATTTAATTATTTTTATGATTAGATAACTTTATTCGTATTACTTCTTTTTTTTTTTAAATATACAATACATAACATTTAAAAATCAACTTTTGACCAGCAAAATTACTAAATTTAACAAGTTTAAATGACAATTAAAAGATTTAATTGTTTATACAACTTGTATATATGTTTTGGTATATAACTAGTAATTTTATGAACAGCAGTCATTCTTTATTCAGACGTACCTAAATATAACACCATATTATACCTAAGTATTTGATAAATTAAAAATTAATTGAATTTCCAGAGTAACTAAATAATGGTCTGATTCTGTTCTAAAATTTATCCATTTGTAATATACGTTTCTAAATTTTATCTATTCATGTGGTCTACGAAGACACTGATGGCTTAATGAAACTCTGATATCTCTTAAATTTGTTTCCATTCTGATTAATATTAACTGACAGATTAAGATCAATTTTTGTTTCATTATATTGAGTTGGCTCAATGGAATGTAAAAATATAATACTGGCATCTCATAATTGATCGAAGATTATTGTTTAATTTTCCTCTTTTGTATAAAACTGGTACTTGACCAAAATTTAAAATACTATCCAAGCAAAATTAATGTCGTTAAAGCTAAATATTTAGTCTTACTTTTTATTCACGACATATATAGTATAATATATGTCAGAGTATATTCATTTTAGTCTCATACTAGTAACGCTAGAAAATATTGATCGCACAAACCAAATTTTTGTATAGGAATTCATAGCATCACCTAATTAACCTATTTCCGCAGGTCCATCCACCCGTCAGCAAGATTCCGTTTCTAAAACAAAAAAAAAGTAGCGAGGTGAAATTCAGGTGGTGTATTCTAGATGTAAAAGGTAAGATCTAGAATAAAACTTACCTTAAAGGTAAAGGTAAGATCAAATTCGTGAATTAGCAAAATCGGTGTACTGAGTCCAAAGGAAGAACCATGACTCAACTTTTAAACCATAAAAGATAATCGAAACAACTTTTTGATTAAAAGTAGTTCAAACTTTGGTACTCATATGCCGATTATCTAATTCTGTACTCTGTCAGTTGTTATCTTCACTTTTTACATTGTTTATTTGATTTTCTTTTTTGTAAAATGATGTACATTTATCAATGGCTACATAGTGGACCAACCCATTTAACAGTCACCGCTTAGAATTTAAGAGACCTATTCTGATATGATCATTTTTCGCGGGAATATATCTCTTTAGTTTATAATGGATATAATTTAGGAAAAAATGCATTTTTTCAACTACACTATTTTGTTTAAATAAATTGTGTAAGATCAAAATAAAATATGTACAATTTTTTTTTGAAAAATATCCTGTGTAATATTTTGAAACGTTATTCATTATACCAATTAATTATGAAAAATGTTAATAATACGTAAAAAATGATAATATGTGAAGAATTTTATCAGTATGATATGTCAACACATAATTTAAACAAACCTTTGCCAACAAATATTATGTTTTTTTTTTTTTTTTACATTTGTTTATTAACTTTCTTTTTGATCAATAAAATACACAGGTATACATTATCGATCGATTAAAAACTTTGTACTTAAATGGGACACGCTGCAGTTATGTATTTAAACTAGAAATAAATGGATAACTTCGATATAAATCTTTTTTTTTTTTACATATGTCTTTATTTATGAAGTTTTAGTTTTTAAATGTTCCAAAGTTACACTAGGATATTGTCAGGAAGGAATACACAGGAAAATTCAGTATTTGGTTACAGCTAAAGCATTAATTAAGTTGAATGTATTACTGGAAAAGTTAAAGGAATAAATAAAGTTAGCAAATTTGTTAGAGATTTCTAGAAATGAAAATGTATTAAAATTAAAAAAAAAAAAATTGAATATAGTTAACCTTAAACGTCGGCTTCACCCATGAATTTCTGAAAAAATTTCAAGTTTTCTAACTTAGTCGCTTGGAAATTTTAAAATTTAAACCTCTACCCTTTTGTAGGTTAAATTAAAAAAATTCTTTACTAGTGCTGATGTATGTTATAACAGCATACCCTGTTCAAAAATTTCCTGACTTAGAAATTTAGTCGAGTATACCTTGATCGAATTTCCACGCGCTCCATCACTACTTCGGGGTTAAATTTCCAAAAATTCTTTATTTAATGCTTTAACGGTATAACAGAACCTTCGACTCTTAGTTTCAAACTTTTTAACTTGGTGGTTTAAGTAGTAAATGAATATATCAAAATTTGAAGCCAGCCTTCACCCCTATAATAGATGAATTTCCAAAACTCCCTTCATAATTCACACTTACATCGCATAAGAAATATTCATACAAAATTCCAAGCCTCTAAATCCAGTGGTTTCGACTCCATGCGTTGATAGTCAGTAATCCATTTCTTTTATATATTGAGATTTATTGTGATGAAAAATTGGTGAAAGTTCTTTAGAATAAGAAAGATATGAAATGGGAGAATTGATGAACACATAAAGGGAAAATGACGAAAATAGTGCCAAAGTTTAATGGCAAACAATTTTGATTTGTAATTACATGTATGTAGCCAAATTTTAGAAGACAGAAATTCAAATTATATAATACACAATTTTTACTTTTTACCAAACGCGAGAAAAATAGTTATATTATTATTTTTTTTAAATACATTGTTTAATAGACAAACTTCAAGGAGTGGTCGTTTGATAATGGCTCACAAATTCGTACTTTGTTTTTATGGGACAATAAAATATAAAGAATGTCTATCAATATTTGTAAATCTATCTACTATATAGAGGGAGAAAATGTTATACAGTAAACAGTAAAGAAACTAATTACTTTAGTTTCGAAAAAAAAGTATACATTTTTCGGTTTCCACCCTCTGGACAAAAGCACCTTTTGGCACCATTCTTGGGTTCTGTTATACTTATTGTTAAATTTTCAAGTCAGTCCGAGGTTTCGAAAAATTCTGAGATTCTACTGTTTTTTTTTTTGTTCATTTTTTTTATCATCAATATTAATTATTAAATTTTAAGTTAACTATTATTTTCATCATAGCTAAAAATTAGATTACAAACCAACTTTAGAATTATTTAAATCTAAAATAATATTGCTGATAAAAAAAAAAAAAAAAAACGATGCACAATAAGAAAAGAGTCTAAAGTGAGTATGTGGCTGGAATATATATAAGAACAGTTTAAATTAAAAGATGTACACAGTTCCTCAAAACGAAATTAATCGGCGTTTTTATTAAATAAATAAAAAACATGTCAAATATGGTTTAGTGATAGTGTAAACAGACAAAATGTGTTCTACATTTAAAATTAAGATTTATTTAATCAGGTTTTAGTTATAGATTAAGTTAATAACATATGCAATTAGAATTATATAACCAAGGTGACTACCAGTGGGTATATCAGATCACCATTCAAATCCGTATATTTCAATACAAAAAGTTCATTTATATAATACTAGCAGACCCGCTCATAGCGTTGCTGTGATAATTTTCACAGACAAAAGTTAAAAAAAAAAATTTGCACGTTTTTCACCTCCTTTATTTGGGGTGGGACAATCTGTATTTAGTTCCTTGGCTCCGCGTCACAGAATTTATCTCGAATGGTTCCGGTGATAGATGCGATATGAAAACTTTATATAGTTGACAGTTTGACATACTGCAAGTGAGAAGAGATAAATAAATTTAATTTTAATTTCAAATTTAGATTTTGGTTTCTATGGAAATGATGCTGCAAACCTATCCTATCTTTATAAATTATATCCTATGTGTTATTCTAATGTATAACCTATCTTATTGTAAAATTTCATTAAAATCCATTCAGTATTTTGTGTGCGATAGAGTAACAAACATCTATACGTTCATACTGACACATAGGATATTCATTTATATGAAATTTGAATTATTGCATAAACGTAGACGAATAGACATTGACCAAATATTTAAAGCCTATCTTGCCTGTAATTTCGCATAACTTAAAATACACTCAATATATTATTGTCTGTTCAATTATATTTTATCAGTGTTTTAATTTTTTCATATCGATTATTAAATATTTAACAAAGCGATAAAAATATTAAATTGATAAATATATATTAGCTTTTAACAAATTCATAGGAATATGCGATTTATTAGCGTTTATTGAATACTATATACACAGCACACCTATTTCTTTTGTATTATAATTTCTTCAGAATTTTCATTATAATACTCAATATACATAATATGTCAGATTATATTAATTTTAAGTTAAAGTTTGTAACGCTATCTAATATTGATCATTTCCAACTGTCCGTTAGTCCGTCCATCATCACGAAAATTCAAAAATAAAGTAGATAGCGAGTTGAAAATTTGTTGACATATTCTAAACATAAAAAGTAAGTTTAAGTTCGTGAATTGGATCTAATTGATCCTTAACCCAACTTTTATACTATAAAAGTTAAAAGAAAAGTTCGACTTCTGTTTCAACTTTTGTTTGGAACATTTATTCGTAATATATTTGAGTTCTCTACAATTTTAGCTCAAAGAGTCGAATTCACGCACAAAATGTCCCGTACCATTATCTATAAATAACCCCCAACAAAATGTGGAAAGCGGCTTTATTTTTCGAAGTTCACTTTTATAACTAAATCTTATGTTCTGTTGATGGAGGCTTCATAGCTTAATTGGGTTGAAAATGCAAATAAGCATATTCGTACATCCCGAGGAAGTACTGTGTCCATTATTCGCAATATACTTTATTATAAAAGGATTAACCGCGAAGGTTACTGTTAGACAAAGTAGTATTTTCCAAGTTTTTAGTGATTATTATAATTTTTTAATTAAGTTTTATTCTTATGAATATATAAGAACATAATATAATGTTCATTATTTGCTATATAGATAGCTATATAATTTTTTTTTATTCGTTATTTCTTATATATTCGATAGTGAACTTTAGAAAATTAATTTCTTATTTGTTAATAATTAATTAACAAAATTTTTCAATCACATATCATAACATAAATGACGTCATATACCTATATACATTTTGCTTTCCGTTTTTATGCCAGTGCATAGTTTGATATTTCATTAACATTATTTAATATTATAATTTGATATGATGTCATCAAATTGACATTAAATAATAAATTCACATTATCTTACGAATTAAAGGACCTTAGGGTTATAGCGATAAAAGCATCAAATTCAGGAATTTTTCACTAGTTCATACATAAAAATTTGTATGCTCCAGTAGGGGAGCGGGGGGCAGGTTGCTCCCCCTATACAAAATTTTCTATACCTATAAAAGTTATATAATAATAAAAATAACAACTAAGAGTATTAATTGTTTAGATACTCGACAAATGATTGAATATCCATGTTGGAACTATTTTTAATCATTAGCATTCATAAAATATTCAGCCTATACAGCTCTATATATATGTATTGTATTTTATTACAATATATAAGCTAAATTTCAGGTATAATAGTGGCAAATCTAATAATTTTAGGAAAAAATATTACAAACAAATTTTTCGTCTTTAAATCTTATATTCTATCGTTAATGGTTCAAAAGTGTAATTTTATGATTCAATGGACCAATTTTGTTCATTTAAACGCAGTCTTTATGCCTAAAATACGTCCCTTACTATCTCTTTTCGTTTTTAAGTTATCTTGATGACGAACAGGCGGACGGACATGCAGAAATGAGCTAATTAGGTGATTTTATGAACATCTATACCAATATGTTGCAAGTGGCATTAATATTTAGCGTTACAAACGTTAGACTAAAATTAATATACTATGACATATTATGTAAATGTATAATATAAAAATTGTAATGTGTACGAGCAAATCAAGTTAATGGTAAGAATTGTATTATTATTTATTTTAAAATTGATTTACTTAAGACGCCAGGGAGCTATCCTCGGTCGACCTTGGATCACAACTCAACGTATCCATAATAAAATCATGAATCGCATTTCGAGGGTTAAAATTCGGTTAAAAGATTAAAAGGAGAGTTAAAAATTAAACACCTAAAAAAAATTCGAAAAATTTATTTATATATTCAAATTCTTAATATTTTTTTTACTTATAACTAAAAAAATTAAATGAAAATTGATACGAAAACGAATAAGTTCATATGATTAATTTTTCAGGAAATTTACAGGATTGAAACAGTAATAATAAGTTGATTATCAGTAAGAGTCAGGCCAGGTGGCCATAGCAATGATGGGGAAACTGTTTTTTTCCTGTATAATTAAAACGAAATGACTTTTAACAATTTGAGCTTTTTTTTATTAGTTTTCGAGTAATAAACGGCTAAGCTTTGTAATTTGATATTACGTAAGATTTTAGTACCATAAGTTATCTTTGTTTTCTTTGTTTTCAGATTCAGATTGAAAAGGTAACGAAATTTATAATACCTACATGAAGTCAAAAAATCATTAAAATCAGTCAGGGTAACCTCTGTGACGCCCTTTTTAATACTTTGACAAAGCTTCATTTTCAGTTCATGAACAATCAATATCAATGTAGCAAAAGCAAATATATGAAAATACATTATTTATTTCTCGAATTGAACCAATTTAAATAATTGCAATATTTTTATAACGAAATCAAATTTAATAAATTTATCAACTGTCACAAAAATAATAGATAAGGTCAATTCAATTCAATTTGGAGAATTTAACTTCACTAGATGTTTATTCAAATAAATATTTCTGTTGGCTGCATTTTCATTTTCTGTTATTTTAATTTTGATAGTTAAACAATTTATTTAATTCTGCTTCAGTTTCACACTTTCAATTAACCATGTAAAAATGCTGAAATAATAGAAACCCTAATTATAAACAAGTGAAGATAACAACTAATAGAGTTAATTGTTTAGATACTCGACATATGATTGTTACCGATATTGTATTGTATTGATATCTGAATGGTCTACATGTTATTCTAAAACAATTAGGTAGGTTCCAGTTTTTAAAAAATTAAACACGAGATGGCGGGCGCATGTCAAACATTTTCTATTAGCTAATTGAAAACATAAATTGTGTCAAAGTGATGACATGTAGGAAATGGTATTGGTTATAAATAGGAAGTGCCATTAAAAAGAAATATTCACAATAAAATCTGTTTCGCATAAATTTTTATTAAGTATTAAACAAACAATATGAATAAAAAATATCAATAGAAAAAACTGAACTATATAGGGAATTGTAGTTTTATTAGAATCTACCCCCACAATTGAACTGATTGACTCATAGCTATATTTATATTTATATATATTATAAATTATTATAAGGTATTCTTCATGGTTTTTATTAATACCATTTAAATACCTTTTTGTTTCACCTATTTCAATATCTTTCTGTAATCAAATCTTGCAAGTTACTGATTGAGCTGAAATTCAGCAAAAACATTTAATATAATTTAAAATCTTTCCACCATATTTTGTTAATTAATACTCCTTTTATTTTTATTTAAAACATTTTATATTTATTGAATGAAAATGCAAGAAAAAATTCTTTTTAATACCTGTTTTAATATAAAAGCTTGTATTTAAAAAAATATTTTTGCTTACTTATTTTGTGTGTCAAATTTGAATTGAGCTCTCCTGTAATTTTAAGAATATTTCTTGTTTAGAAAAAAATTTGGTATTATATTTTTGGAGATTTTGAAGATTTTAAGGATGAAATAGGGAAATTCCTAGTTTTCCTATTTCTTCTACCTGTGTACAAATTTCAACAAAATCGAACAAGTAGCATATTTCTACTGTGTATAGAAAGTTAACATTTTCTCCACACGAGGAAGAAATTTTGTCGAAAACTATACAGTAAATTTGTTCAATTTTTGCGTCCAATAACACAAAAAATAATTATCCAAATGTTTTGACGTATTCGGAAAAAACAATTTTAAATATAAAATCGAATTTTGATTTTTTACTTAGAAATTTTCTTTCGAGAAAAACTCTTCGACAAGCTCCCGTTTTTTTATGTCAATATTGTGCATACTAAATTTCAAAACATTTGGATAAATATTTATTTGGGCGCGACACTTAAAAGAAATACAATGCATATTACATGTAATTTAAGTTAACATCTTATTAGCATACTCCTTTATATCAATAACAGCTGTAGATAATCGCCGTTAAGTACAACAAACCCTCGTCAATGTCTAGTTAAACAAGTTGTTACTGGTTATGCGAAACCATAATTTGTTGGATTATAAGGAACTCAATTTTGAGCTATAAGATCTGTAGCAGCACTTTATAATTTCGATAGTCATACGCCGCTGCCCAAAATATTTGTTGGATTGCCGCAAATAGACTATATTCAATTACAGATAGATTATTCATAGTCTGTTTTTATTTAGTCCGAATAATAAACGTGTATTATATTTATATTTAAGTAAAACAAAAAATAATAATCAAAAACATTGTACATGGTGCACTACAACACAGTACAGTACACATGTGTTATACGAGTACATAAGTACTCAAAACATTCGTATAGTTGACTGTTGAGTTACTATATAAACGAATGTTTTAGTTGTTTTTAGTAGCGTCGCGGCGACCGTCATTAATACATCGAACATCAATAACACCACAATCTTTTACGACAAACCATTCATTATTTACTTGAAAAAAATGAAAGAAAGAATGTACACACATAAAATACCAATAAAAAAATGAACAATACAAATTATTTATAAAAATAAATGAATTTAATTAAAAATAAAACAAACATATTTAAACAATATTTTTATATGATTCAAGTTATTAACTCTTTCAATACGAATATATTATATTTGTATACAATTCAACAACTACCTTGATCAAAAACAATCATTGAATTAAAATAGACATGAACAATATCGAGAATACTTTATTTAATGTCTTATCAAGTAATAAATAATAATAATGATTGTGAACGCTGCGTCGCCTAACTAAACGAATAATAATTTTACTTATTTAAAATTTTGTGACTATAAAGATAGCCTACGAGATAAATGAGTAACTTAAGTAATAGTGTTTTAATATCTTTGCCAAAGTTTTTTTTTTTTTTTTTTTTTGAAATATTTCGTGGCCAATAATAAATATTTCTTTTTTTTCATACATCTTAATTCCACATATTTGTGATAATTATTTTGATTAATTAATAATAAACTGCAATCAATTGTATTCTATTCAAAGTGTAAATGAATTTTATGAATATTTTTTTTTAAATATTTGTATTTTTAAAGTTTAAAAGTATTTGTATTGAAGACATTTTTATAAAGTGTGTTTGTTGTGTTTATATTTTGAAAAGTATATCATCTATGTTGGAGTTAATATTACGAGGTATTTATTTATTTAAATCATTAATACTTACTCGGAGTACAGGTAGGTTTTTTTCTTGTGAACGAAAAATTTTATGATATTTACCGACTGAATGTTATTCGTTATTAACAAAAAAGTTAAATTGTGAAAACTTGAAAAATTAGAACGATTTTGAAAAAAATAACACTACTGAATTCTTGTAATTTCTGCGAAAAATGCTTTGTTTTCGTACTATACAATATTTAAGATCGGGAAACCGTTATAATACGAACCTATTTGTATATACTGTTTTCTCACCTTCTACTCGAAATTTTTTTATTTTATTTTTTATCAACATTCCCGTAGATAATTAGATTTTTATGTTAATTTAATGTTTAATATATTTTTTATCCTGATTAATTTTCCATTTCTTATTCAATCTCTGTAGATATTTTTCTGAAATCTTAGTTAACTCACTGGCCTATCACAACTGGGTAGCTACCCGGTCATGTAAATAATGAATTGCCTAGTCTCCTTATTAAAAAGGTGTAAAAATATTATACAAAGTGCGGCTCATTCCATTCGGAATGATATCTAGAAAATTTATCGAAATTTCAGTTATAAATAGTATTTAAAAAATTTTAATAATAGATTCGTAAAGAGGAGAGAAGGGAGAAAATTACAATAAATTGTTTTTTTCCCGACTCTCTAGCCTAACTAATTATTTATACTGTAAATTTAATGTTGAAATTTTAACTATTTACATAGATAAATGAATTTTTAATTCTGATTAGTTCCGAATCCAATAAGGTCATATTTATAGCTGTCGTATCTTTTATTTCTACGTTTTTAATAAACAGACTTGAGCTTTACATTTCAATAAAAAACAGAAAAATTTATACTATTCAACAAATGTTCATTGAGAAATCTATGTGTGTATAAAATAAAACATATTAAAAAGCGAATAAAGATCATTAAAAAAAATGTTAACTGTTTTTCATTTTAATGCCAAGTTTGAGTTCATTATTTACATGACCATACCGGACCATTACCCAATTACGATAGACTGGTGAGTTAACCAAGATATTGTTCGGAAAAAACTCGTTCGAAAAAAATTTCATGAAAGCATAACAAATTTGCTAGAATATAAAGAAAAAATTGTTCGAAAATAGTGTAGTTTGACCGTTTTTTAATTTCGAATCATTTACAGTATGAAAAAAATACTTTTAGACGCCCCAGGCTCAAACTAAACAGCTTTCATGAATTTGAATTTCGAATATAGAACATCGTAAGAAGACCCCACAAAAGAGTAAATGATAAACAAATTATCCTAATATTACTCCTGGCCGTAAACAAATAATGTATATCCTTTAATATTTCTCTAGAAACTTATAGGTAGTTTTTATGAAAAGTGCTCTAATTAGATTATATTTCTTAATGAGTAGAACTCTATACTCGTTAAAACCTTAAAACTAAGGTTTTAATATATAGAGGATTGTAGTACTCGTATATTTAAATGAAAATCACTTATGTACTCCTTCGGAAACGCATATTTATCGCTATATTTGTCTATAAAGTATTGTTCCAGAAGTACTCATACTCCAAGACCTATCTGACACGAAACTACTTTCTCAGTCTATTGTCCGGTTTTGAACTTATCACTCCTCTCGACTACATTATTTAAATTTAAGGCGAAACATTATAAGAATAGACATATTTATGGCAAGACACTATTTTCACTAGAAAAACTTTCAAAAATTATCTAACAGATTGTAGATTCCAATTTTGACAACTTGAATATTTGTTGAGTATTATAACGTGCATAAATAAGCAAATTTTTTTTTCCTTTTTTGATTATGTAATCTAATGTGATTTATTTGAATTATGACTAGTAAGAACAATTTATAGGTAATATTAAAAAATTATATAATTATCCGATTGCAAACGGATTCGAAATATCAAGAAAATGAAAAAAAGACTGATTTATTAGAATTGTTTACAATATTATTGTAATCATAATCTAAAAATAAAATTATTAGTTTTTATGAGAAATTTATTAAAAAAAAACTAATTGAAATATTAATCCCTAAATTAAATGCTTTCAAGTTTCAATTGAACTGTATGAAGCTGATACATCAAAATGCACATTTTCTGAAAATCTTTATTAGTTTATTCATTTAAACATAATGTACTGTATTGAATGTCACCGGGATGAAATAGAATTGATTTAAAAATCCGGTTTATAATTCCTAGAATACTTAATTCGAAATACAGTCTGAAGATCGTCATCAAATTAACGAGTAATATTTCCTGGAAGAATAATTACGATTAGCTAATCCATATTGATGTTGACTTTGTAGTCGAAATACGTATTTATAAAGTAAAAAAATTGACCTAAGAAATTGGGGAAAAAACCGATATTTATTCGAACATTTTTTGATAAGAGTTTTTTTTGATAAGATGAATAAAACACGATTTAAGAAAAAAAAGAAGAATATTTCATGAATATATTTTATACAGGTTTAATTAAAAGTTTTCTCGAAAATTCATTTTTTTTTGTTACTACACGCTAAATGGTACTACAAGCTTCCTGCATTGCCATCTGTATTTTTTTCGTTAACATGTACGATTTTCGAGCTATTCGTGAAAAATCGTTCAAAACGTATAACTATAAAAGTATTGATTTTATCAAAAAAACAACTTTTGAACAAAGTTTTTGTTTAGAATTTTCTGTTTTATCGATTCTTTTGATTATTCAAAATGTTGAAATTACCCCCCTCCACTAGAGCCTCAATTTTTAAACGGTGAAGGATAAAAAATTTTTAATAACCTATATAAAAAAAGAATCAAATTCGGAGCAGTTTTAACCAATTCCGAGACAATACATTTTTTCTGAAACATCTATAGGCAAGGGTAAACCTGATTATTTGCGTGGCGATACAAGCCGTGGCGACGCATTGCCACGTTATATGACGAATATATATACTATACGTAGTCTATAGGTAATAGCGTGTTAGACGTGGTGACGCGATTCCATGCACAAGTGACTGTGCGCAATATCTCTCGCTACACTGGCTCGCATATCTACAGTATATATAGTGTTAGTATCATGCTATAATTAGTTCCTGTCATAATCTGTACTTTTGTGCGTATTACTTGTACCAAATAATTTCGATGTTTAACATCTGCCAGGCGTCCCGAGACGGCTCACAATTTTTTAAAAATCTAAATATCTTATCTACTTTAAACAATTTTTTAAGCAACGAAGAGATCTAGTTCGGTGTTAGAAGACTGCAAATTACTTAGCATCACCTTTAGGCATTGATTGCCCAGTGCCCTTGCATGCTTGAGAAATATAACTGCGTACAGTTGATAAATTAATAACAAAACTTTTTTAATTGGAAGGTGCTAACTTAAAGTTCAAGTACTCCTAAATTTATATTTTAGAGTGAAAACATGATAATATCGTAATATTTTTTCCAAAAAATTAATTGATTTGAGTTTTTATCTTTTTTGATTGTACATTATCAGCCCCAAAATATATAATGATAAGTAATATAAAACACACTGCCAATAATGGACACATAACTTCCTCATGATGTACGAATATATTCACTAAAATACTTTTGTGTCTAATACATCTGTAGCGAATGATTTGCAATTTGGAAATAAGATGAAGAAATCCTTTTATTCTACATTTTAATCATTTTGTAGTTTTTTGAGGTAATGAAGCTAATTTCATTTTATTGCGATTTTCTGTTAATATAACGTTTATCGGTTTCGTTTTTATATTTTTCTTTAATATCCCTATTTTTGAATTATCGATTTTGACAAACTACTAATGTAAAACTACCACATGCATATACATGTAAAATTTCATCAAAAACGGATAAGCGGTTCACGAGATCTCGGCATTTAAGTGTAAGAGAAAGATGTAAGTTATGAACGTTTTATTTCCCGAAGTGGTAATTGATAGATGTTTTTAAAATAAGAATATCCTAAACATCTCCCCTATTGTTTACCACAAATTTACAAATATTCGTTCATCAGTTGTGGAGTTAAACTTCATCTGAATGAGGTTCACAGACCGCGGGACATGAAACCAAAATTGTTCAGGAAATTCCAAAACGTGCGCAAAAATTTTTTTCCAATCTCGGAAGTAATAGAGTGGAATATGAAATTTCTACCAGAAATTGATAAAAAAGTATTTATAATTGAAAACTATTTTTAACACACAAGCACGTGAAATAAAAATTTAAACGAAAAATGGCTTTAATTACGTAAATATGTTTATATCTAAAAATAAAATCATGTATATACGCTTTAAGAATAAATCGATTATAAGAAATTGGATAAATACCAAAAAATTATAATATCTATTGGAATGTATCGTTTTAACTTTAAAAGTAGAGATATGTGTACACTTGTGTGCGAAAAAAAATCGGGACGATGAAGACAAATGAAAGGAATAGAAATTACATGTAAAACATCATTTTCAAGAAAGAGATAAAAATTAATCTTTGAAAACTTATCACATATTCGTTATTGAATTAATTTTAATATTTTTACAGTTTTATTAAGATATTCCAAAAACTATATTCACATTTTAATGTGAAGAATAGCAAATTTTGTATCACAAAATTTTGATTTTATTTTCGCGTTTATATAATGTTTAGGACTATCATTAAGAACTATAATCAAAAAATTGCAAATTTCCTATAATTATGTATAAGTTATAATTGGTTTTAACCATAGGGTATAGTTTTATTTCCAAATTTTATATTATCGAAGTGAAATAAATTACAAGCACATTAACTGAAAGGTAGTTGGGTCATG
Source organism: Chrysopa pallens (assembly GCA_020423425.1). Taxonomy (NCBI): domain Eukaryota; kingdom Metazoa; phylum Arthropoda; class Insecta; order Neuroptera; family Chrysopidae; genus Chrysopa; species Chrysopa pallens. The sequence continues at coordinate 39,184,361 of CM035594.1, forward strand.
CAAGCAAAGTGTTAAGAAATCTTTCAAACTTTAAATATAGATAATTAAATGTATAATTAAACACGTTGTTAAAATTTGATGACGTTTTACCGTATCCAACGTGCGATAACTATAATTAAAAATCGCATTTTTATATACGTAACATGAAAGAAGTGTAAGATAATGATTGATTTGTTTATCTTTGTCCTAGAGAGAATGTTACCGTTTTGATGAAAAATTAGCATTTGTTAGAAGAATATGTTTTGAATATTTAAAAAAAATCGGATGAATTGATCACGTGGTTTAGATAATCAATTAAAATAACTAAACATTTAAAACATTATTTCCACGTGTGTGTTTAGACTATAGTAAGTGAGTGTATGTGTGTATATTCTCTAGTGTAAGTTATAAGTACAATATAAGTCACTGGAATATGGGGAATATTTAATTGTTTGTTCTATACTAAAACATAACATTATTTTATATTAATAAATTGACATGAAAGATTTGGGTGTCGCAATTTTTATTGCACAAGTGTACATACGCATATAAAATGAATTTGGTACGTCGAACTACTAGCCTTAATCAAATCATAATTTCAGTTTTACAACTGTAATTTTCTTATATTGTAGTAAACGAAGTCTAAACATTTTACTTTTTTACATATTACAAAATATAATGTCTGTGTCTGACGCACGGTACGTTAGTCATATATCATAACTCATGCTGAAACTGTTTTACGTACGTTATATGCCCATTTATTTAGTAGGAAAAATTTGCTCCACTGTTATTGTTTTTTGTAGGTGGCTAACATAGAAACATAGAATAATTTTATTGAGTATTGTAAATATCTAGGGATTCCTGATGCGGTGCAGTTTTCTCTCAAGCTGTACTTGAGGAATGGATCTTTGATTGGGGAAAAAAACCATACGTGCGAAGTGCTGATCCAATTTTCTCTCAATATTCCGTGGTCACGGAACGATGTATCGCTATAGTGCATCGACCAAACGGGCCGGAACTGGGCAGAGTTTTTGTCAATTATTATAAAAGAGATATTCTGCATAAGTAGCTAATAAAGAGAGCAAGCTCATATTAAGTTAATCTACAAATGATTTTCTGATCTTGTTATTAAATTAACAATTTGTACCTACAATTAAAATATTATTGTCCAATTGTCCACAGGATTATTTTCTATAGGACAAAAAGGGAAAGTTAATATTAAAATACATAGAATCAACACATACATACAACATATACTATATTATTATTTTTTGTCAATAGCGAATATTATATACCCACCGCCAATATTGATTATAGTAAAAATAATAATAATATATAGTATATATGTATTTTAATATTGCCTTATCCTTTTTGTCCTATGGAAAATCATTCTGTGGATAATCGGTATATATAATGTTTTGTATTTAGATTGCCAATTTTATACGAAAGATTTATACAGTCCATTTTAAATGCTACATATAAAATTTAATAAATAATACATATAAACAATAATTGAATACTAGAAGTAGATGATGAAATTATCATTTTATAAAAGACATTCGAATTAATTACATTCTGTTCATTTTTATACCTTACATTTTATTAATTTTTAATATTATTTTATCCAATTTTAATGAATAATTCTCCTTTTTTTTTTGGAATAATGGTTTGCTACACAATTACAGTAATGTTTGATAAAATCAAAGATATGAATTACCAATATTGATAAATGATTTGATAGTTGCATATAAAATAAATAAAATATTCACAAAGTAATAATAGGTCTTAACAATAACTTTTGTCATGCGAATATTTTTTTGTAAATTGATAAATAATTACATTTACAAACATACCTATCTATACTTGTTTTATAGTAATTAATTTGTAATTAATCGATACTTTTTTTTATTGATTTAATATTACTTATTATCTTTCTAGATAAAAATGTTTTATTATTTTTCCCTATTTCATTAGGTAATATTTTAATACGATTATATATATATATTACTGATCATACGTTCATGATATACAAAAAGTCATACAGTCTTAAATGATGGACAATACTAATATATGGAACATTGGAAATCAGAAACATTGGAAAAAGTTATAATACTTCATTATAAAGGTAAATCTAAGAGTTGGGAACTCATGGAAATAGCATTTCCGACGCTTCAAACTAGATTGAAGAAAAAATCAATATATCGATCCACTCTTTGTGTAGTGGGTGGGAGTCAGGCGAGGGTTTAAGACCCAATGCACATTTTCAGATTTTCTGATCAGAAAATCTGATGTAACTCGTAACATGCATTTTTTATTTGACCCCGCACACGGTAAGAATTCTACATAAGACGTCTGTTTTTTTGATCAGAAAATCTTATCATGTGCGCATAGCATCAGAATTTATGATGATAATATCTTACAATGTTATCTCCAGTAGGCCATGTGTTAGTTCAAAAAGTAATTAATATATTTTTAATATTTGAAAGCTCATTGACTCATTATGGTTCGTTGTACGTATCCAATGATATCCGATGATATGGCGCTTGCTTAAGATTTTTGTCTGATGTATGATCAGAGTTTCTTATAAGAATTTCTTATAGGACTGTCCGATGGTGTGTGCTGGCCCATATATACGAAATTTTCTTAGGATCGTAGACCGCCATTTCTTTCAATACGATCGCCAGTAACCTCATGTGTGGCTAATTGTTGGTCAAAACTGATTTTTTTAAATTTAAGCTACCTCTTATTATTTCAAACCCATTAAAAAGAGGCCAAAAATAAAGATTATTTGTTAGAGAATGTGTTAAATTGATTTATATAAGTGTATCGTTCAAAATTTTCACTTTATTCACATTTTTCCTTATGGCCATTGCCCCGTTTTCCCCTACCTACAATAAAATTCAACATTCAAAATTTTAAATATTTTAAAATTATATGTTTAAAACTGCAACCTAAATCCACCCCTGAATACGCTTTTTACCTACATTTGTTCACCTGTTGTAGTTTGATGATTGATAATAATTATAGGTATCAATATCATACCTATTTGTTTGGTTTTGAACTTATTAATTTTTTTTTTTTTTTTTTTTTGAAGTAAATAATGATCACATCGATTCAATTTATATTGGAAAAATATTATTTAATATTTAATAAATATTTGAAAATAATTATAATGTTGTCAAGTCATTGTAATAATTGTAATGTAACGTATAAACTTGACTTAATGTACAATTGTAACGAAATCATCTATTTATCTATAATAAAATAAAATGATAGACGTTTTTATTGTGTGCGCAACATGCAAAAACTTCTGGCAAGATTTCGATTCCATTGTGTTTTAGTGTCATTTGATTCTTAAATACGCTTTCATAAAAGAAATGATATCTCCATTTAAAGGTATCTTCATAAATATAAGTGACGTCACAGTTCAGTTATTCCATTTCTGTTAGAAACAATATTCTACTGAGAAATCTATTAGAGGGTACAGTCACAGTTCAGTCTCAGTAATTTAGTGCGGCTTCAGTTATAGTTACGGCATTTTTAAATTCGTCACCAACGATATTTTTACAAGATAACACGAATACTGAACTGACACGCGAACATTTGTAGATAGATTAGTTATTTCTGGGTGAGACGCTGGTGACTGAATTACGACATGACTTATATGCCTGAATAAACCTTTAGTATTTACATTAGAAGTTATACGGCATATCGTCTTGTTCACAACTGACTATGTATATTCAGCCACAAAAAAAATTCATACCAATTCAAAGTTATAAAATATTTTTAGAAATATATTTTATGGTCCTTTTTATACTTGACGTATAAAATATATCACAGTCTTAGGAGAGTACAAAACTCTTCGATCAGAGTATACTAGTTTTAAACAGTTACGAATTTAGGTCAAGAACTCCACTAGGCACATTTATAATCCGTCCTAATTAATTTTTGTTTTTATTCATAGAAGTTTGAATAAAATTAATTTCCAAATTTATAATTTTTTTCCATTCCTTTCCTCGAAGTTGCTGCACCCCAGGCACAAGCTTCACAGCTTTAAAGTATATTACACCAACATTTAAAATCCCGCCCCTAAAATTTAGTGCCCCTAAAATCATACCTCCATAGGCCGGGATATAAATCCATCACTGATTTTAGTCAAAAGTTTGTAACACTAGTTAATATCAATCTCACATAAAAAATGTTGGTGTAGGTGATCATAGACTCACTTATTAGTCCATTTCCGTTTTTCTGTTTGTCCATCATTAAGATAACTTCGTAATTTGGACCTAAAAATCGGTCCATTCGGTATATCAGGTGCATGACACAGCTTTTAAACCGTAATGAAAAAGAGCCTCATGAAGTGTCTTATTTACAATTACAATCAAATGAAAAACGCAGAGAACGAGTCACGGGTGTCAGCTAGTTTATTTATAATTAATTAAAAACCATGTAATAAATTGATATCATTTAAATGAGTGGCTATAATAATAAAAATATATAAATAAATTATTTAAAATAATCACACTTAATAACAACAAGTTATCTTGTGGTAGGTGGGGATTTCTTCCTTAGAGACAAAATCAATCTCTTTCTGATTAAGTAAAGTCAGGGTTTTCATATACTAAAATACCCAAAGGCGAGTTTAGACTATGTGCCGCTATTGGGCCGATCTAAAGTGGCGTATTTTTTTCTATACAAAAGTGATTTTAAAAATATTAAATTTAAACTTATATTTTCAAAATCAAATAATTAGTCAAATTTTGTAACTTATCAAAAAATTATGACAAGCGGTTTTCCAAGGTATTGACAAAAAATTTCCCAATACCTTCTCCCAAATTTCCCAAATCTTTTCGAGTTAAAATTTGATTAATTATTTTCAATTAGTAATGAAATATACTGATATGAGAAAACTTTAAATTTTAATTGTTCTTGGTTAAATTCTTTTGTTTTCTAAAATATTAATATTTGGCATCCCTTAAAATAGTGCCGCCTCAAACCTGGGCCTCAGAGACCTGAGCAGAAATTTGCCGCTGCAAATATTCATGGTGCATTTTCTTTGATACCAAAAAATTAATTCTTATGAAAAATAGCAAAGTCCACAATTATTAAAAAGCTGTGCAGACAAAATAAATAAATCACAAACCATTGAATGTTTTCAATCTTAACTTTGCAAACCCATCCTTTTAACATGGTCAGTCAACTGTGTCCTTTTTCGGAAAAGCGTTTTTTTTATGCACCAGATAAAAATTATGTACCATAAAGCATAAGAAACTTTACAAAAGATAGAGAATTACCCAGGGTAGAGTAGATCTTACGCTACACAATGTTTTTGTTCATTTTTTTAATACAACATTAAAAAAATGAAAGTTGGTCTCAAGTTTTATGATTGGAAATAAACGATACAACGTAACGCAAAAATAAAACAAAATTTATAATTTCAGTTTTCGTGATTAATATAATAATCTGATATGATCATTCAGACATCATAATAATAATAAATTTTATATGCATACAAAGATATTGTTTATAATAAAATAGTAACAATTATTATTGTTATACTAAATGTCTTTTAGCTAATTGAAAGTATTGTTTTGCGAACGTAAAACATACATAATTTTTATTCTTTTAACTAATTCTTTTTATATGAATAAAGCAAAAAATTATTGAATTTTATAATATTAATAAAATAAAACTGAAAACTTACAGGTATTTGTTTTATAAAAAGTGTCCAAAGTGAAAATGTTTTCAATAAAAAGGAGTTTAGAAAATGATGGTATTTAAAATGTAAGTTTTTTAAAATTTATGTAACTTGTATTTATTTAGTCCCGACATACAAAATTTTACATTTATGAGTATTTCGTTGTGGAAGTGATGCAGCAAAGAAAATTCGATAAAACTGCCTATAAAAAAAGTGAAGATAATAATTAATATTACTAAAATATACAAAGTACGACTTTGGGACATTTCGTCTTTTATTAAGACATCATCAGGCAACCCAAACAAAGTTTAATCATATGTCATTAAATAACATTGTAAATGCGAAGTCAAGAAAATTTGTAAATATAAATGTTAATTGTTCAAATAATATACCTGAGTATTGCTTTTTGATCTATAATATTTAATATTATTGAAATACATGGAATACCCATTCAGTTATGAATAGTTTTTTATATTAAAATGTTTTGTGTTTTTATTACATATAGTTTATCGTAGATAAATACCTAAATTGCAACACAATCTGTCGAGCCGTTTCAGAGATAGACTTAAGTAAACATAATCGATATTTACACTTAAGCAGTATTATTTTGTGAATTGTTAATCCGATTTTAATGAAAATTTGTTTATAAATGCATGATTCAATCGTTTATTCTGAAAAATAGATATTTAAGAAAAAAGCATAAATTGGAGCAGAATATAACGGAAAAATCACAGAAAATTTTTGTGAAATGTAGCGAATTTAAAAAAAAAAAATTTTTTTCAAAATTTTAATTCAATCTGTTCATGCTGTACAGCTCTTTAACTAACCATATTTAATGATTACAGGGATACTAAATGTTTTATTTGATTATCGAAAAAAGATGTGCGTCAATTTTTTGTCTGTAAATTTTCTAGACACCACCTACGAAAATTATCGATGAGGTTGTTAGACTAAACAATTGAATGATACAAATTCTAGACATATATTTATAAATGACATCATAATGTAATTACGAGAATCGAAACTATTTGTTAATGTACATTATGAATTATTTAGCTTTGAATATTAAACATTAAATTTTAATCTGTTAAACATAGAATTAAATTTTATAATGTTATTGATTTATTCATAAACACACTCTTAATTTTTAGGTTAATTAAGTAATCACGAAACTTTACTACTCTTATAGAATAAATCATATTTTTATTAAAATATACAAACTATATAAAAATTATCTCGATTAAAATTAATTGTGCTATGAGGTTGATTTCAAAGTAGGTGGTGGTTCTTTCGAATCGATTGATGCCCATCGAGTTGCAAAAATTTATAATAAAAGATTCGCAATCTTGAAAACAGGATTGATGAAAATTTTACAGCAAATGTTAAACAAAAATTATTGAATAATTACAAAAAATGAAATTTAGTTGTAGTTATTGGGTAGAAAATTATAAGAATGGGTGGAAAAAATTGGATTAAAAAAAATTTCATATATGATTCACAGATTTATGTCATAAGATTATAGAAATAGCTTTCGTAATAGGAAATTTTTGTAATTCCCTCATGAAAGTGTCTAAATGTCGCAATATTTTGTAAGTAATCCATGAAAACTTTTTAATCTGTATTTGTATTATATTTACTTATTTATTTAGGTATTTAACTCATTAAAATTGAGTTTACCTAAATAAATAAAATACAAATACCTACGTACTTATTCTACAGCATCTTATAAAATACACTAGTTTAATGGTGTATTTTATAATTAATTTAGTTAAAAATGAATACTTTTTTATTTTGATGAAACAATTATATAAGCATTTCATGCTTGAACTAACCGTAAAAGTTATTATTTTTCGAAATCAATAAATCATTGACCTAATAGGGTAGATACATTAAGATTCTCAAAAGAAAGTTTTGCTATTGTTTTGATTTTCTCAATTTCCATATTTTTTGGCCGATTGAACACGACTTTTTAAGGAAAACGTTTTACTGGACACTTTTTGAGCAAATGTCGAAACTTTTTTCAGGTTTTGGCCTACATGTCTGAAAAGAATCGTTTCATCAACAATATGAAAGTATGCAAAATTTCCTTCATTTCTAATATTTAATGTTTTTTTGGAAGAGTAACCTCACTAGAGCGTTCTTCAAATGAATTCCACTATGTATTAAATTGTTGAAAAAAGAAGGTTTTATTGAAAAAATGCTTTCTTTCAGAGATGTAGGCCTAAAACTGAAAAAATTGTTTCTCGAAACTGAAAAAGTTTCGAGTCAATTTTTACCTACAAACTTCAAATTCGTATTTAGTGATCCAAAAAATATGAAAGGTGAGATAATCAAAACTTTCCTCTGATTTCTAATTATTTTTCTAATATATCCAACCGATAATATAGCATTAGGATATTTAAAATCGTAGGAAATATAAAATCATATCCGAAACTCAATTCTGATATCATTTGATAAACCTTATCAAGAAGTACATTTTTGTATTTTAATTATTTATATTTATGTTTTTACGGGAAATTACGATTGTGGTTACACATTAACCGCGAGCCACTGCACATGCACTAAGCATGTTGCCAAAATTCAGTTAAAAACATACATAATTACTTTTCAGATTAAGGTTTAATTCGTGTCAAAATAACTGAAATTATCAAAATCTTTTTTTGAGTTTTTTTGCATAACGTTTTATCGTTTTTTTTTTTGGTTTATTATCTGACCATATTTTATATATTTTATAATCAATTAAAAAACACTTATATAATTAACAAATTTAAAATCTCGTGCAAATAAGTGAAAATAGTGTAGCTACTGTGGCCAATTTTTCTTAGAAAAATCAAATCTATTTACCAAAACAATTGAACTTATAATTTATACTGAGATATCGGTAAACATGATTTAAAATTAATCAATGATAAAAATAATCAATTTTTAACGAACAATATAATAATGATCAATAGATGATCAAATTTTAAAGAAAAAATCGGCTTCGATGCTACACAGGACTTTTTTTACTATTATCAACCTTAGAGTGATACTTAATTTTTTTTAAATTAACCAGCTAATCGAAAACCTATTAGTCAGGTTTTACAAACAAATAAAGATAACAACTAACACAGTTCATTGTTTACATATTCGACGTATGGTTCAGTATCAATGTTTAAATTGTTTTTAATAAAAATTATTCATAAAATACACTAAATATGCAGTCCATACAGTTATAAACACATATATAATAATAATATGTATTGCAGTTATATATGTGTTTCTTAGCTAAATTTGAGCTGAAATTGTGGCGAATCTAAACATAATTCGAAAAAATGTTTCAAACAAAAGTTATTTGTTTTAAAATTACAAACACTTTTTGTCTTTAGACTTTTCTTCTATAATGGTTCAAAAGTTGTATCATGGATCGATTAGATTCAATGGATTTTGCTCATTCATGAACTTGATCTTACTTTTTATATCTAATGTACTGCACTAAAATTTCCACTCACTATCTTTTTTCATTTATGAGTTATGTCGTTCACTAACGGATTGGATTGATTTTATGAACGCCTATAGCAAAATTTTTGTGTGCTATAAAACCTCATATGTATAAATGAATATGTATGTAGTTAAATATAATTTGAAAAAAGTTGAATTGTTAAAATTTTTCTGTGAATATACTATGTTTGAAGACAATCGTTATAACCATTTCCGAAAAAAAAAACCTGAAAATGATTAAACTGGGACACCCGGAAGTTCGATTTTCACCAATAGCTTCGCGACACAATTAGAGATAATATGAAGAATCATCTAATTGGCGGTCTTTAGAATCTTTTTTTTTTTTGGGTAAAACTCTGTGATATGCTCTCCGTTGTTATGAGTAAAGTTTGAGCGTACCAAATTTCCTTACATTATTTTTTAAGTTATTTATGCGAAAAAATTGGAAAAAATTACAATGCATATTACATTAGTATTAATTGCATAGGTGTCTTATAAAGAACTTAACCCACCTAAAGATTTTAAGACATACATAGACTATATGCATTCTATATTGTATATAATAGACACATTGTTATAAGTGGACTTGAGCTATATAATATTTAAAAAAAAAAACAACATACATTTCATATGTGTATAATTTATATATTATTAGTAGCCATATATTATTTATAAAATGACAATGACAACCTTGGTTCTCATTCTATTATCAATAATAATCTATATTGATACCATTACACTATTACTATTAACCAGTATAGTGGAGTTTGTGATAGTAGGTACATAGTTCACTGATATACCAACATAATCTACCTATCCGTACAGTGCAGAGTACGTGGAAGGTACTACTTCTTAATCGATTGACGCGCTACGAGTGTTTAAAATTTGTATTAAAACATTCTAGAGGTTACAGACGATCAAAGGGTCTCTAGGTACAAGGAACGCGGTTGTGGTTTCACTCATAATATACCCTCATTTATATATACATAAAAAGGCCGGGATATCAAAATAACTAGAAAAGAAGGACTTGAGTAGTGAAACTGGAAGTTTCAAAGAATTGTATTCATTAATTTAAATTATAAATTAAAATTGATAATTAATTACATATTTTATTTGTTCAATAAAGTTATACCGCCTTTAATTCGATCTTCAAGATTACTTTATACTAAATTTCATATAGAATTATTTTCCTATGGCAATAGAAACGAATCCAAGGTAAATTTGTGTTAAATTTTCATTTGATTATGTAGTCTTATCGGTACATTGTCATGAAATTTTCTATCTGTACCGTAGAGCATGGCACATGGAAGGAGTTTCTTAAACTGATGAGTCACTTGTTATTTGTAATAAGACATTCTAGAAAATATATTTGTTCAATTTGATTGCATGTAAACTGTATAGCAAAAGTCTAACAAAAATTATTGAATGATTACAAAAAATGAAAATTTAATTGTAATTGGTCTGATTGAAGAAATTTCATCAGTATTTATTTTTAATTGCAAATATAATTATTCATTTAAATTTGTTTATAAATTGTCACAAATTTACAATGTTAAATACAACAACAGACTTATATATCATTTGATTGATAAAGTAACCATCTACCTAAATTGCACTATACACTTTCCAAATTTATATACCTAGAAGTTAGTATTAAGTTTCCCCAGGGAAGAGAATCGCTCTCTAGAAAGAAATGAAACGACCGGGTGGTCCAATACTTAATTTTTTACCGTACAAAGGGTTGTAACGTAGACACGGAAAAAGTAAAAATTATGCAAACCATTGATTTGTGTCTATGGCAGTGTTAGTTTATCACTGGATATGAAACACACAGTCCATTATCTCTGCCCACGATTCATACCGAATGAATTTTTTAATACTCTGTAATTTAAAATGCAATTAGACATGTTATTTAAAGATTAAAAGCTTATGATTTAAAATATAATTCAATATGGCGAGTCTCAAACATTTATATATCCGACATATACAGATCGTTTTTCGTAACTCTTGGTAGACTAATATCAATGTTAAAATATAGAAGATTACAATTTGTGTACAAACATATGAATATTAGTTTATTTACTTTCGTACTATCGAAATCCAGGCAACGCAAACATTTTTTTTGTTCAAGCTACGTTAAAATTACCATTATATAACAGCTGATATTACCGTTAATAGATAATAAGCTAGTATTATTATTAAACTAAAAAATCATATGTATTATATAACGATTATATATATATTATATTATCAGAAACATCATTTTTAGAACGAAATGTAATCAAATCGTATGGATTTAACTTCGAATATTCTATTTTTGACAAGTGTTTTTAATATAAATGAAGGATATTTCCGTCATAATTACGTTACTACGTGTTGTGTTTTTTTCTAAGCAATTCGGATATCCAATTATTTTGTACCCATTTGCATATGTAGCTATTGTTTGTATATGTTACTATATTTCTATAAAACTGTTTTCAAAGCATATTTTCATGAAGGATTATTATTTTTGATGAAGATGATAAAACACGCTGGCAGTGTTTCTATTAATTATTGATACATTATTATAAGAAACTAATGACTAATAACTATATACTAGGTGCTATTTGGCCTCAGTACTCGGTAAGCTCGTAAGAGAATTAAGGAAGGTTTTTGAACTTATAATAAGAAATGACTGTGGTTTTGTTTAGCTCTACGACCTGACCCCATCCTTCGGATTTGATCGCATTATGCGGTTTTTGCAATTGATGTGAAATGATTGGGGGAAATCAGTGTAAAAAATATATTTTATTTCGTCCCCTTCTTTTGACGAAAATCATCAAAAATACTAACTTTTTTCCATGCAAATTATGTGATTTTTTCCAATCGACGGTAATAAATGATGAATGATTAAATAATTATTTTAATTTAACGGCGATATTTAATATAAAAACATTTTAGTAAAAGTTGACAATAAAATTATAAATTTAAAATAAATTTTTAAAAACAAGCAAATAGAATTTGAATCAATGTACATTTTATCATTTAATATTTGATTATTCATATTTTTTAAATCTTTTTGTTCTAATTTTATGTTCACTTAATCAAGCAAAAAACATATAAACAAATAACAGGTGATAATTGCGACATATATCATAAATTGCCTACAAATGAAAATCTAATGGCAAACTTTGGAATTTATTCAGTTCAAATTATAACAATAAAATTAATTTTATTTAACAGTTGTGAAATTTCTAATTATAAATATCAGCTACAAATTGTGCCTCTTGATTTAATTAAAGCATTGATTTAGTAAAATCAAAAATATGATTTATTATGCAACAAGGTCACATAGCATTTCTATAAAAAAATATTTATAAAATATCGATTTTTACTCACTTTTCAAATAATAAGTTTCTATCATGTACCTAAAATTTCTACATATTTTCAAACAATAGCGTGAGAATAATAATTTAGTGAATAATGTACATCCATCAAGTACTTATATACTAGAAATACGTTCGTTACCAGCGGAATCTCTGAGAAAAAATAGCATAACAATAATAAATGTAAGGTCGTTAACATTTACTTTCTACAAAAAAAGATTGTAAAATTTGATAAAAAAATAGTAATGCACAATTTACTCTTACTTTGTATACGGCTTTGGTGAACCACTACAATTGTTTTATACAGAGAAAATTCTTAGGCGAATCAATCAGGGACATGTTAGGAAATGAAGAGGAAAATTAGGTATCTTTCTCTAAATTTGGTATCCTTAGTTATTGTTAATAGTGTTTTCGATCACGTGATAAAAGGATAAAAATATCGTATTTTAAATTTATAATAATAAATCATGTGCTTTTTTGACTCAAATTTAGGATATTTAAGAATATTTCTACAAAAATTTTAATTTATGCCAATTTTCATGCTTTATTTTCCACTTCCGAAAGTACTTTATTAGGTCGTTTCTGTACAAATTATAAAGTTATAATTTCAAGTTTTATAGGTTTGAAAGGGCGTCAAAATTTGAATAGCCTACTAACGGCAAAATATATTAATGGCCCGCTAAATTACATACAAGTTATTTAAACTGTATAAGATACAATTTTTGAATACAAATGATGTTTTGTTTCGATACAGTTTTAACAATAATTACATACGTTGTGTTCATAAAACAAATACAAATCAAAGCATTGTTTGTTTATATTTGAAGGTGTTTTTTTAAGAATTATACAATTCAATTCTTTTTGTTTGATTAAATACAAAAAAGACATTTATGTATATTGATTGAACTATTCATGTTAATGGGTCCTAGGATTCCGTAGCTAAAACTTACAAAATAAATATACCGTTGAATCAGAAATCTGTTAGTTAAAGAAATTAATTATAAAAATAAATAAATAACCGATGTTCCCCATTTGCAACCATTTAAAAATAATAACTTTTCCAGGCGTTATTACGACAGCCTGTATTTCTGATCCTTGGAAAATTTATTACGGAACTGTAAAATAATTTCTTTATATCATATATTTTCATACATTTAATCAATATTTTATAGGAGACAGATTAAATGTTTTCATGATCATGATTACAATTATGATGCCCATTATTCACGACATCTATCATTGCTTTCCGAAGATTAGGTTTAGCATGAAAAAATGGCAATAATTTCCGCAACTAGATGAATTTTCCGCAACTAATGCATTTTATAGCATATTTATAAAAAGTCATATAACCTGTATTAACACGATGGACATGAGTTATAGTTGCTACAAGATTAATGTCTGTAAAAAAAGGACTCTTAAAAATTTTATAATACATCTTTCTTAATACAAAATTCTTAACAATTATTACTACATTTTTTGACCTCTACTTAAAACTTATATATTGAAAATAAATATGTTCTTATTTGAGCTCCTCCTTATATATAATAAGATAAAAATAAAACACTAATTTACTACCACAATATATAAATCACCTCTTCAAAATTTTTGAGTGACTACTTATGAAAAAACACCCAGTATATTCAGATTGTAAAAGTGTTTATTATATCTGATGTTTTTATTAAAAGTACTATCTAGCGTTCGTTGAATTGTAACAATAAAATAATTGTATTTTGTTATTACTTAAATAAATCCTAAATAAGTTCAAGTAGTTTAATTGTACTTTAAAATTAAACAAATTTTCCAGGCGTTATTTACGTAACTTATTTATGATAGTCTTCGCCTCATATAAAGAATTAAAAAAAAAAAAAAACAATACTATTCAATTTTAAATATGAAACAGTTATGAAAATTAATACTGGAAAACTTTAATACTAGTAAAAGTTGACAAAAAATACTCAAAAAATTAAATATATTGAAGAAAAAAAATTGAGTATAAAACTATCGATATTATCAGAAAAGTTCTATATATATCATAAATGAATCGACACTTTTATTGTGTCCCTAATTGTAGATAATTTGAATTTTTGATACCATCAAATTATTGATTTTATACCGTTAAGCACATCTCCATGGGTGATTCGTGTTCAACTTATTGAGACACTATTAAAAAAGGTTGAGATTCCCTGAGCTCTTTCTAATTTTCTAACCGCAGAAATACGAAAGTAATTTCTTTGTGTCATTTTTTGGATTCGTTATCTTTTAGTTGTCAGTTCATGAAAAAAAGTTCGAAAATAATCAAAAGGCTTTTTTAAAATGTTTTTATTAACTGACTTTCTTGTATGTCTGTCAGGGTGGAATTTTGTAATTGATTTAAAACTAACTTCCTGATGTTCTATTATGGATACTTGAAATTTGGACCACAGATCAGAAGTGAATGACAATGCTTAAAATGTGAAAAGAAGCGGAGAGAAACATGAAGAAAGCGAAAAAGGAAAAACAAAAAAAAAGAGAACAAAACAGCTGAAAAAACAAAAAATTAAATAGAATGACGAAACTATACGAAAAATTTTATTCCCAAAAGCGGAAAATAATAATCAAATAAAAATAATATTTAATATACTATGTTTTTATAACGGGCTAAAAAGTATAGAATAATTTCTGTAATTTCAAACGGAAAACATGGGGCACATGCAGTGCAGCATTAGTTGAGCTATTAATGTATTAATAATCTGATGTCGCTCCATGTTTTTCGTTTGAAATTAGAGAAATTATTTTATACATTTTAGTTCATTCTAAAAAGTATATTAAAAATTATTTTTATTTTATTATTATTCTTTTTTATAATTAACCGAATAGATATAATTGCTATACATTAAATTAATTTTATCTAATAAATTCTTTATTCTTTTTTTATCTAATAAAACGTTCATTTCAATATCATCCATAACAGGCCCTACGTGTTAATGCAGTTTTTTATAAGCAATTTTTCAAAACATTAAAACAAATAAATAAAAGTATTTAAATTTTCTAAAAGATTCTAAGTATATTGATTTTCTTGGGAATATGTTTAATTATTGTTTTTCAATCTATCTAGTACACACCTCTTCCATGGCCTAACAGATCGCGTTCTTTTTGACAGATAAATAGCAGGATACAGTTGATTTTATTATATATTTTAATTTAATATTTACTAATAAATAGGACAAAGAAAAGTTATCTATTAGTATACAATACACAAACATTTGTCAAACACGAACTGCATAAACTTAGCGAATTTACTATCAAAAATAATTCAAAATAAGTTTAGAATCTTTCAATTGCTGATCGGACGTGGTAGCATGCCCTGTGTTCGAGTCGGGGAAGAGTTGTCTTGTTATCTTTAAATAGCGTAAATAGGCGTTATATGTTTAGACGTGCAAATGTCGTTTCTTACAACAGAAGTTTTTTAAAAGTTGTAGAATCTGACAATCGCACACAAAATGAAAAATACGTCTGTATTCATAATAATATATTCTTTTCTAATTTGATAATTTGCAACTGTATCCAAGATGTCTTTTTTCTATGAAAATGATGCTTCAATTACTGGTTCAGTTATTGAGAAGTTTGTAAGCCACCATTGATCCGAGAATTTTCCATGCCAAAAGCTCATACTTTTCAAGAAAAATTCGCCTTAACCATGAAACTGTAGAATATTGTAAAAAAAATTTCGTGGTTTTAATTATTAAGGTAGTTCTTGCGTGAAACATCTTGGTATAGTCTGAGCATTTACTGTGTTATACATGTTATAGTCAAAGCATTTACTTTGTAATAAATATTATTATCATTACTAATGTTATAAATTGAGACAAGTTTTGTGCTTGGAATATATAGAAATAAAGACTTCTGGATCTTTATTCGAAATTTTGGGTAAGCTGTGAAAATTACACTTGTGTCACTCATGTCATGGCAAGAAAAGTGCAATTAGCAAAAAGTAATTTTAAATTTTTTCACGCGACCAATTACCTTTCTCAGTCGACGCCAATCAATCAATTTTTTAGCTAAGGATAAGGATTGACTTCAAAAGGTTATTGGTCACAAGAAAAAATTTTAAATTATGTTTTCCTTTTGAGTGTTGTACAACCACGAAAAATTTTTCATTTGTATGAAATTTAATCACTAAAAATAGTTTTTCCCCTTCTTGTCCCTTAGGGGCATCAGATCTATACCAAATTGAAATGGGACCACACGGAAAGCACCAGTTTTCAAATAAAAACCAAAGAATCGTCAAAATCGGTTCAGTCGAAAGTTCTGAGGTTACAAACATAAAAAAGAATACATTCGAATTGAGAACCTCCTTTTTTTTGAAGTCGGTTAAAAAAACAACGAACTGCTATTTTTTTTTATTAATTCTTAACATATTTCTTTAAACTCCATTGATGAGAAGTGACCCTCAAAATACCGAACTTTTAGCTTCCCCAATCGCCCAAAAATACTATAACTTCGGGATAATATAGATAACGTTGGAGTTTGGACGAAGTCCATCATAAAAATTAGGCAAAATCTGTCGCAAAGTTGTTTAACGTTAGAACAACCTTAATGATTTAATTAAAAATAAAATTAGACAGTCAAACCACCAATCATTTTTTGTTCATTATGGTGTTACAAACATTATTAAAATCAAATCAATGCCTACGTTCGTTTGAAACAATAATCACAAATATTATATATCATATTTAAATTAATGGAATCTTATCACGAAAATATTTTTATCATTATCACATGTTCGTTTCAATTAACAAATATCACTTTTCATAACTTCTTTGTATATTTTTATTTCAGAATTATGGGAGTGGAAATTTACGTCTGTCGAATTTGATACCGCCCATGGCCGGACATTCAATATATACCCCATACCTACAGCCGCCACCGATTCAACATTCCTTTATAATCCTACAAAATCCCATACATACGCGGCTTAAATATTATCGTAGTAATTTTCAAAAAATCGATATAATTCAATTAAAAATATTTTTTGTAAAAACGCGATTTTGTATATTTATAGGTGAATCGATCACCTAAAAATTAATTTTTAATATTTCCTTAGAAAAATTACCAAAAAAAAAAAATTGTATTATTTTTATTATAAGTAAAATATTTTAATAAGATTTATAATAAAATCCGTTGCCTTATTGCGTTTAGTCTGTAGTGAAATAAAAAAACAAACAACAAATAATTATTTGATAGTAGATTTAATAAAAAAAAAAAAGCAAGTGCCCTTAAAGAAATAAAAATATATTAAACAAATTATAAAATGTGCCCTTTTAAATTTTTATTGATCATTTTCTTGTTATATTTAGAATAAAAATAATATTTACCTTATTTATCCTTATATTATATAATAAGTACATACAAATAACCTTTTTATCCTTTCTATATGGTTTTTGAAAAAATGGGAAAACGATCTTCACGAAGAACACATACTCAAGGTAAGTTTCGATATTTTATTATATGGGTGTTAGCAAAGTATTCGTATTTTTATCAGAAGAGAAAAATGTAGCCGGTCAGCTAAAATGGCTAATGTGTTATGTCTAGTAAACATTCCTAATTGAATCATCAAAATATATACAGGAGAGTGCAGGAATATGTAGAGGAGAGTGGTGATAAATATAAGGGACAGTCGAGGATAAATATTGTTGGAAAATTGGTCCTAATACTGCGCTATTTTTTTTCAGCGCTTACACAAACTCATGCTAAATTTACCTCAAATATCGACTAAGTAGTTTAATCACAGGGTAAACGTTAAAATCGAAAAATCCGCAGATTCTTTCTACCTCAACCCTAAATACGCAGATACATGGTAACTTGCACTGAAAAATTTCCTGGACATATAAATATCAAAGATATACTAAATTTTTGTACAATATTACGTGTATCAGTAAAAAATGTGCCAATCGAGATGAACATTAATTGTTTTTATGTGTAAGGTCTTCTAGCAAACAATTTCTATGAGAAACGAGTATTACCTATTTGGATAAATGGCATTAAATTTGGCATGTCCAATTTAATTTTTGTGCCTCTTAATTTTTTTTATCTTAGATATTCCCAAAATAAAAAAATTATGTTGTGTACCTGAACCTCACATTTTCATGAGTTTGAAAAAGTTGACATGAAAAATGCGATCTCCATAACAAAGATCTCTAATGTAATGTAATGTATTATAAATTTTTTTTTCAATTTTTATACAAAAATATCTAAAAAAATAATTATTAAAATGTTATAAAATTTAGTATGCACAATCTTGACATGTAAAAGAAGGGCGTATCAAAGAGTTTTTTGCAAAAAAAAAAAAAAATTTTAATTATAAATTAAAAAATTTGTACCTATATTAAGAAATATTTTTTCGCGAAAAACTTATCTTATTAATACGCCTCAATTAAATCGCCGTCTGTTTTCATGTAAAAATTATGCGTATCAAATTTCATATTTGAATAATTACTTTTTACATTATTTGTGCGCGAAAATTGAAAAAAATACTAATGTATATCTACATTAGAGATTCTCTTTATTATAGAGGTTTCGTTTTAGGGGTAAAAAAGATTTTATAACGATTGCCATTCTTTATTCTAAATAAATTAATCCATTTACAATAAAATTTACATTTTCCAACTCCATTTACAATAAAATAACAAAGTAGTAACAATCCGTATAAAATATTTTATCTCTATGGTAACAATCAGTATATTATGGTAACAATACGTTTATTTTAAATTTAATGTGTATAGAGCCATCTATTAACTTTGTACTAAACTACAATATTTTATAAACTCCGTTGGTTTGTAAGCAATGCATATAACATTATAAAGTACATATGTACTAAAACTACAATAATAATAGCACCACTAACCGGTGTCTTCTTCTGTCAATATGCCCAACGAATAGTGTCGTACTTACCATGAATCATAAATACTTTATAGGTATTTATAAAATAAAACCAATTTGATATTACATTACAGTAAAAATTTAAAATATTATTTTAAAATAATATTAACAATCATGAAATTAAAATGAATGTTTTTTTTTATAAAATAAATAACATAATAAGAATAAATAAATATATATAAGTGATTTTTCAAGTGTGTATATATATAATTGTTTCGTGAATTTTCTTATAAATATTATTTGTTGTTAATCAAATTACCATATATTATGCTTGCTAATTTTTTGTGTTTTGAATTGTTCATATTGATTTTAAAACACTAAAAAAAAATAATAATTGTGTTTTATTTATTTTTTTAAATAATGGATAAAAAAATTTTTTTCTACACGTGTTGTATATTTGAAATTTTCATAGGTATTTTATTATTATTTTTAAATGGTAAAAGATATATAATTAATGCTATTTTTCTCTGTAATATTAAGTAGTATGACCTCTAGTTCTTTTTGTCGAATCAATATATTTATATTTCCACCTGTTCTTTTTCCTTGTTAACCTGTAATAATGGTTTGTTTATTAATTATTGATTAATTAATAATACATGTTGGTAAAATGATTTAGACAAAAATTTATTTAATATTTTATTGAAAACAATTAAATAATTTTTTTTTTCTAATCTAATAAAGTTTAAATTTGATGATTTCTTTTAAATATATTATCTACTGCATTTAATTGTTGCTATATAACAATATTAATGACGTCATTGCTGTATGTATGCTATCTAGGTTTTTCAAAGCTATCGAATACCGCATTCACTGTCATTTGTCTTACTTTATTGCGTAGAAAGTTATTTAAAATTATTATTATCATTAATTTTTACTTTCAATTTAAATAAATTCACTTTATTTAGTACATAATTAAGTTTTTAGGACAATGATTATTTTTATTTCCAAAAAAAATTATAGTCTACAAGATAATATATAAATAAATATACATTTGATTATTTTTTTTTTCAAAAATTTTCTACTATCTAAATAATAATTAACTTGTGGGTGCTATTTCGTTAAGGTCATTTTGAAACAGGAAAACATTTTATAAAACTCGGTCAAGTGCATGTGAAACATGCACATGACAAATATATCTATAAAACGTTTTAATATATTTTATTAGCAGAAATTTTCTTATAAAAACTTCATGAAGAATCTGTTCCCATTGTTTTTTTATAATTTTTCAATCTCATTTTGAGGAAATAAGACTCCTTTTTGACTACTGTATAATCTGATGTCTCGCGAAATATGCATCTGAATAAGCGTGGCTTACGGACGGTCGTACAAGCATGATTATAGAGGTTCCACTATTCGTCTACGGAACCCTAAAAATTAACTTTTTATAAGTATTTTTTTCATATTTGCAGATATGTGCGTGTATGTAAAATAGCCAATAATTATACTTATTACCTATCATTTTATACAAGATGATAGGGGAGATATTACATGAAAGGGAAATTCTATTTTTTTCCATTATTTACATACAGAAAATAAAATATGAAAGTACATTATATAATCAAATCTACGCAGTTTTCATTATATAAATAATGTCATATGTCAAATTAAAACTTTGGGTTAATTTTGTCTATTTTGTCTTCGGAAATAAAGATATTCAGGGACTAACTGAATTTTGATAAGATGTTTATAGAATTACTTGAGGATGGATGGATTTACAAATTTCTGTAGTTCAAACCGTCACCATATTAGCAACGAGTAATATCTCCTCAGAGAATCATTACAACTAGCTAATTCATATTGATGATGACTACTTTGTAGTCGAAATACGTAATTATAAAAATACAAAATAATTTGATCTAGGAAATTGAGGCAAAGAATTGAAATTTATGCATTTAATTTTTTATGTAGTGCATTTAATTTTTAAATTAACTTTTATTGAATATAAATTATGCTTTTACTTTGTACTGTTTAAAAATTTAGACGCATTTTTACTAACTTCTGAATGTCAAAAATATCCCTTTGTTTCGAAAGTATAATATTATGGTTGAGTATTCACATATGACGGGGATATTAACATTGCTATTGGCTAAAATATTGCTGACATCATATGTGGGTGCCCATCCATGATGTTATGCTTTCCAAGTTCAGACACATATTACAGTTGAACATTGGCGGAAAATGTCAAAAGATTTATATAAGTTCGATAAGAGATATTGTTTTCTTGAAATTTATTCAATATTATGCTTCTTCCGGCAAAAATGACACACAGTGAATGTTACTTTCGATAAGTCGATTTTATTAGAGTCTAGTATAATCAGTTTATGTTCATCAGTAAGTAATATCAATCCCTTGAGTCCTGTGGATCCTTGACCCATCTGTTTTCAAAACTATATAAAAATAATAAAAAGTAAAAGCACAATTTATTTTTCAATAAAAGTTAATTTAAAAATTAATTAGATGTGTGCTACGACAATTTAACTGTCTAACCATCCTGAAAATTCCAACATGAGTAAAATATTAATATTATACTATTATATACTATTATTATGCAAATCAATTTGCGATGTTGCCAAACTGGATTCTGAAGACAGACTAATATGTTAATTGAATTTTTCAACATTAAAATATTTATAAGGCTCATCTTCAGAATATATATATTTTTTTAAAATTTTAACGGTAATTTACGAAAGTTAATTTATATGAATAAAATTTTTTTTTAAATCTTTACAAGGTAAGGCTAGATTCTAGGTCAGTCAACATTTTTATATAAAAAAATACGAGTGTGCTTTGGACCACACGACTGAAGTAAAACTTCATTAGCTCCATCTATAGTTTATACTCTCTCTTTCTATCTTCTCTAACACTAATATCTCCCTCTCAACTCACAACTTATATCTATACTCTCTTCCTTTCTATACTTTGTCCCTCTCAACTATATATATGTTTATACTATCTCTGTTTTTTGCATCAACTTCCGTTCGCCACACCCGATCACACTTTTCGTAACGCTCTCGTCACGCATTCACCAACTTACTCCCCAAGTAAGTGCCTAAAGAAGTTTTACTTCAAAAGTAATTTTCTTTACATAGTGATTAATAATATAATACAAATTTAACTTTTTATCGATACATAGTTTTTATGTCCGATAAATCTTAAATGAAATATTTTTCAATTAAAACTGTTTTATTTATGTTGATCAAGAACTATAAAATAAAAATTTTTATACATATAGTGTTATCTCACTGGTCTAAATTTCATTTATTTTCTAATAATAATATTATTCGGGTATAAAATTAGATATTTACGAATGTGTGATAAAATCTGTTATAATATATTGTACATTATGATATTATGTAAAAGTATTACTCCAGGGATTAAAATGGTTCTTGGGATTGATTAAAGTTCCCGTCTGTACATTCATTTAAATTTTTACTAGATTGACATTAAAGAGCTCGAAAAATATTGTTCAATAATTTGTTAAAAAAAATAGTAAAATGGTAGAAAAAAAAGAAAAAGCCTATCGGGAGTCGAGCTTGGAACCTTCTGTTGGTCTAAAGAACAATTGTCCTGTGTTTAAGTTTACTTTAATTACTTGTAAATGTTTGTATATTGTGTATATTTTAAACAAACATGTTCCTAAATTTGGTAAACTACCAAAGTAAAGTAATATCGGATAATCGGACACAATAAGACCTAGCTTATACCATCTGATTTTCTGATCATCAAATCTGATGTAACTCTTTACATGTATTTTAAATTATACCCCACACACATAAGAATTCTACATAAGACATCAGATTTTCTGATCAGAAAATTTTATCATGTGCGCATAGTATTAGAATTTCTTATAAGAATATCTTACGATGTTATCTGAAGTAGGTCATCTGTTAGCCGTAATTAATAAATTTAAAATATATGAAAGTTCATTGGTTCAATGTGGTTCATTGTACATATCCGATGATACCCGATAATATGCGCTTGCTTAAGATTTTTGTCTGATGTATGATCAGATTTTCTTATAAGAATTTCTTATAGGACTGTCAAATGGATCAGAAAATCTAGCAGTGTGCGCTGGCCCTAAAATGATTCTCTGATGTTCATGATATTCAAATAAAAATTTATTGACTCCACAGAAATTTGTTTCAAGTATTTTTATCTCATGTAAAAATACATTTTTTCCACAATCAAGTGGAGTTTTTTATCTCCTTAAAAATTGCTATTGATTTTTTCGGATTTTATAAACTTCCAATCGATCTTAAAAAATTAAAAACCTCTTTGGCATCTGAACTACTTTTATTTATTTCAAAAATGAAAATAATGTAGGTGTTTTGGTTGTCACATAATGTAAAATAAGATATATTTATATCAGACATATATTTCTTAAATATTATTATAGTTGAATAAACAGAAAGTTTTTATTAAGGTTAATTGCAAATATCACCAGTTTTTCTGTATTATTTTTCTCGAATTTTGAGTATGCTTATATTCTAAAAACGTGGCTGGTTTAGTTTTTTTATTAGTTTTATATTAATTATTATATTTAACCTGGTATCGATTTTACTTTTGGATCTCACTTCGAAAAAAAACAAAACTCCATATGCATCTTCCATTATTGCATATGGAGGGCGGGGGTCTTATAGTAATATAATAGTTTTTCCTACTTCATTTCACATTGATTGCAAAAAAACCTGCATTCCTAGCTTGAGTTCCAAGTTTTTGCTGTTTAATAATACCACGTATGGACTTCCAAAACACGAACATAATAAAAATATTAATTAATCTGAAAATATGTAACGAACAAAAAATACTTTTCATCAAAAATTCTTAAAAATGTTGACTACATCTGTTTTTAGTGTTATACACTTGAAATAGCATACCATCATATTTTGCACTCCTTTGCCCCTTTCCTCTTAATTATAATTATTTATCATTCATCGCTCAAGAAAGCAATTAATTAATTAAGCGTAAAAAAAATTAAACAATAAAATTACAAATCTGTTTTAATTTATTTACTTGAATTCAACGAATAATGATAATGTAATGTACAAAAAAAAAATATGTATAAGGCAAAGTTTCACACGATCTCCGTGTAGTATTGCAAAAATGAGACAAAGCACCAGTAATGTTACAACAATATTCTCGTTAAGTCGTAAAAATCGAACATTATGTATCGACGCCTTTAAACTTTATTACATAACCATGATACTATAAAATTGATGAAATTCATTTGTAATAAAAAATTTACACAGACAAGCAAGTTGTTCAAGTGTTAGAAAATAGAATCACATACATTTTTTTAATGTTTATAATATTATTTTGTAAGAGAGTAAATTTTGTTATTCTTAGAAAAAAACCTTTCTAATTCTTTTCAATAAAAATATAAATACTGTGAATTATTTTACTATTTTCAATAATATAATGTATCATTGTTACATTGCAATGTACATGTTGAGAGGGGCTCAGATCTGTAACACAAAGGGTTACAGTGGTGTGTTCATGAGGATTTTAAGATATCCAGGCTGATCTTCGGATCCTTGAGACTTCAAGGTTCCAGTCGGTGATTGTTCTTGAATGCTTCAAGGCATTGAATCGCCTGGTACTGAATAACATAGACTGGTCTGATCACTCTGGCATAAAAGAGAATGAGGTAGCGAATTCATTAGCATAAGAAGGGTCGTCACTGAGACTGCACAGCTAAACCATTTAACTATTCCCGGCTGTAACTGACCAGGGTACATTTTAGAATAGTAGAGGATCTTTTGACAGGGTACTGTCAATTGAACTATCACCTTCAAAATTTGGGCATCTCAGACAATCGTAATTGTAGGTCGTGTCTGGAACACGATGAAACCTTCATTCACGTCATTAGCACCTGTAGAAATCTTCAGGGTCTTATATATAGAATGTTCGGGTCTGAAAATCTGGATCATTCCACTATGGGAACAATTCCAGTTAAGAAGCAATGGGATCTTATAACATCACCTGCTCTGGATGGTTCTTTCTCTGCACCTAGAGCCAGAAGGCATCCTGGCCTTTAGACGATGGAGTGTTCTAAAAAAAGGTATAGAGGACTAAAAAGTCAAGGTCCAAGTGTCGCAGCTACGGATCCCGTCTTATTTATTTTCATAGCAATGTCGCTTCGATCTGGGCGGTTCTAATCTTAATCGATTAAGTAGTTTTTTCCACGAACTACACAGAATAAAATTTTGTTGTTTTCTTTTTTCATTTCTATATTCTTGATAGTGAATTGAAAAGATCCTAATTAATTTATATATAAATGTTTTTTTTTTAATTTTCACTTGCAGTACTTAAACGCATGATTTTTAATGGAGCGTAATTCTAAATTATGTTTCTTTCGATTTAATGTATAGCTTGAAATCACTTCCATGCTTTCGTCATCACGAAGCTCATTATATGCATTTGATTGTGTACCAGTGAATATGGAGGTATACATAAATATGTTTATGTATATAAAGGAAGAAATATGTTCACATAGTATATAAATTAATTTTTTGCACTTCCGTAAATTTACGGTTACGCTTTACAGTGTGATGTGACCTCGTTTTTCTTTTAATATCTTTATCACTTGCGCTCTTATTTTGTCTGTGATTCAACCATCACCATAAAATTTTATTTGTTTATATAAATTTATTTTACATTTTTTGTTTTAACACTGTGTCAAAAATTACTATACAGTACATATAAACTTACAATGCAAATTAGTAAAACTATTTATGATCATAAGCTGGATATATTCGAATTGGGTTACCAATTCTGCGGTTTTGACCCGAAGTCTCCGGAAAAACTAAGTTCTCTCCAGGGCTAATGATCGAAATAATTGTGGTTCAAAGGAAAGTTTTACTATAGTTTTGATTTTATCACCCTCCATATGTTTGGGGTCACTGAACTCGAATTTGAAATTTACGGGCAAAAATTTTATCTGGAACTTTGTTTTCTGGGCTTTTATTAGTAAACTTTGACACTTTTGTGAGTTTTTGGCCTATATCTTAAAACTGAAGACAAATATTCCTACATTTCTTATACATAATGTTTTTTTAGAAGACCTACCGTATTCCCGCAAGATACTAGACTAAATATATTAGAAAAACAATTGAAGTTCAGAGGAAAGTTTTGCTATAGTTTTTGATATACCCGACTAGAAATTATCCCAATACTTATATTGGGGCCCAATTGGGAAATGCAAGGGCTTACCCAAAAGGCTTATCCCGGTTGGGATCTAATTGGGTACCTATTGGGATAGCCCAATTTAAAAATAAATAATTGGAGGTGAGTTTGTCCTTAACGGTAACTAGCTGGGAACTGATCGGGAAATCCCAATCCAGAAAAATAATTTAATATAGGTTTTACTGCACTAGGATTCAATTAGGAACTTATTGGGACAGCCCAAAGTAAAAATCAGTAATGCTAATAGTTCTTTTTTTTGTCTGGGCGATAATTGGGAATTGATTGGGAAAACCCAATGCAAAAATTAATGACAACATTTTGGTTTTACCGTACTCTGACCCTTTTGGGAACATAATGGGATAGCCCAATGTGAAAGATTTTGTACTTTTCGCCTTTCTTTTATAATTTTTATTTTGAATATTTTGAATATTTTGAATAGAGTGTTTTGTTACAAAATTACTCATTAGATAGTGTTCGGGAGTATATTGAGAGTTGTATAGTTACAAACTTTTCTCTATTAAAAAAAAAAATGCACATCTCTTAAAATGCTAAATAAAAAAGACATGTCTTAATTAAAAAAAAAAAAATTATATATTTTTATGTGATGTGTATAAAACATAGTGATGATTAACAAGCATTACAGTGATATAGTTTCAAGGTTAATATATGTACTGTCACACGTGTTTAGTGACGTCACCCAAAAGAAATAGAGGGAGAGCCCGTCATCGCCAGTCTTACCACATTGAATAAAGGCTAAAAAATTTTCTGTGCAAGTACCCTACAACAGGTAAGATGGTTTGGTTAATAAGAATCTCGAACCGTGGTGGCTTTGACAGGTTACAGGTAGGAAAGATGAGCATAATTGCTACCCCAAAACATTATAACATAATACGCAATTTTTTAGTATGTTCTACAGGATACTATTAGAATATCATACCATCCGTTGCCAGACATTTTGTAGGGTGGCAACCCCCTGCCAGATGCCTTGAATAAATAATAATTCAACTTACGTTATAATATAAAATCTGATTTTTATGTATGTTACTTGATCAACTATTCAAATATGTTTTCCAAACGACCAAACAGTTTCAAAAGTTCTAACATTCTTCCAGACATAGTTGAAGTTCGGATATTCTAATAAATAGTATCCTGTAGAACATACTAAAAAATTGCGCATTATGCTATGTTTTTGGGCAGCAATTATGCTCACCTTTGCTAACTGTTACCTGCCAAAGCCACCACGGTTCGAGATTCATAATATCCAAACCTTCTTACCTGCTGTAGGGTACTTGCACAGAAAATTTTTTAGCCTTTATACTATGTGGTAGGACTGGCGATCACGGGCTCTTAGTCTAAAAATAATGTTTACTTCCAACAAAAAAAGTTATTAACAAGTCTAAATCTGTAGATTGTACGTCGTAGTGCAGTGAACGAACTTGCATAAATTCATTTTAAAATGTTAATTTTGTTTTATTATCAGAACTTGGGAAGCGATAGCAATTAATTATTTGAATTGAGATTGTTGAATAAATCTTTATGTGTATTTTAATGTGAAAGTTTTTTAAATATTAATGTGAAGAAATAAAACGAAAAAATTAAGCTGATTATTTCGACATTAAATATATAATAAGTTCTGAATCAATTGATGTTTATTTTTAAACGTTTAGTTAAAAAATTAGTGATTGTTTAAGAAATAATTTTGTGTTAACTTCTTTTTCAATATCTTCTGATACTATGTAAGTAATTGCAAAAAATGAAATCTTTTTACTTCCATTTAAAGTGCTTGTAATTGATATATTAATCTTTTGAATTTTGTTTTGTTTCAGAAACAAATCTAAATAACAGTTAATGATTTTGTTGGGAAAAAATTCCGATAATGATATCGATATTGTTCGAAGTTCTTTGCTGACATGAAACAAACACGACCAAACGGTTTATTGTAAATACATGCCACCTCCCTATGATGCGCCGAAATTTCGAAAATTACAAAATATGGTTATTTTATACAGGGCTTTGCGAAGAAGAAACTAAGAACGAGATTGAGTCTCCAAAAAAAAAGCTAGAAAAAATTTAAATTAATGGATCATCATTATCATCTAAGATCAAAGCAAGATTTCTTCTAATACTGGCGTTTCTTCTATGAACATAAATCTTCATCGATTGATTCTAAAGGAAGTTCAATGAAAAATACGAAAATACAAAAATTAAACCAAAATACAAAAAAACAAGACCGAATAGTTCTGATTCCGAAAAAAATTGTGTTGTTGATACCTCATTAAATTAATCAACGAAAAGTTTATTCGTGGAAAAAAGTTTCGAAAAATCTGTTGAAAATCAATTTTTTTTTTTTTTTTTTTATATTAAAAATTATTAATAAAAATACTTGTAAGTCAATTTGCACTTTGTTTTATTACGAGTTTATTGTGTGGGACCGCATAGGTATTACCCAATAAAGAACAGATCGGGACTGCCCTAAGTGGCACACACAGGTTTAGCCCAACAGGGAACAGATTGGGATTTCCCAATTGGTGCCCAAGGTAGTATCTGCGTTACATCCCAACGTAGAATCCCAATTGGGAAACCCTATTGGGCCCCAAATGGGTGCAGTCAAAAATTTCTAGTCGGGTATATCTCAGAAAAGAAGTAATAACCGAAAACCTAACTGAATTCGAAAACAAAACGGTTCAATTTTTAGAATTTTCGTAGAGGGGAAAGTTGTGACATTAATAATTAAGCCATATAAACGTTTTATTAAGTATATTTATAAATGATATGATATGGTTATGGCCATTAATATAATTTATTTGTTGATATCAGAAACTCAGTTTCTACTAGCCTGGGCTGGGTTATGTTACATTTTAATTAGTTCATAAATATTGATGATTTATATTCTTTAATAAATAGGTTTTTAATGTAACTATAAACTTATTTTCTTCTGTATAACATTTCTTGATTCTATTGCTAACCATAAGAATTTCACTTATAGGATTTTCCTGCTAATAATAATTGATTATGAGATACACTTGATTGTTCTCACATAAATTTGAAAATGAATATTGCATGCAAAAATTATGGTAAAATTACTTTTAAGACCCCAAAATGACGTAACATAATTAAAGACCTTGACCAATCAATAACCATCTAGCCTACCTAGAAGTACTGTGTACTGTTGTTATATAAAAATATAAAATAATCCCCTTTGGTTAATGGCTATATGGCTAAAGTAGCTATAAAAAAAAAAAAAATAATAATAAATAACTTTAAATAAATTAAATAAATCAAAGACAGTTTGGCTGAGGCTTTAAAATTTGATCCCTATACAGTATTTATATAATTAAATAAATACAAAGATAGAAAATATTTACTTTTAATTTTTTGCTATTCTGTCCGAAACAAAAACGAATCGAAAACTAAAATGAAAAATCCTTTTAAAGACGTTAAACTGACAGGAATATCATGATATAGCTTAGTAGGATTACGCTTTTTACTTTACCAAAATAAGTTAAAGCAACAAATTGAAATTATTAACAAAGTCCCTGAAAGCATTCTTATGATAAATGACTGTCGGTCAAAATCTATCTATTTTTGTTAAAGACCATCTTTAATGTAATATAAATGGTATTTTTTCAATTTAAAAAAAAAAAAACGGAGGGCAATAAGGGAACGGAGGAAAGAAATTTACGTTTTAATTCGATTATAAAAGTTAATCTCTTTTATAAAAATGAGAACAGAACGGCTAAAATAACGAATTAAATTTAATAATCCATACTTGACTATATTCTTATGATTTTCATGAACTAATTAAATTAAGTATCCATTCTAACGTGTAAATATTTTATTACAATGTGTCTGTCTAAACTGCAATAAACTAATCTCAAATGAATGCGTGTCTATACTTCATCTTTAACTAAAATTTTTATTTATTTTTTTAACTTGAATAAATCACGCTACATTACGCCCAAATAAATTATTTTATATGATTAGGTGGGGCATTTCAATTTAACGCACACTTGGTTTATTTAACTTGTTAAATATAATTCACACGAAATCCTAGAATAGGGTCAACAAATGAAATCAAGGTTAATACACACATATTATTAGATAAACAAATTTTTATCAGATTATGTCATCAAACTGGAAAATTCTAGTCAAGATTAATAACAGGAAGATATAACATTTTTAACTCGCGGTAAAAAAGAAGAATGTTAGTTTGAAGATCCATGTGAATTGTTATATATTAAGAGGCGAACAGCAACCACGTGCCTTGTACCTAGACCTTTTGCTTCGCTGTATCCTCTTTTAGAATACTCCTTCACATGAAGGCAAAGATGCCTTCTAGAACAAGGTGTTAATTATATTGTTTTAAGTTGGAGCCACTTACTTCGTTCTTATCCAAGCGACGACACTGTGATCAATCAACCGCCCCTATATGTGAATTGTAAATGAAATGGTTGGTTTCATCAGCAGACAATGCAAATTTATAAATATACAGGGGAGTGCTGTGCTTCAGGGAGGCACGATGTGGTTTCTCATTACAATGGTACTGGGTTCGATTCTGCGTGCGGTTACTACCACTTCTTCTATATGTATTTTGAACTCGGCACCAATGCATCGCCACAGTACATAGTTTTATACATTTTTATCAATAACCATTCCTCCAGTGTATACTGTGTGTAATAGATGTCTTATTTTGTAATATTATCCCCCTTAAGTCCTTTTTTACTATCTTTACTCGACTATGTAATAATTTTAACTAGTAGCTCCATTGAAGCGTAGACCTAACTCACGATCCTCATATGGAGTTAAATATAAATTTTTGAAAATTTATTTTTACATAGGTACTGATGGCCTAATGGGGCTTAACTATAACTATATAGTAAATTTCCTGAATGTAATAAACGTGCCTACCAAATTTCACAAAAATTTGAGCACGGGTTCGAAAGTTACAGCGAAACAAATAGATACAGATAGAATCATTTTATATAATACGTTTTCATTTCCAGTGTTATATGTAAGAGAAAAATAATAAAATAGTAATTCTTATTCATTTATCCTTTTTACTTGATACTTAACAGTAAATAATCTATTGGAGTTGACGCGACGTAATGAATGCAGTTGCATAATTTCGAACAATAATATTATTTTTATTATTTTATTCATACAAAAAATAATGTATAAAAAGTTTTTATTTCGTCATTTTTTGCATTTTATACTCAATTTTACATACATTATTTTATATTATTATTAACAATATTACAGTAATTATAGACTATAATGGAACATACGTAATAAAAAATATTGAATTGATAGATTATAATCCCTTAGATTCCGTGCTTGGAATGGAATATTTATTTTAGAACATACATCAGAAGTCGTAATCAAACTTCTGTGATCTCCAAGTCATTTTATCAAATATGAAAATATTAAAGTTCGAGTAGTGTTATTTATTTTTTCAAAAGTATTGTATTTCTGGAAAAACACTGTTTTTGCACCGATTTTAAAATTTTTTATATATGACGGTTTACGGTTTGCGTTAGTAAATCGAAGAAGGAGTCCTTTGAGTTATTATGTATTTCATTGAAAAAATGCATGCCCGATGCATAAATCGAGTTGCAATTCCAGATTTTGCTCTAGTAGTATCAAATAATTGTCAGTACTATTGATAAATTACAACATTTAAATGACAATAAAACTATATGGTGATTTTATATGTAATAATTGTGAATCTAAACAAATAACAATTACAATAATGAATTAAAATAATATCAAATCTAAATTTAAATTGTTTAAAATTATTTGCCCTTGTATTTTAAATCATTTTTGTAAATAAAGGTCAGGGATATTAATGTTAACATTATATTGTAATAATTATATTCAAATTACTGACCATACTTCGTTTTTACACTTCTTATTTTACAAACCTACTATAAGTAAATCTCGTAGTGCAAGCTAATTAGCGGCAAAATTATAAATAATTTTATTTTGATCTGCTTAAAGCTTAAAAGTCTCATTAAATCTTTTAAAACACGGAACATAATATACAACTAATCTTAAATATAAAAACTAATTGCACTATAAGTAGTAAAACGTGCGACACGTGGTGCAAAAAATTGTGTCTCTGACACTGTGCCACGCGCTTATCGCACTGCGTAGCATTGTGTCGTCAATTTATGCTGACTCATTCATTTGTGTATGTTACAAAAATTCGTGTCGCGCTGGGATATGCGCGAGGCCTTACAATGATTAACATTGACCGAGCAAAAATATATTTTCCAAAGAGCTAATCAATCAAAATTATACTAAAAAAATTCAAGAAAAAATAATGAAAATATGGAATATTTGATGACCTTTATTATGTAAAAATCAAATTCTAATTTTTTTGCTGTCTAAAGTCTTTGATGCGCACTTTGGGCTTTGTATGCGCATATTCGTTAAATATTATCCCTATTTTATGCAAATTACAATGAATTTGAAAAACTCATCAACGTAATGCACAACTTAAAATGATAAATTATTTACTGTACTTAGTTGAAAGATTATTTATATACCTACATTAAACATAGAAAAATTTATTGCCTTTCATTTTCAATTGATTAATGTTGTGCCAATCGTAATTACAATTATATATTTAATAAATCGAAATAATAATGTCAATCGATTGTGTCATTCTAAAATTAGACATTCTTGTAAGAGCGATTCTATTCAGTACATAAGTTATGTATATAACCACAGCGAAACAGATTAACTGTTCCCGATTGAAACTAACCAGGGTTGAAAAGAATAGTGGGTCTTCTAACAAGGCACTGTCGGTTGAACTATTACCTACGTAATTTGGGAATTTCAGACGATCCTACATGCCTGGAGGACGCTGAAACCTCCATTTACGTCATTTGCACCTGTAGAAATCTTCAAGGTGTTGTATTTAGAATGTTCGAGTCTGAAACTCTGAATCCATTCATTATGCGAACAATTCCGGTAGAGAAGTTGTGGACTTTTTTCGTGGCCACTAATTAATTTAGGTATCTGATCCAATGGTCTTTTTAATGGTTGTCTCTCGGTATATTCAATTATTCTTATTAAAATGTATTTGAGTGACATACATTTTCAAAAAAACTTAATCAATATACAAAGGAAGTATAAGCAATTTCTTTTCCTTTTTGTTTATAATGCGTCTAATAAGTGTATGAAATTTAAATGTAATTTTTCTCATTAGTTCTCCAATGTTTCCCTATCATTTCACTTTTAAACTCTACCGAATTTGATCTATCTGTACCATACAACAATCGCTGCTTTCCAATTGAAAATTATGATTATTATACTCTACTGAAATTCAATCATATGTCGAGTATCTAAACAATTAACGTTGTTAGTTATTATTAACTTGTTTATAAAATATGTTTATTTTATCTAATTCAATGTGACTAGTGATTATACAAGTATATTATATATTTGTCAACACAAACAATTTTTCTTAACTTTCCCACTAAAGTAATAGTAATCATCTAAGAAAATTGTTATATAAACAAAACGCGTTGTACATGAAATGATGACGCATTTTATAAACATCTACGCCACTCTTCATCCTCTCTTATAAAAGAGGATCTGGAAATACTTGAGTTTAAAAAAATCGAGTACCACATTTTGTCAATAGGTTTGTGCGAAGAATATAAGCTCAAAAATTATAAGGATCCGGATATTTTTTAATCAAAAAATTTTTTAAATCATATTTCACTTCTCTCTGATTCCAATAAAGTTATTTAATTATCTAGACACGTCTAGAATTGTCTAGATTGATATAATATAGAAAAAAGTGAAAAAACGTCATTTTTAAATATGGTTTATTCGACTACTATTGAAGAAATGAAAAACTTCTTGAAGAAATGAATATATTGGATAAAAATATAAATAATTAAATTTCCTTATACCACAAAAACGAAATATTTATATTTTTTTTTTTAATTCAAAAGGAACAAGGTGGGAAAGGAGAATTGAACTAAAAATTGGTCGAGTAAAATCTGGATTCTTAATATTAGACCTATTATTATCGCAACTGCTTTGACAGAATGTAGTGCTCGATTTTTGCATATTCAAGTCTCTCCAGATCCTCCCCTAACAGTTTTGATCAATAATGTAACTAATGCGTCATCGCTATTTTATTATAATGTGAAATTTTTTATAGCTTTACGATTCTACGAAATCATTTTTCGAATATGAGTAATGTTGATAATATGATATTAATTGTATCTACAATCAACAAACTTTTAAAACGACCTCGTATTTCTTTTGACTTTTGCTTGTGAATTACCGTTAATAGTGTAAAACTCATGAAAGACTAAATAAACAAGAATATTCAAAATTAATAAATATCTAGATTGGATGTCATCCTAAATACTAAACTAACTTTTTCCCTATCTTCAATATTCTATATACTGGCTTCCATAAGCGTCCCAAATAAATAAGCTCATAAATTTGCACAGTGTTTATCTTCTTTGTAAATATCGCAACTTTTCTTCTAAAATCTTCTCCAGAACCATGACATGTTGGAATCATGAGTTATTATAGTCTTGAGCTCATTTTGCTCAAATTTTCCAAGTTCCTCAAATTAACTAAATAAGGAACAACATAGCATAGGGGTGATTTATTGTTCACTAAACAGATTTTAATTCTGAGTTGTGTTAATGAAAAATTAAGCATGTAGTAATTAGTAGATTATAGCCACGAACAATTATAAAATAAAAACTTTAACAACGATAATTAAACCGTCAAAAAAACTAAAAAACAAAAAATAATAAACCTTTTATATTTAACCTTAATAAATTCTGAAAATAATAGAAGTAAACCTAAGTAACTTTGAGTAGGTACCAAACAAGCAAATTAATTAAGTAAAACACGGCCGCCGACTCAAAATTACTTAGATATACTTACATTAATTTAAGAACTTAGTTATTAAAGTTAATTTAAAACTCAAAAAAATTACAAAAATATATAATTAGGTATACTTAAATTAGTTTAAGAACTTAGTTATATTAAGATTAAAAAATGTTTTTTATTTATTGTTTTTTCGGTGGTTTAATTTTTTTGTTAAAAAGTTTTTTATTTACGATAATAGATTACGAAGAGAGAACTTTTTATATTCATTAAGGTAAAAAATATATTCAACATAAACATTTAAACTAAAATAAAGTTAATAATAATAAAGATGAAAAAAAAAAAATTATCAAAATGCAATAAATAAAAAGACTACATAAAAAATCGAAAGAAAAACTAAAAAATTTCATATAAATAAATTATTTTTAAAAGTGAAATTTAATAATGAAAAACAAGAAAATAAAAAAATTTAATTGTTATATTGGACATATAGCAGCGGTGAATAATAAAAAAATAATACAAACATTAATATGGAGATAGAACTGGAAGTGTTTGAAGTGCACGATGAAGAAGATCGTAGTGAACGTGATGAATGTACAAAAGGATTAGGTGCAGGTGGGGGTTGTAGTGGGGATGTTGATGTTGATGAGAAGTGTAAAAGAACATCAAAGAAAAAAAATAAACATACTCGAAAAAAACGTAAACATAAAGAACCGTCCATAAATACATCGTCGCCATGTAGTTTCAGTGATGGTGACGGTAATTTTAGTGGGGAATCTGATTCTAGTTTAAATCGAACTAATCGTGTTCGTAAATCATTACTGTCTTTATTAAGTAAACTTGTTATATGGCGACGACATAGACGGTATCGTACCGAAACACCACCGTCCAAAGATGACTTCTATAGAAAATATCCAAATGTTGGTGAGTAATGTTAAATAAATCAATTCCATATTTGATTTTGGTTGCTTATAATTTAAGTTTGATTAATTTTATCGTAAAATGTGGATTGAGTCAAATTAATTTCACGTGATTTCACTTTTCACAAACAACGATGTAATAAAAATATTTATAAAAAAAAAAAGCAGATATCGCGCTTTAGTGACATGTTTCACCATATATAATTAAAAAACACAATTTTTTCTATTTCTCAATTTTAAGCAATTGCCAAACACAAGGTCAAGGATCTTCCTTCCTACGATCGAAATAAGTAAAAGGCTGACGGCCGATTCGCATGTTAATGAGATGGAATGGATTGAATGAATTTCTCTTGCAAGCAAAGCAATTATGTTTACATGTGTGATATGTACACAAGTTATTTAAGTCGCAGCCTATTAAAGATTGTAATCTCATTCCAGAGTCGCTTTATTCAATTCAATTCTTTATTCATTCTTTTTTTAAACAATAGATTTGTACAGAATAAAGGCAAAAATTGGATGGGGCATATGAAGGGAATGGGAAGGTATGCAGGCAGCTATGGCTTACTTTATAAGGATCTATCACAGTATTCACTTTGTGCAAACCAAATGAAAAACCATCGGTAAGGATAGCCGGCATCCGGAACTAATGGTTAAATGCCTCCCGAATATCAGTTCAGATGTAATTCGGCTCAGGATGTAGAATTCACTTGATACTTAGATGAAGTACATTTAAATAAATGATATAAGCATAAGATGAATCGACGCAAGATCAACAACCAAAGAAAAATTAAACAATCTAAATGAAATAAACATAATTATAGTTAAAATTTAAATCGACTATTTATTATCGATTCAACTTTTTAAGGGAGATTCAATCAAATTTTAAAGGGAGAAATTTTCATAAAGAATAAATATAAATAAGTATACATAAATCTATTTCAAATACAAATATGTGAAGCACATTGTACATCACTCAGCAAACAAAGAGTGCTTGTCTATAATTAATTTTCAAGAAATGGAAAATCGTGACCAAGGCTCACAGCAAAACTTCTTCTAATGAGTATGGACAAATATTTATTTAATTTCTTTACGACTTTTACATTTTTTAACGTGTCCGAAAATAAGATTTAGGTATTTTTGTTTAGTTTTTAAGAAGCCATAATTGAATAGAATGATTTGTTTGTGTGATGAATCTATGTTCAGATTGATCCACATTGAAACATATCCAGAATTAGCTGGTTTTTCTATTAAATTTCATAAAAAAATTTTTTTTTTAATATTTACATAATATACTATGGAAATCGTTAATTATACACAATTTGTATCTAATAGGTTCAACAACAATTTTATTGTCCTCTTTGCAATGAACAATAAAATAATTTTCTTGAAGAAAATTACATTAATATATGTGTGTATTTTTAAAATATCCCATTATTTCAAGCAATAATTTAATAAAAATCCATGACCCGTGCTAATATTTCACAAAATTTTTCCATTTCTAACGTAAAAAAGCAGACGTCTTATAATAACGCTAAAACAACTATAATAAGTACCCGAATATTTAACATAAGTCTTCAGTTTACACTTAATATAATAATTTCTAAATAAATTTTATAAGCTCTTAAGAGAAATAGAGAAATATTTTTGTATGGGAATTTTTTTACTGCAATAGTATTTTCAATGATAATGGAATACCTAATATATACAGATCGATTTTCGTTTCACTTGGCATACGTTAAACAATGTTAAAATAAACCTATATAGAATATTAACAATATTATGAATGTGAGTAATTTAATAGTGGGTAAATTTGGTATGAACAATCTTGACATGAAAACAAAGGATATGTCCAATTGTTTTTCTCGAAAATGGCATTCTAAAGTAAAAATCAAGATTGTATTTTATATTAAATAATTTTTTCTCTATCGAAAACACAGCCACTTCACTTGTACTGACAGTGGCGGATTTTCCAATAGACTGAGTTGATTTGTTGGCAAATCTGTCTTATTATTTTATGGAAAATCGTAAGTTATACAAATATTTTACAGAAGATTCAAAACAAGAAGTTTGCAATTTTATAATACTTTTTCTTTCATCTCGATACCGTCGTTTTTACTGAAATACATTCAATTTAAAGAATTTCCTGTGGTATATATTGTGGTATATATTTTTTTCCTAAAAATAGAAAAGACCTGCCTATTGTTATAAATTTTTGATTATTATTCAAAATACCTCTTAAATGGGAAAATCTAGTTTTATTGAAAAGAAAATTTAATATTATATTGAGTTAATTTTAAAAAAATACTGTATTTCTGCTAATGTATAATAATTTTATAAACATAACATTTAAATTATATTTTATTAGTTTGATAGTTTTTTTTTTTTTTAATTTCAGAAACTGAACGTCGTATTCGAGCCAATGATAAAGAGTACAATTCACAATTTCGTTACGCTGTGAGTATGATAAAATTAATATAACTAGTAGTTCCGTGAACTGTGGAACTCTATCAGAAAACCTATATACTCAAAAGTATATAAATAATACATACACAAAATTGAGAATATATTCGACCCAATTCAAACCAGCATCTTCCCAATCCAAAGAAGAATCAAATATTAGGTCAAAAAATTCAATATCATACTTTTAAATACAAAGAAAAACAGCTAAGTAGCCTAGTGGGTAGACAAACTGCATTAGAAATATATAGTCTCAAGTTCGAAACCGGTTGTTATTTTTATTATTTATTTTTTAGTGGGAAATGTAAATATTCGAAAATATATACAGTAAATTTTCTACCTAATTTTGTTCGATATCGAAGAAGGCGTTTGAAAATTACAGCAGAACAAACATAGATAGTTATACCGTGGACCCCATTTCGTTAGGTAAATTATTTCATATGTTGCTGGTTTTCTGATACCATTTCTGATACCGAGATACTTCAGTCTCTGATCCGTGCACAGATTTAACTCTAGATCCTCGCTTGGATTCATGAATCAAATAATTCATGTTTAAATACCGACTTTCAAAAAACTATTTCGGAAGTATGAAGACATGACATTATTGCGTGAATGCATTGGTGAAACGTTTCTTTTTCCAAACAAACTTTTTATTTTTACTTTTTTATTTAATGGAAATAAATGGAATATAAAAAAATATGCATTTTATTATAAAATTTCATTTCACTTAATTATTTCTACTTATTTATTTTCAGAATAACTACATAAAAACGTCTAAATACAGTATTTTAACTTTTTTACCATTAAATCTATTTGAACAGTTTCAACGACTTGCCAATTTCTATTTTTTGTGCCTATTAATACTACAATTGATTCCTGCTATAAGTAGTCTTACGCCTGTTACAACAGCTATACCATTAATTGGAGTACTTTCATTGACAGCAATTAAAGATGCGTACGATGATTTTGTAAGTATTTCTTTCATATGTGGAAATCTGTAGATGTCCAAATAGAACCTATAAGTACTCATAGTCCGAGAAGTGGGACAAAAACATGCAATAATTTTTTAAAGATTAATTTTTTTTATATTATGGCACAGTTAAATAGATATTATTTTTGAAATCTGCGTGTAAAAATTCCTTTAAAACTTATTGGTAATAAAAAAAATTTTTCTATTTTTTCAAAGGGACCAATTTTTTCAAGAACCCTTAAAAAATTGCGAAAATTCGATTAAATTAATTTTCTATCCGATTTGAAAAAAAAACTATGTCTATAAGAGTAGTTAGAGCCGTAGATTTCAATAATAATAGCTATATAACGATTTAATGTGCATTTTTGAGATATCATCAAAAATCCGATCCAGACCGATTTAGCATATTCAATATCTCAAAAACTAGACATCCGATCTCAAAATTATTTAAAATTGACATTGTTAATCTTAGTATTAATTACAATGATTATTTTTTTAGCAAAGACATATGTCAGATTCTCAGGTAAATAATCGTAAATCCAGGGCTGTGAGAAATGGTCAATTAGTGCAAGAAAAATGGGCTAATATACAAGTTGGAGATATTATTCGAATGGACAATAATCAATTTGTTGCGGCTGATGTTTTGTTATTGTCTACAAGCGAACCAAATGGCCTTTGTTACATCGAAACAGCCGAGCTAGATGGGTAATTTAATTAAATTTAAATAAAGCATACACTACTAAATGTTTCCGGTATACTCCATTTATCTATCAAATCCCATTTTTGTCCAACTTCCCTTGATCTCCTTAAAGATCTCCTTCGTTCTAGGTCAGGCCTCATTGCCACCGTGATTAAGTTTTTATAATAATTAATCCTTTTTACCATAATTATCATAGAAACAATTTTTATTTTTGTAAAGTGAAAAAATCCGACACATCTTTTGTTATTTGATACTTTTAAACATTTGTGTCTCATTTGTTTTCTGTGTCTTACCCCGCTCGTCAAATAATAAATTTTCTATTATTTACCTTACCAATTATTAATAAAGATAATAATTTACAGAGAAACAAATTTAAAATGTCGTCAATGTTTAGTGGAAACAGCTGCCATGGGTAATAATAATGCACTAATTGGTAGTTTCGATGGTGAAATTTTATGTGAAACTCCTAATAATTTATTA
Organism: Chrysopa pallens; assembly: GCA_020423425.1. Lineage (NCBI taxonomy): Eukaryota > Metazoa > Arthropoda > Insecta > Neuroptera > Chrysopidae > Chrysopa > Chrysopa pallens. The sequence continues at coordinate 39,225,381 of CM035594.1, forward strand.
AATAAATTCGATGGTACATTATATTGGAAAAATAAACGTTATGTATTAGATAATGATAAGATAATATTAAGAGGTTGTGTTTTACGTAATACACAATGGTGTTATGGTGTTGTTATATTTACTGGTAAAGATACCAAATTAATGCAGAATAGTGGCAAAACTAAATTTAAACGAACTAGTATTGATAGGTTACTCAATTTTCTAATTATAGGAGTAAGTATATAATATTTATCCAAAATAATTAAAAATTTCTGAACTTGCTTAGGGAATTTCTCAATTAGCATTGGAAAATCAGGAAATTTCTTTTTATTGTTAATTCTGTGGCTTAAATTGTAAAATATTTTAATTATATTTAATTCTTATTTTCAGATCGTATTTTTTTTATTATCCTTGTGCCTATTTTGCACAGTTGGTTGTGGTATTTGGGAATGGCTCGTTGGTCGTTATTTTCAAATATATTTACCATGGGATACGTTAGTCCCACAACAACCATTAACTGGTGCTTTAGTTATAGCGTTTTTAGTATTTTTTTCATATGCGATTGTTTTAAATACAGTGGTACCAATATCATTATATGTATCCGTTGAAGTTATTCGGTTTATTCAAAGCTTTTTAATTAATTGGGATGAACAGATGTGTTATTCTAAAACAAATACCAGTGCAAAAGCTCGTACTACTACATTAAATGAAGAATTGGGTAAGTTAAATGATTTATATCAGCCTTAAGAAATGTCCCTCGGCAGTTATAGAAAAAATGAATTAGTTGATAATGATCCGAATTTTTAGTATGTTATAGTTAACGAAACATTATTATATACTAATAATATACGGATACTATAATATCCTAATTATTCGGATCATTATCTTTCTATTTATTTATTTTCTATTAGTACCGAATTTATATAAAAACACAAAATCAAGATATTTATATTTTAACTAGCTATATTTTAATTACCCGCCCGCTTCACAGAGAAATTAAAAAAGGGTTTCGCTCTGCGATCTACATGGGCCGTGTTATGATTTACTTTACTGACTCATATCATGACTGGTTATGATAATATACTGGTTACGATAATATTTTTCCAATGAAGACGTGATCTTATATCACAGTTTCGGTTTCGACCGAAATTTGGTTTCAGCCAAAAAAAGTAAACGCTAGTTTTAATAGGACACTACTTTTTTCTATTTATTTAGAAAGTCTTAAATAAAAAAAAAAAAAAAAGAAGAAAATCTTAAGTTACGTTTAGCGCATTATTTATGATATCATTTTGTTAATATTTTCAGGACAAGTGCAATATATATTTTCTGATAAAACAGGCACATTAACTCAAAATATAATGACATTTAATAAATGTACAATAGGTGGTAAATGTTATGGTGATATTCTTGATGATCAAACCGGTGAAATTATAGAAGTTACAGAGGTAATATAATTTTTGGTTTTATTTTATCTACTATCTCATTTTACTTGCATGGGCACCTTCATTTGTTTATTATCTTTGGTTTATTTTCATTTGTTTATCGTCTTGCATGAAATTAGATGATTTGTTCTGGTAATAGTGAATGTAAATTGATTTTGTTTTATTAAAAAATAATTTCCATATTATTATTTATTAATTTGTTTTAATGTTTCATAACCATATCATTACACGTATTTATATAAAAACTAAGACCTTTAATCAAATGAATATTACCAAAACATTTTGTTTCAAAAATTACCTGAACAAGGTCTGCAAATAGTATCTATACACTTATACAAATACATAGACATATATGCAAATACTTATACATCAAGTGTAGATCCAGGGCATTGGATCATAGGAGTCATTATATAAATAGCTAAAAACAATTAAAATTTTATGCTCCAAAGTCTTAACCCTTTTGATTTATAAGCATCTGAAGATTTATCTATTCCGACAATTATTTTTTTAATGAAATATAAAAATATTTGTGTGTTTGTTTTTGGGAACAAATATGTGTTAATTGGTTTTGGTAGTGTAGAATTTGGTTCAATGGACGTTAATCGTTTTAACAGGATGTTAATATCTAAAATTGTCTTAAGAAGTTTGCAATAAATCAGCGAAACGTAGCAAATTAAAAAAAATCATCATCTGATCGTTTCATTTCTTGTCTATGTTCCCAAAATGCATACACGAATATATTTTTAATCGTGGGCGAATATATAACTTATTTATTAAATAAAATGATTTTAAAATTAATAGAATACAAGAGATTGTAATGTTTAAGAAAAATAGTTGAATACAAACAACAAACAAATTTAACAAATATTTATAATTGTTTCTGTTCTGTTATGCATGGTAATCAATTTGTGTGTGTGATTGTTTTGGGAATTTGCTTTAGAGCTTGCTAACTGAATACTCAGCCAAAGACAAGTTATTGGATGAAGCTGAACAAGTGGGGTTTTCTACACCATTACACCCAATGAAATCACAAGAAACAAAAGCTCCAATTGTTACCTTCGCACCAAGCACAAAAGCTGTTAGTAAATTTGTACATTTTGTTGAATGTTCAATTTTGTTTTATATTTTTTGTTTTTCGATTTTTATTTGTAAATCAAAAATATTTAATAAAATAGAAGTATTATTTGAATATATAGATTAACAGGGTTGTGCCAATATTGATATCTGCAAAACTAATATAACACTTCCCATGCTTTTGTTTTATTACAAATGGTATCACTGTTGTCACAAATCCGTTGTGTACATTTTTCGCTCTTTGAACTAAATATTATTAAAAATGATAGAAGTAATTTATACTTTATCTTTAGTTGAGTAAAACAATTAAAATTAAGCCTGCGAAATAATTATTTAATTACTAGTTCTAGTTTTATAATAATTTTACTATAAAAATTGTTCTATTTACATACTATTTGTAAGTAATCTTAGAAATTAACAAGCTTTCGATAACAATATTTACATAGAAGTTAACTTAAAACTTTAGATATATTAAACAATTAGAAAACTATGCAATGATACTCGTTCTGCAGAAACTCCTTTCCAGTTATTATAAAATTAGAAAACTATACAAGACGCCTCATGTGATTATGTGAAATTACTGTTGTGTTAATCCAGTAAAGATTATAATGTATTATCGGATGTTTTGGCCCCTACTTCAAAGTACAATCCTGTGTGAATAAATTTATCTAGTATATAGATATTATTGCTAGTCATATAGTAACTAATTTATATTTATTAAAGAATTTAGTTCGATAAATTTTTAGTCTCTGTTACCGAATTCAAAACATTGAATTCGCGAAAAGTTTTAATTCTGTATTATTTTTCACCAAAACCATAAATTAATTTCCTAATATTTATGTTTAATGATTTCGTTAGCTTTAGTTGGGACTGCTAATATGCTATAGTCTTCATTTAGGGAACTTGTGACTTATATTGGCACTGTCGAACCCAACCCAGTGTATTGTACAATATATAAAAAACCATTAAACCTTTCTTAAATATTCGCCTGGAAGAATTTTCAACATTTAACAAAGCCCGTAATTTTGTCGGAGACCATCGCTGTCTTTCTAATAACATGCTTAGATAACCTTACTTTAAGTTTAGAGAACTTCAGTTTTCAGTTGCCACAACTGATGTCCCATCGTACCCTCCTCTTTTTCGAACTCGTTCCCTCTGCTTATTCCGTACAGCAGTTGTAACATTGTGATTTCCTATCTTCTGTGAATCCCGTCGAAACAGTTTCCTATGAAAACTTCAATTGCTATGCCCATCAGATTATTCGTCTTATTCATAAGGCTCTTTGATTAATCGTCTTATTCAGTAGGCTAGTATTTGGAACGTATAAATATAAGCAGTTCAGTGTGATAGCAAATCGAAATACGCCAATAAAACTTTTCTATCAGAAGAAAGTAATGATTTATTGACTGAATCTATATTAAAAGTATTTATCATTGTGTTTGTTTATTATTATTTATCAGGTGATAGAACAAAGCAATACAGCTAAACATAAAGTAGATGTAAGTCAAAACCATAATTTTACCATATGATTTTTAACATACCCAACAACATTTGATATTGTTTTTGATGTATGTAAAAAAATTTTTGAATCTATATAAACATACTCGAAATAAATTTAAGAATAAAATTGTAATTAATATTAATTATATTTACTTTAGAACACAGAACCACTGGATTTTTCATTTAATCCACACTACGAATCTGAATTCAAATTTTTCGATGAAGCATTGTTGCGTGAAGTTCGACAAAAAGATCCAGAAGTTCATATGTTTTTTAGATTATTAGCACTTTGTCATACGGTGATGGCAGATCCAACAGAAGGAACTTTAGAATACCAAGTAAGTGTATAAAATAAGATATACTACTTGAAAAATTAGAGGAGTTTGAAATGTTGAACGGCCTTATATCAAATATCCATCTATTTAATAATTATTCTTGCAAATATGTTTTAATTCATAAATTTTTTTTAGGCACAATCACCTGATGAATCTGCTCTGGTTTCAGCAGCTCGAAATTTTGGTTTTGTATTTAAAGAACGATCTCCAAACAGTATTACAATTGAAGTACAAGAGAAAAAAGAAATACATGAACTGTTATGTATTCTAGATTTTAATAATGTTAGAAAAAGAATGTCAGTTATTTTAAGAAGTAATGGTCAATTACGATTGTATTGTAAAGGAGCTGATAATATTATTTATGAACGTTTGAAACCAGGAAATGATGAAATGAAAGAAAAAACTCAGGAACATTTAAATGTAAGTAATTTATATAATTTTATATATATTTTTATATATTTTTTATTGTTTTTTTGGGAACATAATGTACTTATATTAATTATGTTTCAAGTATTTTTTGAAATATATCGCCTTAAGAATTTACAATAAAAATTTAACAAAATAATATAAATTATTATTTTGCTATACTGCTTTTGAATAATTTTACAATCATCTTCAGTTTCTAAAAATATGCCATTTAGTAAAAATATATAAGTACCCTCATCTAAGAAAATAATGAAATACAGAAATAAAAGTAAATTAAATAAACAGTAAATGTTATTTTAATTTCGTTAATTGGCAATAAATATGTCATTGTTGATTCTAGAAATTTGCTGGTGAAGGTTTACGAACATTATGTGTAGCATACAGAGATTTAGATGATGATTTTTTTGCTGATTGGAAAGCAAGACATCAAGAGGCTGCTCTAATTGTTGAAGGTCGAGAAGAACGTCTGGATGGGATTTATGAAGAAATTGAAAAAGATATGATATTACTTGGAGCAACAGCAATTGAAGATAAATTACAAGATGGTGTACCACAAGCAATTGCAAACTTAGGATTAGCAGGAATAAAATTATGGGTTTTAACTGGTGATAAGCAAGGTGATTTTTCATGATTAAAGTTTTTAGATATTTGAATTGATTTTATAAACTTATGTGACTATGTGAATATAAAAAAAATTCGACACATGAATTTTGCATACTTATTTTAATTACACGATTTTCATGGTGTGCTAAATTGTTTTTGACATTTAATTTAGTTTATCTAAATTATCAAATATACCATAAAGTTCGAGTATTTTATAATTATTAAGTAAGCATGAAAGATTCAGGTCGTCTCGTTTTCTTTTTTTTTTTGTTGTTGTCGAGTATCCATCTGATATATTTTCATTTTCTTTGAGTTCAAATTCCCAAAATTTTAAATACAATAAAAATTTAGAAGAATTATAATACAAAATAATTATTTTCAGAAACTGCCATTAATATTGGTTACTCATGCCATTTGCTAAATGATGATATGATAGAGCTATTTATTGTCGATGGGGTTACTCATGAAGAGGTTGAACTACAACTTCGGCAATTTCGTGAATCAATTCGAATTATAAATACTTTTCAACCATGCAAATCTAAAACAGATAATTCAGCCGCAAATGGTATTGTTTCCAGTAGTACAAGTTCCCTAGAACATCATAGCAGAGTAGCTCCATCCCCACATCAAGACGAAGCTACAATTGTAGGACCACCCGCTGTTAGTGTTGTTACCTTCAGGTGGGACGTCGCAGAAAACAGGTAGTGTAGAGACAGAAAGAGATATTTTAAACAGTCTTCTTATCCTGTAATCGAAATTTAGAGTTTCAACAAAAATGGCCAAAAAAAATAAACTGATTGTCGAATATTTCCCTATAGTGGATCCGCTTTTATCTAAAACAAATTTCAACAATATGATAAAACTCCAAAGATATTTATAAATATATTTTTTTAATTATGAACGGGTGGTGAGGAAAAAAAGTGACAATGAAAAAAAGTGACTCTAAATGGCAATGATTGTTACTCAGTGCAAACAGTTTGAAACCGTTCAAAAAACATGCATACATTCTCTCCTATCACGAGTAATTCCTCGCGATAATTCGATATATTTCACTGCACAGAGAAGTAGTATCTTTCAATAATGTAGATTTTTTCATTTTGTATTTTAGACCCATTTAGTATTTATATTCATTAACTAATTTTTAGAATCAATTTGTTCTGAAACTAACAGCACTCAAAAAACAATATCCATATTGATTATCTAGAATAAAGTAGATTTAGTTTTAAAATTCATTATTATACCTGACATATAAGGGTTTATTAAATTTAGCCTAAAGTTTGTAACGATAAAAATATTATAGGTTCTGACAATGCTTGTACATGGGTATTCATAGAATTACCTAATTAGTCTATTCCCGTCTGTCTGAAACGAAACGACTCTGTATGAAGTATGGCCAGATTTTCTAATACGAATTTCTTACAGGTCATCTGATAGTGAGAGACGATCATCAGTGTTCGTTCTTAGTTTGGTTGGAATTTTTAATTTATTAATTAGTTTTAATGATTTCAAATGTGAAATAAAAAATTGTTTTTTAATTTCGGAGGGGAGAGAGTTGAATATACTTCGTTTTATTTTATATTAAATTAGCTAGAATTCATTGTATTGGAATTTTTACCTCGCTATCCTATTGTAATTATTTTTTTTATCCATTTAAATAGAAATTTATATATTTCAGTGGAAATGTCTTTCAAAGGGACCAATAAAAATTTTTAAATTGACCAAATTGGTCATTAACTTTTATTTTTAACCATTGATCTTAATTATAAATTGTATCCATCATTAGTTATTCCTCTTGTATTTTAAAATAACTTTAGTTGCTTGGAAAATAATCTCTTTCTTTCTCTAATACTGCAATCGTTATTCAGTTAAAATTTATTTGCACTTATCTCAACAATTGCACTTGTTTTATACTTTATTAGTGGTCGTTAATTTTTACGTAAATATTGAAGAAGAAATCATCAATCTGATGCCAGATGGTTTGCGACCAATAATTCAAAATTTCTTAAGAGGCACCGATGTACATCAACTCAAAATGCGATCATTTGCTTAATTTTTTTATTTCTAACAAAGTCACAGCCAACTCACATTATGACATTACTTTTGTCCCATCACGTATTTGTTTGGAATTAAGTATACTCAACTACAAAAAAAACGCATCGACTTAAATCTTTCATGCTTATTTGAAGTCATTATCAAATTTAAATTTGTTTATCTTAACTTTTATTTTAAACTGAATAAATTATAAAATACACCATAAAAATTTGATTTTAGTAATTTTAAATATACATGAAAGTTTCAGGTCGGTACGTTTTTGTTGTTGTCGAGTATATATATTTATTGTATTGTTTTTCCATTGTTCATTTATTTAGCTAATTAGAATTCTTTATTTTTGTAAATAGGAAATAATAGAAATATGTAAATGCATATCTAAGTAGGGGGACCATTGATTTTTACTATTATGTATGCAATTTTTTCCTTAGTTAGTTGTAAGTAGTTTCATTTTAAAATTTATTAATTAATCATGGATTATTAATATTCGAATATATTTTATAGGTATTTTATAATTGTTAATAAAAAATAGTACAAATATAATAAATTAAAAGTTACATGGTCGTTGGTAAGATCGTGTGTAACATTTTTACTTCAACTATATATACAAATATTAACGTGATTTGTTGGCAAATCGTAATTTTATATTTTGTTATGATCAAAATTTTATATTTTTCGGGCTGTTTTAATATAACTCAATTTGTAAATTTTTAAACTTAATCACCTTCACCAAATTGGTAATTTAGAAAATAACTTGCGAGTGTTAAAAGATAAACGTCCATAATACGATAATATAGAATGTTACAAATTAAAAGAGAGGTGTCTTTCCGGTTCCACGAAAAACAAAATTAATCAATGTTTCGAAGTATGCGAGCAATGTTATTTCCATATTTTTATCATTAATTCTTATTATAATATTTAATTTTAATTTTATCTATCTGTTTACAGTACAGAAAGTATCCTCGAAGATGCTAATCGACGTTTTAGCAATCTCGATAGTTCTAATCTTCCCGGTGGTTTCGCACTTGTTGTAAATGGACATTCTTTGGTACATTGCTTACATCCACAATTAGAAAAATTATTTCTTGATATTTCATCACAATGTAAATCAGTAATTTGTTGTCGAGTTACACCTTTACAGAAAGCACTTGTAGTCGAATTAATTAAAAAGAATAAAAAGGCTGTTACTTTGGCAATTGGTGATGGAGCTAATGATGTTTCCATGATAAAAGGTAATATTAATTTATATTTAAATTATAAAATAAAATAGCAAAAAGTCTTATTCTTTCCCGTAAGTTAGATATTCTTCTGGCGCTTAAATTAGATTGTACGTGATCTTTAAAATAAAACCATGAATTTAATGTTCGGTTCATTTTTTATTCTGAACCGACTTTGAATTAATAAATAATAACACTAAATATTTAGCAATTTTCCACTTTTTATTTATAAAAATAATTGTAACAATATTGCTTCGGTTAATATAACCAATCTCGGTTAATACAACTCTGAATTAATCATTAATTTCAAATGGAAGTGAAATTGTATCCTTATTCAAAATACTGTCTGCGATCATACATATAGCTATAAACTAAAAAATTAATCATTTTTTATTATTTAATGTTTTAGCTGCACATATTGGTGTTGGAATATCCGGCCAAGAAGGAATGCAAGCTGTTTTAGCATCCGATTATTCTATAGCCCAATTTAAATTTTTAGAAAGATTATTGCTTGTACATGGTAGATGGTCATATTATCGGATGTGTAAATTTTTGCGATATTTCTTTTATAAAAATTTTGCATTCACTTTGTGCCATATATGGTTTGCTTTCTTCTGTGGATTTTCAGCCCAGGTAATTATATTTCACAATTAATAAAATTACAACAAAGTCGTTTAAAAAATACTTCATTTTTATTTTCTACACAACGTTTAATTCAATGTATTAAAAATTACAGTAGATTCTGCGTAATGTTTATGGCGTATGAATTCATCTTCAGGCTAGGTTGGAGTAGCTGTTCAGGTGGGGCACATTTGCACTATATAATCCATTATAATACTGTAGAATGATTTCCTACCATTATGACCCAGATTCTTTAACCATTAGAAACAGTATAAAAGCAGCAAAAGAAATTTAATGTAGAAAATCTTAAGCTCTGAGAAAACGCCAAAGAGTAGCTGACCCAAGTATGCCCGCCTTCTTATCACAAGATCTAAAAACTGATTTTAATAATAGTCTCAATTTGGGTTGTAATCAAAAACTAAATTTTCTGAAATACGAATAAATTCTGTATATTGGCATACGTACTGATATCATATATCAATTAGGAAGGTTTATTCTCTAAAGAGGTTGTTAATATATCGTTACTTTGTTTCAGACTGTATTTGATCCAATGTATATATCTGTTTACAATTTATTTTATACATCATTACCAGTGTTAGCATTAGGAATATTTGATCAAGATGTGGATGACAAACATTCATTGGCATACCCCCAACTTTACAAACCTGGTCACATGAATTTATTATTTAATAAAAAAGAATTTATGCGAAGTGCAATTCATGGCTGCTACAGCTCTCTAATTTTGTTCCTAATACCATATGGTAAGAAATTTAATAGATACGCGTTCACGCGTTTTAGTTGTTCCTATTTTAGTAACTAAATCTATAATTAATTTCAAAGGAACTTACAAGGATGGTGCTACTTCTGATGGACTGGTGCTTTCTGATTATATGTTACTTGGTAGTGTAATGGCGTCTATTTTGGTAATTGTGAATACTGTGCAGGTAAGTTTAAATGGTTGATATCTAGGGAAACTTTCGGGAAGTTTCTAGACTTTTATGGCTCTCAGATTATTTTTAAATAAGTATCGAAATAGGCCTTAAATTACGAATTTGGCTAAAAACATACTTTTTGTGATTGTAAAAAACCTTTGAAAAGTTTAAATTTTTTTTTGCTATTTACAGGTTTTTTAAGATAATTAAGATCTAAAAAATTCAAAAAGAACATTTAATTTATGACCGGTTAATTAGTTTTTGAGATTGTATAGAATACATTTGCTTAGTCGGCCTTTGAATCGGATTTTTAGTGATATCTCAAAATCTGCGCATCCAATCGTTAAATAGATATTTTTATTGAAATTTACGGATCAAACTACCCTTATGGACATAGTTTTTTCGAAATCGGATAGAAAATTTCGTTTCAAAACTTTTAAACCTTTGAAAAAATCGAAAAAATATTTCTCCCAATTTGGGTAAAATAATTTTTCTGGAGTAGTTTAGACCCACAAATTTCAAAAATAACATCTGTTTAACGATTCGATGCGCAGTTTCTGAGTAGTCTTTGAGATATCGCTTGAAATCCGATCCAGAGGCCGATTGATCGGTTGTATTTCATTCAATATCTCGACAACTAGTCGACCAATCGTAAAATAAATATTATTTTTAAATTTTTCAGGACTAAATTATCCTAGAAAACTCATTAAAGACGAATGCCTTTTATGGGAACTTAAGCGAGAGGAAAATTTCCTCTCCATGTTGGCGACAATATTCCCATCTACATTTAAATCTACTATCACTACGTGTGAAACTATGTGTGTTGATGAATGTTTTTATTTTAACATTTCAGATTGCATTAGATACATCGTATTGGACAGTCTTTAATCATATAATGATATGGGGTTCGTTATTATGGTATTTTATATTAGATTATTTTTATAATTATGTTATTGGTGGTATATATGTTGGTTCATTAACAATAGCACTACAGGGTGTTACATTTTGGTTTACCACATTACTTACAACAATCATTTTAATTATACCAGTACTTGCATGGCGATTCTATTTTGTAGACGTGAAACCGACACTATCCGATCGTGTTCGATTAAAACAACGATTAACACAGATACGTTCGAAACATAGTTTAGTTGAACTACGTACGCCATCTGCACGCCGTACACGACGATCAATTCGTTCTGGTTATGCATTTGCACACCAAGAAGGTTTTGGCCGATTAATTACATCTGGTAAAATAATGCGTAAACTGCCACATACAGACTTTAATATACCAGGAATTGGTAAATTAGCTTTAAATACTACATCTAATTTTCATCATCAAACTAATGGTACCGGTCAAAATCGTAGTGAAACTTCATCAACACCTACTGACGATATGAGTCCACGTGCCCCTGTACAAGATCTCGATACCATTAATTTATGAAAAGTATTTTTTTTTTTTTTAATTACTTAAATTTTTTTTAAAAAGACTGAATATAACTTGAGAAATTACTGTCAATGCGAATTTTTCACAAAAAAAAAAAAAAATTATAATAATATTTCTAACTATAATTATACGGTGTAATTTTTATACAAGGAAAATAATTAGTATTTTATATATTTTTATGAGGAAAAATTAGGCGTCTCTAACTATTGCAAATTATGATTCAATATTTCGAAAATAGTTTTTTTTTGTCGATCAATATTTCTTAAATACATTCTTATAAAAAAACGAGTGGGATCTATTGGTTTCTTCTTGAAATTACTAATAAAACTAAGAAAATTATTATGATTTTTAAATCACAATTCGTACTAATGATAGATTTTATTCATGATTATATTTTTGAAACTTCATCCAAAGAAGAAATTGTTATGAACAATTCTCGATAATGCTACGTTTTCTTTCTTGTTACTCCAATAAGAAGATAATAAAATAACATTATGCTATCATATATTTTTTGTTATGAAATTTACCTATACAAAAATAATGTCTAGTGTGTTCACCAAAAATATTTGGTGAAATTTATAACATCCTTAACCTGATTCTAATAATGGAATAGAGATTTAAATTAATCGAAAATATCTGCAACGTTATCAAATTATTATGTATTATATTTAAAATATTCAACTTCATATTTTTTAAAACAGATTAAGTAATTTCTAAAACAAACCACTAGATCGGCCATCCCGTATTTATAAAGTATATCGTAAAGGGGAACAATATAAAATATTATAATTGGTGAGCATTTTATAATGAAATAAAATTTTCAAGGTCCATCTAAATCAATTTATAAATTTTTATAACATACATACATATTTCAGCTATAATGTAATCATCATCAAAGGAAGCTTAAGAAATTTTCTGCCATTATCACTCGAAGCTATTTAAAATATATTAAATCCAACGTTCCATTTTATTTTCCATGCAATGATTTTACTAGGTACGGAGTATAAATTTCCAAAAGATAATACGCGCAACCTAAACAAGTGTTTAAGACTTGTATACGCAAGCTTGAGCGCTTGTATGACATTTTGCTTGCAATATTTGGGAGCAAATTTCTTTGTTTGCTGACAATTATTGTAAAAAAATATAATTAATCTAATTGAGGCGTATTAATTAGAAAATAAAAAAATTTACTACAGTCAATTAAGCCTTAAACCACCAAAAAAACAAAAAAACTGTTGCTATCTTTAAACTTAGTGTTTGAGGTTTTTCTGTCCATAAAAATAAAATAAATTCGAAAAAGTAATTTTTTTACGAACTTTATTTTTTAAAAAAATTATATTACCTAAAGAAATCTTTAAATTGTAATTAAACAGTGTTGTATATTTTTGAATGTCTGTCTGAAGATTGCAATATTTATTATTTATTAAACATGGAACATTCATTATTTATTAAACATGGAACAGTTGTGGAATAAATATGACCAAATTATGTAGAATTGCTAATGGTTAGTAATGGTTACTTGCTAACCCAGTAAACTTGGCAATTACCCCATAGTGCTGGAATACTCGTAATTAGCATATGCAAATCTACAAATTATTATTCATCAGTTTTGTCCGATGTTCACAAAATACGGAATGAGTGGTGTAATCTTGAGATTCCCGCACTATATTATTTGAAATTTTGCGATTACCTCGATTATGTTTTAATGATTTCTAAGTATAAACTTTTGTAATAACTTTTAATAATGTTGGAATAAAAAATAAATTATCATAAATTTTAATATTTATAATAAAATAAAATAGGTAGACGGGTATACGACGGTAATTGCATAATTTAACGGCGAATGCAAATCTGAATACATTTAAAAATAAATTAAACTATTATTTTTTTAATAAGTTGTGAATATTAAATTTTTAGCCTTGATTTGAGGCAATAACTGTAGAAAAATATCAATTACAATTTTTAATATAAATAACTTTTTCAAATATCGTAAAAGCTTCGAATAGATTTACTTAAATTTCATATATTATTTTAAATCGTTAACGCATTAGTATATTCATATCAAAAACATTTTAAAAATATTAAATATCTAATTTTATTTTAAATAATAAATTGTATAAAAAATGATTTTAATTCTAACCCAATGGGTTAATTTAGAGATTTTTAGAAATATTGATTTATTTAAAGTCCAACTAATTTATTACAGAAAAATAATTAAAATTAAATTGAGAAGAAATTTTTTTTACGGAATTAATAGATATAAATTCTAGTATTGAAAAAAAATACTTTTTAAATTCACTTTAGATAATTTCTAATTTCCAATAAGTATTTGAATTTAAGATTTCCGTATACATTGTTCACCAAAGAAGAAAAGTAATGATTAAAAATCAAATTAATTTTACAAATTACCTTTTATACGGAAATCTTACATGTTTATTTGTATATAAAGTAGAGATTTAATAAAAAAATATAATTAATTTCAAATTTGTGCAAAATAAATTTATTTTATTTTCATTTTTGTGATATATTTATTTAATATTAAAAAATATTCCTCAGAAAGTTGGCATAATTTTATTTCTAAGGAGGCCTTGTGGGTAGTCATCTGAATATATGCTATTATGAAAATGACCATTATTGATAATTTACATCTTTTAATCCTTATGAGGATAAGATCATTTAATCAACCAGATAACATATGTAAACAAACAACAGATGGTAACGACGGCATTTATTACAAATTTCATATAAAAAATAAAAATAGTTCTAATATATAAGAACTAATTTATTATAGAAAAAGTAACGATAATAAAACCAATATTTTCGAAATTTCAATATTATTTATTTACGTGTCACTCATCTTTTCATGAACCCACAATGTAAAGGTCACTCTTTCAAGCGTCTACAATACTATAACGGCATGATACCCAAACGAAATGAAATTTACATGCACAGTCTTAACATAAATACGATGAGAAAATCGACGAGTTTTAAAAAAATGTTAAATTTTCCATAAAACCTTTTCAGTTCCAAAAATTGAGGGCGAAAATTTTTTTATAAATTTTTTAATTTTAGTTAAAAGTTCATTCAGTATCACATTATTTGGTACTTCAAAAGATAAAGTTGTATTTAAAAAAAAAAAAAAACTAAATATTAATTTTATTTTTTATTTTTAAAATTTTAATTATTAAATAAACGTCTAAAAGCGAACATCTTTTTTTAAATAATTAAAATTCCAATTATATGTCATAAATATTTCAATTATATACATTGATATATGTCAAAACCAAATTTTGTCTTTTTAAAAAAAGTAATTTCCATTCCAGTTTATAAAATTAGTAATAAACAATAAAACACGAAAAGGACGATAGGCTTTAGGCATTCATTTAAAAATTATTATATAATTTTTAAATGGATTTTGGAATTAGCGTTTGGATTTTGAAAAAAATAAATACAATTTTAAATAATATTATGGTTTGAACATTTTAGTATAAATTTTTTTTAAAATAAATGAATAAAATTATGCAAAATTTTTGAGAAACTTGGACTTAAGAGTCAAGGCCTATATACATCATAGTATAAAGGCTAAAATTTTTATATGCAATCTCTGTAGTGTAACAAGATTACACACATAAATTCTAGACGTTCTAGCTCTGTTATTTTTAATAATAGCGATAAGCTTTTTTATGTATAGTTTTATGCTTTATTTGAAAATTGTTTTTTTAACTCGTACCCTTTTTGAAAAATCTAAAAAAAAAAAAACATTTTTTTCACCCCCTCCCGTCGAAACCCAGACCTTTCTACCTTTATAATCCCCAAACATTATTCACTACACTTTTGAGAACGTATTGAAAAAATTGCATTCTTTAGTCTATGACATAGGCCTTGCAGGGATTGACTCTTAGTCCAACACCTTTAAATATTAAAATTAAGGATAAATGAAATAATAATTGCATTTGAAAAATGGTTAGAAAAATGTATAATATATCTAAGCTAAAATTAAAATAAAAGAAAACAATTTTTATGGTGCTTTAATAAAATTAAAATATTTTAGAAATAATTATTGAATTTATATTATATTACTATTGTAATATTAATAACATTATAAATGATATGTTCCTTGCACAATCAATCAAAACTTTGTATATATTTATTAGAGAGTCAAGGGACCATTCTATCCTTCATTACATATAATCCCTCGATGGATAAAGATTTTTTCAAAATACAGGTTCTAATATATAAATAAATAATTATATATCTTCAAATTTTAGATGTTTATTGAAAATTATTTTTATTAATTTATAAATTTATAAAATATATTTTAAATAGACGAATTATTTTTATTTGTTGTGTTCATAGAATTCTTTTTCAATTATGTACATTTTTAAACTTTACAAAAATATTTGTTGAATATATTACGAAATTATGTTGTGTTATAAAAATTAATTTTTATTTTTTATAAACATTTTTATCCATATCCATCCCTATACCCCACTCTTTTTTACCACAGCCAGTAAAAGTATTCAAAAACTAATGAAATATAGATACATGGAAAGTTTTTTATTTATTTTTAACTCCTGGAGATTTGGTAGAAAAACCGAAGAAATTTTCTAATTACTTATTAAGCAATATTCACTGCATTGATAGCCACTATTTTTGGAACGAGTAGCAAGTAGTTGCCTTTTCTTTATCTGTGTTACAAATCTAAAGATAAGAGACTGGTATCTGCCATACGATCACTTGTTTCGAAAGACTGGTCAATATTATGAGGGTATTGCTCAGTCCATTCTGTATGTTTATGGTCATGAAATAAATCACTCTCTAGAAAGAGAAAATAAAAAAGACAGAATCACAAATATGTAGAAGAGTCTTCAAAACGCATTATCATACTAGTGGAAACTAATATGATTGCAACACTATGTTTATGTACAACATATATTGTTAATTTAAACTCGCGTTACCTACTCACGCCATTAGCCTTACCTGTTGAAATAAATCTTCAAGGTGTTAAATATAGAATTTTCTCTGAAATTCTGGATCCATTAATTATGGGATATCCGGCGCAGTAGCTGTAGAGTTTTTGCATGGCCACTGGTTTCGACAATATCCTATAACATTACCCACACTTTGAGGCAGAAGGCATTATGGCCTTAAAGTGTTAGTGTTCTAAAAGAGAGTACAGTAGATCAAAAGCTTTGCAAGGAACGCAGCTGCGGTTCTTCTCTTATCTTAAACTTGCTCCATGATGTAATTTTAGTAGGGTTGCACATTAACACTATCTACATTATTTTTTAATCTTCAATCTACTCAGCACCATACTTCTTACACTTACTTATCTAGCCGTATCATAGAAATCATATATAATACTACAACTACACATCTAGCAGTATATGATTGTTGTGTATGATCTAAAGACCGCACGATCGCTTTGTCTTTTTCTCATGTTTCTGCTCGTATTTACTTTACAGATGGCATGGATATGGAACGCTCAGTTTTTATATAGCAATATAGATTCCATTACGACATTAGGTAATAGATTCTATGATATATATGTCATAAAAATAATGTTGTCATGTTTATATAAACACAACTGAATTATTTAATTTTTATATCAAATTTAAAAAATAAACAAACAACATAGTAGTACATTGCACATATTATATAAGTTATTTATAGTGATCACAAACACAATTAATCATAATCATCCTTTGATTTAAATTTATTTGCACAAGCTACTAATCGCAAACGTATATCTTCCATACATTGTCCTAAATCCTCTCTCATTTCTTCAACTTTAACCTTAACATCTTCTCGCATTAAATTATAACACATTGCCACAAGTCCCATTCCCAATAACATGTACACGAAATTTATAATTAGTTTTGTTTGATTCCCTTTACTTGATTCTAATATATTAGCACCAGGCACAAAATCCCCAAATCCTATTTTACATAAACTTGTAACACAAAAATAAGTACTGTCTAAATAATTCCAACCTTCCCATTCTGCAAACATGATTGTACCAGTCAAAACATATGCGCTCATTACCCACAAGCATGCTGTCGATGGTACAATAATTCGTTTACGTGTTTTATCATTGGTGTATTCATCTTGGGGTGTACTGCACTCATAAAACCATGTATAAAGCCATCGAAATGTTTGTGCTAAAATTTCTCCCATATTTAAAAAATATAAAACGTATAATGGTATTCCAAATACGGCGTATAAAACCGTTGTGCCTTTACCCCAAGCAGTTCGTGGTACCATATTACCATAACCAATCATTGTAAATATTGATAAACAAAACATTAAAGCAGCTGGAAATGACCAAATGTCTTCAGCTTCACGTCCATCGTACCCTTTTTTCACAGCTTGAGCAAAACCATCTTGAAATGTTTTGAGTACATGATCAGCTTCTAATTTCCAAGCAGTCTTATTTAAAACATTATGAATGTATGTAATTTGCCAAAGATCATTTGAACAATTCTGTCGTAAATATTTAATATTTTGTATTTGTTCTGTATGTGGATTATTTTCTGATTGTGTTTCAATTGATTGAAAACCAAGAGCTCCAAATACAGCATAACATACAATTAATCCCCCAACACCAACTTGTGTACACATAAATGCAACTAATTTACGAAAACAATCTTTAATTTTTTCTCGTGGATCTCCACTATTGGATGTTGATGACGAACCATGGCTCCGTACGGAGCTACGTGGTCCATGACCCACCGAACGTGTGCTCATTCCACACTTATGCAATAATATATCAGTTAAATATTTATTACACTGACAACAAAATGTTTTTTCGACTTTCTAGTAATACATTCTCACATACTCAATTCTATTTTTATATGCTATAAACTAACTGACTGTATATTTTATGTTCTATATATAAAGTCATGTTAAAAATTATAATGCGTCATATATCTAATTTTATATCAAATCTTAGGTATCCGTATAATAAGAAAAAATATTTTATGCACAGAAAATTTTTTTTTAATAAATTGAGCGTCTGCACTGCTGAACAGTGCAGTCAAAGAATGCATGATAATAAAAATAAGAGATATGAATTAATAAACGATTTTTTCAATTAAAAAGAATATATTTTAATTAGAAACATCGATAATTAAAAAACTTAAGGTTCTGTAACATCTATTAATTTGAATATTTTTTTTGGTAACGTCGAGCCTCATCTTAAAATGTTATTGTTTTTGAACATGTATATTCTATGTTCTTGAAAAATTCAATAAAAGTTCCTCGATAATTATTATATATTCAGATTGTATATTTCGCAAAACTTTTTAAGTCGTTAAAAATATGCTCTCCATTTAAATTCCGTTATGTAATTGAAAAATCTAGAAACAAATTTCCATGAAACACTTTATTAACAGTTACTGTACCATGAATTTTCATGTCATATGATAAGGAAGTTAAAGGGACTCAAAAAATACTTAAATGGAATGACATTTGGTATGCAGAATCTTGGCATGAAAATAATGAAGAGTTTTTTACGAAAATATTTTTCTAATTACTTTATAACTTTATTTTTACTTAAAAAATTGATTTCGAGGAAAACTCTGATAAGCCCTCTGTTTTCGTGTCAAGATTGTGCATAGCAAATTTCATTACATTTCGATTATTTGTGCGCGAAAATAGTGTGTTTATTATAGAGGTCACTTTGATAACGTGATATTATACCTTTTAAACTCTATTCCTATGTTGGAATGTATGGAATAAGCTTAAAATGTTATCTTATCGCTTTCCAACGACCATTGATAAATTATATTTTTTTTTAATGTAGTTAAAAAGGATAAGGGTTAAAGTAAATAAAAAATTCCATATTTTTGCATGTTTATTTTATTATGAAACATCCTCCGATAAAAAATCAGTTTTATACTGTTTTTTACCAATAAATACTCCAAGTTTTGTGACACATGTCGGTAGTGTTTCTACGTATATTTCTTCGAAATCTTCTAATCCAGTAGCTGAAACTTAAATAAAATTATAAGTAAAACTATAAAATTTAATGTGTTAATAGAAAGTACTTACCAATTTCTGTACTTAATTCATCTGCGAACAATGTAATTTTGCTCTTAAGTACTTTAAATAATTTTATACATTCTAGTTTTTCCAAATACTACAACAGAAAGAAAATATACGATTCAAACTGTAATCAGACATTCATCCCTACCGAAAAAATTGGTTACGAAACTATTTTTCATGTAACTAGTCTCATAATACGTGCGTGATAAAAACATTCATTTTAATTAATTTAAAGTCTCAAATTAAAAATGCAACTTCCTCATGAAACTAAGAGAACAGTTAATTGTTAAATATGATGAATACATATGAATGTAATTAATTTTCAATTTTGCGCTTAACTGAGAAATATATATTATGTTATTCTCTAAATAAATGTTTTGGTAATTTCACATACCTCGAGTAAAATTCGTATTTGAAATGGGTTAATAAATGGAAATCTTGCACATACTCGTTGAACTAACACCCCAGGAGTGTCAATACAGTAACACAATACAGTTCCAAGCCAACGATCTAATATTCGACGATTTATAGACCCATCAATTCTTATCCAGGGTGCAATATTAACAGTAATCTCTTCGTATTGACTAAAATACACAAGTTTTTAATTAGTAGATTCAATAAAATTTAAGGAGTGGATTCAATAAAATTAAGAACGTGATTCAGTAATATAAGTATTATTTTTCATGATAATAATATAAAATCACTCTGTATATAATTACCCTGAGAGTAGTTATACTTATAAATTAATTATACCTATAGAACTTACGGAATGATAAGGAATATTTTTCAGTTCAGTAAGTTGTCTAATAGCTATTCTTAAAATTGAGTTTTAAGATTTACTTAAAGTGTTTGAACATCTCTTTTACAGAGATACAGCCAAATTGTCAAGAATTAATCATTAGATATTAAAAGTAATTAAAATAACTATAAAAAATTAGTTTCTTACTTATTAACATTTGTTCGTTTGGGTTTATTTGAATTGATTTTTATCCTATCTGGTTTCTTTTTATCATTGGCATTTTTTGCTTCTTGTAATTGATCAGATTTGTTATCATTACCGGCTATTTGACAGAGTTTCTCGTTATCATTCGCATTCTCTGTACTATCGTTATTTTCAAGTTTCATTTTTTTCTTGATACTCTCTGCTTCTGTGTTCATTATCTTAGTGTCCACACTCTCTGTTTCGCTGTTTTGATTTATTGTACTTCTGTCATTGATATTATCTTCGTTGATTTGACCACTTATTTGATCATTAACATTATCTAATTTATTTATTTGATTTGCATCATTAGTATTATTCGACGTTTCACTAGTGCTATGTGGTGCAGTAAAATGATGCTGTTGTTCATCAATAAAATCATTTGATGAATTTTTGATCATTTTTTCTTTATCAGACCGTTTCAGTTTAAATGATTTTACGACCCAAGGTCGAATATGATTATAGTGAACGAAATTGATGTTCACAATACCAAATTTATAGACATATCTACAGTCTATAAGTATATCTAACATTTTATATAACGTTAAAACACCTTTAAATTGATTTAAAAATTTATCCTGAAAATTAAATTATAAAAATTTTTGTTTCGTATTACATCTTTTTTCCGCTGAGTTGTGGAGTACGCTAGCAGTGACTTCTGCAAGAACACCATGACTACTACAAGAACTGTCACAATGAGAAGGAGAAAGAAACTTTATATTAATCTTAAATCTCTCTTGCAGTTCTAAAAAGTTTCAAATTCAAGGAGTAAACGTTCTGCGTGTGCGACCTTTTTTCAGATATCAATTTGGGCCTAAATAAATGTTTCTCAAAATGACATAACCTTATATTGTCTTTTTTACCAACCCTTTCAATGGCCCGCTAATTATTTCAGTTTCTTTTAATATTTCAAGTGAGTGGGTGCACCATTAGAAAATTAACATACAAAACTCTGGTATTGTTTTCAATATAGAATGACTTGTTGATATTGAGTTCTGCAGTATAATTCGTCAAGTTGTAGTAATATTAGATTATCAAATATGTACTAAGATTTTTGAAATTACCCAATAAATAACATCCTAAATATTCTTATTTACCTCTAATATCTTAACAGATGCCCCGAAATAACTTTGCTCATAAATGAATGAAACAAGTTTATTACAAGATTCAATATCTACATCATTTCCATTATTTTCGTGAATTGCTTGAGAGACAATAGAAATATTTGGTTTTTCATCTGGAATAACAGCAAATCTACAAGAAAAAAAATGAATAACTTAATACAAATAAATATAATTTATTTAGGATGTTTCAGAATTGTACATTACTCTTTTAGATGTTTTTTCTCTAGCATAAAATAAACAAAAATGTTTATTTCAGCTACTGTCTGAAAGTAATATATTATAAAGATATTTATTTAATTCAAATAAAAGTTGATTTAGGTAGTAAATTTGTTTAGCTAAGCAACGATATAATTGAATTCGTTGTGGCTCCAATCAAATGGAAGTTACAGATTCATTTAAACTAAAAAAATTTGATAAGCCGAAAAAAATAAAAAATTTAGATTTTTCCAAAACGATTAAGCTCAGAAAAAAAAATTCTAAATAATATTTTGTTGAGTTTGAGGTGTAGAAACAGTATACAAGATTTGGCCAATAAGTTTCTGAACACTCTGTTTGGTGTTTAACAGTTAAATTAGTCTTCCCAGTTCTATGAATGATAATTATAAATAATAAATACCTTTGAATATTTCTAAGAAGTAGTTTACATTTCTCTGGATCAATTGGCTGTAAATTATCATTTTCATTTATATCCATAAAAACGTTTGTAGAATTCACAACGAAAAAATCATGAATATGTTGAGTAGACGTTTTGTCATCGATATTTTCAACGACATCATCTCGTGTCATATAAAAAGCTAATCTTGATGATTGATTGATTTTTGATGATATTGTAGTATTTGAAGGTACAGATTGATTTTGAACTCGAATTGGTTTATATAAATCACTGGTACTGGCTCTGGTATTATTGTCAATAATTTGATCAGGTAAAATTAATTCTTCATCATCATTATCAACATCCACATCCATTGAATCCGACACTGGTAAAGGTACAGCATGTAATATATCATGGAATCGTTTACAAATTTTCTCGTATCGTTCATCATCTTGTATTTTAATTTTTGGATCAATTATAATAACGTGTTCTGGTATTTGTACTTTTAAATTGATATTATGACATATAGTTAATTCAAAAATACAAGCAGCATCACCTCCATTCATCGCAACCACCTCTATTTGTTGATTCAAATTTATAATTTTATCTTGATATTCACAAATCTTATTAAATGAATGTGTAAATATTTCAAATGGATGTTTGGTCATTAATTTATTACGATACGTTTGTGATAATTGGAATGGTACATTTGTTAATGGTAATTTAGAAAAATGTTTTTTATGACTTTGGCATGATTTTTTAATTGAAATAAATTGATAACGACGCATGTTCATCATTACAGAACGTACAAGTGCATCAGGATATGCTTGATATACTTTAAACAATTGAAAGCTCCAATTTGCTTTGTCCGCCGTACAACTCATCGCAGAATGAATTGTTGATTGTAAAACATTCGATTCAATTTCAATAATATCTTGTGGTTGTGAATAACTCATATCTGTTTTGATTAAATTCGGTGAATAATATTCATATTTGGTTTGGAATTCATCTAATGTATTTGGTAATGAAATATAATTTGCAGTACCATTTTCACAACCAAATTTTTTAATTAATATACCAAGTAATACAACAAATGCGATATTAATTTTATCTTTAGTGATGTTCTTAAACATATTACGTATCTCAGAACATTGATTTAATTCCTCCAAAAATAAAGCAACACTCTTTTGTGTGATAGGATTCTTCATAACATAATTAATACGCCGTTGACATGCACGTGACGTTTTATTCTTTGAATTTAATAATTTATGTAAACAATCGCGTACATGTTGAAAAATTATTATATGCTTTTTATTTTTTGGACTTAAAAATAAAAATGCAACTTTACATAACAATAAAACTCGATCCTCTTCAGCAGACCAATCCACACGTAATTTATCCATATACGTTAACGCTTCTTTATCTATATCATCATACACTGGTTTACGTACGATACGTTTATGTACGCTAATACTTGTTATTTTTATTTTTCGTTTTTGTTTTCGTCCAATTGCTTGTGTGTTTAAATTCGTTAATAATTCTTTTGAATTTTTCTTTACTTTTTGTACAACTTTCTTTCGACATACAGATCGTTTTGTTGATAAATCTTTGTAATTCAATCGCTTACGTTTTGCTATGGTTGATAATGATGCCACTTTCGTTTTCACTTGTTTAAAATTCGTTTCACTAGGCCAATTCCAATTACGTCTTCCATGTGAGAATAATGATGAATCAAGACCACCAGCACCCCGACTATCACCTAAAATTTATCAAATTATATACAAATAAATTATCTATTTTTTCAAAGAAGAATCCGTTAAAAAATTTTCTAAAAATCGAAAAAAAAATTTTACTATGGGCTTTCAAAATTAACTATATTTATACGGGTAATTTGACCCGTAGATTTCAAAAATAACATCTATTAAACGATTGGATGCGCAGTTTCTGAGAGATCTCCAAAAATCTGATCCAGAGGCCGATTTGGCGGATGTATTTCTTGTAATATCTCAAAAACTAGTCTACCAGTATTAAAATAAATGCTGTTTTTTAATTTTTTAGATCTTTATTATTCCAGAAAATCCATAAATAGCGAAAAAAAAATTATGAACGTTTTACATCGTTTTCACAACATTAATGCTCGCCCCCAGAAAACCCTAACTATCATAATATCGAAAAACAAGCCTTTATAAAAATTCTTCTTTTTTTTCGCTCAACTACCTGATGATTAGAATATTCGATTGGAAAATTTTTATCAAAACTTTCTGCTTACAATATTATCTACATAAGTTTGTTTTTGGAACTTGGCAGTTACGGGACATTCCGTCAAGTATTTACTATTTTCTTATTTACCTGGAATATATCCAACATCAATTTTTATTGCTTCATCATGTGTCGTACGTGGTTCTGTGGCCTCTAAAAGAACAGGTTTACTTTCAGGATTCTCAATAATAATTACTTCGTTGCCAGCTGACAAATTGACACGCATTCCCAAATATGTATGTACACAAATATTCCAAAGTTCGTACCAATATTTTTCAACCATTTCAAAATTGGTAAATTCCATAGTAATTATTGGATATTCTTGGTCTGATATAACATTATAACCACGTTCTGATGTTCTCGTATCCCATATTTGTGCTTTTGTATTTAAAAAAATCAATTGTTGATCTTTTTCTTTGAAACGTTGTGGACCAAATTGTACCAATCCCATAAAACATAGTAGTAAAATTACTTGATATATAGAAAATATGAAACGCCGTTTAAACACAAGACAGCTACGTAAATGTGATGATACTTGATTTAATAAGAAATATTTTTTTATTGGATGTTTTAATATTTCTTCTAATTCAGCTAACTCAAATGGAGTGCACACTAATTTTACAAAAATTATTATTGGTAAACGATATATTACGTCGCATACCATTGCCCAACCTGTAAATACATATAATGCAAATTAAACTCAATTATGTAAATTTATTGGTGGGAGGTGAACTCAAAAGTGATGTCACTATTGGTATTGGTAATAATTTATATTGAAATTGATATTTTATAACACATTATTAATCTTACCTTTCGACCAATCACGTAAATTTGGTAAAGGTGGTATGAACATTTTCCAACCAATTTGTTTCGAATATATTTTTTCAGGTAATTCATCACATAATTGATCATCGATTTGAGATGGATTTTCACTTTTCCAGTATGCAATGATTTCATCTTTTGTATAAACAACATCATCCTCTTTTTGTTCGTAAATTAAATAATATAATAATTGATGTAATAATCGTGTCCGTTCAAATCGTGGTTGATAACCATGTTCTCTGCTAGCATTCCGTTTATAAATTGATTTCATATATTCTAATTGGTGTTTACTAAATGCATAATCATTCTCAAAAACGGATGTTGTTGGTTTATCTTCTTTATATTTTATAAGAAATTCTTTCATTTTTGTACGTTCGATTTCAGATTGAATAATTGAATCATCTGGTGATTGAATGCTTGGTGCACAAATAAATAACATAACTTTCTCTTTAATTTCCGATGATAATGTCACTTTCCATAATTTTATATGACCTTGTTCTTGAACTTTTAACATTAACCGATACAATGTTTTCTTGTCAATTTTTGTAAAATCGCCTTCTTTTTCTTCTTCTTCATTAATAGTTTTCATTAATTTTGTTAAATCACTTATTATTTTATTTTCGTTAATTAATTTTATTAAAAGATTCATACGTTTTAATAATCGGTATGTAACGGTTGCACCACCTTCACCAGATTTTCCACCCCACGACCGCCCTTCTACGTTGGACATTGAGCTATAAAGTTTCATGCCAGGAACTTGCGTTGTTAATTCAATACGAGTAGTAATTTGGTAAGAATCAGTGAAAGTTTTTGATGTCTCTTCCTTTAAATTAGTAGTAGTATTTAAAGAGCTGGTTGTGGGACTTTCACTTGAAATTGTGATTATTTCAGATTCATTGTCAATATTCTGACGTTTTATTGATGGCTCTTCTTCCCCTTTGGCATCTATTTCGCTTTTCCGTTTAACACCTTAAACAGAATAAAATTAATTTATCAAACACTTAAAAATTAAATTAAAGTAAAAATATAACAAAGAATTCTTTAAAATTTGATATTTATACATTGACACTTGTCATTGTGCTTTATTGGTTACTTAAAGAATTTTTTTGCGACAAGATCTTAAAAGAACAGGCTAAAAGCTTCAAAAAGCGTTTTCTTTAATCTCGAGTTTTTTGTAATGTTTTAATTGTTTTCCAAATATTTTATCGTTTTGAACAATGGTTCAATGGATCAATTTATATTATCTGCATCTCTAGAATTTGCAAGAATTATTTTACTAGTTACCTTGATCAGAATCGTTGCATGGTTTATTTGATTTCAAAATATTGTGCTCGCTGAACACGCGTTGTATTGCACTTTGTTTTACAAAATGTTTAGATATAAATTTCGTAACACGTTGTCTTCCCACATTATCCATAAAAAAAGCTACACACTTTTTACGAACCAAATTTCGACAAATCGAACGTGCATTTAAACGATTTTGCCCGAGTTTCGTTGATAATTCGTTTTGTGAAATACCTGCAGCTCCTGCATCCGTTATAATTTTTAAACCATACATCATTAATGGCATATCAAGAGGTGTGTTTTTATTATTTAATAAACCGTGTTCGTCATCATCTTCAATTTCTTCCTTTGTCCAAATTTCGTTTACGTCAATATTTAGATCTATTAGTTGAAAACATCGTACAATTTTATCAGAACCATTCTTACATAGCCACAAATTTTGATCAGAATTTGGATATAATTCTTTATATTTTATTTTCTGAAATGATAATTCAAATATTTATTTTATTATATTTATAGGTATAAATAAATATTCCTTGTTAATCCAAACATGTAAAAATTACTACATATATAAAGTTCTCCAAAAAAATAATAATAATAATAAGCTCAAAAAAAATTACAATGCTGTAAAATTTTAGTTGAAAAATATTCATCGAAATGATCATTAACCTTGCAACTAAAAGTTGAAAAACAACATATAACAAAGGATATTTATGAACGGCCAATGTACGTCATGAGTGTATTTGTCAAGAACTTACCACATCGTTTTTGATAATACGTGAAAATTCATTTGTTTTCCATATTTTTTTAAAACCAAGATTATCAACAAAATGACTTTTAACTTCGTCATATGATGCAATACCATTTGGTTTACGTCGTAGTATTTCAATAACCTCTTCAATGACAAGTATACCTTTTGGTTTCCTTTCAATATAAAATTTTGGTAAATGTAGTAAACATCCAGAATTATTTGAAACACCTAGTTTTTGTTGATACGGTTGTTTTGTGATCAATTGATATTTTAATAAAGTTTTACGATGATAAAATAAAGATTTTGCTGATTCACCAATATCTTGTAGGGATACTTTACCAATAGTGACTTCACCAAGATACCGCGATCGACCAATTCTTTCTAGTATACAATATTGAATTGGTGTTAATGTTAATTGATAATTATTTCCTACTAATGTATTGTATCGAACCTCTTGAGTAGCTACAATTACTATTTTATTTGGATATCTAAAATTTAAATAAATCCAAAATAATCAATTGTTTAACCGCTTTTTGAAAATTTTTCTGAAGATTGAAGAAATTATTGTTAAATCTACATTGATTTCACTCATAATATTTATAAAAATTACCGAGTTTCTACTTCTTCAGCAGATAGTTGTCGTATTTCATCAGTTTTATCAACACGTGTTTCAAAATGTTTGCATGATCCTTGAATATATGTATCGTTTACAGGATAATATGGATATATATTTAAGGGTATCTCATCCTAAAAATGTAAATGTTCTTGGATTATCAAACAATTAAATATCACAAATTATAAAAGAAAATAATTACAGGATCTATAACAATTCCCAAATCTGGTTCAACATGAGAATATCTATCAAAAATAAAAAATGGTCTAGGATCTGGTATTTCATACATATTTATAGGCTTTAAAACTTTAACAATGCCCCAAAATCTATTTTTGACTTTTTCAGTAAACGGTAGTGGAATTTTTAGCCGATCTGATAACCTATTCCATAATCCTAAAAAACATTATTTTTGTAATTGATATGCCAAAATAACGTGTTAAATATATTGAACCTTCTACGGTAATTCCATCTAAACCTTCTAACGCAATTTCATCTAACACGATATCATTTAAATTTCCAAACATTTTAATCTAATTAATTTATTCTCAAATTAATGTTCACTTCCACATCGTTAAATGAATATGTAAGGTTATGTTGTTTATTATGTTTTCGAAATTTGATTTGACAAATGTCAAGACATTATTACCCTGAACCAACGAGTGGACACAATAAAGTATGGCTAGGGTGAAAAACACAATCGAGGAACCTGTAAATTTTAGTAAAAGTTGGTAACATCACAAAAAATAAATTAATATGAGCAAAAATTAAATTTTTTTTTTTTAAATATAAAATTCTAAAGATATAACATATGATTGAAATAGCAAAGAAACTAATTTAAATTCTTAAATGATATAAAAACATTTGAATTCTAAAAAGTCAAGAGAATATCTAAAGAATGTTGTACGGTGTAGAAATTATAATTAAATAAGTCAATCGGTATGTTCCATCTAATACGCTTTTCGCCAATTAAGTTTGTTCAGGTTTTCTACGACTTTGATAACAAATAAAAACAAAACTGAATCGAAACCGATTCATTCGTACGATAGTTCCAGTATCATACACAGATAAGATATGGAATAATGATTTCTGGTAGAAAAGTCTATGTTGAAATCGTAGGTTTCACAATTGTGTCAACTCATTGTCCGTCTTCGCTCGTAAACGCATAATTTCAAAATATTTTGAAAACGGATCAAGAATTTAGAATTTGTGCCTGAAGTCATTTCAAGGAAAAATTATAAAAAATTTTACGTTTTATTAAAAAACTCTTCGCATATTTTTAGTAACTATGAGCATTTTTGTTTTTTATATCATTCAAGTGTCTATATTTAGATGTCTAATCGGAAGAACAATGTCGGAAGAACAATAATAAAATATGCAAAAAGTGCCAGTTTGCTATTTTTTTATCAGTATTTTTAAAATTTATACTTTTTTCTTAGATATTTGTATCACACTTTAATATGGCCTTGTAGCAATTATTTTTATAGTACGTTATTTCATTATCGTTATAAATAATGTTCTACGTTACGTATTTCAAAATTAAGTACTCGGTAAAAGTTGTTTGTGTGTATATTTATTATTTCATATATATTGTACGTCTTTATTAAATCTAATATATGTACATTAATATATGATGGTATATTTCAGTCTAAAGTTTGTAATCTAGAATATATTATCCATATGTTTAAAAATGAGCCTGTTTATGTGTATCTTTCTTTATAAAAGGTATATCCATAGAAACCTTGGGAATACCTATCGTAATTTAAACATTTTAGAGGAGTAAAAAACACTTTTCGGGTTCATATTAATGAAAAAAGAAAAATATTTACGAAAATAAAAAAATACAAAAGAAGATATAAGTTAAATCATTTGAATCCAATTGAAATTGAATCGGATTGAATAGGAAAATGAACAAGAGTGAATAGGAAATTTCATCTTTATTCCTATTAAAACCTATTCAGAAATTGAAAAGTGTTATATAGGACATGATTTCCTATTCAATCTTATTAAAACCTATTCAAAATTTTAAAATAGTGGACAATTTTTGGAAAGAAACCCTTATTGTATACCCTGTAAAATTTTCAATATGCCTCATTTTGGAGACCTCTTCGTGTATGCCAAGGTCAAAAGATTTTAGTTGGATGTGTTATTTATTAATAAATAATTATAAATACTTCAAACAATGATACTCTATTATATACTACGTATTTAACCAATTAATTATGTTAGTTGTTATTTTCATTTGTTTGTATTGTTATATGTGATTGATTGTTATTATGTGTAAAGTTAATTATAGAACACTAATGTTAATGATCTCTATATCATATGGAAGTAATTAATTTGCACTATGAAATTTATTATAAATCAGTTGATTATTTACAAGGGTGAACTTTCAGTTATCATATATAAAAGGTTCACAGAATAATATAGGGAAAATCATGAATAAAATTAGCAATTAAGGGTAGTGTTTTTTCTTCAATAGGGAAGATGTACGAATTTTGTTATCACAATTGAATCGTCTTTATTTCACGAACATGAATTTGAAGATATTTTTAAAAAATAAAAAAAAAAAATAGCGAAAATTTTCGACGTTCAAAATTTTTAGTTAAACAAAGCAGGAAATTTGAATAAATGACGTCATACATGTTCATCTCCATAGTGATTACACATAAGGGTCATTCTACGATAAGGGGATCCATTGAAGTTATTTCAAAAATTTTATTGTGCGATTTTTCCACAGTAAATAACCGCTCATCGTAGAATCACCAATAACATTTTTTTTGCAAGGAATAATCGTCAAGAGCAGATAATTTATTCGTTTTTGAATAACTTTTAATTTAGTTTTCGACTTTTTACATTTTGATGAGTAAAATCTTTTGAATTTAAGGAAAATAATGTTTTTCATGAACATTAATGGATGGTCGAGTATAACGATAATATAATGGTAACATTTTTCTTCAATCGACTAAAGACTTCAAAAACCAATTTCTTTATTAATTTCATAATATTTTCTTTCGAATTTAATCTTTTAAATTGAAGAAAAATTTTTCTGTCTAAAAAGCAAGAAGATGTACATGAAAGAAAGAAATGGAATGACTTTGTATCTACATGAATACAAAATATTATTTATTACTTACTTAACAAGCCAACATATTGAAACAATCTTGCGCAAGCCTTGCAGAAAGCTCTATATGGTGGGTTCGAGTATAAATCGACAAAGTTATCAAATATCTTACCATACGCTCGTTTCATTGATTTCACTGATTTTTGGAAATTTTTTATCAATGGAACACTCTTTAAATTATTCTTTTATTTTCTTAACTCATTTTCTATTTTCTATCCAAGCAAGGAATAAATAATATGCTGTTTTTTGCAATCGATGGGAAAAGATTTGAAACATAAAAAACTATAAATTTTTGAACCCTCCTCCCATTTTGGAAATTTTTCAAGTTAGTAATGCAAGGTTTTTTTGCAAATGAAAAAATAAGAAAAATTTATGTTTTGTACAGTCAAGCTACTAGTCTCAATTACTTTTAAATAAAATTTTAATTAGAAGATTAAATTATCATTAGGGGATGTATAAACCTATTAGAAGCCTTTAAAAATTGTAAAAAGTGAAAAAATAATGATAGTAGGATAAATTCCATTAGAAACGGAAGAGAATATAATGAAAATAATTTACGGGCCATCTGAGAGGGTGAGTATTTAATGGTAAAATATGGTTTATTTCCGGCAAAATTACTACTTAAGTCCTATGGAAAAAAGTTAAATAGCAAAATTGTAGGTAATAAAAAGATCTACAATTTTTGCATTTTGCCCATAAATTATTTTTCCTTCCATTTTTGTTATACTCTCTTTCGTTTCCAATAGATTCCATCGTATTATAATTTTTGTTGGTTTCAAAAATTATCGACTTTGGTTATTTGATGATTAAATAAAAATATCTACCCAGACAGTTATTGAAAAATGTTATTTTTATATCCCTACAAAATCTATTTACTCTGTACAAGTCCTGTGTATTTTAAATAATGCTATTATAGATAGTACATAGTATTTGTATTTAGTTTATTTATATTTATTCTTTACACACTTTAGTTAGTACAATACGACAATTACATTTTTAAACAAGTTCAATTTGTTAAATCAACTGAACTATTATTGCAATAATCATGTTTCAATTATTGCAATATCAATGTATTCTACAAAATTATTTCTATAAAACATTTATAATTGGTACCGTTTATAATTTTATTAAATTTTTTTGATTTTATTTAAATAATTGGGTCGTAAAGTGGTGCATTTTACTGTGCATTTGCTAGTGCGTTTGTTTGTTCAGTGATTTTTTATAAATAATTTTGTCCGTCAATTTTTGTGAGTAAAATTAAAATGCAAACAGTCAAAGAAAATTTCTACTCGTTTATTATTAAGTAAAAGAATGGTACTAATCAAACTTTTAGCACGAATGGTAAGCGATAAATATAAAGTCCATTTTTCGTGGAGTATCGTTTTATGCACTGAAAAATAAGCAAAAAAATGTTTAGTCCCAATCAGCATATTTTTTAATTAAATAAATCACTAAAAATGATGGCCTAATTATGGTTTGTGTAAAAATTCTGATAAATCGGGTTGTCTTTTTCGGAGTGAAATTTTCGATTGTACTCACAAAATACCTATGCTGAAAAAGATAGTCACAGAATAACATTTATTGAATTTTTCAAGACTTTATAATGACACCTCATAAGATGAGGCTGACGCACAAAAAATTTACAACTTTTATATGAGTATAAGTATCGTTAACTACCCTTAAATTAATAATTTCCATAATATGTGACATACAAACGGATGGACGAGTATGACAAAATCATAAGGGTAGCACTTTTTTTCAATTAACTATGGAATCCTAATTCTTGATTAATTTTATATTCTTTTCTTCCAAATTTAATCTTTTGAATTTAAGAAGAAAAAAAAATTTTTGGCGTACGTACGATCATGACGAAATTATTAATGGACCTAGTGATTTTATGAACCCATGTTTCAATATTTTGTATCTACAGGGGTACAAATATTATTTATTACTGAACAAGGCAACACGTTGAAACAATCTTGCACAAGGTTTGCAGGAAAGCTCTATATGGTGGGTTCGAGTATAAATCGAAAATGTTATCAAATATCTTAATGTACACCATACGCTCGTTTCATAGATTTTGGATTTTTAAACATAAATCAGGAAAAAAAAAACTTAACTTTAGATCACTAGTTTATTTGTGTGCTCTGCAATGGATCCAATTACGACCCAATTATGTAATGATTATATATGTTACAGTAACAGTAAAAATTTCAGTTAATGTATGGTATGTGCAAAAATGAGTCAGTTTCGAAATGTTGAAAATGTTGCTTTTATTGTCATTTTAAAAAAGCCGACAACAGAATTATTTTCTTATAATTTTAAATTTTTATGAGTTTTTAAAAATTTAAATTACATACCAGAAATAAATTTCTGATTGAAATGAAACTGTTGCAAGCTAACTTATGTTGCCCTGATTTCGTGTCCTTTATTTGTTTACATTTTCTGTTTGATTGAACATTAAATTCTATAAAAAAAGATTGAAAAAAGTAAAATATGAAATAGGTATACTAAATGATATACGTAAATAAGTACTAATCGCAGTAAAATTTCAAAATTTTAAAGCACAATAAATAAATATATTTTAAAGATATTATTAACATTTTGTGTTGATTGTTCATTTCAAACTAAAAAAATTAATTTTTTAGAAATTACAAATGGAAAATTTTTTTTTTGAGTTAATTATTGGCGAAAATTCTTTAATATAAATGTCTCAATTCTTGACATGATAACTGACGGCTTGCCGAAGAATTTTTCTAGATATAAACAATTCTAAAAAAAAAATACTAAAATTTATTTTATATTAAGAAATTTTTTTTAAGAAGAACTCTTCGATAAGCCACCCCTACCCCTCCGCTGTTTTCATGTCTAAATTGTGCAATCCAAGTAACAAATGAATTGTTGTGCAATTCAAATTTCATAACAATTGAATAAGTGTTTTTTGAGTTATTTGTGCGCGTAAATTGAAAGAAATGCTTCTATTACAGTGGACATTGTGCTTATTATAAAATGACTTATTTTTGCTCTTAAAAGCTCTTAAATACTGATTTTATAGACTAATTTTTGCTTTTTACTATAACATATACATAATAATTAATGTGTGGTAAAGATATGAATTTCTTTTATTCGATACAAACAAATAATTTATTATAGTGTTTCTCTTATCTATTGGAGTTTATGGAGATTCACATGGTTGGGCGTACGGAGAAGATGGTATGTCTTAAAATATATAATTTATGTAATTATAATTAGCATTTGTATTTGTTGGTTTCAAAGTTTTAAACAAAACATGATAGAGATACTTTACATTTCTCTTAAAAATTGTCCACTAATTATTATAAAATTTATTGCTTTTGTTAATTGACGATTAGTAGGTGGAGAAACTACCATAAAAAAAGCAACTGATTGATTAAAATAATTACTTTATTGGAAAAGATAGTATTTATATAGTAGAAGGTCATTTCGTAAGACTTTTATTAATTCCTAGACTATTAAAAAATCTCGCTACCTAATTTAAGGTGATTTATCAACAGCTGTTGTCCTGACATAAAGGAGTGCCCTTTTTCAAAAGATACTATAGTCTAATATTTTGAAATTGGGTATGCACAATATTGACATAGAAACCTAGTGCTTATTTAAGAATGTTTCCCGAAAAAAATAAAAAGGTAACAATCAAAATTTGATTTTATATTTAGAAATATTTTTTTAAACAAAAACTCTTCGACATGCATAAGGTTTTCATGGCAATATTGTGCATATACAATGTCATAACATTTGGATAAGTACCTTTTGAATTTTTTGTGCTGGACATACTAAGTTTAAAGGAAATCGATTGAACTGTTTACGAGAAAAACATAAAAATCTGAAAATTATTAGATTAAAGTGGAAAAAAAAGCTTCGTGACACAACTAAAAAAAAAAAATTAAGGCAGGAGAATTCCTTAGATTATAAGGATGATTCATTTAAAAAATATATTATCCGGTTATTGAAAATACACACTTATGTACCAAAGTTATTATCACCTCTTTTATATAGGTATATAGATTATGTGCATAAAAATAAAAAAATTTAAATTCAATACAAAAGAAGGGACAGTCAGCCAACAACGCGCATATAATTAAATTAAATTATATAAATGAGATTAATTGAATTAAAAATTTATTTCAAATATAGAAGAAGTAAATATATAAATATTTATATTCTAAATTCAATTACTATTAAAAAATAGTGAAGATACAAAAAAAATTGATTGCGACAGGTTATGGATATTAATTTATTTATTAGCTTAATTAGATCGTTAAAAAAAAAAAAAAAGCCGGCACTCACAAACATCGGATTTATTAAATTAAATTTTTGTCATTTAGTGAACTTTTATTTAGTCTCGATATTTGTACAACAATTGTGAACCGAGAGCCAATGTGAACAAATCTCAGAGACCCGGGTTCCCGCTGACTGTGTGTTTAATTCCGTACTTTCTACATGTTTCTATAAATCTGTAACTAAAATTGGATAATTTGGAATACCGATATTGATAGAGATATTGACTACATTTTTTGATTACTTCAATTGAAACGTCTTTACTTCACGAACATCGATCTGAAGTTATTTAAAAAAAACCTTTATTAATAAATAATATATGCCTAATTAAACAAAGAGAGAAATACCAACGCATGATGTCAACTGTTAGTATATCCATCTAAATTACATGTTAAGCATCGTTTTCAAGAAAGAGGTGCAAAAAGAAAATAATATTTGATCTAGCTTATAACTTCTTTTTTTTCGAATGGATTTTAATTTAATTTTCAAATTTTATTTTGGTATTGAGTCCAGTTTCACATTTTGATGTGAAATATAGTAAATTTAAAATCAGTCCTGTATCTTATTGTGGCTGAGAGAACAAAGGGCTGGATTCGATTATATATATTTATTTTATTTATTTTATTTCTCTTTACATGTTCTTATAAATCTGTCACTGAAATTAGACAATTTGAAATACCGATGTAATTGTGTGTACTTAATTTGTTAACTGTAATAAAAATACCAGTTATTGAATTGTTATAATAAATGAATAAATAGTATTGTTGAATGACCGGACTCAAATGACTCAAATGAGTGACTGTTGATTAGGAAATACTCAAATACAAGGGCGGTAAGTGGATAAATATCTAATATAGATTGCAGATAGCACTGATATAGCAAACATTTCATTTAATAGATGAATATGATCATAATATTATTATTATTATTATGTTGTGTGCAAAAAATTAAATTATTTAATAAAAATGGCCATGTATATGTATGCTACTACTTACTTTATAGTTTATTATTTATTATACGTAGCTATTTATCAAATAAATAATAATAGGTATTAATGGTACTTCAAATATCTAAGTATTTAATTAAGTAACCTTTTGAGTTTATTCATAACTAGTTGGTGCCCGCTACTTCGTTGCGTGGAACTACTACTTTCAGAAGACTGTTTTTTTCTTAATTTAATAATTCTCTAAGGTTTACGAAAAACAGTTTCTTTATAAAAATCTATACTTTATATTAACATTCTTAAGAAACACAGAAAAGTCATAAAAATCCTTACATTACCACAAGTAGTTCTGAGTTCTGAATGGTTTAATTCCGGATTATCTTGCAGTTTCAAAATTAGTATATTCTTATAAGTAAACCTTTTATATAATAAATGCTTAGTAATTCTTATAACTTAAATTTTTAGTTATTCTTATAATATACGATATATTACATTTCTACCCAGTACGTCAGCATTCCAAATAATGGATTATCCCTATGACCCAACAGCCTTATCAAGTCCATGGCTTTTTATTCAATAATTATATTTATTTTGAATTCAAATTTTTTTCAGTTCATTGATTTTGTTAAATAACTATTTTACCACAATTTGTATTTGTTATCATTATTGATTGATGTGTTTGTTGGCAGACGCCTTTTTGCACACATATTTTGAATGTTAAATATTTGTAATATATTTGAAATGTATTTATTTTACAATTGTTCAAGATTACATTTGAATTTTGATGTATAAACAAACATAAATAATAATTGAGTACGTTTAAGCCATCATTATTAATTATAAATAATTTTAAATACTATATCTACAGATTTAAGTATCAAGTCGCTCATAATTTTGTTGGCAAATAATCAAATATCATTTTTAAATATAAATAAAAAATAATAATTTTCGATACATTTTTATGAATTGGTCGAAACAAAAAAACTCACATTGGCCCTTTTCATGTAAAAAGGAGCCCCTTATAAGACTGTCTCAGAGGCTTCGTAAAAACAAATTTTTTTTTAAATATTATTTTTCTCAGTTACGGTATGATGAAGTGTATCGTATAAGATATTGGAATAAATAAACCAATTAAGATATAGAGGTGTGGCCTTTGTTTTCTTTCTAATGAGAATGGGGTGTCGCCGTGAGCATGAGGTCTATACAAATTACTAGGCTTTTCGAAAGCTTTCATTTTTAGCGGGCTTAAATCTGATGACAAAAATCTTGGAAAATGTCGCAAAAAATTTTCTTTTTCTACTAGTAAAATCCTTTAATAATAAAAATCCTTTCTTTTTCTACTAGTAAAAGGAATTATTGTAAACCTGTCAAAATTTCAATATCGAGTTATCTACGGAAATACACATTTTGAAGTCCTCTGAATCCAAAAAAGTGAGTTTTCTGAAATTGTTCTGTATGTGTGCATGTGTCAACCATATCGTATTGAACACTTTCAACATCAAAATTTAATCATCAAACTTGGTATTTTGTGTTCATATTACTTCATATAGTTGAGACGTAAAACTTTTGGCTAAGGTAAGACTAACTACTACCCTCGCATTCAGAATATTTTTGGTAATCTTTGCTTCGTCCATTTTGTGTAATTGTCCGAACCATCTTTTAGATTTTATAAATTTCAATATATCTTGTTCTTGAATAATTTCCTGGATTTCTCTGTTGGGTCGGAAAGGCCATCCTCGATCACTTGTACAGCACCATAAAAAAATTATTATAGTAATTTTTTGTACAAATGTTCATGTTTTGATAACACATGAAAATAATTTTCATGTGTTTACTGAGTGGTGGTCCACTTTATTTGTGTAATTTTCAGGTTTTTTGCGTATTTCTCAAAAAACGCTACAACCATTTTATTGAAACTAGGTATGTTCACAGAACATTTAAAACTCTACAACTTTTATTTGAAACATTTTTCTAGAAAAATTCTAATAAAGTAGAAAACTTCAACTAATCTTATTTAGGTACACACATAATACTGTACATACTATAGTTGAATCGATTTCGTTAGTCCACTGTTTTTTTTTTAAACAAACGACTAACGAAAACGATTCAACTTTAGGTATAGAATAGTAAAAGTCCTGTGCCGCACGACAACATATAGTGCCTTTTAAAAATTTACAATCATCTTTTTGTTTCGAGGAATATATTTACAAATTTGGGTAAATTTGTCGAAACTGTTAAATACGTACTATTCGAAAAAAAAAAATATTTTTAACATTTATATATATATATATATATATTTTTAAATTTAACATAAATCTGCTTACAAGTATGTATAATAAATATTTTTATTATTCAAATACTGTGTAGAATATTCCAATTGAACATTTTAAAATGAACATTAAAATTTTATTTGCGATTTGCATATTTGCCAAATAATTATGTTTGGCGAGATACGGTACT
Source organism: Chrysopa pallens (assembly GCA_020423425.1). NCBI lineage: Eukaryota > Metazoa > Arthropoda > Insecta > Neuroptera > Chrysopidae > Chrysopa > Chrysopa pallens. The sequence goes on from CM035594.1 coordinate 39,264,317, forward strand.
TAAACTTTTAGTTTATTATTTATAATCTACACTATTAGACAGCTATTTAATCCATCTTTCAATTTCAAACACTTGTAAATCAAAGACATTGTTTAATTACACGTTAGCGCCATTACAAGAATTTATATCCGGATGCCATTTACGAATAATTTGTTCTTATTTCAAACACCTAGAATACATAACTACATATCTCAAAATTTAATATGTTATTTTGTACCAATTTTGGCTCTATAAAATCAATAAATTTTTTTTTCGTAATCTGTTCTAATTAAACAATATTTTACTTATAGAATTAAAATCACTGTAAATAATACATGTTTCATGTTTCGGCAACTGTTTTCTAACTTGAATGATACATAAAAAATAATATTTGTAATCTGATTTCTAGTTTCTGAGAAACATGTGGCCAAACAGCATAACTACATTCAACTGTCGTTTTTTGGAATTCAGGGGTCGGTATGCAGACGTATAGAGCCTTGCTTGCCACACAAATGTTTTCTCTCCACTACTACTGCCTTAAGAGCGATTATCCAAAGATTTTATTAACATAAAATAGTGTGCTTCTAACAATCTGTTGAGTTAAATTACATGTAATATGCATTGTATTTCTTTCAATTTTTTTGGTATGAATAATATTGACAAAATCAAAATTTGAATGTATATTTAAAAATGTTTTTTCGAGAAAAACTCTTCCGTTTTCAATAGCCATCCGTTTTCAATATTGTGCATACCAAATTTCAAAACATTTGGATAATTATTTGTTCCCGAAAATTTAAGAAATTTTGCATAATGGAAGGTGTTTCAGTTTCAATCCCCCTTAATTGCATATTTAAAAAATAACATTGTAATAAATTTGTTTAACAAAAACAATTTGAAGTCTTTAAATTCGCAATATAGTTTTACACATGTACATATAATTAGAGCAAAGTGTTAGAATCAGCACGAATATTTATTTATACAAAATCCTTTTATTTAAAAATAAACTTGTTTGCAATGTGCAAAATAAAAACATATCAAATAAATAGACGCTGCTATAATAAATTTACTGTAAAAAAATATACATTTATATCAGTGGTTGTAGTCATGTGTATGAAGTTAACAACTGCCAAATGAGATCTGCAAAAAAAAATTTTGGCTTTTTCATAATTGTTTATTACAGTAGAATGTGTATAAAGCAGTTATCTGTATATCTTAATAAATAAAAATGTTGTGATCCACATACGAAAACCTTTGTTACTTAATACGATCCTTCTATTACTTTAAGTATTATATTAGTCAATGTGTATGGGAGACTGAGATTGGACGTCACATTTTTTTATTTGTAGTTTATGGGTGGTATTTTCAAAGAAATTTTTCTGGTAAATTTCGATTGTTTGCCCCAATTTCCTTGATCAATAAATTTTGTGCAAACCGTTACTAAATTTACAAAGTGTAACATCTCCTCGGACAGCTATTATGACTAGCTAATTCATACTGATAATGACTACTTTGTAGTCGGCATATGTATTTATAAAATACAAAAAAAAAGTTTTGGTCTAGGAAATTAGGAAAAAATATCGAAATTTATTCGAAAAATCCTAGAGTTATCTACTAATATTCATATTATTTTGCTAGTTAACACCTAAAAGAGTTTTGTTGGTATAATATTAACCATTTGGGAGAAAATAGATTTTAACTTATCAGAAAAATTTGTAGAATTTTGCCCCACATACGGATTAATTTTCACAGTGATTGGGGTACATTTCCACTAGTGAAAACGATTAATCAATAAGGTTTCAACAAAAATTCTTTCTACAGTAAAATATTATTTCAAATGTTTTTTTTAATAGAGACTGTTTTAATCAACCACAATTATGATGCGAACTTTTCGAATTCGATATTTTCTAATTCAAGTACTATTATAATTAGTTTATAAAAAAAAGAGTTGAACGAATTATAATTTTCATAGTTTCTTATGCTTTTAGATATAGCTTTTAAAGTTTGTGTATTCAATTTGTTATAGGCTCGGATCAAGATTGGCAAGGGCTGTGTAGAACTGGAAAATTACAGTCCCCAATTGACTTGTCACCACAAACGTCAGCTATTGGAAAATTAGGTTCATTTGAATCAAATAATTTTGATGTACCCCAAGAAGTCAACATATTAAACAATGGACACACTCGTAAGTTATTTAGTATACAGATCGATTTCAGAATTATATTCATAGGGAAATAGGGGAAATCAATATTAAAATACACTTATATAGACTAAACAGTGGGGATTTAATATTTGCTATTGATAAAAAAACAATTTTTTTGTTTATTTATGTGCTCATTGTATATAAGTGTATTTTAATATTGATTTTCCCTATTTTCCTGCGAAAAGTGGTTAATCTGTATACTTACACTACAGAGGTTTAATTTTTATTATGATTTTAATAATATTTTTGATTATAATTATATATATCTCATATTTATATATAACAAAATATTATTTGTGTATGGGCTGCATATGTAATGTATTTTATTAACGCTAATTATTAAAAATAATTCAATAAAATAGTTTAAAAAAACTAAAAAAACACGCTCTATCTTTATTACTCTCATGCAAAGTATCCGTTCATATGCCTTCTGCAGCCAACTTCAGAGAGTTACCTACAGACAAACAAACATACGAGTGAAGCTAATAAAAGCGTGTTAAAAATAGATACTAATCCATATGTCGAATGTTTAATTAATTATCACTGTTAATTGTTAATTATATTGTCTTTTTCTATATAATACTTTTGATTAATATTGAGTTTTGTATTGCAGTTCAAATTAATTTAAAGAATACAAATGCTGTCGAAATTGAAGGAGCTGGTTTGCCGGATACATATAGTCTTCAACAAATCCACTTTCACTGGAAATCTGAACACGCAATATCGAGCCGACGGTTAGTAAGCTTAATGGCGGTTGTAGTCCCAGGCTTGGCCTAGGATGAGACTAATTTTTGTGGCCTTTGAAAAATTATATTCGAATTTATATTTGAAATCATATTTAATAAAACTATAAATTAATTTTATTAAATTAAAATTTATAATAAAATTCATAAAATTTAAATATTTGAAAATTAGATATTTAATTTCAATAATCAATCCCTTACAAAGCAAAATCAAATAAAGGCTAGGACGGCACCTAGCCTAAATCCATCACTGATATAAAGTTTAGATCAATTTATAGCACAAATAAAAACAAATCTAATAATGAACATCTCTCTATATTTTAGATTTGCATTAGAATGCCATTTAGTACATAAAAATACCAAATATTTAACAATAAAAGATGCTCTTAAAAACAAGAATGGAATTGCAGTTTTGGGTGTACTTTTTCATGTAAGTGATTATTTTAATTTCCATGATTTTTTTTATTTATTATCTCAAAATCTATAAATTGCATTTATTAATAAATGGAGAATTTTCCTGTGTTTGCATCTCTGAAAAAATATAATCTTTTTTTTTTTTTAATTTTAATTTTAAATTAAATATAAAAAACGTATCAGTCATTTCAATAGGCCATAGATCAATAATAAATATAGACGCCTCTTGTAAATTATACAGTTTTTATTTTTATATGGTAAAAATAAAATTTGTTTTTGCATAAAACATGTATTAAATTTCATACATGAATTCAGTTCTTTGTTATTAATTACTTCCGATTTATATAAGTCGGCATCGGGTGTAGATACCAACTGTTACAATTTAAATATAATGGTTATCAAATCACTTAAACGTTTATCTTTGTCACTTATACCTTTGTTTCATAAATTGAAAAAAGAATTATTAAATACAATTTTGTATTATTACTCCTCCATTGTGGTTGTTATTTAATAATACATAATATACAACAAAATGAACATAGTTCCTACCGGGTGTCACAACACCTTTCGCTCTTTCTATGCTACGATTCATTAAATTTTCCGATATAAATTACAAAGTACTGAACGAATGTTTTAAATTTTTGGTAAGCATTAGTGGAGTAGCTAACTGAATATATTTCATCTATCAATTGATGCTCTAAAAATACAGCGTATGCCTTCTACGTTTTGTCTAATTTGGAGATTTAAACCTAAGAATTACTTAACCATTACTGAGCATGAAAACATTGATTTCGAAATGCGTATTTAAAAATTTAAAAGTGACAAATAATCCTTTCGCTACGAAACTCTCGTATTATCTCCTCACTATTGAGATTTAATTTCAGTTCTTCCTAACAGTCTACTTTTTCCCTTGATAAACATAATGGTAAACTAAAAACAACTACAAAAGAAATTTAATAAGCCCACTTTCTTCTCGAAAATAGAATAATTATATTCTATTATAACTACACATAAAAAAAGCAAATATAATGAATTAATATCTGAAAATTTAAATGACTTTTTTTTAAGATTTCAACAGTGGAGAATGAAGATTTGGCAAATATTCTAAGTATTAGTGCACCAGTTCGGGAAACACTCAATTCAAGTGAAGAAGTTACACATACAATTCATATTGATAAACTTTTACCGAGTGATTTAACATCATTCTATAGATATCGGGGGTCATTAACAACACCAACATGTGATGAATCTGTTGTTTGGACAGTGTTTACGGAAAGCTTACCAATTACTGATAAACAGGTAAAATATATAATTATGTTACTTTTAAAAAGATAACAAAAATTTCAAATGGAACTTCAACCGATATATTTTAAATTTTAATATATATATATATATATATATATATATATATATATATATATATATATATATATATATATATATATATATATATATATATATATATATATATATATATCATTCAATTTTATAAATAACGTTTTAGATATTTTCTTCGCGATATTATAAATATGCAAATAGTGTCATTATTATAGATGTCTCATTTCTCGTTCCTAATATTAAGTTTTTAAATATTGACGTACAAGTTTTATTTAATTATTTACACAAACATTTTTAACAATCTAATATATTATTTTTAGTTCGAAATATTCCAATCTCTTAAAACTCAAACCGGAGACTTAAAAGCAAATAATAGACCACTAAAACCACTTGTTGGGCGTTTAGTTACATATCAAGAATCTCAAATTCAACAAACAACCAACAATAGCGCAACAACAAACGAAATTTCTTATGTATTTAATTCGTTTTTGTATATTTATTTATTTTTATATTTCTGTAAAATATAATATACTACTATATTTGTAAAATGTACTTTTTTTTTTAATTTTTGATAATACACAAACAAATATGTATATGAAATAAAAAAGAATTGCAATTATTATTCAATATTTCATAAATTTGTCAATAATGTAAATTATATTGTATAAAAATGTTATAAAGTAGCTTTACTGTATATAAATTTTTGTAAGTAAAATTTCCTTTTTTTTTTATCTTTCAAACAATTCCAATTGCATAAAAATTTAAAAATATACGACTGACATCTCATTGTGTAGATAAACACATGGAATTTTTAAATAACAATAAATAAAATAATGTTCAATATTAAGATTAGATCGGGTCAAAGATGTTACAAAAATTTGTGAATCCATTAAATTCGAAGAAACTGTGCATATTTATATATTATATCTTTTTATTCATTGTATCTTTTTCAATTTTCACGCAAAAAAAAAAAAATTATTATCAAAAAATAATTATCCAAATGTTATGAAATTTCTTATGCAATCTTGATATAAAAACGGAAGGCTAGTTAAAGAGTTTTCCTCAAAAAATAGGTTTTAATGTAAAAATAAAAATTTTATGTTTAGAAATGTTTTTCGTGAAAAACTCTTCAGCACGTTCTCCATTGTCATTGAAAGTTTGAACACACCGAATTTCATTACATTTAAATACTTATTTTTTAGTTATTTGGGCACACAAAAACACAATGTATGATACATTAGTACTAATTTTTTGTGTTAATTCCCTTTTAAAAATTGTCCCTATCATAGAGGTCTCATTTGTTGCGTCAATTCCCCTTAAGTGAATTCAGCTCTAGTGGATTGATTTAAAACTATTAAACGTCAAAATTCCAACGATCTAATCATTTATCCGATACGAGAATTTTATCTTGTTTTAAATGAAGCCACGCGAAAATAATTTTTTTTCATTGAATTCAATTTAAAATAATGAAAATAAAAAAATGTTTTCACATGAAAAGAATTCCCATATATTTGCTAATTTTTGGTATTATTGTTTGTATTTGCATATTCTATCAATACAGACATTTTAAGGAATTAGATGATATTTCAAATATAAAATTTCCTTACGTCGTAAAACAAGCATTGATTGGTGTGGACCAAAAACAGATAGCGTATTATGAGAAAAAAGAAACAGGCAACAATTTTAAATGTTTAAATTTTAATCAAGATTTAGACTTTGCAAGTATAAACGACGATTACTGTGATTGTGTGGATGGAACTGACGAACCTGGTACAAATGCATGTTCTTTTAACCAATTCAATTGTGCATATAAAAAACCACATTTGCCTAAAAAATTAATACCGTCTAGTCGAGTTAATGATGGTATATGTGATTGTTGTGATGGTTCAGACGAATGGTTAATGAAAAATTTTCAACCAATTGATAGTAAGTAGAATAACATGTAACTGATCTATTTTTAACTGAATTTGAATTTTTTAAACTTTATTATTAATTTTTAAATATTTAACAATATTATTAAACGAACTAGAATGTCAAACACAATTTAATTTTTACAGGACTATCTTTTAAAATACATTTTTCGAATGTACCACAATTAGTTATACCGCTGCGGAGATACTGCTACTATAGTACCAAATTTAAGATCTAACGTATTATTTCATGTTTTTCAGTACAAAAAAATGAACAAATTTGCCTATGCAACATTTAGTTCAATCTACTATTCATCGCGTATATCTTGTCTCTTTTTTCCTATATTCATGGATAGGGTATACTAAATTTCATATTTCATTGATACGAGAATAATGTTAAATATACTTAAAAATTAACCAACTGAATTATAGTAAACACCTGATAGGTCATTAACTTCACTTTGTAATCAAATTTTTTTTCTTTTTTTCCAGGGGAAACTCAAAAAAAAATTGGACGTTACTTATCGCCTTGCCCAAATTTATGCCCATAACTTATTTTATTAATTAAGTTTGTAATATGTTATATTATTCGTACATAATTTTGTAAATAATTAAAAAATTTTATTGATACTTAAAACCAAAACAACTACATAGAAGAATTTTGTAATTGGCGTAATTCGTTCAACCTTCTTTTTCATTTTAATTAAAAAACTAATAATTTTATTTAGGAATCTGAAATTCTACTTCAAATTAACTAAGATCATACCCGTCTCTATTCTCATATCTGCAAATTTTATAAAATAGAATATATCCATCCCCTTTCTTTAGTTAAAGGATATTAGAAGTAAAAAAAGATTAAACATTTTTTGAGAGTCAACATTTCTAATATAAATGAGAGATTTATTTTTTAATTATTGAAATTGTGAGAGGCAGTCGTAAATCGTAAAATACGAATTTATTTGGGAAACCTGATAAAAAATGTTTATGAATTCATTATAATCTAGAATTTAATTAATATATTTATTATTAAAATGGGTAAGTAAAAATGTCTCTATTTATAAATATTTATTAAATGAAAACGTCAGTTTGATTAAAAGTATTTATTGCATTCAATTAATTAGAATTAACACCATTAAATGTTTCAATAATTACTTCAAAATGATTATTTATACTCGGTTCCTCAGTACCAAAGTGTAAAACTCTGTTAATTTTTCCACCATTATCTGCAAGAAACTTAGAAAATATTGCTTCTTCGTTACCAATATGCGGACGTTGTTTATCACGCACTTGATATGGTGTAACATGCGCATGTACCGTAATACCTAAAAATAAAAATATTACGTGCTTAATTTAATTTTTAAATTTTTCTCTTAGAAATATCCATAACATTTAACCATGATTGGAATAATATATGATCTTTAAAAATTTGAGCTCTAAACCACCAAGTAATTGCTTAGTTATTTTTGCATTTTTCAAGTTAATATTTATACGTAAACGTTACTAATGGAATTAAAAATATGTAAAACTTGAGCCACTTAATGAAAATACCTAAAGAAATAATCGTTAGCAACAATTCTTCAGTTGTAATCCAAACATTTTTACCACCATTGTGCCCACCATCTAACCAATACATATCTGAAATTCGTTTTATGAAATTTATGTTTTCATTGTTCCCTCCTTTGTCCATACAATTGTAAAATTCATATAAAAATTGATTTAAAACCACACAACCTTTACTAAAACCTATAAGTTTTATATTTAAATCTTCTGAAGTCTTTAGTATTTCCGCATCATCTCCTCCAATGGTCTAAAAAAATGTATGAAATATGTATTTAATAAATCCTTATAAAATTTTCTTGTTTTACATAAAAATTATTCATTGTATCTTTAATACATCGTTTGCTCCATTGCGTAATTTTTTAATTTAATTAGAAATATTGCAGCTGTTAGGTATGTAAATATATTTTCATATATGAATGTAGAGGCTAAAAATATCGCAAACTTCTGGTAATTCGACACAAAATAATCAGACCCGTGCTAACTTATTCGCAAATATCTTATTAATCACAAGGTGAACAAAATAGGTAAAAAAACGGAGACCCGTGTTAAGCTATAACAAATAAATACGTGTATACCTTATTCAATAATAATACGTTTTTAATTAATGCTTGCAAATGTTCTAGACCACCATGTGTGGGTAAATGTCGTGGATTACCCACATGACTAGTACTTTTCACAAAATTATCAAAACAGCTGAATGTCCTTTGCATAATTCTAAAATAGTATACAAATTTAGATCAATATTGAATACCTAAGTACTAGACTCTGATTTGGGTGAGGCTCATATCAATTATTGGGATTCTAATTAACTATAAAATTTGAAATTAAATTTCCGATTAAAACCTATTTAAAATTTTGAATTGAAAATAATTCTTATTAAATTTTAATAGGATTAAATCGGACATTTTTTAAGGGATCAGTTGGATTTCAATATACGAGTATGATAAAATTTAATATTTGGAAACATGATAGATCATGAAGTTATATGTTTTCGGGGGAGCCGTTTTCGGGATTCAATCTTAATTACATATTTTATAGAAATCTTATTACATATCTTATAGAAGTTAATTAGCGTCCAGATCAGAGTACTTAGCAATTAATTTTTTGATATAAAAAGTGGTTCAATTTATAAAAAATACCAAAATTGATGCAAAAATAAAAAAATATATCTATGTAAATTACCTACACGGTTGTACAATAATTATATGCGAATTGCAAAACGTTTTCTGCAGGAAAATTCCAATATTATTCAAACTCCATTTAATATATTTTTGATTTATTTCATTTTTCTTCATATTCTCACTAAAATCCTAGTACAAATTCAAAATAATTATGCAATAGTTATTTTAAAAATCCATGGGAGTGATGAAAAAATATTGAATCATTTTTAAAACATTGTAACTATTGTAATTTGTGCGGTAGTTGAAGTTGATCCCAATATAGTGGTCTTCTTATGAAGGTATTCCTACACACTCTAACGACCCGACATTTTATGTAGTAAAAGTAAGACACATGTTAAAAAATACACTACTATTATTGTATGAGACTATAATTCGTTTTACTATTATTACCTAATAAGAACACATACTTGTATATCACCTCCAAAATAAACAACAATACTTTTTGCTGCATTGTTTGCAGGAGGGCTATAAATAACGTTATTACTACGATTGTTGTATCCCTTGATATTAAATAATTCACTAATTGAATTTTGTGTAGACATTTTTGAATTTTTGCTTTCTAAACCATTTCTGAAAAGTAATAGTTATTATAAACTCTGTATATAGAACATTATTAATTTTTATTTTATTTTTTTAATAACAAATATTTAAATTTCAATATCCTTGTTAAATAGGATGCAATCATCAAATTTGTTTTTTTTTCTGTTGATCAAATTGTCAGTTTTACATTTAAATAAATTGGACGCTTTCCAAAAACATAGAAAAGCAAATCCATTGTCACAAGTGCACATTTGTACGCATCTATTCATATGCAAAATTTATGACTGGGTTGCAGTTATATTCAATGTTAAATTATTATTATTTGAAATTTTACTTTCAATGTATGACTTATGACAGCATTAAACTCGAAAAATAGACGAAAACTCGAAAATTGGTATTCTTCATTTTCGTCTTATTTTGGCTTGTTTTATCAAAATTAATCGTCAAATCGAGACACCACGGATATCGTAATCTCCCCATTAAAATCAAATTTTAAGTTATATTTATGATTTTTAATTTTACATTGGGCTTCCGTTTCGATGGCTAGCAAATATAAAATCAATTAAAATTTAAAACTATTACGTATATCTGGACGACAGATAAAAACCTGGCAGATATATTAGCTTAATAACTAATAAATTTTATAACAGTTGTGATTGAAGTACTTGAAGAATCACATCAACTAATGTACTTTGAGAAGTAGGGAACTGCATAAGATTCATAATAAGCTATTGTGGTCTATTGCTATATGTCTATGAGAACAAGGGTGGTTAATGTTGTCAGTTTTGACAAATGTAAACTGTCAAAATTTGTTTTATTTATAAATAAAATGGGAAATAAAAAACAGTTAACAGTAATATCATAAAACAATTTGAATTATATTAAGTATTATAGACATAATGGAAGTACAATTAGAAAAAAAAACTATTCAGCATTCTATACCATTAGACATTTTAGACGACTTGAGCAGGTAAGTTGAAATATTGTTTTTAAATATACCCAGTAATAATAACACACCTTGAGTATTTATTATCGAGTTTGTAAATTCCTATTAAAAATTTTAATTGGTATTCTTATTTGAGGGTAAAGAAAAAATTCGATTTATTGAAGAATTCCTTGCTAGCGTTTTCATTTCATGCTCACTGCATGATTTATGTTACATGACATACATTCATTTTTTAACTAAATTGTTTTGTTGAATATATTTATTTTTGAATAGAAAAATTATGTTAAAGTCTCTAGTCTTCTTAAAATTTCAGATTTCTTTTGACATTCTCCGAATTGAATTTAGCATTCACAGATCGGATTCGACGCACCTCAACAATTTTAAATAAATTATTAAGAACTAAAAAAACTAAGTATTTGAAATAAAATTTCAAATCCTTGTTTTAATTTTATTACAAATACGTAATTCGATTACTATGAACTAATGAACAGTTCAGAACGTTTTTTCTTTTGAATTTATAACACCCACTCCCCGGTCGAATGAAATCCTTCATACGACCCTGACTTATTTTCCAAATTCGAAGATTCTAAATTTAAAGTACGAATTTGCAATAAAAACAATTTAATTTTGATCAGTTCCGTTAAAACATACAATCAAAAATACATTAATTTTTATTTTTAGTCGTTTTATAATAAACGTACCAGAAGAAGAACGTCAGGATTTAATTCGAATATGTTTTCAAATAGAATTAGCACATTGGTTTTATTTAGATTTTTATTGTACAGAAGAAAATGGAGGAATATTAAAATCATGTGGTATGAAAGAATTTGCAACACATATATTTCAGGTATGTAGCAACTTTTTTGATCATTGTTCGAGGTGCGGTTACGATATCGTCGCTTTCGATTTCTTGATAATGTTTGTCACTGGTAGTTTTCGATGTGGCCATAGCCTGGAAATCAATGAACGAAAAAAAAATTGCTTTAAAAATATAAGTAATTTTTTACAGCATATTCCATTTTTACGACCACATGCGTCAAGAGTTGAAGGAATCTTAGAAGAATGGCGAGAATATAAACAATCAGTACCAACGTATGGTGCAATATTACTCTCAGATGATATGTCACATGTTTTACTAGTACAAAGTTTTTGGGCAAAAAGTTCTTGGGGATTTCCAAAAGGAAAGGTGAATCAAGATGAAGACCCTTGTCATTGTGCTGCAAGAGAGGTAAGTTAATAATTAGAGACGTACTGTTTATTTAGAATTATATCTTCATTTTCGATATGAACAGTTTACTTTTAATCTTTATTTGATAGTTAGCTTTGATGCCGCATAGAAAAAATTTGACTAAATTATACAATTATATTTGTGAACGAATTTTTAACTGCTATTATATTAAAGTTTTTAATTAAGTATAGAAAATATTGTATGTTATTTATAAGTTAAATTTGATAGCACATCATAGCAAATTATCCTTATAACATTTATAGTTTCCGTTCTCATTTAGTATATATTTGATTGTAGTGTCAAATACCCTATTGATTTCTACTGAAGGAACCAAAACTGTTAGAAATCAAAAGTAAGAATAATTTGTAATTGTGTTTTAGGTTTTAGAGGAGACAGGATTTGATATAACTGATTTAATAGATAAAAATGAATACATTGAATCAGTTATTAATGACCAATTAGTTAGACTGTATATTGTTTGTGGTATAAGTAAAGAAACAAAATTTCAACCTAGAACGCGTAACGAAATTAAAAGTTGTGAATGGTTTTCATTGTCTGATTTACCGTCCAATAAAAAAGACCATACACCTAAGTTAAAAATTGGTGTGAGTGCAAATGCTTTTTTTATGGTGCTCCCATTTGTTAAAAGACTTAAACGATGGGTTTTTGAAAAAACTCAAAAAGGTTGTCAACAGAATCGAAGGCAACGAAACAAATCAACTGGTGATGTGGATTCTATTTCTAAATCTAAAACAAGCAAACAAGTATTTCAACAAGGATTAATGGCTGAAATACAAGCATTTGAAGAATTTAAACTAAAAAATGCACATTTAGCACGTGTAAAACGTAACGAAAAAAAGCCGAATTTCAAACGACAATTGTTCAATGGAACTGAAAATAAAAAAATTTTTGTCAAACCGCCAATGGATGAGACTGTTATTGAAGAATTTACTGCACCATCATGGTTAAATTTTAAATTTAACAAAAAAGCATTAATTGAGTGTTATCTCTAATTTTAAATAAAATGACATCGAGTAATGATTGTATTTTACAATCAAACTTTTCTTTTTAAAATTATTGACTCGGAACTTGAAAAATAGTGAAGAACTACAAATTTTAACGTAGGAGTCCAAAAATTTAATTGATTCAAGTAATTCTACTTAATACAGTTTATGTATTCACATTTAATATATATTTTATGTATTTTCTATCGAATAAAATGTTGGCTTTTATGTGTTGAGCTCCTTAGGCAAGATAATTAGAAGTGTAGTAGTTCATGAGTAATTGAAATTACGAACTAAAATTTTATATTTATTGATGGTCACAGCTGATTTTCTCCGAATTAATTAAAGAAAAATTCTAATAAAATCAATTTATTACACTAAATCAGTGATTGTCAAGTTGTCACCATTACGTCGTAATTGCACATTTCCTGTACATAAAATCGAAATAAACACATAAAATTCTGAAATAAATGTGTTTTTTTTAAACTAAAAATATTTATTGAATTATTATTACCAAATTGATTATCAGATTTGTAAAAAATCGTACCGAAATAAATAAAACAAAAACTTAAGTTAACATTATTAATTTCTTATACATTCAGTTTTAGTTTTAATTTAAAATAAGGCTTATGATACATAAAAAAATGGATTGGTACTAGTTATGTATGTATAAACAAAATCTGAATAATATATAATATAAAATAAGCACTTAAATTTAAACATAGATTAAGCAAGGCGTGCGAATCGGCTGTACGGCTGTAACACAAACGGGAGGAGTCTTTGTCCAATAGGATAAAACTGCCTATTCTATGCAGCTGTAGTTTCATCGCCAACCCTTTCTAATACATCCAATTAAAAAGTTAAAAAAATACATGTTAAGATCAGGAATTGCATTCCCTGACTGTATTTTTTTTATTGAACCCCTCTAGATTTCTTAGCAAAACTGAAGAAATTTTCACATTATTTAGTAGGCAATGTTTACTCTAATAGATTGTTTCGATAATGTAATGGGTCTTAATTGAAATAATTAAATATGGTTAAGTGAATTTTCGCAAACCCTAAAGTTTAATACAATATGATTGCACATGTAACCTATGCATGTAAATATAGCATTCCACAGTCTTATACACATGTCTTGATAGTTTAAATGGACAACTGTTGACATTTCATGAGTGCATCAGTAGTCGATAGAATTGTAGTATACTCTACTTGCATCCACGGCAACTTATAAGAGCAGTCATTAATTATACACTAACATGATCGTGAAGCTAGTTTACTACTACTACTACTGGAGTATATTTATTATTAAACAGACATTTCTTTTTTGCCTAATATTCCGGTACCATATAAGATAGTTGCCATAACAGTAATAAATAAAATGCTCCAATTTAACGAAACGAAAAATTTCGATCGTGATTGTTGTGAGCGCCTAGAGTAACGTACTATTTGTCAGTCTGTGAAGTTAGTGACTTTTAAACAATCTGCGAATCGTACATAATCAAGTCGAAATTATTCTTTTATTAAATGAATATAGTAGTTATTATGCTTCATTAGAAATGTCATTAATCCGAAAGTAGACATATTCGTTTGTTACAAAAATTCATTAAAACACAATATGGCTACAGCTCTGACACCTCAACAAGAGCAGGTTAATATTTAAAATAATAGTGTTTATTGTATAAAATTGAATGAAAGTATAAATGAAATAATTTTTAAAATAGTAAATTGATATATTTTAAAAAAGTGCTCTACAATTTAGTGTTCTTTTCAATGTTTACATTTGTAAACATGGTTTGATTTAAAAACAAATATAATAATCGCTTTAATTAAATTGATTTAATTGAGAGGAAGTACAATGTTTCAATGTAAATAATTGAATAAAGTTAATATTCATTAATTTTAAAAGGGCCAAACAATAATTTTTACTTTATTATTAACATGTATGAAGCGTTCACAATAGTTTTTTTAACCACATCAGCAAATATAATTTTTTTTTTTAAAGGAAGTTGATGTCATCCGCTTAATGATTTAATATTTTTAATTAATGTTATTTGTGATTTTTTTTAAAATGTGTTTTAATCATTAACATGAAATTGTGGAATCTCAAAATATTTTTATAATAAATTAATTGTTCTAATGAAAATTTTGCATAAGATTTTGCAACGGTTGCATTTTATTTATAGTGTTGATAATAATATAAACTTAAGTGAAATTTGAAAATAGTGATATGTTATACAGAAGAAAAATCTTTCAAATATTTAGTTATATGATACACAATCTTATTTCTTTTGTTTAGTTTGATATACATTGCAAATGTATGTTATGTCACTAAATTTTGATACAATTTATTTTGTATGCTCTCTTATTCAAGAACACGTTAGGACTGTTATCTTTATGGATCGTGAATAAAAATTGTTTAAATATGTTTTGTAAATGTTTGTATAAAATTAAACTAAATTCATCTCGAAGAACGCTGTGTCGAAAACTAACATAGATATCGAAAAAATTGTATCCTAATTTTCGTCGATTTCTTACCGAATAACCCATCAAAATTGAAAACATTTTATTTTCTCGAATATTTTTAATCATTTACGTTTGTAAAAAATATATAAAGAATACTAAATAGTATATACAATTGAATGTTTTTATTTTTAAAGTTAGCTGAAGAGTGACCATACACAATGATACTTTACCTTGAAAATCGAAAAATAAAAGCTAATCATAGTTTGTATCCTTTATAGAAGAGTGTATGACAATGAAAAAAAGTTGAAAAATGAAATTGTGAAGATTCTGGGATCATGGGAATATCTTAAAGTTTTATAAAATTTGCGCTATTTATTGCACGGTAAACATTAAGCATTTTTGTTTATAATACAATCACAGGATGACGTTTGTTTTAATAATTGCGTTGAAATTTATAGTGGCTTAAGTCGAATTTTTGTAGCTTTTTTTTTCACTTTAACCCGCAACAATGGTGGTAGTTATAATTCTTAAAAATTGTAAATAATATGGAGGATTGTACAAAAATTTTTATATGAATTTAAGGTCTTTAATTATCAAATCAAATAATTGTATTTTTCGAGATTTCAATATCGCAAAAATTTGATAAAAGATTTTGTAAAATATTCTGATATTCAAAGATTTAAAACTATTATTAAATTTCATGAATTTTGAGTTATCTGATTGATTGAACTAGATCTGATTGCAAATTATTGGCTTTTAATAGATTTTTGCTACATTATTAATTATGCGTTAATATATTTTTTCTGGTAGAAAAGTATTCAGAGTGTATGGTTTTATAATTTTAAGAGCATAGGACATTTGATTTATGCATAATAGTAAAAATAGTAAATAATAAATTAAAGCTTTTAGATAAAAGTAGTCAGTTTATAAAGCTTTTAAGTTTTTTGAATTAATTCAAGTTTGAGAGCATTAATCTTTCGAAGTAATTAACATTAATTAAATTTATTTTTAATTTACATAAATTCACTTTATTTATAAGATTTGTCAATCAAATTTATTTATGTACATTTCGACATAAATTTGATTGACAAATCTTATAAATAAAGTGGATTTATGCAAATTAAAAATTTTTTTAATTTTTTGGATTATTATATTTGACAATACATTTAGATTCACATTTTTTCAAATATTTGTTTTTATTATGGCTTGGTATGGAGTTGCATTGTCATTAAGGAAATGCGTTTTCGTATTGAAATTATCAAACTTGAATGTTAAATAATCACAATAAAATTTCAAATTAGCCCCAATGCCTAGATCGATTCTTGTATCATGCTGGCTATTCAAATTTTAAAACGTTGTTGCATTTTTAACACTTCCATGATTTTCCAGGAATATATTTCTTATTCATTCTATCACATTAAAATTAACATGTCTAAGATTGAAGCTGTAAATGATTTGTATAAAATGATCATGTAAATAAAAACGATTTGGTGTGTAAAAAACGAAAAAGTCTAATAGAAAAAAGTAAAATAAAGCTATTTAATTAGACCAATATAATTTTTTCAAGTTAATGTAATCAACTTTACCCACAAAATTCATCCCATTTTTTTTCTTTTTCAAAAAATGATAAACGACTTACATTATGACAATACTTTTTCTTCCCCTATTGGCAAACAAATATTTGATCAGCAGGAAAAGCACAAGTATTGTCATAATGTAAATTAGATGCCATTAAAAAAATGGAAAACATTCTTTAAAAAAATTTACTTTTTAATTGTTGCTCGCAAAAGAGACGCCAAATTGTTGAATTTTCCCAGACAATTGTTTCAAATAAAAGTTTTGCAGCTTAAAATGTTCTGTGAAGATAATTAATTTAAAAAAAAATAATAGGAGCCATTTTTGAAAAAACATGAAAATTGATACAATAAAATGGGCACCCAGTGGTACGATTTTAACCAAAAGTTCATGGCACAATTAGAGGTAATATGAAGACAGAAAATCGTTTGACAAAAAGTTTGTTGAATTTTATATAAAGCGATCAATGCGGAGTCTCTGTCACACATACACACACTGAGATCAATTTCTGAAATCGACTTTTTTTGGATTCAGGGAACCTCAAATCATATATTTTCGATGAAAACACGATTACTATTTTGACAGGATTACTATACTTCCTTTTACTAATAATTACGGAAAGTAATAAAAATAGAAAATCGTATGGTTTTTGACCGATTTAAATTAATTAAAAAGAGTTGTTATTTTTTATAGTTAGGGTTTGCAAAAATTTTAATGTGATTGAATGAATAAGAAATTATATCAAATGTAGACAAAATAAAAACAATTGTTTTGATATAATATGTATTATATTTTTAGGCTACAAAGGAATTCTTAGAAAAAGTAAATGTATTTCGTGGTCGACGAA
The DNA here is from genome assembly GCA_020423425.1 of Chrysopa pallens. Lineage (NCBI taxonomy): Eukaryota > Metazoa > Arthropoda > Insecta > Neuroptera > Chrysopidae > Chrysopa > Chrysopa pallens. The sequence continues at coordinate 39,282,245 of CM035594.1, forward strand.
GGATAGGACCAGTATCTTGGTCAACTGCCGTAAAATTTCTTCTTGCACGAAAATTTGACGTGCCACGTGCTGTAGCTTTATACGAACAACATGAAATTACAAGACTTCGTGAAGGCCTTATAAATTTTGATCCTACCGCAGATCCACTATGTGAAGAATTAAAAACTGGAAAATTTACAATATTGGTAATTATTATTATTTACTATGTGCTTATTGAGTTTTAAAATCTTTATTTATTTATTTTTCTTTTTTTTTTTTTAATTACAGTCAAGTCGTGATGCAAGTGGTGCCGCAATTGCCTTATTTACCGCAAATTTACATATACCACAAAAATGTAGTCATCAAACAACATTACAGGGTGTCGTATATCAACTAGATGCTGCACTTAGTTCACCACAAACACAACGTAGTGGACTTGTTTTTATATATGATATGTCCGAATCGAAATATTCAAATTTTGATTATGATCTGTCACAGAAAATTTTAACATTATTGAAGGTAAGTGCATAATTAATCTCTTTGTTTTTATTTTAAATGATCAATAATTTTTAATTAAAAAAAAAAACGTATTTTTATGACGTATTTGTGATAAAATTCACTCTTTTCTTCGCCTTTATTAGTGAATAAAGAACTAATTTATAGGACACATAATTTTTTATTGTCATTAATAGGCAGTAAAAAAGGATTTTAGGTGTAAGAGAAGGATAAGACAATAATTCAATCTGTGAAAGTGACTTTTGTTCAGCTACAAGACAACGTTTTGTCAGTATTTTATTATTGTATAGTATAATCTGAAAATAATAAATATTGGCCCAATATGATTTTGTAATTGATTAGAAACATATTTTGTCTGTATAAAATTGTTCATTCGTATATGAATTAGCAGTAGTAGTTTCGGTAATGATGAATCAGAATTTTATTTTTGTACAGTATCATTTGTAAATAATAACCAGTGAACAGATATGGGGTCACCTTTCATTGGAGAAAAATGCAACCTATAAGAGGTGATTGTAGGTTATTTGTCATTTTAATGCAATCTAAAGGTCACAATTTTTTTAAGTTTAAGCGGCTTTTTGTAATTCGATACTAAACCTTAAAAATCGAAAAAAAAATTCTAAAATTTTTTACAATGTTTGTAAGTTTTCTAGGATAATTATGGTTTAAAAAATCCAAAAATAACATTTATTTAATGATCGCATGGCTAATTTCCAAGATATCACTAGGAATAAAATCAACAAATCGCTCTTTCAATACGATATCTCAAAACCTATGCATTCAATCGTTTAATAAATGTTATTTTTGTTATTTACAAGTCAAAATTACCTAAAATACACAGTTTTATCAAAATAGGAGACAAAAATTTTTTCTCGATTTTTCCGCTTTTTTTTTAAGTACCCCTTTGAAAAAATCGAGAAATTCTAAAAAAAAATTTTGTGTCTGAATTCGATACAACTCTGAGTACATGGTAAAATTCACCCGTAGATTTCAAAAATAGCATCTATTAAACGATTGGATACGTAGTTTTTGAGATATCGCTCAAAATCGTATCTGGAAGACGGTATACCGCGGCGGTATAGCCGTTTGAATTGATATCTACACATTCAATTCTAAAATAAATGTTATTTCTGTATTTTTTAGACCTTCATTACTCTAATAAACCCAAAAACAGAGTTTTTTTTTTGTAATTTTTAAGGTTAAATAAATTTGTATAAAACTTGTTGCGCTTTTGTTGAATCAAAATTTTTGTTTTTATTTTTTTTTTTTTTTTATTAAATTTTATCTTAAATCTTTTTATATTTATGAATTTTAAAGTCTTACTATAAATTGTATTGGAAAAATTGAAATCGTTATCTAAAAAACCTGGAAATAATACACTAAATACTCTCTTATCAACTTTTAGTAACAAGACAGTCCAATTTTTCTTATTTCTAACCATAAGGTGTATAAAATGAAAAAATTGAGTGCTATAAACTTAACGATGTCAATGTTTGAAACACTCTGTAAAGTGTAATTATCAATTTTCCAATAAAATACAATTTCCTGTCGGGAAAATTAAATTCTATTTTATTCTGCATTAATAACTATTTTATATACTAGATAGATAGACTATGTGACATTTATTGTGAACTTGTATAATTTAAATTATCGATTTTTATAGTAGCGTCAATAAAGCATTTTATTTCAAACTTCACAGAATAATTTCAAATGCAAAATAGATGAGTTTCTTCTCATACATAAATCAAAAACTCTTCATTTTATTGAAAAAAGGTATAAAAAATTATGGTTGTAAAACATGGTGGCCACATTTCTGAAAAACCTTGAAATTTTAAATTTCTGGATAAATCTGGGAATAGTCAGAGAATTTTGCTAATAAACAATAAAATCAATAAATGAAGAAGCTATTTATTATTTATTTGATTTATATGAATAAATTTAAAAAACTTTAATTCAATGGAAATTAATTGGTAACAAAATTCCAAAGTTATGTTATTTTACTATTCGTTTTTAACCTAAAAAATAATTAAAATTTTTAACGTGAGGGAGGGAATTATTCAATTATTGCCCAGTTAAAACGTAGTAAAGTCAGAGAATTTCATTTTTTCTGGATATCTGTGATCATTATGTAAAAAGGAAAACAAGAAATATTTTCTTTTCCTTAAATGTAAAAATATCCGATCTTTAATTGCTTTTTTTTTTTTAAATGATATTTCTTTCGAGAAAAATTAACGTATCATATTAAACTTTATTTAAACTAAATTATGTTATTTTTTTTACAAATTACATGAAATAAAATGTAATAATTTTTGAAATATTATCTGCCATTGAAACGCCTTGTGATTGGTGACAACTCTGGTGACGTCACTAACTAGTAAACAATAGAATTTATTACATACATATATTAAACAAGGATGCCATGACAAATGCTATAGTGTTGTATTTATATGAATTGACCTACTAGCGTACCACGTCACACGCACCACGTGACAAACTTCATTGTAGAAATATCGTTTTTCTGAAATTATTCAAATAACCCATTAAACTTACTATTAAATCGGATATGGTATGTTTTTGTACTACAGCGACAACAAACTGCCGGATACATGCTAGTCTTTAAATAATTTTTAAAAAAATAAACCTATTCTATGTTCTTGAAGTAAAGATTCTAGAAAATTTCAACGTTCCTATTGTATTAAGTAAAAAAAATCACAAAACTATTACTCAATTAGCTATATACCCTATTTCTGTTTTTAATTAATTAGTGCAGTATCAGTTAATTTGTTACAATAATTTAAATGAATTACTTATTAATTAGTGAAGCATTGTATATAATATAATAAATATAATAATAACAATACTATTAGTAATCGTATAATCATAATATAAAAAATTAATATTTACACTATAAAGGTGTACGTACATATTTTCCTAGATATTGCACTATTTCCGTCATGTCACACCTATATGCATTTCCTAGTTATCTGTTCAAATCTCATTCCCATGAATCATTATTATTATTATTATTGTTATAATATGTAATGTTTTATTGTTATTATTATTTAACACTTGTGTTCATAAAAAAATGAGCGACGACTTGTTTCTTTCATATTTATTTAAAATTAAAAAGTACGATATTTGGATGAAATAGGGATTATTATATTCGACATTTATAGAATATGTCCGCGTATATTAATTTTAGTCTAAAGATTGTAACTCAAATTTACTTTACTTAAAGTCAATAAAAATACAAAATGGGACGTATATATTTGAATAATTGATTTGAAATTAATATAAATTCAAAACAAGTTCGCTCGCTCATTGTTGAGATTAAAAAAACAATAGTTTGTTTATTATTACGAGTTTAGGTTTTTTTTGTATTTTTGTTTTCTCAACAAAAAGTCATCCAGTTTTAAGTTGCGTAATTCTACGTCGAATGAAAGTACTACGTCGAGATAATTGAAATAAAAAAACAAAAAAAACGTAAAGATATGTCAAAATTCGAGATTTCTATAATTGGCGTTATTATTAGACCTTCCCATTGGGAAGTTAATATTTGGTAGTGATATTTCTGGAAAGTTTGGAAATGTCACGGCATATAATTAAAAATTTCTAAACTTGGTCAGGGAATTTTTCAATTATTGCCCCGGAAAAGTCAGGGTATTTCATTTTTTTAAATTTGTGGCTACCGTGTAATAACACAATTATTTTCATAAATTTTTCGCACAAATATCTCAAAATAGAATTGTCCTAATGTAATGAAATTCGGTACGAAAAATAATTATTTCTATATACAAAATAAAATTTTTTATTTTGACTTTAGAAATTTTTTTTGGAACGAACTATTGAACTCTGTTTTCATGACAAGTTTGTGTAAATCAAATATTAGACATCATTTAGAAGCATTTGGATGTCTCATTTTGAGTTAGTGGTTCGTTATATTAGCCACCTCATTTTTTGAAGATACATTCTATTAATTCAGTTTATCAACAGCTGTTGTCTTAACATAAGGGTGTGTTCTTCTAAACAACTGTTGACTCAAATAACATGTAATATACATTGTATTTCTTTCAATTTTGCAGCATAAATAACTCAAAAGATACTTATTCAAATGTTGTGAAATGTGGTATGCACAATATTGCCATAAAAACCGATTGCTTGTCAAAGAGTTTTTCCCGAAAAAATTTTCGAATATAAAAATCAGAATTTGATTTTATATGTAGAAACGTTTTTTCAATCAGTTTTCATGTGAATATTGTGCATACCAAATTTCATAACATTTGGATAAGTGATTTTTTGAGTTATTTGTGCTGGATTGTGAATTGTATGCTTCTAACAGCTGTTGATAAACCTCCTTAAGGTAAAGTCCATACTCTGTAATGCTGACTAACCTACTTCACTGAATAAAAAGTTTATTTTTTTGTTCTGAAACAGTATTATTATTACGCCATTGTAATTACCCTAATTACTATTTTTGTACTTCATAAAAAAAAAAAAAAAGAAAAGTGACATTTGGTTACTATTCTAAAAAAATAGCAAATGTTTATGAACAGAGTCATCCCAAATATTCTTTGTTTTTACAATAGAAGCAAAATAAGCTTTGAAAAAAATTATGTTGAGTATATAATCGAACCACGAGTCGGAAACTCATTTTAGGAAAATATAAATTTTTTTCTCGGAAGACGTAGTTTTTGAAATATGAAACGAAAAGTGTAATATTTTTACACTAAGTATTTCGCATAACATTGCTTAATCTATTTCCATCCGTCATCAAGATAACTCCAAACGAATAGGTATAGCGAGCTGAAATTTGGTCTAATGGATCCATGAGACCATGATCCAATAAAGGACAGAATAAATATTCAAAGACATGAAATATTTGTTTCTTCAAATCAAACAACTTTTGTTTGAAACACTTTTTCGTAAACTGTTTAGATTCGCCACAATTTCAAAAAAATTATTTTTAATTTAGAACTTCAATAAAGAGCTTCCTTCTGACCAATGAAAAACTTACGAAGTTGGCCCTAATTATTGCCCGAACGAAGTGAAGTCTGATATAACCAGACGATTTTTCATTTCGTTTCTCTGTATCTATACATGTTTGTCCCGCTGTAACATTCGAACGCTTTGTTCGATTTTGACGAAATTTGGTAAGCACATTGATTAAATTCAGTAAATTAACTGTATAGCTTTAAGAAATATTTCATTTGCTTCTTCGGGAATTTTTTTATTTGTTATTACAATTCTAGTTTTTATTTAATACATGTAATGTTTAATTTTTTGACAAAATATTTAATTTATCTAACTAAGTTCATGTTTTGGATTGTGTCAAAAATCTTCTAAATGTTTTGTACTTACGTATTATTTCTTTTTTTTTTTTTACTTCTGAGTGGGGTCTCACATAATAAATAATAATCACATAATTACTGATATTGATTCATTGACGCCGACTTCGAAAAGTAATTCGTCATATGGAAATAATTTATACAAGTTTTTAATTTCAAATTATTTAGAACACTTTTTAGTTTCTAATTTTTGATTTCGGTTCAACTTGTTTTTTCTATTTCTTTCTGAGTGAGATTTACAGTTAGTTCACAGAACTACTAGTATTGTTTCATTGATGCCGACTTCAAAAGGTAATTGGTCATAAGGAAATAATTTATAGAAGTTTTTAATTTCAAATTATTTTGTAATTTCTAGTTTCTGATGATTTCAGCACAACTTGTATTTTGCTCATATCATTTTGTACACCATCTCGTATATACCTATTATATGTGCTCCATTTCTATTAACCACTATCATACCTTAAGGACTGTTTTGTAATTAACTATTGTATTCATATTTTATAAATGTGCTTTTATGACCTAAAAAAAAAAAATTATGTAAAGAAAACATATATATTGCAATTTCAATGTATGTGTTGTTAAATATGGAACGGGTTTGTTAAACTATTTCTTAGTTTTCATCTTCTTTTTTTGCTTTGAGTTATTAAAATCTACATTTTATACGAATTCATAAAAATTAACGTTATTTTTAATTAGGAAGTTTTCAACAACCAAAAATATTGATTTATATTCATATCAGAAATAAATTTCATAAGTTTTCAATACATGTGGATTTAGTATGTTGTTATTATCATCTGTTGTTTGTTTACATACTGTTTCTGCTTGTTTAAATACTCATAAAATTATATTTAAAAGGTTTCAAAAAAACGAATTATTAAATATTATATGACTATGTTTAATAATAGAATCGAAAAGTTCGGTAAATTTCTCGCCTGTAACAATAGTTTTAATTTATGTAACTTTAAATAAGGTTGAATTAATTTGCGATTGACATCCGATTAATGTGGATGATTTTTCAACATTTCACCTTAATTTAACCTTCTGTAGTAGCTCATAAATTAAAATTGCCACTTAGTAGACGCTCATAGAATTACCAAATTAGTCCATTTTTATCTACCAGGCCGTCATCCAAACTTTGCTGCTCTTTGACCGTTGTAAATACTCGGCAGTCGATTGACGGCTTGTCGTCAGCAATCGTATTTGTGACAATGTCTATATGTGTCAAAAATGGTTTGCAATGCGCTTGCGTACGACTATGGACTATGTAGAACGGTTCTTATCGATTTCTGTGTTTATTTTCAATGTCGCTGTTTTTAACACACAAGCGGGATAACTCCTGGAGAATTTCCTTTCAAAATCGGAGCTGTTATTGAGAAGTTAGAAGTAAAATATTTTATTGACGCTACTAAATTGTTCAATTAATAATGAAATGTAGTTTAAGCCCTGATAGTCAAAAGTAGAGTATTTCAACAATTAATACTGTTAGTTGTTGTCTTAACTTGTTATAAATTTATTAATTTTTTTAATGAGTATACTCGAATAAACAAAAAATGCGATACCAGAATTTTATAACTTTTTAAAAACATTAAATATCCGATTGTTATGTTGTGTTGATCTGTTTATCTATTTAAAACAATTATTTTAAACTGAAAAAATTATAAAATACACCATAAAATTAGTGTATTTTATAATTTTAAGTAAGCGTGGAAGTTCAGGTCCTCGCTTTTTGTTGATTATTTGAGTATACATTTGGTACGTAATGAATACTAAGTTGTTTTATGCATATTAGGATATTGTGTTGGTGGAAGTTGTTTATATGTAAAAAAAAATAAAAATAAAGATAAATGCTATTGTACAAATTAAACTAAATTAAACATACAATTAAATTGTATTTGGCATTGATACTGGAAATTTAAAAATTTTTATTATCAAATTTAATTTTTTTTTTTTGCGTCTTTATATTTACGTAATTTAAAAAGAATATATTCACAATTTTATTATGCATCATAGTTTCAGTAATTAATGTATACAAATTTTTCAAAGTAAAAAATAATTCATCAAAAAACTGTAACTAAAAAGTAAAAAATAATTTTTTCGAGTGTCGTATTTTTTGTTTTCTTGAGTATACCTAAGTAAAAATAATTGCTAAAATTTATTGTGTAAAATTTTCAGTAGAATTTTAAAATGTTTTAAGAAATGCTTTTTTGTGTACTTCTTTGGGACATTTATAACTGTATTTGATTTCAAGTCTTTTAATTTGTTTATACAATTACTGAAATAAAATTTTCTTGAATTATCTTCGTATGTAAATAGTGTATACGTATTAATTTCTTGGTAGAGCTGTTTTCACGTGAACGATATTTACAGAAAATTAAATTCACAAGAAAATATGACATATGAAACTAAACAGACAATACGGTTTTCAAATGATAGAAGGTAAATTGCGCGAATTTTATGTACTCAAATTAATTGTAAGTAAATTTTACTTCTCAATTGATATATTTCTACATCCAATCAGTCATACAGAAAAATTGTAGACCATGTTTAAAACTAAAAATTTTTTATGGAAATACCCTATTGTGTATAAGCCTTTTCATTTTTATTAAAAATAACGGAGACAGAGCATTTAAAAGTTTTTACACAGTCACATTAACGTTCAACGATCTGGATACTAATGATCCGTGTTCGTATCCGTATCCGCGGATTTTCATTTTTCACGATCCGGCATACCACTAGTTCTTATGTTATGACATAATAAATATTTAGTTTCCTTGCGTCAATCTTTTGTTTTTAAATTTATGTAGTGTAAAATTCGTGTAATTTACCTGCCCATTCCTCAAGTTTTACATTTATATTTAAAATTATTGTTCCTAGAAAGATATTCAGAACTTTCTTGGTATATTCTTTATATATATAATAATAATTTTGTTAGGATTTTTTGAGAAATCGAGAAATAATGAACTACAAAACAATTTAATTGGATAAACAAAGTAATTTTGTTACAGAAAAGGAAAATAAAATATTTTCGATCTGAATATTGGTTTATATTTAGAAATTCGATGTAAAATAAAGTTAAAAATTAACTGTGAAAAATCATTATCGGAGATTTTAATTTGAAAAATTTTTTCATCGACTTTCACTGTTGTTGGGTTATTTTGTAGAATGTTTGTGGATCTTTTCAGCATTTTTCAAAAAAATATGAACTTGGAAAATTCATTTATTTAAGTTCTTGTTAATGAAAAAAATAGCAAATTGTATTGACCTCAACCTTCCATCTGCTTTTAGGTGTTCCTTTTTTCTCTCCAATTAACAACCTTACTTCCATAATTATGTTTGGTAGCCTATCACCCATCTCAGCCTACTAGCCTTTATGACATTAGTGATCCTTTTATTTGCCAACAATGTCTAAATTACTGTGTTAATTTACAACAGATTTTAATATGTAAAATTTCGCATAGAATTAACCATGTTTTTTTTCGGAATAAAAACCAAATAAATTTCTATGTTTATTTAATAACTAGCGGATATTCATTCAAAATTTATATGAATACTGGCAAATTCTTATCCTTTACTACCGACACTGAGTCTAGTGGCATCATGCCATGAAGATATATAACTTTATTTTATTGAAGTTAAAGTAGATGTAATGAAAACATGACATTTTTGTTACTAGTCATTATATTGAAAACTGTTTTATTTGTTTTTATTTCTGGAAAAGAAGTGATTTGATCTCTACTATACATTTATAAATATCCGCAGGTAGGATGTGTTTTAAATAGAATTATATTTTCCAGGATATGGAACAAAATTGATTATTGATTTCATTATTTTTATTAGATGAACAACAATATCAAATATATAATGAATAGAAGAAATACAATCGAGTTCAGTATTCGATATTTTTTGTTCTAACACAAAAACGATTTTTTTGTCTTTTTGACTCAAGTTAAGTGAGCGTTAAGTTACTGTTCATAGACTAGTTGATAACAAATTTATCATCGGACAGAATAAACTAATTTTGTATGTAAAACACCTGTCTTTCGATTTATCCACTCGCTCCAACGGCATAGATTCCCAATGAAGGAAATAACTGAGAAATGGTCTAATTTAAAACACTAGAACTAATATTTCTTCCATCCTGACCACCTACACTTCCCTGTGTAATCCCTTGGTGGAGGTCAAACTCTATCTAACAGTTTTTGCGTAGATCATCTCCCGAGTTTTTAGATTCTCAACTCATATGATGCAAGGAAAACCAAAGTTTCGCGAGGTCTAAAAGCATCCTAGACTAGAGCTTCAACCAAGAGAGTTTTCGTCAATCTAGAGACAACCGAGATAAATTTCAGCAACTATTTATTAAACTCGCTAGCTTGCGCTTTAGGTTATAACCACTACACCTACGGCCAAAGCCTCTTGAAAAGTTAATTATTACGAGACATAGCCTTGACCAAGTATTATTATCATTTCCATGCAAATTTTTATCTTTTAAGATACTACGGTTTGTGAGATATGTGGCGATAACGCACACCGTACAAACTATATTTTTACATACCTACGTATGATAGATAATATGACGAAAGCGAACTTAATTGACCTCCATACACTAAACAGATAAAATAAATAAATATAATAAGCTAGTTATTTAATTTTGAATAAGCATTTTTGTGGGCTACAAAATTCAAATGGGCTAAAGGCCCCACAGTGAATAATTTTTTATTGTGGATCTTTCACAAGTAAAGACAATTGGTTCTTTAGACACAACTTCTTTAGAGTTTTGTTATGCACTTACAAATTTCATATTGTTACATAAGAGATAGCGTTGTAAGCAAGCGCTCCAACATTCAGTTTTATGAACATCCTTACTAATATTATAAATTCGAAAATATTAATGCGAAAGAACGGCTGTAAGGGGTTGAAATAGGGGGTGGAAGTTTGTATGGAAATTATTGGTCATTTTTAAAGCTAGAAGTTTAAAAATTTTTTAAGGCTTTTGATTATATATAAATAAATACGACATTCAAAGTTTGTAAAAAAGGGGGTAAAATTAGAGGATGAAAGTTTTTGTGTAATGACATCGGCAAAGAAGTTTGTGGCCTAGAAAATAAAAATACAGACGAAATACAGAGAATAACGGTGGGGGAATATACTTATGTTAGTAATATTAAAAACAGGATATATTTGTGTATGTATGTATTTAGGTATATAACAAATAAACTGGAAAACTACTGAACCGATTTGAAAAATTATATTACCGTTGGGAAGCTATAGTATCCCCGGATGATATAGACTACTTTTTATCCCTGTATTCCCATGGGAACTGAAATTACGAGGGGTGAAATGACGTGACGTCCGCCAGTTATAAATACTATGTTTTTGTTATTTTTTTAGTACTGCACAGTGGCGCTACAATTAAACGATTAAATTAATAACTAAACAAAAATATAATAATAAAATATATTGGTGATACGGCCATATTGGTAACGCGAAACTACAAATATCCCTTACGAAAAATCGTTCAGCTTTCACTTCAAAAAAAAAGCTTGAAAATTGTTAAGAGAAAATATATATTTCCTATATAAAAATTATCAGCAGTGGCATCTAGTGATCAATTACAGGTACTTTTCAATACATGATTCTTACTTGAACATATTGAATACGCTACAAATATATGGAGGTTTTGTATATGTTATACTTGCTTCTTATGACGGTTAAACACCAAGCAAAGCAAATGTGACGAATATAATCATATCAAATAGTCATGCGAACTAGTATCAAATATATGATACGCATGCGTATATATTAGTATAGTGTAGCGTCGCGGCGCTTACTTCATCGATTTATTTCCGAACCCAACCTAACACCACACTGAATGTGTATATTATTATTATTATAAAAGTGTTATGTTGTGTATATGTATGATAAAAAATAAAAAAACACCAATATAATTCACTCATATAAAACTCACTCACTATTACTGTTGGTGGAAGTAAATGAAATTAAATAATTGTGAATTATTTATATCTATCTAACTGAATTGTAAACAATATATTTAATTAATTCATCAAAAATAATAATTATACATATTTTTAAATATTAATTAAAACTTATACTACTATATAATAATATTTTTACTATTTTGCTAGTAATATTTAATTTTTTGAATAGTGAACACAAGTGCTTTAATATTAAATACAACATTGTTGTGATTTTTTAGTGTTCCTAATATAACAAAAATTTTTAAGTGTGTGTGTTTTTTTTTTACATTTAAATAAGTGGTTGTTTGGTTTATATTGAATAAAATCGTATTTTTCTTTTTTCGTAACAACAGGTAATATTGAAATTGATATTCTTTGAATTATTTTATCGTTTTGTATGATTACATTTATTATCACTCCGTATACATTAAATCAATGATGAATCATAGATAATTAATTTGCATTTTTAAGCAGGTTGTTATTTAAAAAAAATTTGACGCAATATTTTTGATGTTGTATTTATTATTATTTTAATATATGTAAATGGAAAATCACTTAATAAGGATATATCCTTCTTTTTAAATCTAAATATGTATAAATGTTAAAATATTAAATTGTTTTCTATAATTAAAAAAATTTTTAAATACGTTTTAAAAAGAATTTTTTTCTCAAAATGGAGTTCCCTTTGGAGATTTTTCAACACTAAAATATTGGAAAATGTAAGGTTGGTTGCGTTTATAAAATTTTCGCAATTTTATTATTTTAGAGTGTACTTATGTATGTTGAGTTTTCATTAAAATTATTTGTAATATTTTATTAATTGTTTGTTTGTCAGGGATTCACAATTTTGCTTTTTTCCGAAATTCTACCGGTTTTTGAGATTTGACCTCTCATTTTTAACCTTCAGCACAAACAAAAAACGGGTGTAAGTTTAAAGTATAATTGTTTCTCTACTAGAGACCAAAACATTCACAATTTTGGTTTTTTTGCCAAATTTTTTATTTTTATTATTTTTTTTTTTGCCAGAGACTCAACCATTCTATAACTTTTTGAAATTTAACCTCTCATTTTTTAGACCCAACGCAAAAAGAATGATATTAGTTTAACGTATATATCTTATATGTTTGCGGATCAGTGTATTTGACTGTGGCATTGTAACTTCTAAAGAAAAGAACCGATTTTGATTTGATCAAATTGTTCTTAAATAAAAATCCAAAATAATTAAATATACTTGCAGGTCAGGCATCTTTTACATTGGGAATTACTTAAATTTTGTAAATTTCACTTGTTAGAGTACAAGGGCACAACACCTCTTAATTCAAATTTGTTTTTATGTTATGAAATGCACAAATTATTCATTAAAATAACAGTGTTGTGTCATGGGCTGGCTCATAAAAATGAAAGATCCAAATTTTATTTTGGCCCTTACAAGAATTGTATAAATAATTTTCATGAAACCTGAACATACAAAGCTTCTAAAATAATAAATCTGATATTTTTTTAATTTTTGGGGACCGGAAAATCTCTTTATTGGTACTCATACATTCCTTTATTAATTAAAGTGTAAAAAAATTGCACCCGTTTGTGATAAAATGCGCAAAATATTTTTCATTTTCTAGATATTATAGAGATATGATATCTAGAAAATGATAGTGTTCTGTACTGGATAGAGGATATTGAAACCAATCATGACTATGATAAGATTTAAGAATTATAAAATGATTAATTATTTGTTTTTAATACTTAAATGGAAAAAATAATTTTCTATGAAATAATATCCGAATGTAAACATAAAATATACCTACATGTCTTGTTAAAATAATTTTAATGAATTTAGGTCAAAAGATTTAGTCATTTAAAATTTCTAGGATTTTATATTTATCAATGATAATTTTGTAATTAACATTTGTTCACCTGTATACAAAAGAAGCCATGATTAATATAAGTCTGAATACTCTCGGTCTATTAATAATTACTACATTTGAATGTGTCATTATTAAAATGCCTCCTTTATATATTTATTTAGTCCACAGTACATCGTCTGATTTTTTATACGTCAACAAAATATACGTAACTTGAATTTTTATACATATTGATAACCATTAAATACTTACCCGGTGGTTATGTTGTGTTTAGTTGTTTATCAGAAATAATTTTGTTTATCTATCTGAAATATTCATTTTAAACTGAAAAAATTATAAAATACACTATAAAATTAAGTATATTTTATAATTTTAAGTAATCGTGGAAGATTCAGGTCGACGCATTTTTTGATTATTTGATTATATATATAATATGTCAAGGTAAGTCGAAAGTTTGTAACGCTAGAAATCAGTGGTGGATTTTTCTACAGGCTTTGTAGGCTAAAACTTAGGGCAACAAATATGGGATCAACATTTTTTTGATGTTTTACAGAAATTAATGTTTTTACTTTTTTTTATTCGCTCAAAACTATTTCTTGTATAATTTTAACTAAATCGTTGGATTATAAAACTAATCTAGGAACTGGCACATCGATCACTAATTGACAACCATACCTACGAATTACGGTAAAAAGATGGTGTAATTAGGAAGTTAGTTCACAAATCATAAAGTTTGTCATTGACAAAGAAATTGGAATTAGTATAATTGTGAACCAGGGTATCGAACCTACCCCGGGCGAAGAATTTTGAGTAGTCGTCTCTACTAGCGTCAAATGTTTCAATCTGCCTCACTGCTAGTAAATATTGAAGCCACAAATAAAATTTTGAATAGGTGTTCATAGAATCACCTAGTTACTCCATTTCCACATGCCCGCCCGTCTGCCCGCCATCAAAATTGAAAAAAGGTAGCGGTCAGAAATTTTGATAACCTATTTTAGACATAAAAAGTGAGTTAAAGTTTGTGAATGAGCAAAATCAATCTATTGGATTGGATTTTGTAATTTTTTCAGTTTAAAATGAATGTGTTAAATAGAAAAGAAAATTAATTCTGGTAAACTACTCAACACAACTTAAGAATCGGCTATTTGATGTATGTCCTTGTCTCAAGCGGACCTATATTATCTATATGCACAAATCATTTCGATTGTCGAATGATTCAGATCATAAAATGGTTGGATATCACATAGTATCCTGTCTTTCTGTTACACAACTATAACTAATTTATGTATTATTCATTTTATTTATATCATCAGTATATTTTCCACATTACCTTCGTATCAAATTATATATTACTAACGAAAATTGTTTGTGAAATTTTCCATACCATACGCTGTTCACGTTCGTTAAAATAAAAAAGTTTTATATTTAGAAAATTAACTGAATTTTAAATAAAAAATTATTCTTTACCAGGAAAGTAAATATTAGTTATTTAACACAATTTCCATATATGTTTATGATTACAAATAGTTCATGCATTGGTACTGAACTTATTTATCGAGTATTTAAACAATAAACTCTGTTAATAGTTAGCTATATGCACTTGTTTTTAATAATATAAATTTAAAAAAATAAAATAGATATATTGTAAAAATTTCGTAATGTTAAAGGAAGAATAGAGATAAGGACCTTCAGAAGAACTTATTTAAAATGCAATTACTGATTAGACTCGATTGTTTTAATTATATATAATTTCTTTATTGTTGTATATTGTATTTTTTTTTTCTTTATTTGAGATCATGCAATCTGACTCGTATGACATTCTTCTATACGTCTAAATTAATGATTTGAGACAGAATAAAACAAACAAATAATTGTCAAGTCCTTGAAATTTATATGTCATTCACACATTTTTGGTAATTATTTTCTTAAACAGACAAATATGATTTGTATCGTAATTGCTTAAATTGATGACGGGGTTTTGTTATGTTCATAGCAACTTTTATTTTTTTTTAGAATTTTCTAATTACTTAAAGAAATACAAAACAAGTGAAGAATACAGCTAACAGTGTTAATGGTTTAAATACTTGATATATAGTTGAGTATGAATGCTTGAATTATTATGAATGATTACATGGACAAATTTTGGAATAAAAGTGTCTATTGTATTATATACTGAACACATGACTAAATATCAATCACGGTGTCTACTAGTCAGGGAAAAGCTGGAATAGCCTGGGGAATTTATGAAATTTTAGTAAACGTAATTTTTTTAATTTACTGGAATTTTTAATAATTTAAAAATTTTGTTATGGCGTTCGTTATGGCTTCAATATATATGAGAAGCATTGTACAATAACTTCACTATATCCAGTTCAATTTTGATTACATTTAATTGTATTCTAAGATCTGAACATTTGCCAAACTTGAAGAATTTGGGGTCAAGTCAATTAAACTGTGCAAGCGCAATCGGGTAAAATACGTAATCCATAAAATATGGTGCATTTATTATTTCCGCAATAGCGATGGAATTATAAGTAAACACAATAAAAACAGAGTTAAATGTGAAGAAATTTTTCTGAAAAAAAAAACTCCTTAAAAAGGAGTCTCCAAAAAATTGTAGGTATTTTTATTTTGTTTTGTAAAACAAGAACTTTACTGAAAAAAATAATTTTACTGCAAAGAAAAATTTTACTTTCTTTTTAAATGTTTTTTTAAGGGTTTTTATATAACTCTACGGCTCAAATTAATTTTATATTCGGCATATATTTCATAGCATATCAATTTTAGTACAATCAATTTAAGTGTGTAACACTAGAAAATATTGATTGCGCAAACAAAATTTTGGTATAGGCGTTCATACAATTGCCTAAATTAATCCATTTCCGTTAGTCCGACCGTCCTTCAATTATAAAGCCAAATACTAATTTTTAAATGAATATTTAAATAATAAATGATATGATATGCTTATGGGCACCGAGTCTAGTATCTTTTGGATTCAATAATAATATCTAAAAAAAAATCGCATTAAAAAAAATTTCTTAAAAAAATAATTCTCCCATTTACTTTCACTATTATCTAAGTCTGATTGTTAATTTCACGTGTAGTTAATTTTTTTTATTTATATATAAATATTTGTGCCTAATTTGTTTTTCTATGAATGAGTAAAAAACACGGTTTTTTTGTGAAACAATAAACTGAATGACTCTATTGTCTTTAAAAAAAAAATAAATAAACATTAAATGTAAATTAAATGTTGATTCTTTCTTTACCTTGACAAATAAATATAATATTTATGGATTTTTAGTAAAAATTTATCACATCCTTGACTGGGATGGTCGGTCAGCCCCTCTATCTTATACCAAATATGTATATTCATTAAATTATTTTTAATGATACAACTCATTAAAAATTTATTCATAAGGTCATCATATTTTCTAAGTATTCAAACTATTTTTAATTTTATAGAAATTTTCTAAGATTTACTTTTATACTGAATGCACATAGGCATGTCATAACATTTATAAATAATATTTTTGTAAAAAGTTATATGGCTTAGTTATAATTATTGTTACAAACTTTTTTATCTACAAAAATTTTAAAAAGTGGGACGTTTTCTTTTTGAAATGCCATAAAATTTGTCCGCTCAAACTTCAAATTGGCAAACATCCGTTTTTTTTTCTGTTATTTTAGTACAATCATTCAATAAAAAATTTCAAAATCGTTTTGTCCTCCACGTGATAAACCAGATGTCCGTTGTCCGACAAAAGGAAAAATGGCAATTTTGATGTTGGCGGGCAAAGAACATTTTGTTTTGTCACATAAAAAAAAACAAATATCAGACAATTTCAAACCTTACGAATGTTCGTGGAGGAACAACTTGTTACACTAATCATAGATAAACCTTATACAAAATTTTAGAAAAATATGAATGATGTATTTTTGAATCTGATATTCAATAAACAAAAATTGTTTATTTGAATTGTTAGGAATCCTAAATTACTAGATAAATTAAGTGAAAATCAAGAAATTTAGCTAATCTTAAGTCTCAAATTTTACGTTTGACATTACATTTCTCAATTTAAGAATAAAATAAAAATATAAATAATTAATCATTGCTACAGTAATGCTTAAATTATTTTTTGAAAGTCTACAAAAAGTTTGTATATGGCATTAAGTGTTACTACCATGAAATGATAGTCCCTTATCTGTCTTAGATATTTATGTAAACTGTAATTATGCTCACTCTAATTAAGTATTTTTAACACGTGATCTTTGCGCTATCTCGTATGTTAAACTACCATGGGAAAATGATCAAGTCTGTTTTCGTAAAAGTGATAATGGTGTATAAAAAGAGACAGTGGTATAATAATATTTATTATATAAAATAACCTAGGCTTTTACTACCTATCTTTATTGGACCCAGAGTTTAAAATATAAAACTCGAGATGGAATTCACTTGAATAGTGTGTTCGTTTTTTTAATTATATACCATATCCAGCCGTATATAAATTTTATGGATCGGATTCATGAACGTTTTTTGCTGTGTGCTTAGTATTACTATAGACCTAAAGGGTCGACACCTCTGAAATCGTTCAATTTTGCCCGCATACATGTTACTTCCGGTTAGCGCTTTCGGTTTGAACCAAATTTATATCAAATGAAAGGTTTCGACGAGTGTAATCAAAGTTTCTAGCATCGCATCGACCAGTTTCAGATGCCTGTCACTATGTGTAGACCTGTATATATGGCGCCGAATAATCTGTTTTCGGCAAAATCATTATTCGTAATTCTCTAATTGAAATAGTAAAATTTTAAAATGTTAAATAAATGTAGGTACATTAATCATCATAAACTGACATGCAAAGAACATATTTTAACATTGTTATATGACAAAAATGTTGTATCTCGAACTCCGAGATAGATTTTTTAATAACATAGCGATTATGCAATTGATGTTAAAAATAATTTCGTTTATACTTGAATATATTTGCAAGCACCACAGCTGTTTAAATGAAAATTAAAAATGAACGAATTTTAATCAAATTGAACACCTGGTGTGATTGATGTCATTATTTGGACGATTGGTTATATTTTCCTATGAAATACAGTAAAACTTTTCAAACACAGAATCTTTGTAAAAATTCCTGGTTCGCTCCTTATGTTTATATCTCTAAGTGCATATTCGGATAGTTGGAAGAACACTGAATTAATGTTTCAAACTGAATTTATGAAGACAATGATACGAGAAGTATTAATCTATATATAAATAGGGAAAGAAAATACAATTTATCCTTAATGGTGATGAGCTTTATTTTGTGGAATTTGAAACGCTCTGATGATGACATACAAGCCATAACGATCGTTAAATTTTGTAAATTATTTTAAATAAGTTGTAGATACGCAAAATGTTGGTGTAGATACACTGTTTTAGAAAAACGTATTCTGATCAAAAGTTTAATCCATGTTTTTCTAACTTATCTTCTAGGTATCGAACAATTTACAAATCTTTCCATATTTAAAATAACGAACCAAACTGCAAATTTGAATTTTTTCTATGGTATTAAAAAAACTTGTTAATACTTTGAAAGTAAAATTTTTAACGATAATGTGATTTTACGATTCTTATAATATTTTATAAAATTTACCTGTAAAAAGTTAAAACATTAATTAAATTGGAAATAAGAATCGGAAAATACCAGCTAAAACTTTTCATGTCTATTTCACATGAAAGTATTGGATATTTATTTAAGTAGTAGTCGTATATCATTTGTTTTGTTACTGTAAAATTTTCTTGTGAATTTATTTATAAGTAAAATAATTTGTTTATATTCATAGAACTTATCGTAATTAGTTGAAAACTATCTACCTA
This sequence comes from Chrysopa pallens, assembly GCA_020423425.1. NCBI lineage: Eukaryota > Metazoa > Arthropoda > Insecta > Neuroptera > Chrysopidae > Chrysopa > Chrysopa pallens. The sequence goes on from CM035594.1 coordinate 39,301,791, forward strand.
AAAATAAATATTTGTTAGTTTCACAATAATTATAAATATACAAATCTTATGCAAACTATTAATTTGAATTTTTGGAATTGAAAAGGAAATTTTATTTTTTACAATAAAGTACCAGCTAAAACTCAAATTTTGCATATGATAGGTTTGTTCGTGGAAATTAGAGAGACTTCGTGAAAATTAACAGTTATAGGAAAAATGTAAATATAAATTATTAAAAATATGTTTAAGTCAAATATGCTTTTGGCAATTTAATTTTTCCATTTCACTATCCTACGTCTGGATTTGCTGTATAAATTTATTTTATTTTAATAGTTTTCAATCAATATATACCTAATACTACTTTATAAATTATAAAAATTTTTAATTCAAAAATTTTTTTTTTTAATTTATTGAACAATAATTAATTAATTGATTTCACCAGAAATAATAAAAAAATTTCTATTGTTTATCGCATATGAATAAATTACATATGAATTGAATTATAAAACTTCTGTAAAAATGTATTGAATATAACCTGATATGTTTTTATAATGAGTTATGTATGGCTTGAATTCAACATTACTATTTGATAATTTATAGTTCAGCAGCGCGAATCTATAATAAATGCTAAACTGTCAATATCAAAACAGGTGTACAAATATATTATTACATTGTATGTTCTCATTCAATTCCTATAAACAAGAAATACTACTATATGTGGTAGGTATGTTATCCTAATAAAAATCAATCCTGTTCTCCTAATAAAAAAAAATTTCAAAAAGGGCAAGAGAATTTCTAAATTTTCTTAATACTGTGTCGTCCGTCAATAAACTATAAAGGGGTGAAGGAAATAGATTTCGAAATTTGACCAACGGTTCAACACACATTATTTTCATATCCTGTAGTCTTTTACACAGTACCTGGTTTTGTTCAAATGGTTTTGTTCCCGTCAAGGAAAAAGAATACACAAAATTCTTATTTGAGTATATAGATGTCATTTAAAAAAAAAAAAAGATTTTAAAAACTCCGAAGCACACTCCATCATGTATCTTTGAATTTTCACGCCCAAATTTTTTGAAATTTGGTAAACACAAATATTGGCATGAAATCGGAGCACTTACCGAAGAGTTTTTCTTGAAAAAAAATTTTTAATATAAAAACGAATTTTGATTTTTACTATAGAAAATAATTTTTTCGAAAAAAAAAGTCCTCCGTTTTTATGTCAATAATGTGCTTACAAAATTTCAGTACATTTAGATAAGTATTTTTTGAGTTACTTGGGTGTGAAAATTGACAGAAATACAATAATTATATGTTATTTAAGTCAACAGCTTGTTAGAAGCACACTTTTTTTGTCAATAACAGCTGTGGATAATCGCTATTAATATAAGCTATACACTTAATAAGTTTCATATCAATGTTGTTTAATTCTAAATATTTCTTAATTTTACCGGTAGTAAAATTTTTTTTTTAACATGAATGTCCAATTCCAATAAAATTTATAGAATTGAAGTAACGATACTTGCAATTCGAATTTCAAAATTTATTACTTATTGCAAGACTTCAGTCGCAGTATTTTCATCATTAATTACAATTTTTATTATTTTCGAAATGCATGAGTCATTCTAAAAGATTATAATTATGTGTAAACAACACTGTTATGTTATTTGATTTATTTACTTAATAATAATAACGAACGCCTGTACTAAACATATATACATTAATTATTAAATGTAGACAGATAAGAAATAAATTAAATTACTTTTTTTAAAGGTCTAAAATAATAAAATGTGTCAATTGACAATTACTTAAAACAGGTGGACAACGACAATTTATATTGAATATTCTTATAAATTCATTGTATTTCCTTATTTTTATGGGTCTGTCAATCAATATAAAACACAAATATATATTAATCTGTTCGGCTAACGACGAATCTACATAAGATTAGAAGTAAAATTGCAATAACTTTTCAACAGTTTAGTAATCGGATTGTAATTTATACACAATTTTTATATACCTCCCAAACGTCCTTAAATATATATTTTGCGGATTTTTTTAAGAACGCAAATTAACAAAAGTATTAACATTAAGCTGATGACTGAAGTGAATCGACCTTGGCATCTTACTACTATGTGTCATACAAATAAATACGATTTGTCATTTAAATTGTATTAAAATAAAAACAATTCGAATGACATTTTTGGGGCGAAAATAACTTCTAGTTTATATATAAATATATAATAATATATAGAGTGTTAAATTTAATTAGGTAGTAAATTGAATTTAGAAAATTGTTTTATATGAATTTTTTTAATCTTTTGGAAACGATAACATTGAGGTATATTCTCAAATATGAAATAACCTTTTCTTTGTTAGATTAAATTTGCATTTTCCAGTTTAACATAAATAAAGCGAAAATTTTCTTAGAAATTTTGTACATGTAACGACAAAAAATATTCCTATTTTGATGAAGTAAATAATTATTCCTACATATAATTTAACATACTCTCATTTTTCGAAAAATATATATTTTGTCTTCGGCTGTTTCGGCTGACAAGTCTCCATTTTTCACAAATGATTGACAGACTTTGATTGTATGTTATCAAATGTTTTAAACGTTTTGGCTATTTAATTTTAGTCGTCTTTCACAATTCGCCTCCAACTGATTTTCCTGGCAGCACAGATCTTTACATACAGAACTTTCTTTGACATTCTAGTGATTTTTATTCTATTTACGTTCCCAAAACTACATAGTTGAGACTTAACAGTGTATCAGGGAAAATCTAGAAAACCTGGAATAGTCAAAGAATTTCTAGTTTGCTGAAAATTTCATGGAATAGTCAAAGAAAATGGCAACTTATGTAAATAGTAGAGAAGTACACTCGTCACGTAACGAATAATTTTACAGACTTTTGACCGTCACAAAACGGCTTTGTGACCGATAGTGATATGACGAGACGGTCACAAACTATTGCCATCTAGCGGAATTCATTTTAATTAGATGTAATAATGTATTTTAGCGGTAATGTAGAGTATATTTTGTCCTTGTCAACTTGAGTTTAATGTTTAATTCACGTGCAATTAATTTGCGTTTATTAAATAAACCGAAAGCATCGGAAAAATCACTTTTAATTATGGGTACTTTGATAATTCTTTAAAAAAATAAACCGTCACGGAACGTCTACGTAGTTGTATTTGACGGTAACAATTGTGACCATCATTTGCACAACAAACCTGTTGAAAAAAAATTTGTGGCGTCACTTGCCGTCACAAGACGGTATTTATGAAGGTCTCGTCACATAAAATAAAAATACCGGTAATTGCACATCTCTAGTAAATAGTCAAGGAATTGCGAATTTTTATCTGGATTTTCAAAAAATGAATTTAATTTTTTAAATATTCGTAATAATTATTAGTAAGTTCTTGATCTCGTAATAAATATATCCAATAATGATGCTAACTCATGAACAAGTATCACAGTTCAGGCCCAGAACTGGAAATCATTTTAAAAATGACGAATGATAATGGTTCATATTTACAAAAAATGGTCTATATAATCTCAAAAGTATATGCCATGTTTTTATTTTAAGGAATCGGTGAATTATGCAATCTTTTCATTTTTAGAAATTGAAATTTTGTTTAGTAGATTATTTTATTGGTCAAAAAAAATTGTGTGCTTCTCACAACTTTGGATAAATCCCCCTTAAGTTAGTGTTAAATATTTGACATATTTTTAATATCATTTTCTTGATTTAAGTATTTTTATTGTATTTACCACAACACGTACAAACATGTTCTATTTTTGTTGATTAAGAAGTATTTAAATTTTTCGTTTTTTCCATAAATTTACATCGTTGTGAATATCTAACTAAGTCTTATATATATATAAAATTATATACGTGGTTTATATTTAAAATTTATTATGTTCTAATCCCATTGAACGAATCTGTTCCAGTTGAGAGACGTTCGTGACCTTCCTTTTTTTATTAGATTTTAATTAATTACACTAACATGACTTGTATAATATATATGTCATCTAAATATAAATAAAAACAATTCAGTCGATTTTTCAATTTGTCCTTAACTGATATTTCGTATTTGCCATCATTTTGATTATCTCCATTCGCAAATTACAACAAAATTTTAATGGTTTTCAAATAAAGGTTATATATGAACAGAAATCTTCGCTTTGCTGAGAGATGTGTAGATCTATAACATGAAATGTTATAGTGGTGTGTACATTAGAATTTTCTCAGATAGTCAGACTGGAGTTCGGACCTAGATGCTTCAAGATGTCAGTCGATGATTGTTCTTAAATACTTCGAGGAATTGAACCTCCTGACACTGAATAACATAGTCAGACTGATTTGGGTTCCCGATCCCTCTGGCGTAAAATGGAATGAGGTAGATGATTTATTAGCGTGGAACCTGTTATTCCCGCTTGAAAACCTGTTATTTCACACGGATGGCATGCGACAAGCAAAGTTGTATATTATCACAGTTGTGAATTATTTTTCTTCATTACGTGGTTTTTTGGATTTTGTGAAAAACCGTCAGACCAAAAAATCTATAAAAAAAATTGACGTCTACGAAAATAACGAAATAATACTTATTTTACGTGGATTGGATGGTTAGTTTTCGAGATATAGTTTGAAACGTACCTGAAGTATTGATCTTTGAAATGAATTTCAGGCAATATCTCAAAAACTATGCATCCAATTGTTAAATACGTATTATTTTTGAAATCTACAGGTCAAACTACCCTTATAAACATAATTTTATTGAAATCGGGGACAGAAAAAATTTCTCGGTTTTATCGATTTTTTTTATCCCTTAAGAAAATTACGAAAAAACGATAAATTTTTTTTGTCCCCGATTTCAATAAAATTATGTTTATAAGGATAGTTTAATCAGTAAATTTCAAAAATAACATCCATTTAACGATTGGATGTATAGTTTTTGAGATATCGCCTGAAATTCATTTCAGAAGTCAATACTCCAGGTTCGTTTCAAACGATATCTCGAAAACTAGTAATCCAATTGTAAAATAAATGTTAATTTTTGTTTTTCTAGACCTCAATTAGTCTAGATAACCTTTAAACAACAATATCAATTTTTGGATTGTTTTGGTGGTTTTTAAAGGTTTTTTTCCTGAATCGAAAAAATCATTTGTCGAAGAGTATTTTCTAAAATAATATTTCACAACAACAAGATACAAATCAATATTTATATTTACAAATATTTTTAACAAAAACTCTTCGACAAGCACTCGGTTTTCATGTCAATATTGTGCATACCAAATTTCATAACATTTGGATAAGTATTTTTTTACGTTATTTATGCTCGAAATTTGAATGTATTTCATAGTGTGCTTCTAACAGCTGTTGAATAACCCCCTTAAAAATAAAAATTTGTAAAGAATACGAAAACCAATCCAGAAGTATAATGCTTTAAAAAATGATTGTCAATCAAAACTTAAAAAAATACAACTTAAGTATGATATAAGAAAATTAAATTATTAAAACATAATTTTATGAAAAAAAATTTGGCATCTGATCAAACTTTATTATTTTGAAAATATACGTTTTAAACAATCTATAATTAGAAAATTCATTTTTTATATCCATTAATTAGAATTTTTTTATGTACCATAATCGAATGTAATATTTATATTTAAACTTAATAATTAGATACAATTCACAAAATCTTAATTAATCTAATTTAAAAATGAATTTGACATATTTTGACAACATAGCACGTTACATCAGTCATTAAAGAACTTTTACTATGATGGTACATTTTTAAGGAAAATGTATGAAATCGTGCCAAATGGAAATTTTTTGATGACTAATCAACTTCATATAATTACAGACTTACCGCACTACATGACGTTATCTACAATACGTTAACCTGTGAGAAAAATTTTTTTATCGCATCGTAACTTAAAATATGATTTCCTAAATTATTTGCTTTAAATTTTATAGACAACACTTTTTTGACCAATATTACAAAAAAGTAACAAGATTTCTAATGAACTGCTATTAAGCTATAATATTGCGTATTAAAATATTTTTGGTTTTGTTTCAGGGTGCATATCCAGCAAAATTAAAAAAAGTATTAATTGTAACAGCACCATTGTGGTTTAAAGCACCATTTCGAATATTGCGATTGTTTGTTCGTGAAAAATTACGTGAAAGAGTGTACACAGTGTCTATCCCACAGTTGACACAACATATACCCAGATCATCATTACCACCTCACCTCGGAGGTGATCTCGCGGTGGACCACTCTGGTTGGTTAAAACAGTGTCATGCTGAAGTGGACGAAGAGTACATATCAGCACCATCTACTGATACCGCTGCACCACAATTGGAAGTTATGCCTTCAGTAATAATGAATCCACAAATACCACAGCATAACGGTAATATTTTATTTGTTTTTTAATTATAAATTTAGTTTTCATACTCCTTCCTATTTGACTCTTTATTTTATAGAAAAAATATTAATCACAAGTTTTAACTCGTAGTACGTTCGACTAGCAATTGGAAAAAGGTCCCGGATTTGAGACTTGATTACAGCAATAAAGTGGTATAATTAGAACTATAGTGCACAAACCATAAAGTTACAACTTCATTGACAAAAAAAATTGTAGTTAATATGATTGTAAATTAGGATATTCTTAGGGCGACAAAATTTGAATAGCCTACCAGTGGCAAATTTGTGACTCCGCCATTGACGTTTCCCTATTCAATGTGTGTCCGTTGTAAAATAGTGAAAATTTCAAAATAAAATTTTTTTTTATTGTTTTATTTCAGAAAATTTATCGCCACAAAAGAATAATATAATTGGTCATGAACGAGGTGACATAAATGTAGATATATGGGGTGAAGAAGCTGGTATTAATCCACCAAGTAGTGCATCTAGTGGATTTTCTGATGATGATTCATTACATGGTGATGGTGCTGCCATGACGATAGAACAAATAATAGATTATGTGCGTGAACGTGGACGAATCGGTTTAGTGCAAGACTATGCAGAAATACGTGCGCGTCCTCCAGATGGTAGTTTTAATATTGCGCGTTTAAGAAATAATTTACCAAAAAATAGGTATACAGACGTTTTGTGTTTTGATCACAGTCGAGTGCTTTTATCTCAAATTGATGGCGATTCATGTAGTGATTATATTAATGCTAATTTTGTAGACGGATATAAACAAAAAAATGCTTATATATCAACCCAAGGTAAGATACACTTTTTTTAATATATATTTGGATAGCTTTAGTTAACAATCAATTTCTGTAGCTTAAATGTTGGCATATTTTTTTTATACCTAGAAAAATATATGTCTACGGTAGGTACTACTATTAGATTTGTGGATTATATTATTTACGAAAATTTGAAACATATTTATTATCGAACGGGTCTTATTAAAATTACTTTTATATTATGTCCAGAGAAGATTCCATTTACAGACGCCGGAAAAAGTATAAAAGAAACAACTGTTTATGCATCGAAAGATCATATACATTTGATGTTAATTGCACTCTCTAGTTTTGGTAGAAAAAATAAAGAAATATTCACATTATTTATTATGCGATATTTGCATTAAAAACCATTATTTCCGTTATGTAACAGAATATACAAAAATTGAACAACCTTCAGATGTACGAATATTTACTTATTTATTCTATAAACGATTTTATTTAATAGTCTATACCCGTTTATATTTTCATAGTCTATCAAAGTACATAACACTTCATAGAGTTAATAATATAGACGGATATAGACATATTCGGATATGAAAAATAATTTTCATCTAAGTGAATTTTCGCAACACTAAAGATTTAGAATTGCGAGTGTTCAATTTCTTAAATCTATTATATTTAGAAATAATGGCTATTAATGTAGATGTAGCCTAGTAAGTAATCTGAAAATTTCCTCGGTTTTTCTAAGAAATCTAAAGGGGTTCAATTTATAGGACTTGTATTATCGGACTGTGCTACTGTAATTTTTTATAAAAATCTTTGCAAAGTATATTAATAAAATGTAGTTTTAAACCGAATAAATTGCTAAAGAAATTTTAACGTTTCCATTTTAAAATCGTTAATAGATTTATAATAATGTATTAAAAGATGAATGAATAAAACTTCATTGTTTGTGATAACTCTCACTCAGAACTAATTAGTATTCTTTAATTTATAAATAAATTAATAAACGTTAATTAAAAATTATAGGACCGTTGCCGAAAACCGCTGGAGACTTTTGGAGAATGGTTTGGGAACAACATACATTAGTTGTAGTAATGACAACAAGAGTAACAGAACGTGGTCGTGTAAAATGTCACCAATATTGGGAAACAGATATTGGTGGCCTCATGACTCATGGATTCTTTAATGTTCGTACTACAGCAATTGAAACACTTCCAGATTATACTATTAGTACCATAGAACTCACAAATCTCAAGGTTTGTTTTGCCTGCATTAAAACCAAATCATTTTCCAATAACAAAACTTACAAAACTGAATTAATACATTTAATTTTTTTAGACTGATGAAGTACGTTCAATATCACATCTACAGTTTACGTCTTGGCCCGATTATGGAGTACCGCGATCAGCATTAGCAATGTTGGATTTCCTAGCCAAAGTACGGCAAGAACAAGCAGCAGCTGTAGCTGCATTAAGTGATACCTGGGCAGGTCATCCTCGCGGACCACCAATTGTTGTACACTGTAGTGCTGGTATTGGTCGCACAGGTAATTGATTTCAAACATTCTTTCAATTTTGGATAATTTATTTATAGTACGAAAAATATGACTGGCTATTGGCAATTGCTTTTAAAACCCATAACGAAAAACAAAAAACTTTTTTACTATGCGATTGACAACATAGATCTAGAATCGTGAAAAGAAAACTAAAGAAAGCCTTCACAAGCATAACCGGTTACTTTGTTTTTATCCATGCACCGACAGTTAAATTAATTAATCGTCCCATTAATTATAATTGACAAACTGTTGCTGCAGAGATTCGTACCCATAATCTTTTATTCAAAGTACACAAACGCTCAAACGTGTTCAACGCTTTAGCTATCTCAGCCACCTCCCCGTTTTGTGGAACAAGGATATATACTTAAAATCTTGAAATTGGAGCAAATAATTTTTATTTTATAAAAAAGACAATACGAGACTGCCCAAAAAAGATATAACTTGGTTATTTTCCAAATTACTTATTACACATTTGTGTTTTTTTAGGAACTTTTTGTACGTTAGACATATGCATCTCTAGATTGGAAGATATTGGTACTGCGGATGTACGTGGAACAGTAGAAAAAATACGTTCACAGCGAGCATATTCAATACAAATGCCAGATCAATATGTATTTTGTCATCTTGCATTAATTGAGTATGCATTGTCCAAAGAACTGGTATCTTCTGCGGATTTAACAGGATTTGATAATTCACCTGAAGATGATTCAGATTAATTATTGTTGACTATTATATTTATTTAAATTATTTTAAACTTAGGTCTATATTAAAAAAAAAAAACATGTATGTTTGAATTATTGTTTCGTGTTAGACTAAAGGCCATATTATATATAAGTTATATATATTTATGAAATTACATTCGGTTATTCTATCTCAAATTTTATGTTTGAAACCAATCTTTTAAAGTTTATGAACATAGATAGATTATCTAAAAAATATTTGAGCCGATTTATTTAAAAGTGTAAAGCCCCTCATCTAAATAAATTCAATGTTAAACTGTTTCAGTAACAATTTTATATATTAATACTTGACATGGCCATTTCAAATTGCTTAAAATTGTGTTAATAATATTTCCATTTACACATAAAGAAAATAAATTCTTCTAAATGTTCTCAATATGATACAAAGTGGAAACAGGGCTACTTTGCAAACCTGACCCGGTTGAAAATCAAACTCTTTTCACGTAAAATCAAAATGACCATATACAAGATATGGTGTGAGAACTGGACCCCTAATACATTCTGAGTAAATCAGAAGATTCGAACGAAAATTAATCAGAAGAAAATACGGTGCAGTTCGAGTGAACGAGGAAAAATGGCGTATTCGAACCAACAGAGAAATCCAGGAAGCTCTATAAGAGCAAGATATATTTAAGTTTATAAAATCACAAAGTCTCAGATGGTACGTACAGAGAATGGACGAAGAAAGTATTCCCAAAAAGATCTTGAATTTGAAGTGGTTATACCAAGTGGTTGATGCCTTGAAGGTCGATCGAGTCCCTGGATAGGGATCTCTTGTCAAGGACCGGGTCATCTGGAGGCGAGTGGTTGAAGAGGTCAAAGCCCACTCCGATTTGTAGTGCATATTGTAGTAATAGGTGGCGCAAGCGGCAAAGATACCAGGTGACAAGGTTGAAATTCGGAAATTGTAAATCAAAATCTAGAAAATAAACAATTTTCTAAACTCTCGAAAAACTTTCCTGGCAAAACTACCAAATGATTGTGCTAATGACCAAATTTTAAAAATAGGAAAAAGTATTTTTTGTAAATTTTATTATTCAATAGTTCACTTTTTAATAATTGAATACCACTTCTAAATCTATCAGCTCTACTTATTTACTGAATAATTTAAAAATTGAAATAAAATAAGAATAACCGAAAACTAAGCAAATAAAAAGCGTTTGGGAACAAATACGTATTTCAAAAGATGTGACATTTAGTAATGAATTTTTTATTATTTATTAACTTGAATTTTTATAATACATATTAAAATTTTTTACATTTATGAACAGTAGTAATTATTCTAATTCGCTTTCTTCAATCAATTTTTATTTAACAATAATAATATTAATTAATACATATCAATCAAAGAAAAATAAAAAACATACGTTAAAACTGGAAAACAACTCATTCTACTTGATCTCGGAATTTTTCAGATATCACATCGCCCGTCCATAAATTTAAGGGTGTAATAATTTTAGCAAAATGTTTGTAACGAATTAAAGTTATAGACATCTTTATCTGATCAATATTAACAAATTTCTTTGCTTAACTTTTAGTTTTCATCCGTGTAGAGAAGACGAAAGATACTATACGGGGGAAAATTAGGTACAGCAAACAAAAAATATTTTATTCATGCCAATTTATTATGTTTCCTTCAAAGTAATCTTCTCTAGATCACTATAATATCTTAACGGCAACATTCGCACAATATTTTAAAACAGTTAGTGGGTTTGGTGTTATGTTTAAAGCTAAATAACCCTATAATATATACCTCCGTAAAAGAAGGGATAGTAGAAAAGCGAATCAGTGTCTTCAAAGTATTGTGTTAACATCCTAAATGAAACGATAATTTTTCGTCGCATTCATAAATTTAATATAACATTAATGTCGATATAAGTCATCTTAACTTAAATTAGTATATAATGGACGTATTCAAAACAACGGGATTCAACAGGAAAGCTAAGTTAGACATTCACAATCTCAAATTCAGTTGAAATATATTATTTGCAATAATTCGAAATATTGGCAGAGTGATTAACTTAGCAAACTGAGAAATTTGTTGTTCTTAATACTCAATACAAAAAATTTAAGATTGATACATTTTCAAATTAATATAATAAGACTTAGGAATAATATTAATTGATGAAACTAAAACAATCACTGAAATTTATTTAAAAATTAATTAATACTAATATACAATAATTAATTATCAATGTGTATGTCCTTTAGTTTAACATACAATCAATAGATATCTTTGTGGATATTCTGCTAATAGTTGAAAGTTTTTGAACTCAAACTATATTATCAAACATAAATCGATATGTTAAAATGAAAATTATTTGGACTTTTGTACTTATCGGTTATTTATTTGAGCACATTTCTCATTCACCATATACATTTGATTATTTACATAAAATGAGCACGAAAACTTTCTAGCATATTCGCTTAATATCGTCCATTGATAGATAGTATTATATAAAGAAAAGGAGGAAATAAAATTATAGTGGTCATTTTTTTTATTAATATTTTGAAGTTGCACAATAATGTATAGTGTATTATTGAATAATATAAAATAATAATACACGTATTTACAACAATGGAAAACATATAACTTTCTTTTTTATAAAAATATTGATATTTGATAGATTAAAATATATGTTTCTATAAATCTGTATAGCATGGCCAACAATCATGTTGGCAACATATCGCTCAATCTTTGGATTATGCCACAGATTTATTATGAAGAAATAAAATTATAATGTATTTTCTAGGGATTATTTTTTAACCATATTTGAGGATAAAATTTCAAGAAAAAAAAGGATATAAGACAACACTGTCGGGAACATTTTCATTACCCCGGCGAATGTTATTTGATTCTTTTAAGATTTTAGAAATTCAATATAAAATCATTAAAATAATAAAAAATACACACATACCCCTACGATATAAAATCGAGATATATTTATCGTTCATATTTCAGCTTCATAATATACTGGAATTAATAGAAGCTACGAGCTGCATCCATAATAACCCCTTCTCGAATTATTTATATAGAGGAGCAACGCATCAGTAAAAAGAAGTATGAAATTTCAAGTTGTTGTGAACTAAAAACCTTGCAAAATTTTTATATAAATGAAGGACAAAAACTTATTTTTGTCCAAAGCACGTAATATTAGTATTTTCGTTTCGATTTTCAAGTTTTTTTGTTAAAAAAAAAATTATTAACCATCGATTTAGAAAAAAAAACTGAGCGGTTAAAAAGGTTTTTTAACCGCAATAAGATAATGCATTCATCAAAACATCTTAGCAACCTTCCGTGGTCGAACAATTTTCTGATGACTTTTAGAAGTGCGCTGTTCTACTAAAACTTGGTATACAAATAATACATTTTTGTTATTGAAATTAATCAAGACTATTTATAAAATTTAATATAATAATAAAATTCAATTTGACAGCAGGCAAAAGTAATGAATTCAATTTTGTAGCAATTTGTTCTATATCAGAAGCAATTAATCTCAAATATCATAAAATTTTTAAAAAGTTTTACTTCGACAGTAATTATGTTTGTACTAGAAGCAATCTCGTTGCTTATAAATTGTTTCGACATTGATACTCATTGAGTGTTTTATGATATTAAAATAAGTAATTTACAATTAGTCCAATCGAAAAGAGATCTATTCTGTATATGTTTATAATTTTACCAAACAATTCTTGTAAAATATGTAGTGCATACTTCATATTCTACTCAAAAATAATGACGAAAAGTGGTAATACAGATTAATTGTAAATAAGTACATGGCGATGTGTAGTAGACTAAGAATGTCTTTAATAACAAATATATTATTGATCTTAGGTTTAACAGCTTTTTATTAACATTAACAAAGTACGAATTCCTTTTACCTCTTTATTCACAAACGTGAATAATTAGTTTGGACTTAAAAAAACTTTATACAATTAAAAAAATACTTATCATTCCCGGCACGGTCCCAATTAGCGCCATAATTAAATTCAAAAACAAAACAAAGAATTAATGCTGTCCAAGCTTTTTTGCTAATGGAATGATGCAATTTTATTTTTATATTACATATTTTAGTATTAAAAAATTACATAAAATAGAAATCAATATTTTTATGATTGATGCAAAAAAGAAGAATAAATAAAATTAAATTAAACGAAATATAAAGAAAATTAAATTAATTTCTAGCAAAAAATTTGTAACTTTTTAAATAGTAATCAATTTCTATTTTGTATTTTTGAAATGAATGAGATCTGAATACAAAATTAATGTTTAACTCAGTGTAATGTTTTTAAACAAAAAATATCGCAAATTAAATTACATATTAGATCACAATGTAACTAACATTAGTTAATTATGAATACGTATTGAAAAAAGGGTCCACATTAAGTTTAACTGTTCAAATGTTGAATTAAGGTAGGTAAAATTATACATTACTAAGGATGTAACACAAAGTTAAACTGCTATGTTGACTATATAACATGTAGTTTACTCAGTTCTTAAACTTTTAAGGATGTATAAACTGCTAAAGGGGATAATAGGAGCGACAAAAGCGAATAAGAGAAAACTGTTAAGTATAATAAACTAAACTTTCATACTAAAAACATACCTATAAAGAATAATTGAGACTATCTAATTTTGATGAACTAATGGTGTATTCATTATAAATACCGATAAAGATAACTGTGATTTGGAACGATTTACAAGATTACTCCGTATGTTCTATTCTTTCATATAATCGACTATCAAAACAATCAAAATCATTACAGACATTATTTTGTATAAAATTAGAAACAAATCTCATTCAAAAATGCTTTTTGTTGGTGAAATTATATTACCTAAATAATAGACAAGGCAAAAATATACTGTTTAAAAAAATTTTTTTACAAATGTTTATAATTATTCAATGTGTTTGAAAATTTACTTCCTATATGTAAATACCACATTCATTTTTAATTAATTGTAAAATTATGCCGGAAGAAAACAATTATTTCAATATTTTTATACTTAACAAAATATATTATTTCGTTATATTAATGTTTTATTTGGTTACGAACAGAAAAAATAATTTTGAAATTGATCACATGAACCAATAATTCACAGTAAAATAAACAAATGAAGTGGATCCAAATGCCATGAGTGAAAAGATCTAGAAAGTTCAAGAAAGAGGAAATTTATAGATTTAGTTTTTGTTCTTAAATGTAATATATAAATTTTCATGCCAAATATCACGTATTTATAATTGGTTTATCTGATAAATTTCAAACTGATTCTTGTTTTCTGAACAGATCATAAAAACTCATATTAAATTACCTTTTCATATGCACTATTTTTAAAACAATTGAATTTTTACCTCATCCAGTTTGTGCCAAATCATAAATACAATTTTTGTTAAATATATACCTTTTTAAATTAATTTAATCGTTTTTGAATCATGTATAAATTTAAAGAAAATGACGGCCATTTTAAATATTACGCCCTATATAGTCTGTGATTATGAGAGGATAAAAATAATATATAAAAATTTTTGTTTTTTTTATCTGTATTACATAAAACATTTACTATTTTTATGAAATATATAATATCAATATTTGAATTTGATATAAGATAATGTATTTAAGATTTGCATACAACGAATGATTTAAGCATAGATATAATATCAAAGCGAAGAGAAATTAAATTTTTTTTTCATTAAAAAAAAATTATTTACATTATGATGCATCGTTCATTTACCTGCACGAATCATTAGTAGTGATGTGATGTGGCATCTTCCGGCTTTTGTTTTACAAAAACCAATCAGTATGTGTTCCCATTAAATTTTTGAATAATTAGAGTTATTTCATTATTATAAATATATATAAAAAAAGAACAAAAACTAGTTCATAATTACTGTAAAATGTTCTCTTCTGTAAATATTGTATTGTGGATAATACAAACATAACTTATTTCTAAAAATTTGCCTATTTATTTAATTAGCTTACGAGACTTGATTGTTGGATTTAGAAATATTAACCTTACCTAACAATGGCTTACCTCAACTTACCTAACATTAACAAGATCCTGTAATTTGATGCCGTTGAAAATTTTTCTTGTATTCTATGGGGGCAGAGGCTTGATGACCACCAGAAAAGCTCGTCAAAGTGGGCTTAGTTTGTCGCCAACTATAGGTACTTTCTCAAGTCATCTTTACTCAACCTACTCCTTTTGCTGAAATCACCCAAGATATTTTGCTTTCATTGATGTTTCAACTTTTTCTGTTATTAATTTTTTTTTTATATTTGCCGCCAACCTGAGGTTTTCGGACAATTAACACTACAATTTCAAGAAATTAAAAGCGGTAAAAATTTACTATTATTCTGACACTATAGACTAATTATAAATAGGTGAACCACTGGAAGGTAGAAATTGGCTCCTTGCTATACGTATAGAAGTATTATCACATGTACGGCCATGATTTATTTGTAATTTAGGTAAAATTGTGCGCCGTTTGTAACGTTAAAAGAAATTACAATATTATTTATTGTACGTATTTTCTATTTTTTATTCAATAAATAAATAAAGGTTTTAACATATTTTATAATTGAAAATAATCAACTCTTTAACCCTGTTTTAGAATTCATATAATTCATTCAAATGTTGATTGTAATAAATAAATCTTCATTGTATATACTCATATTTTTAACAATTTCTTCCTATATCACTTAAGAAGAACATGACAATCAGCATAATTCCTCGAATAACTTATTTTTTCTTTTCATAGACTTCTTTTATTAATTTGCTATCTTTCATGAGTTTTCATATGACCTCGCAATACATGTTTTGCGGAGAATCCAGTTCCACATTTATCACAAACAAACGGTTTTTCACCTGTATGTATTCTCAAGTGCATTTGGAGATTATCATGTCTACCAAACGGTTTGCTACAATATGTACACACAAATTTTCGTTCACCTTGAATACAAATATTTACAAGATTAATTAATAATAATTTTATTTTTGGAACTCTATTTAACTTGCTAACAAACAAATATAAGTTAATTTACAGGTTCATAGGTAAGGACATCCGTCTCGAAAAATGACGTGTATGTTAAATTGATAATGGAATAATAAAGCATTTAACAATTTTTTTCAATTATGATTTAATACCGTTCCTTTTATTTCTTTGGCCGGTGTATCAACTATATTTTGCCACATGTATGCAAAACGATGATGATAAATTAGAAACAAGTGTGCAGCATTTACCCGGTTTTCTATTCCATTCATAACCTTATAATGTATACATTTTTAGTAAAAATTTAATGTTTTAATATGATAATCATAATTTTAAAAAACATGTTTCGGGTATAGAAGGAATAATGATCCGTGCGATAGTACAAAATAATGCACCTCAAATTCTACTGCATGGAGATCGTACACCGTATCTAGAGGAATGTTTGGTTTACGGATTAGCCTGGCAACTTACAAAGGATCTTGAAATAGTGTCCTAAACTAGATATATACAACTTAGGCTTGTTAGTATGGCGTAGCTAACCTCATATTCAAGCTACATTTAAATGGTCTGACGAGAGTTAAGACCGGACAGATTGCTACTTTAACGTAGGTAATTTTTTTTTTTAACTTTAGTAACTGTAGAATGTATCCATACTTTTTCCACTATATACGTAGGTTTGTAGGCTCTAGAAGTCCTTACCTGTGTGGACAAGTTGATGTTTTCGTAGAGTATCTTTTGATTTCCATAATTTATCACAAAAATTGCAAGGTATTCTGTAATTTGTATGCGATACTTTATGACGTCTAAGTGAAGATGCATATTTGTAAGATTTTTTACATACTTCACATTCATGTGGTTTTTCATTTGTATGCGCAATTAAATGAACTTTTAATAGGTTACTAGTATTAAATTTAGAATCTAAAAAAGAAATAATGCAGTTTTTTTAATTTACTTTAATGTGTTAATTGAAAAAAAAAGTTAAACAGATTATAATCTGGCCATATTGTCAATCTCATAATTAATTTAATATTCCTTAAATGTCCAGAGTTGATTTGTCTTACCTGAGACTGAATTTGTTAATAGATTATAATGTCTCTTGTTTTCTGGATTCTGCTGAGGTTCTAATCTGCACAATCTCAAGGTGATCAATTCTTAGAAAAATATCCACTCTCCTTTGAAACCTTAGAATATATAGAAATAGCTACAGTAAGTTTCCTCCCAATCAAATGTATTTTTAAATAAAAACAGAACAATGGTTTCAAAATAAATACAGTCCTCTTTTTTTGTTATACTATTGCTACAACTTTCTCCCCCCAGCTGTTTCTTTTGTTTCGCTGTTTTTAAACTTTCGTTACAGATTTTAGACACCAAAAAAATGTCTCTTCTAAAAAGACCAAATTTTTGACTAAATCTTCTGAATGTCTTTAAAAAAATGTGGGTAAAATCCACTATTTTGGAAATGGTAAAATATTCCATTCAGAATTTACCATGACAATTTTTCAAAAAGATTGACAACATGGCGGCCAAATTATAAACTTTCTATATTTACGTGGGCTACATCATCAATCATAAACATATATAATTCACACTATATGAACAAGCATACAATATGAGTAAGATTGAGGATATAGCACATGATCAGATTCGTAGTTACTACCAAGCATCTGTGTTGTAGTTGGTAGTAAATTCGACAAGCAATAGAATGGTCCCAATAGAATAGAGTTCGATCCCCAGCAGATATGTATTGTTTTCAATTCTATCCAACTTCAATCGAAATTTTTTTGAATAATCAAATTGTTAGAATTTAGTAGAAAGTTGAAAATTTTGACTTAATACTTAAATTTCATATTGCATAGTGTTTTTGTAAGTAGATTTACAAACAGCAGTATTCAAAATTAGCTAATAAGATAAGAAAAAGACTATCAAACATACCACATATTTTACACTGATGAGACCTCTCGTTTTTATGTCGCATCATATGTTGTTCGAAATTCCATTTTTCTGTAAAGGTTTTTCCACAATATGGACACAATAAACAAGATTTTTCTTGTAACTAAAAATATAATATTAATTCTATTATTTTTTTACTTGACCCATGACATGTATATATTCGAATTTATTCCTTTAAATTTAATACAATTTCTATCTGTTCCAATTTTTTCATTTAAATATCTAAATATAAATTATTCACGGTAAAATATATAAAATTTATGATAAAACCTACTTTTAAACATCTATGGATGTCGTGTCTGTTGTGGTTATATGTTTCGCCACATTTTTCACAAGTAATACGTTCTTTCAAATGATTCCCAAAATTACCATTACATTCAAATTCTTTTAAACAAATTTTACATCGATGTTTTGGACGATAAAAATGATTTTGAAAAGCACTATTTATTAAAAATACCTTACTACAAAATTCACATTTGATTCTTGGCTTTAAATGTAATTTTTTATAATGATTTGTTAATTCTACTTTTAAATCGAATTGATCTTTACAATCTTTACATTTATATTTTTTTTCATCTTCATATACATCAAATTCATTCTTATATAGCTGTGAATCTTCGTCAGGTTCTTCTTTAGTAGATATTTCATTATCAAACGAAGTATTTAAAACATTTTCGTCATCCTTAACATCATTATCGTCGCCTGTTTTATATAAATTTTCTACTTGTTCAGTATAATTTATATTTAACTTACTTTCACTTACATCGATATCTTCAATAATTTCCTTTTTTACAAGAGTTTCATTATCATTATCACATATGTTTTTTTTCGTTTCTTTTAAATTAGAATCATCATTTTCTGTAAATAATTTAGATTCTGTAGAGTTTTCCAAAGTTGTTTTAAAATTTTGTAACATTTGCGCCGATGATAAACATTTGATTTTTAATTTGTGGCTCTGCTCTAACTGTTTTGAACAGAATTTACAAACGTTTTTCGGTAATATATCATTCGCTGAAATCTGATATTAAATAGAATAATTAGTTTGATTTATATGTGAAGATTTTATAAAAACTTATTCTTACATGAATGGAAGTACATTCTTCTATCAACTCCATATAAGATTTTAAGTTATATACAACACTTAATTCATCTTGTAAACACGGAGACAATACTTTTTTAAAAATAGAAATCATGTGCGATTTCTGTTCCAAACATATTCGGCATATATTCTTTAAATCGTTCAAATTATTTATAAAAGTAGCCATATTTACACTGAAGTATTTCGCAAAATAATCTCATTAAAACTTCTGTAAACCTATAGATCTTATATTAAAATAAAATAAAGGTCTTAGTTTAATTTTTAATGGGTTATAAGCTAAAATAATCATGTTTTTAATTTAAATCAGCCTCAGCATAGAATCCAGTATATTCTTCAAATAGAATAATTAATATCAGTATTCACTTGTCAGATTGTATTTATCACAGATGAAGAGAAGAAACTAGATCGCTAGAGTAAGTTGAGAGAGACATCTCGTGTTTTAGGGTTAAACGGCAAACGGAAATTCGGGTCGTGATTCTAGTCTACAATACTTGGGTTGTAGTCTAAACTCCCAGTAACAATTCAACATCATTTATTTGGAAACTTCAATGAGTTTCTGATTTTTATTTTTTTTAATTTTTTTTTTTTTAATTTTCTTATTAGATTGAATTTTGGTAAAGATATATAATATAATCCAATATGATTTATTATAAAATTTAAAAAAATGCTTCGTGGTTACATGAAAGATGTTACATGTTTTATCGGATCGTAAAATTTTTTATGTATTATATTTCTTTGTAGTATAGTTATTAACCAAGAAAAATCTTGATGATAATAAATTAATTTTTTTATATATTTAATACCTAGAACTACAACGAATGTTGGTAAGAATATCGAAGATAAAGAATCTGACAATAGCACGCAAAAATGATACAATTAGATACAATTAATAGTAGAATCTGAAAAGTTAAACTGCTCTTTTAAATACAAAAGTGAATTTCTCAGATACTATTTATTTTTCTGCATACGGTTTTCAACCACTTATTGAGTTAATTAAAGAGAATTTTCTCTGAAATTATTAGAAAAAGTTTGGGCTACTATATAACCTAGATTTCATGATTTAGTCATATTTATTTATAAGTGTCATGGGTATACTGAAAATTATGATAATGTATGAAGGCCTTAAAAAATAATTTCTCATATAATACTTTTAATAAAAATTTATTACGAAATGAATATTATTTACAACAGTAAAATGTAATAGGTTGGCATTTTTAGTTTTAGAACAAATAAACCATTTTATTAATAAATACTTAATAATATAGGTATGTGTATTTTATTGTCTTACAAATAATACAATAAAATTAATGACTCTATCTAATCCATGATTCGTCTCACAGCAGACCTTACAATCATTAGGCTACACTTTTAATAATTTTACACAATAATTTTGCTACACAGTTTATAATTTATTAAAACCCAAGACTAGTGAATCTTCATATACACACAAAATTTATTTTATATATAATTCATATGCAATAAAATATTTAAATGTGACTGAATGAAGTTATAGTCAAGTGTTTAATTAATAAAGTTGCAAAAGCCAGTTAAAAATTTTTTAACATAATGATTTGTTCATTACTTAACTGCGATACATCCGATGAAAGTCATTGATACTTGTTATTTACTCTTTAAAACGAAATTCTTGGATAGATTGAGTTATTCATTTATGGGTATTTCGTGTCCGAGCCAAAACTGTTTAGGTCAATAATTTTCTAACGAGTGAATAGATAGAGCTACTATCCCTACCTAAAAAAAGTTAAATAGGAAAGGGACTTGACACCTAAAGTTGAAGGTCTCAGTCCCTTCTATGCAGTAACAGTGAGCAGTTGAAAATCGAAGCGGAACACAAAATACCCAGGTTTACCGACGCCGTATACTGAACTTGCAGGTAATTGAAAATTTTTTTTTTCATTTTAACTTGTTTTTCGCATGAGTAAAAGTACAGAATGAGAAAAAAATTTTTTTTTTTAAATTACATACATTTTTCTCAGTGTTAGTACAAAATGGAGCAACGGTCGGCTGATCATGTGGCACGTGTACTTCGCCAACGAGAAGTAATTTCTTATTTTGGAGGTGACGACAGCGAAGAAGAAATCGATGCTGTGGAAGAAGCTGATAGTGAAGCCAGTGAAATTAGTGTTTCCGATTTAGAATCGTTAGAAGATGAAAGTGAGTCCGAAGAAGAGCCGGAGACTAGAGAAGGAATCAGACGCCCAAAATTTGTCTACGGCAAGGACAAACATAAATGGTGTCTCACCGCGCCAGAAACCCGAGGCCGCAGGTCAAGTTTTATAATTGTTTTGCCTAAAGCTATTGGTGCAGCTGCCTCTTCACGCACACCTTTACAATTTTGGAATGCATTATTCACTCAGGACATTTTGGAGATAATTTTGAAATACACTAATGACGAAATTCAACGATACGTAACAAACAAGGATGCAGATGATTCAGCATCATTTCGAAATGTTACAATGAATGAATTGAAAGCATTCATAGGCCTTCTATACTTCTGCGGCATGCAAAACAGCAACCGGGTAAATCTATCAGAGATCTGGGCGCGCGAATTTGGTTCAACACTGTGTAAAGTGACAATGTCTCAAAAACGATTCGAATTTATTAGTTACCGGCTACGATTCGATGACAAAACTACACGAGATGCAAGACGCGCCGAAGACGTACTTGCACCAATTCGTGAAATTTGGGACATTTTCATTAAGAACTGCCAGAAGAATTATACTCCAAGTCAGCTTTTGACAATTGACGAACAATTGTTAGGGTTTCGTGGTCATTTTTCAGCACGCGTCTACATAAAGTCAAAACCAGCGCGGTATGGAATAAAAATAGTTTCCATGAATGACGCGAAAACTTTTTATATGTACAACGCCATACCGTACGTTGGAAAGGTGACAACAGAGCGAGGTGAAAATATTCCTTCCTATTATGTGCGTAAATTGAGTGAACCAATTTATCACACTCATAGATATATTACATGTGACAATTGGTTTACTTCAGTTGAGCTCTTTAATAGAATGAAACAACAATTTGGTTTATCAATGGTCGGCACGCTACGAAAAAACAAGCGCCAGATTCCAGAGTCATTTAAAAGAAATGCTACAATGGGCACTGTGAGATACGGCTACGATGGGCAAAACATTCTACTCTCGTATTGCCCAAAGAAAAGTAAAGTGGTTCTGTTGTTATCATCAATGCATAAAACCGGAAAAGCATGTGAAGAGACTGGAAAGCCAGAAATGATTAAATTTTATAATGAAAATAAATGTGGCACAGATGTTTTTGACCAGCTCTGTAACAATTATTCTTGCGCCCGTGCAACCAGCCGCTGGCCAATGCGTTTTTTCTTAGGCATGCTAGATCAGGCCAGTGTTAATGCATGTATTTTATACAATTTTTTGCCTGAAAATGACAATAAAAATAGAAGACAATTTTTGAAGGAACTCGCTTTCTCTCTTATAAAACCGCATTTACATGATCGCGCAATGAGACCAGGATTACATAAATCGTTAGTAAACAACCTCAAAGAAATATTGTCTTCGGATGAAATTGGCAGACCAACATTAGGAAAGGATAAATTAGAGAAGAGAAAGCGATGTTATTTTTGTAAAGTCGATAAAGACAGAAAAACGCAGTACTGCTGCGTGAAGTGTCAAAAAGCAGTCTGTGAAGAACATCGTCTTATGTGTTGTGTAGATTGTGTAGAATAAAATACTTTTGCAGTTAATTTAATTTAGATGTAACGAATATAAGTTAAAAATAATTTAGTTTGTAAAAAAAAATGTTTTTTGATAATTAAATGTGTTTATACTAATGTTTGATACATCTTTCATTGCCTGTTTTACCTGTCCAAACTTAAGCATTTATTGATAAAAAAATGAAATAAAATATTTTTTTCCTGAAAACTGCATTATTGACCTTTAATTTGGTTTATTTAAAATTACAATATCTTAATTTTTCATAAAGTTACGATTTTTTGAGTAAACCTCCGTTTTTTTAGCAAGTTGCTCCAGTTTTTTAATAAAAAATATATGCAAAAATGAATTTTTCTACAATTTTATGATTGATATGTTAAGTTGAAGGTTTCACAGATGAGCATGAATTTTTACGAAATTTTTTGAGTGCATTAACAGGTTGAAAAAACGACCGGAAATACCCAGGTTTACCGACGGAAGGTGTCGAAAAAACGTTTACGGACGAAGTGTTAAAATTGACTGATTAGTCTGAACATTTCACATCTTTTATGAAAAATTAGAAAGTAAAAAAGGATTCGAATTTCAAGAAATGTGATTCGTCTAAATCTGATTATTTATAATGGTTATACGAATAGCTATTTACTTTGATTTGAATTTTTAAAAACATATTTATTTTTTTTAAGTGTGCCACTACTTTGTTGGAGGACAGTTCATATTGATATATCTGAGTTGGAATTCTGTAACTCTATTAGACAGTTTGCGCCGATATCTTTAAAGTAAAAATAATAGTGACTTTTGTCAAATTTATGTTTTGAGTAACTATATGGTTATTTACTAAATTTTATTTAAAAACAATTGAATTATTTTTAATAATGAAAATCATTTATTTAAAATACAAACATAACATAATTTACTAAACAAAAAGTCACTCTGATTTTGTCATAAGAAATCGTTAGCTTACGAAGTAAATTGTCAAAAAAAAAAAGTTAATGAATTTCATTACTGGTAACTCTAGATGAAAATATTACATTGTATAGGGAGCGTTTCAAATTAATACTACACCAACCATCACGATATGACAATATTGTTTTATATTATTTAGCAGTAGATGAATATATATTGATTACGACATATTATGAAGGTTGACGTTCTAGTATTAATTTTGAATCGCACGCATGTACCTGAAAGTTTAAAAGTTGGATAATTATGTAATAATAAACAAATTATAATCACCTATGTATGTGTTTTGATCCCATGTAGAGTTTACCCTAAAATAACTCTTATTGTCTATACATTTAAACTACGTAATTTTGGACCAAGAGCCCACCGTAAAAAAGGCATCTGATCGGTTAAATGATAAAATTTATTGGAAAGGATAGTATTTATAAAGCAAAAACACATTTCTTTTCAAAGGCTTTTTGTCCCTAAGTTGTTACGAAATTCACCAGACTAATTTAAAGATGATGAATGATAGTTATGTGATTCAACAATTTAATTGATACAACTATTCATAAAAAAATTTGAACCATCTTATTACACTTTTTATAGTTAAAACATTAAACAAATATTTTTTATAAAAACATAGCCAATGATGGTTCAAATTTTATTATGTATAGCTGTTGTACCAATCATTTGTTTTCTTGGGGGCAAAAAGTCATACATGTGTTTCTACTCTATAAATATAATCTTTTTCAATAAATTTTACACTTTAATCGATCAGATACTATTTTTCAGTGGGCTTTGCGCTTATTTTGTTATTTATTTTAGATTGTTTTATCTAAAAATCTTAAAAACTATTTAAAATGATAATAAAGGGTTTTAAGTCTTAATTAAAATTTATTAAATTCAAATGTTTATCACAGTATTATATTATATAAATTAATATTTACAATAATTATTTATTATAATTTCATTTTTTTTATTGTCTGAGTACAAAATGGTAAAAAGAAGTAATTAAATTGATTCGAAAATACCTGCTTATAGGTAAATTGCAAGTGCTTCCAAATGTGTTAAAAATTTTAACTTAAATAATGAGTATTTATAACCTTAACCTTTAAAAATGATTTTTTTTTACCACTTTACAAAATTTATGAAAAAACTACAATACAGTCTAAATTGAAACTTCCTTCGTTAAAAAGAAATATATTTATTTTACAATGTCTTCATCAAAATGATGGATTAAAAGAACTTATATTCGGAAAGCTTTAAATAGAGCTTAAAATATTAGACTACTTTTAAATGAATGTAATATGCATACCGCTTACATCATGAACAATCATTCTGATGGAGTTAGCAAAAATCGAACACAGAAAGGAGTGATTTTATTTCAAACTAATATAAAAATATCAAATCCCTTTTATGGACGAGTATTAATAATTTAGACTGTACTGTAATATATATATTTTTTTTAATAAAACAAATAAAAATGAAATTTTTTACTTACATATCACTTAAATAAATTAGATTTGTGTGACGTTTTTAGCATGACTGGCAAGAACATGGTACAAAATTTGTATCTTTTATAGGATAATTTTATTTACATTTCAAAAAAATTAGTTGCTTTGAATGTATCCCATCTTTTATTAGAATGAAGTTCTTTTACGCGGTTTACAGTAAGTGAAATGTCAGTCACGTAACGACCAAATTTTATAGGATTTGATAGATAAGACACACCTACAAAATATGCAACTCTTAAAACGAATCATTACCTATATATATCTCACTCTCTCATTTATATTATATATGGTAGCCAGTATTATAGTGTTTTTCTTTTTATTTATATAGTCTCTCGGCAAAAATACATTAATGTAATCAATAGAAAACTACATTAGAGTTGGAAAATATCGTAAAGAACTTCGTTCCTGACAAGGGTTCCCCAACCACACAATTTTTTTTATAAATATTATTATTTTTAAATTTTGTGTTTTTAGTTTTAGATTAAAATCGTATAATAAATTATGTGTGGCAATATTTGGCAAAAAATATATCAACACTAGATATTGATCACAACCAATAAAAATGTTCAATTCAAGACTTAATTACATGCAAACAATTTTTAATATACCATCTTAATTTTGATCAAAATTATGTCATTTTCTACAGTATTTAGAATTTATACAATTAATAAAAACAGAAATAATATTTGATCAATAATCAACAGTTTAATTGTAGAGCAGGTGCTGCTCTTTTCATTGATTTATTTTTGGAAGTTGATATTTCAACAGATTTGTTTTTCTTTGCAATATAAGTCGAATTTCCAAATTGTAAACAACGTTATCATAGAATGTTACCCTTTATGAAATCGAGACGAAGCATTCCAGAAAACAAATCTAAAGATAGTTTCGACGAAAACCATTAGATTCCATTAATTAAAAATACAATATTAATGATTGGTTGAGGAGTGTAATATCTTAATATAAAATTAATAATACTTTTCTGTGTAATAAAAATT
Source organism: Chrysopa pallens (assembly GCA_020423425.1). Classification (NCBI taxonomy): domain Eukaryota; kingdom Metazoa; phylum Arthropoda; class Insecta; order Neuroptera; family Chrysopidae; genus Chrysopa; species Chrysopa pallens. Next base: position 39,328,475 of record CM035594.1, read on the forward strand.
AAATGAGTATTGAAGTTGAGCAATTTTCGTTGAGCAATTATAATCCTATAGGAGATTCATGCGAAGATCTCAGCTCCAAAGTGGGATAAATAATAACTATTCATTACACACTCGGCTGACTTGTAGTTCTAAACAGTTCTTAATTATATCGGCAGTTAGAGCCTTCGTTAGCATGAATGTCCAAAATGAGCAACGATTAATATCAATATGAACTCGATAAAAGCAACATTAAATATTTATTTTTAAACTATAATTCTTCATTATGTTGTAAACTCAAAACAAAAAAGTACATCCAACTGGGGTCATTCTTACGCGTTCCTATGCGAAAGATATTATTAGAATGTTTCACCATGCAATAACTTCGATCTATTTATTAGTAATTTAAACAATTAAAAAATCGGGCCAGCCGTTTCAATGATACCTACGATTAACAACAATTAATCAGTAAAATTCTATGATTCCGTTATTTACATGGAATTTGAAAAAAAAAATATATAAACTTTTTTAAAGCTTGAGTTGAAATTTAAAAAAAAATACATTCATACAATATCTTCTTTCATATTGGCAAAATCTTCTTCGGCAATGTCTTGGTTTAATGGGGTTACCAAACCGTTATAATAGCTTTCTAATTCTTTGCTAGTCATACTGTTACGTCGTTCAACTTTTATATAATCATTTAAACGATTCTCAACACTTTTTGTCATATTTTGATCTAGCCAATGGTGCTGTTTATTCTTTGAGATCTTGTGACTTTGAGCAATTGCTGCGCGATTTGAGTATAATAATTTGTATACAACAGTAATTATAAGGATAATACCACTGAAGAATGATGCATACATTCCCATTTTTTCAACAACTGGCAAATAGTTTAAGTATAATTTGAAACGATTATTTAATGGTTCTGGCAATTCATACATATGCTGTAAAAAAATAAAAAACTTGGAGTTAAAAATTTTTAAACAATTTTATCTTATCTTAGTCTTATCACGGCTGCTGAGATTAGTTAGACTAGCTTTCATGTTTTCTATGTTTTATAGATAGTAATGATTTATTATTATTATGCAAAGCGTCTTTGTAGGAAATAAACTGTTCTAAAATGTTGTTGAGGCCTCGGAGAACAAATTTTCGATATTTAAATTAACTATTTTTTTTTTTTAAATAATTATTTTTCAAGTAAGTCTACCATATTGGATCCACTAACTTACATTTTCCAATTTACAAAGCAAAATTCTGATCAACAACTTCGAAAACCTGCTGAATCACAAATTTGATACATTTTTCCGAATTATATTCTAAGATTTAATTTATTAAAACTTTTATATGATAAAATTATATTAGATAATTATCTTTGAGCCAAGGAAGATTCATTTCTTTACTGTTAACTGCCTAGAACAGCTTAAAATAAATAAAATTCAGTCGATAGAACGCTGTGTGAAAAACTCTACTAATTATAATAATTTTAAGATATTTTGACAAAACTATAATAGCATTAAGTCAAATACTTACAATATCGAACCACAAAAGAGGTAAAACCATATTTGCAAATCGTTCAACATGAGCCATATGGGCAATTGGTCCTAATGCCATATTTATTTGGAATTTGACGGATACATTTAACGGTAATCCAGAATCCTAAAGAAGATATTTATTTTATTAGTACACACAATTTTTAAATGATTCAATAAAAAATTGAAAACTTACAGGAGAAATATGGAAGAATGTTTGATGCTTATGTTGATCTGGATGACTTCCTTCAACTGCTTCCACTAATGATGGATCACTATCCCAAAAGTGTGGATAACTTAATGCAATTGGAAAACCGTAATAGCAATCAGTTACATCTATCAATCCACGTCTGAAACAATTTCCATTCCGACAGAAACATTTATTTTCTTTTATAGTTTCACCATTATCCAGAATGTTATCTTTAAATGTATATTGCCATGATTCTAAACCGTTGATTACAGTTTTATTTTGTAATACAAGTGGTGCGGCCCGACATAAACTCTTTCGATAGAACAACAATTCATCGTCCTCTTTGATGGAACCCATAAATTTTGTACCATCTGATGCTAAATTTACATTGCTGCAATGTTCTTCGGGCCATTGTGGTAAGTTCCGTGATCCACGATATGTATCGATTAATCCAGTGTGTTTAATATTTGATTCACCTGTATAAATCGTTTCGTAATCACCTTCGAAGAAATACATCTGAAAATAATTCATTTTTATGTGTGTTACATATTGTATTATTTCATTTCTAAAATACAATCAAATGAAGTATACGGCCATAGCTATCTATAAGCCTTAGAAGTGACCAAAGATTCTGTGTTTAGGCATTTTGATTTTCTGCTTAGACATTGCTTAAGATACCTATTCAAAAATGTTTACTAGCTCTTCAGAGATTGTTGAAATGTCTAAAAGTTTACTTATTAAATTCGTGTGTCTTTTTAAATGAAGTGCAAATTTAATGCTTACCCGATCAATAAGCCCTAATTTTTCAAAGGAAATCCAATTAGGCATAACGTTATTACCAAGTGTGACCAAAGTACTTTCATAGCCAAACATAAATTCTTTTGCAGTCATTGCCACTAAAGGTTCAGTTTTGGTTTGACGAATTAGAAGATTTAAACCAAGTCTTGTAAAATACGAAGCATCGTGCATTACATGCGTTATACTCTGAAACAAAATAAAAAAAAAAACATTAATAAAAGTTTTAAATTATTAAAATATACGTTTTGTATTAAAATAAATCCAAATGATTTATAAATAGGCAATTTTTAGAAAAATTGGACAATTGGTTTGTTACTATTTCGAGTCAAATAAACTACAATTTATTCATCAATATTACAAGGGGCTGCTTTAGCCGTCTTGAATTAACCAAGTTTAGGGACTGTAAAAATAATTTCGAAAACTATCAATGGTCGTATAATCTTGTGGCCGAAATTGGTTAAAGAAATGAAATTGAATTTGATCTTTACATTGATGTGATAAGAAGAAAATGAAGGCTTACGCAATTTCTTAAAATTCCAAAAAGTATATTACTAAAATAAAAAACGATAAAAACATGTAAGTTTAAATTAAATGCTGTTAAATATCGCGTTCAAAAAATAAGATTTGGCCGACATTATAATTTGCCTAGTCATCATGCTGAGTAATTTGTAAAAACCAATGATTTTGCAAGGATTTTAATGTTGATTTATAGACTAGTCTTTTTTTTAGTTCGCACACATAAATTTTTTACATATTATTACTTAATTTATGCAAAAAAATTGTGGCTCTTTAAATACCTACCTACGTACTAAAACATATAAAATTTTATAAAAAAAAAAACAAACATTGAATACTTAAAATAATTTAAATAGTTTTTTTTTTTATTTTATTATTTTAATACATTAATTTAGGCCGAGTCCCCATAAGTATATTATGTCATTTATAAATTATACTTCAAAATATTTGTATATAATTAACTAACGGACGTCACACGGATTACAGGGATATAAAGAAACCTATGTCACCCGGGGATAGTGTACCGTCCCAATGGAGATGGAATTTTCAAATCGGTCCAGTACAAAAATACAAATATTTCCTCTGTATCCCGCGCAGCACCCCTTCCAGTGGGAATACATGGATATAAAGTAGCCTATATTATCCCAACATTGAAAAAACTTTTCAAATCGGTCCAGTAGTTATGAAGTTTCACAAAAAAAATTCCAAAAAATGGTCTGTTTTCTTCATCGTGATAAAAATCAAGCTTGTAAGAAAATCGAAAACTTTTACGTGGTCCGAAAAGAAAAACTGCCTACTTTTCATATAAAGTATACTTTTAAATGATATGATTTACTTATGGGCACCAGGACTAATTGTTGTTTATTTAAATAAAAATTTTGTATCTACAAAAATATTAAGAATTAAATAATATTATTGTACTAAAAGAATAATTAACGTAGATTCAATGAATTAATGACTAGTTTTGTGTAATAAAATAATAATAAAATAATTCATACATAATATTTAAATAATTATGTTTATTTGATGTTATTAAAGTCTTTTATAATTATAAGGTAGCTGTTATTAATTTGATTGAATTAATCATTATATCTTTATTGAAATGTTTTCATTTGCTATATGTTTAACTTTTAATTAACAACCATTTTTTTTTTCGATTTTTTTTTGTTTTACATTAATTTTGTTATATATTTTCGTAATTTTTAAAGAACAAAAATTTTTTTCCGTATTCTTCAAAATCTGAATATAATAATGATTATAAATAAACCGGAAATAGCTGACAGGAAAATGTTGAAATTCTGTATTATGCTTTAAAGTTATCTTAATTATTGTAAATAATTCAAATAAACATGCACAATGGATAATTAGAAGAATTTTAAGTATTTAAGTAGTGGAATTAGTTTAAGTTTTTTTTACGATGAACCAATGAAATAATCAAAATTTTCTATTTTGACGGTTTTTATTAATCGCTTTAAAATAGCATAAAATCAATCGTTTTTCGAAAAATATAAAAAATGTTGTACTTTTGTCTTTTTTCATACTTTTGTATGAAAATAGTGTTTTATTCTGATTTTTCAAGTTTCTGATTTCAAAATAATCAACGTTCGGTAGCGACAAAAAATCATTAAATTCATGTTTAATTTATTTAAGATAATGCAAATTTTCCCAATTTTTGTTTATTTAAAACAATTTAGTATTTACCCTGACCACCAGTTAGTTATAGCTGTTTAATGTCGGTAATTAACGTCATTAATAATAGCGAACCAGAGATGGTTATAGCTGTTCAATGTCAGCCACTAATGAGTATCTGCAATTTTTGATAAAACGAATGCATAAATGAATTAAAAAATTGAATGTTAGTTAAATGTTATGTGTATACTTCTATATGTATGTTTTTTTCATCGATGGAATTCACACACCCTTTTTTAATTATAAATCACGTATTTCTAATTTATCATTGCATGTGTTTTTTCAAATATTACAAATGTCCATTATGTGTCGACATTGAACAGCTATTATCACCTCTTGTTCCCTACTGGTAATCAAATTAATCACCAATATTGAACAGAGCAACTGGTGGTCAGGGTAAGTACTAATTTTTTGTGTGAATACATTGGACCTTATGATCTTCTACGAGTGTATTCTTTGGTAAAATATTTATGTATATGATTTTTATGAAATAATTGAATAAAAAAACCAAGAAAATCAAGAAATAAGGAAATTGATATTACTTATGGATATTTAATAACAATTGCATTCAATTATGTAATTAAGGATATGGTAATAAATTAATGTGTTAGTTTACTATAATTTAATTACAATATTGTGTCACTTTATTTTTTTCTTTTATATTGAGTTTTTAGTTCAAAATACTTAATACGCGAGAAAGAAAACACGCAAACAGATATTTGAAATATCACAAAAAAACTGAACGTGTTGCAATAATATTCTGGATAGAAACAGATTAATTCGTCTTCATTTTCAAATATTAAATTAAGCCATTTCTAAAGCTTTATCTTTAAGAGTGAATTTTTGCCTAGACCACTTTTCATCAGAAATTGTATAAAAATTTCGACCATCTTCGGATGTTTTCAATTATTTGTAAGTAGGAATATTGAAAAGTAAAATTCTTTTAAAGTAGAAATCTTAAAAAGTAAATTAAATAGTAGTAGACAAATTTGAAAATTGAGATATATTAAAATAAAAATATAAAGAAAAATTCCTATTTTTGTTATAATAAATATTAAAATTAATAAAATATTATTTTTTTAATTCTTTTAATTTATTAAATTGGGTTTAATCGCCCATATTTAAATATATAATTATTTAAATCTTTAGGGATGTGAGCATAAATAAGATGTTAGTATTTTTGCGACGTTTCAACGTTCATTGTGTCATCTTCAGACATCGTTATATGAATTCAAATAACATTCTATATTGTACTTCAATCTCAACTAACTAGTTAAAAAATATTAAAATTGATTGGTATAATTGATTTCTGTTTAATTGGTTTTAATTCAGGAAGAAATTTAAGGAAAGTTTTTTTTTTTTTAATATATTTATTATTTATAAAGGTAAATTATAATGATATAAAAAATTTCTATCATATAGATAGGATATATGATTTATTATTTTATTATTGTCAATTACTTATGTAATAAGTTGTAAACACACAATAGGTACAATATAACCATTTATGAAACAATATATACGTCTAATAAGTAGCTAATATTAAATTGTCATAACGACATTAAGTTTCTATTTTTTTAAATTTTAAATATCTAGTAGATACTAATAACTAATATGTAAACATTATCTATTTTTATTTTTTTTTAAATAACGATAATCAGAGTTGGAAAAATGTATTTGATGAAATTTAATTGTTACCGGAAAAATTTATATTTAATTTTACAGTAATCGAAGTTGCACATTTCTTACATAAAGAAGTGTGCTTTATATAAGCAGCCCAATCCATGAAGTTCTTAAAAATGATGATTTTTAATGAATTATCTACATAATTTTATTTAAATGTCTATATTAATATTCCCTAAATACCAAATTTTTATTAAAGGACTATAATAATGTAGTTTTGATTGTAATTTAATGAACTTAAAAAAATTGGAAAATTTTAAAAATTAACAAATAAAAAATTCATATTTTTCCAATAGCAATATAACCAATCAACAACAATATTTTTTTGGAATCAAATTCATTTTACCACTTTTATTTCATATAAATAATAGTATTTTGCATTAAAGAACGATTTATGGGGTAAATATTTTTATTTTATTTTTCATTAAAAATTCCACATGGAATTACACCTGCAAAAACATAAATGCGAAAACAAGGTCAAATTTTTGTGCAAAAATCTCTACGTGTAAAAGAAATGCAGGAAACCGTTTTAAAATTTTCACGTTTAAAATGATCAAGAGTCAATACGCAAAAAAGTTTATTATTATTTTAATCGATTATTATTTCATTAAATCAAATTTATTTTTATTTTGCTAAAGTTGAGAATAACATTTTAAAAAAACCTTTTTCTTTGGCTTTTTAAATGATTATTTATGTCTATTTAAAAAACCGAGAACAGGTTAATAGGTCCCTAGAAAATCTAAGAAATGACGCACATACCATCGCTAATGGTATGTTTTTAGGTATCTGGAAAAGTGGCCACCATATTCATAGCATTATCTCGTTTTTATCGTCAATTAAAAAGTAAACAACTTTGGTTTAAAAAAATGAAAATTGTGAGTTTAAAGCGGTGTTTAACCATTTTTAATTAAAAGGTTTAAGAGTTTGCTCGAAAGCTAAACTGTTCGTATAAAAATTAAATTTATACGAACGAGTTTATATCGTTAGAAACGCTTTCGATCATCAAATTATTTAAATTTTGATTTTTCAGCTTATACATTATGTTGTTTAATACACAAACAAAAAAAAAATTTTTTTTAAATTTAAAAATGAATCTTGAATAATATTTACATTATTAAACTGTCTACTATTTGTTTGGTAATTAATTAAAATCTACAATTCTATTTGCAAACAATCTAATCATAAATTATTTGAATTGAACTGCGACTTCTTACTTATTGGTTATTAAATATAGTGTAAAGCATATTCTAGTGAATTTGTAATATTAAAATCAAGGTTCATATGCATATTACATATTAGTTACATTTAATAAGTTACAGAATATCAAATCATAAAATGTATTGCATATTTATCAAAATCAATATTTGAAAATCCTAAATATTATTTTACAATATCATGAATAATGTAATATAAAAATAGTTTGGTAACGTTGTAAAATTTATTTCTTTGATGTCATTACACTTCCACTGTCCACTGCCTTTTATTTCTATGTTAAAATAAAATTTAAGAAAAATCTTTTTTATTTTAAATTTCGAATACTATAAAAGTTTGTAATTAAAAAAAAAAGAAATACTTGTGAGTTTTATTTTGAAATGTTTAAATGTATCACTTATAGATGTCTAAGGGTTATTAAGACTTTGTATTCTTGAAAATAGGACACTATTTCCTTGAATAAAAAAAAATATATATATATATATATATATATATATATATATATATATATATATATATATATATATATATATATATATACATAAAATAAAATAATAATAAAATCAAGAATTTTGATGATTTTTTTGTCATGTTTTATTTAGTCTATTTCATATATTATAATTATAAACAATTTAAAATTTAAATATTAACATTCACACTATTTTTGCAAACTTAAGTTATTCAAAAATAAATATTATTGTTTCAGGAAAGGGCTTAGAAGCTTCCTTTTAGTGTTAAGAGCAATGACCCACATGTGCTATTGACATAAAGGAGTGTGCTTTTAAAAAGCTGTTGACTTAAATTATATGTAATATGCATTGTATTTCTTCAAATAACTCAAATAATACTTATCCAAATATTTTGAAATTTAGTATGGATAATATTGACATCAAATCGGAGAGCTTATCGGCGAGTTTTTCTCGAATAATTAGGTATTTGGGTACGAAAATTGAAAGATATTTACATAATGGAGGATGCTCTTAATTTTTTATAAGCAATAGAAAATTCTGGAATCTAAATAAAAATTTTATTACATAAATCAATTTAATTAGCTACATTCTTTACAATTTAAGATAATGTTTATATTGATTTAGAAGTAAAAGTCATATTTACATTTTAGTAAAAGTGTTTAATAAATATTTAACTCTTAGCTTATACGATTCAGCATAATAATATTATCAATGGTCTTATTGTTTATCTAGAAGCTTCTTTAGATTGGAAAATTAATATGAATAATTATTAAACAGGAATATGGGATATCGCAATGTCGTTCATTACTTTATGCTAGTTGTTCGAAGATTGCACGACCAGAATTTTATAAATGTATTAATAGTATCACGTTTACCTATTTAAAATAATTAAAAACATTCATTTTAAACGAAAAAGTTATAAAATACACCATAAAATTAGTGGATTTTTAAATTTTAGTAAGCGTGGAAGATTTAGGTCGTCGCGTTTTTTGTCGATTCCAGAAGTATACCTAGCCTACTGATGTTATATATCAACATATAATTATTAACGAATAAACTTAAAAACTACTGGACCGATTTGAAAAATTATTTCATCGTTTTCACGGGAATGGGAACTATGCGGGTAAAACCGCGTGACGCCCTCTAGTTATAATATAAAATTGTATTATTTTTATTTTCGTTATTTTAGGATCATTTGGTTTTTGTGTCCGATATTGGAAATTAAACCAAACTTACCTATCTAGATAGAAATGTCTCTATTACCCCGTATTATTCTTAAAAAAAAGCTATGTTCAAATTAAATGTTTATCGAAATATATGCATTTCTGGTCGGCTGATTATGGAATTTACCACTTTAATATATAAATCTAACAATTCAATTCAATGAAGTTGATCATATAAAACAGGTATTTTTTGTTGTTGTTGTGCATTTTATTGGTAACATTTACAATAACGTTGAATTTCTTTTACATATTTTATTGTGTATGGTATAAAATTACACGCAAGTGAATATTCTAGAAGTAAAAATAGTAATGGCAAGGACAGCTTCTTCAATGTGTCAGTAAAACTAAAAGTATGTAATACTATTAGACCAGGGTCGATAATTTCTGAAACCAAAAAAAAATTATAGTAGATGAAGTTGATTGGAAATGGAAAAAAATATACCAAAAATGAAAGAAAATATAATTTACGGGCGACCTGTGGTCGGAAAGTGGATGGAGATGATTTTTTAAGCGGAAAACACGGTTTATCTCTATTTCAGGCATAACTGCAAGTCCTATTGACAAAGAAGGTAATAAAAAGATCTACAATTTTTTCATTTACACTTTTTTCACGTAAACTCAAAATTTATGTGAAAAATTAAAATAACCAAGTTTTTTTTCACGAAATTTGGTGACTTCCCTTTTATGTTCCAAATACGCTGTAATTTTATTATATTTAAAATATTTATTTTTCATATTATTTTGAATAAAAATCGAAAAAGCACCCTAATTTTTTAAAATTGTAAATACAAAAGTTTTTTAATTACCTACAACTTTGCCATTTAATTTTTTTTCGTAAGACTTTTTCATAAGAAGCCGGAAATCAAGATAAACCGTATTTTACCCTTAAAAACTCACCCCTTACCACTTACCTTTAAGGTTGGGAATTATTTTCCTTTCATTTTTGTTATATTCTCTTCTGTTTCCAATGCCTTTCATACTACCATTATTTTTTTTTCTCGATTTACCATTTTTAAAGACATTTACCCTGGTCTATATGTACTATTAATGTAGGTACTTATACTATTAATGTAGGTACTTATACTAACTAACAGATCAACACCGTGAAAGTACAAGTACATTTTTCATTTGTTTATATTATATAATTATTTACTATTCAATACCTATGTAGAATAATCATCAGATTTGTGGTTAACATATTATGTGGTTCATAGAATTTATGTTAATACCATTGTGGTAATTTTATTTTGTATATTTATACATAATTATTAACGTATGTGGTTTTATGATCAATCGACCCCCCCTCTCTACTACCTTTATTCTACACTTTTGATTTCAAATTAAATCCGATATCGACATTTCATCTTAAAGCATCCTCTTTGTAATGTAATACTGAATGAATCTTTAGGCGGTAATGGTTATTCGATGACAAATCATATTTCAATGAGTTTTAGACAATTTTTGAATCTCATACACATAAACCTTAAACATTTTTTCTCAAATTTTCGTTCTTAAAAAATTATGAATCAAATGATACATAAGTTTGTGAATGGTATTCAGCATTTTTTTGATATTTATTTACAAAAAATGAATAATTATTTATATTTGAAATTAAATCTAATTACTAATCTAATTTTTTCCATTATTCTTACAATTTTTACATTCAAACAATTAAACAAGTAAATATATTTTCTAAAATGCGAATATTTTAATGAATATATTAGCCATACGTGGCGCATTAATCAGTTACATTGTACATACTTGCGATAGGGCAATGGTATTAGTAGTATTAGAAAGAAAATCAAAATACTATTGTTCGATCGCTCAAAGAATCCTAGATAATTTTATTTTTATTTGTTGAATTCTATGAGGATTTATTATGGTTAGTTAGTAAATAAAGGTTTAATCAATATAAGGCAACTGTGAAAAAGGTACTATTTTATTTTCTGAATACATAGCAGTTTTTAGCTAGTTCTAATTATTGTGTTTTTATTATTAATTGCGGATGTTCTTTAAACAATTGCTCTCCTGAGAACAGGGTGCACTTCTGAACATCGCTCAATATGCACATAATATTTTACTTAATCAAGTCATAATTCGAAATAACTTTGTAATTACTACAACCAAAAAATTAAAAACAAACAAAAAATTTAATTTAAAGAATAAATACCATTAAAAATTACTATTGAATAAACAAATTACTAAAGAATTAACATTATTATTTTTTTTATTAATTAATTAAATTCAGCCTTGGTTTAATATGTTACATAAAATATCCAATTTACGCTTAGTAGAAAAAAAAAGAAGCCCATTGTTTAAATATATTTAGGAATACAATGAAAATTAATATACAGCATATCTTAATTTTAAGTACTCTTAAATGCAGATTCTGGAGAATGCACGGACAAATTTAGAAATAAATTAAAACATCTTGAACAGGAAGAGGTCAAAAAGTGTCCGTAACCATAATAATTTATTGTTGATATCCAAATATATATAACATAATACTACTCTAACTAGCTGGTATTAAAAATTGGTGCTATAAAATTAAATTGGGTGCGCAAATTTTTTGTTGAAAGAAAATTGAATCATTATGTTGCACTGTTGTCGTGAAATCATGCTGGCAGAGAAATGTGAAAAACTAACTTTTATAACAGTCTGAAAATAGTGAGAAGAATGCCAAAAGAAATATTTTCTTTAAAAATTCTATAAACAAAAATTTTATGATCACTCTAAAAAAGACCTTCAACAAAGGGTAGTTTTATAACACCTTGATATTTTATAAGGAAATACTAATATGAAATAATATTCCTTTTAAGTATTTAAATTAAACGATAATAATAAAAAGTTAATTTGAAATTGAAAAATTATAAATCCCATTATAAATATATAAAAAAAAAAAAAAAATTGTAAAATTCCATAATAAACATATCTGTAATATTCAAGTTTTTTAATGAATTATTCGCTTTAATTATTATTTGAAAATTAATTTGATAATAATTATTCTATACCTAATACTTATTAATTACAATATAAATCAAATTCTCCATAATTTCATTTCGTTTAATATCAATATTTAAAAGCAATAATACACGTGTAGTATAGCGAATGGAACTGTTTTAAGAATACCTTGTTTATTTAGGATCCGGATGTTGCTGAACCAATTATTGGTTCAAATTTTTTAGGACACCACTCTGCTTTCGATTCGCTTTTTCGAACTTAAATCGTTTAGAGAACGAAAATGAAGAATTATTCAAAAATGAGTTTAATATTTATTGAAAATGCTTTATGCCTGGTTTATCTTCAACGAATGAGTTGAAATCTATGTGTGAGACGTACATTTCAATATTATAAAATATTTCTCTATACGATTAAGCTGACGAAGCTTATTTCATTTTTTTTTCGATTTTCTGTTGAAGATTTTCCCTCTCAATATCCAGAATAGTCAATTTCAACAATCATACATCTACGTACAAAATGTCATCAAAATCGGATGAACCATTGAGACACATCCGCAAGTGAGTGGAAAAAAAAAACTATTCATTTCTGAGTGACTGCACTTCTGACAAGCTGTTGACTTTAATTTGTTATAATCTAATTTGAGAAAGAAATCCACTTATGATATTTCTCGTAGACGAAAATGCCGTTGAGCTAATTATTATGAATTTCTATAGAATTATCAATGACATCATACATGCTAACGGATACCCACATTTAATATAATTAATATCCGTGTGAATGTTTTATATTATAAAAATTTTAATATTGACAATTAAAAAAAATATCAATAAATGGTGTATGGGCAGTGACATTTTCATAATGAATATCAAGTTATGGAAATTTGTTTTGCGTGATTTATATTAAAAATATACATAAGTGTAGTTTGTGAATTTTATAATAAATAATAAATCATTTTAAAACAGGTGCTATCATCTCTAAAGCAGTAATGGTCATACTAATAAGATACCGGACTAAATCTAAATGTGCTAATATTTTATCAAATGTGCCACATACATCAAACTAGAATCAATATTATTACAAAACCTGCAAATTAAATTAAAATTGATTCAAAAATAAAGCAGAGCTAGCAAAAATTATTTTTTGAAAACAATCTTTAACATGTAATTTATTTGGTGATGTTTGTTTCTTCATTGTTTAATTAAAAATTTTGAATGTCTACAACTTGCTTATTTTTAAAGATTTAAAAAATAATAATTTCAGATCTATGTTCTTGAAGTAAAAACGCTTCAATTAAAGTAATTAAAAAAAATTAGTACGGTTTCTTGCGAAAATCTGGGCGGTAGATTTTTAGGAGGCCCTTATATCTTTGTGAAAAGTAATCAAGTTGATAATATTTCTGATGATTTTATTACTGATATAAGTTTTTTTTCTTCAATAAATCTATAACAGTATTGTAGACGTTCAAAATTAATAGAGAACTTAAGTTATAAAATAAGTAAGCTACGAACCATTCACACTTATCTTGCCTAATTACATTGTATAGCATAAAATGTTTAATTTAAATATTTATTTAATAAGTATATTTACGATAAAAATATGTAAAATAATTACTACGTTTTAAGATAGTTGTAATTGTAAATTTTTGTATACTCATAAAGGGTATTAAGATACAATTACCATTAAAGTTTGAAGTCGATTGATCGCCTTAAATTCCAGTTATTTATAATCAAAATACGGATAATTTATGTTGTGAACATTCAGTAGTTGGCGTTTTAAGTAACGTTCGCGATTATTCGCAAAATTTTTAAAAAACTAATAGAATATTAATTAATTATTTTTGAATATAAAAAAAATTTTACTGTTTTTTTATTTAAGATATATATAGTAACTGAAAGTTAAACAATACGTTAAAAAATATATGTGTATACATATATATGATTAGTATAGTAGTGTGCGGCTACCCATTATGACTTAATTGACTACGAGCTTACTACCAGCTCTTACCGTACATGTGATGTATAACATTTTTACAATGTTGTAACAGAACAACTACCTTAAATAATTTGTTTAAATAATTAATAATATATCAAGTTATTTAAATTTTGCAGTGTAGTTTACAGATTTTGTAACTATGTAAGCTTTAATAAAAACATTATTATTTTCTTTGTAAATCATATGCTTTATATGTATATAAATAAAACATGTATTTTTGATTTAAATACTTACCTTCTTTTTTTTTTAATAAAATTTGCATTTTTAAACTCGACATATATAGAATATTATCAGATATAACGTATTATTATATAAAATTATTGACTGCAGCAACAACATTTTGGTATAGGTATTCGAAGACTTTATTTCGGCTTATTTGACCGTCTCTAGAGGTCTCATTTTTTATATAAATTTCATTGAAGAACGCAAACGAATTGTTTCAAGTTATGTGTAAAATTGTACAAGTTACAGATAGATAAAAACTTGTAATCATTATTTTTTTTTGCTATCTAATGAAAAAATACAATTAATTAAAATAATATTTTTTAGAAAACACAATGGAAATGAAACATTAATATGAAAATCGTATAAACCGGCGAATATAATAAATATATTTCTAGAAACACCAAAAAAAAAAATAATTATTACCTATTATTATTATTATTAGCAATATTACTAAATAATTTATATCTAGGTTTATTATTCATAAAATATAGATAATTATGAATAAATAAATTTTAATTAAATTTTATTGAAAATATCATTTTATAACATTTAATGAAATTATATCATTTTGTAATGTGGTTGGTTCGTTTTCTTAAAATCATACATTTTATTATAATCAATTAACTATTGTTCAATCAAAAATTTGTTTATTTTATATATTTAAAATAATTTTATTTATAAAACAAAACCAAGCTTTTTGTAGAAATACGTCATACAAAGTATATCATGGAATTAAATGATTATTTGAAAACATGTGGAAAAACATGGTTGGGTTCGCACGTGCTAATTTTAGGAGAAAAAACATTTTAATGTTTTAACGTTTAAACAAACAAAATAATATTTAAATGATTGTATTATAATAATTAAATTTAATTGGATTTTCAAACATACAATTCGATTTTTTGTAGTTCTAATCAAACGGTAGTTACGCTTTTCATTATAAAAAAAACCAAATAAACCCAAAATATTCGAATTTTTTCTGAAACGGTCGAGTTTAGATACATGATATTCAACGTTGTAATTGAGATGTAGAAACCAAACTATATATAGGGTTTGGCCATATCGATCCTTCTTTAAAAAATCTTTTTTGCATTTAAATTGCAATATTTTCAAAATCAAGAATCCTAAACTGCTAAAAATTTTTAAGCATATTGCCAGTACTTAAATATAGTAAATTTTAGGGCAAGGTTTAATTTGAGCTCTCGTGGTAAATCCATCAGTTTTTGTGCTGAATTTAATAAACGGGCAACTTTATTTTCATAAAAGCTTCGTGAAACTAATTTAAATTTTGTTTTATATCAAATGTTTTTTAAAATAATTTAAAAAAAAAAATGTACAGTATATTTTTACAAAAAATTAAATTTTTTCTAGTTATTTGACATTAATTATTCCTATTGTTGTTGTCGATGTAAACACAGTTATCTGCAACTAGCTGTACATCTTAACAAATATCTTTCTAGGAAGAGCACCAAACAATTTTTGTTTCTTGTGGTCTTTTGTACTTACTATTAAATTTTCAAATCAATTCGAACTATTCGAAAAAATTAAATGGGTAAAACGGTCATTAATTGGACGGAGATTATTTGGTGATTCTTTCTTCTAAATTCTATCTCACATGAAAATAACCGTATTTCAAGTCATATGTGATAGTAATGCGTTTACTTACATGCTTTATCTAGTAAAATGCGATTCATATTGATTAAAATGATTTTAATCAACAGAATATTATAACAATTATTATTATCTGTTATCAGTTACATTATCTTACTGATTAAAAAAGATTAAATTCAACAAAACAGCATCGGTAAATGAATAAAAACAATTTAAATAAAAACAATATAAATTAATATAGATGATTAATAATAAATTATTTTTATTTTTATATGATAAACTTATAAAAAAATCAGGAAATTTAATTTGGTAGAATGTAGTAAAATATTTAAAAAAAGAAATCTTTCCATATAACCTTGACGTGTGAAATATGTAAAAATAAAAAGATTACATATCGTTATGATAGATAACTCTCATTCAATATTATAATTAAAATTTTTAATCGTATAAAAATAATATTCAAATTAGCTTAATAGTGGAGTAGTAGTCAGGTAGAGTCAGTTGGTGAACTTTTAAAACACTAACATTAATAATATATATATTTATTATTTAGTTAGGTACCTACTTCTATGTCTAAATACCTGTAGCTGATTAAATTTAAGAGTAAGTATATTTATTTTAGTATAAAGTTTGTAACACTGGAAAGTATTGAAGCCACAGATTATATTTCTGCATGTCTGTCTGAGTGTCTGATAACTCAAGATAACTCCAAAAAAACGAAAAGACATAGGGATCTGAAATTAAGTTCGTGCATGAGTAAAATCAGTCCATTGGGTCTAATGTATCCATTACCCAATTTTTAAATCATACAAGATAGAAGAAAAATCAAATACAAAAAATATTTTCATATTCATGGTAGAGAGCTTTAATTTGTGGTATTCCATTATATTAATAATGTTGTGTGAATAAATAAATTCATACAATTTAATTTTTTTTTGCTAAACCACTTTATTAAAACAAAGTGGTTTAGCAAAAAAAATTAAATTGTATGAATTTATTTATTCACACAACATTATTAATACAAAAAATATTTGTAGTTTTATAACGAACAAATTTTGTTTGAAATACCTTTTCGTAAAAAGTTTGGATTCGCCACAATTTCTGTTGGAGCTAATAAGCACATACATTTGTAATATATATATAGTATTATTATATTATGTGTATTTATAATTGTATGGACTGGATGTTTAATCATTGATACTGAACCATATGTAGAGTATTTAAACTATTAATACTGTTATTTGGTATTTTCATTTGTTAATGGTTATAGGTAATTGAATTTCCTAATTTTTACGCTAGCTCACGTAATAATAGTGCAATTAGTTTGTGTTTTTGATAGAATGATGATGTTGCATTAAAATGGGTTTAATCCTATAATCACATTAATCCCATTTTTTCAAGTTTGTATCATAACTTGTTGAGTTTTAAACCTGGACCCAGCTTTATAGATTGCTGATACAATTCATTATGAAGTCCGGACTTTATATACACTTACCAGGATTTATACCACAAGAAAATCAATCTTGTATTATGAAAATGGATTTTCAACAACACCCTGTCGTAATTTCGTATTCATATATAGAGGTTATCTGAGTATTTACTAAAATGATAAAAAATTGTAAATAAATTCAAACATAATTAATACCTTTTTGCCAATGACTTAATAGTGTACATTATTACTTAAAAAAAATGTACAGGAACTTTTTTTCTTGAATACCTATGAATTTATTAATAATAACATTGCAAAAATCTAAGGCCAACTATGTAATTATAATTATATATTGGTGCTGTTTTTTTGGTAATACTGATCCTACACCAAAAATACTCATATATAATAATATGTCCACATCATCCCATAAAAAATTTGTATATACGGAAACTTTTTTGCATATCCTGGCAAAATATGTTTTTTTTTCATACCCTATGTAGAATATTATAATTTTTATAAATACATACATAAAAATATTTACAAATGTGTTGCCTAACATATAAACATCGTATCTTTATCAATGTAAATATTTTTATGTATACTTAAATCAATTTGTTAGGTAGTGTTGAGTTGTTTATCAGAATTAATATTGATTATCTATTTAAGGCATTAATTTTAAACTGGAAAAATTAAAAAACACACCATAAAATTAGTTTATTTTATATATTTTATGTAAGCGTGCAAGATTCAGATTGTCGCGTTTTTTGTTTATTTGAGTATATGTATGTATAAAAATTGTAGTATTCTATATAGGTGTGTTTTAACATTGTGTTCCGCATGTCAAGAGATGCAAAAAATGATCTTCTTGAGAACTACTGACGTATTCCACAATCACTGCAGTTGTTGGCCAGTCTGTGTTTATAATACCATCAATTGAATTTACCTCAACATAATTTTCGACGGAGGATGTAAAATACTTCAAAATATAATCAAAATTATATCAAAATAAAAATACTGGAATTAAACCATATAAATTGGTTTATTTTATAAGAAATATGATGTGTATTAATTTTACCAGCAAAATACAATTTTAACTCACGCGAAGTTAATAGTACTCGGCTGTGGTTTACCTAAACACTCGTGGCGGCCGACTCTTACAATCTAAAGCTAAAATGGAGGTGTCCATTTTAACACACATTCCAATTGTATTTAACTGCAATTCTATAAAACATACGTAGTACTACGACCTATTTTATTGATATTGATACAATTTGCATGTGCTTAAATTATTACATACATAAAAAATAAATATGGATGAACTTTGATACTCTGTTTTCATTAAGAAAAACAATTTTCACGGCAATATCAATATGACAGAAACTAATAATATTTTTATAATTTATTAAGTATTAAATTACAGAAATCGAGTTTTTTTTTTTTTGCTTACTCAGCAGTACAACTTTTGAATGCAAAATAAATTCTATTTATCACATATGATAAATTAATTGCGTTAATTATGTTAAATTAAATACTTGTTAAATAAAAATTTAACAGGATGTACTAATGACTGGAAATTCTAAGAATGTTGGATTTTTTTGAATGTTGAATGTCATTTTTAAGTACTGTTATCCAGTTTGACCCATTTCCTATTTTATAGATGAATATTAAACTTTCATCTTAAAAAAATTTAAAAATTCTAAATTTTTAGAATCAAACAAAAAGTTTTCTAAATATTTCGACGAACGGATCAGATATACATTTAAATGAAAAAAAAAGAGAATACGGTACAAATTCTGTATCTTCGGTACGAGATTATATATAGTATAGATTGAGTATATTAGGAGGAGACCCGCAAACGAGTTCTTTGTAACAAGGCATTTTGGTTCTATGTACTCTCTTTTAGAACACCCGAATACAATGATGCCTTCTAGCAAAAGATCACAATGCAAAGACAGTGTGATCGACCAACAGCCCCCTTTTTTTAATAATAATTGATAAAACTGCCGCTGCCTGGATTCGAACCCGCAACCGTCAATCTAAGCAGTTAAATGTGTGAAGGTTACAAGACTTGATAAATGAAGTATTTGTAAAATTCAACAACTTTCCTAATATTTATTAATATTTTAAAAATATCCGTTCAGGTTTGCGCGTCTGAATAATTTTGGTAGACAGGCAGACACGAAATAAAAATTGTTTTAAGTAACAAAACTTGAATATGCTTGAAATGTCTTTTAAAGATATTTATTTTTTACAAAAGCAACCACAATGTTTTTGATATTGATAGATATAACTCGGAAGTTGTATACATAAACAAGTTTGGCGAGCATTGTATCCAAAAATAATTGAATAAATCACAGTGATTTAAATAGCGAAATAATTTGTCTTTGTTAATTTTATTAACTGCAAATACATGCGATATAAATTATTGTTTTAATACTTAGCCCAGTCTGAGACAGCGGCGGCATACTTACAAATTTTTACAAGAGAAAAAATAATTTTGTATACTAGAAGATCTTGACTAATCTTTACTTAAAAGAAATGGTCTTATAACCATTTCGAAAATTGAAAATTGGGAGTCGCGAAAACTATTTTTTTGCAATTTTTTAAAAGGTGTTTCGTTTTGACACTCCCCTGCCTAAATCTTGATCTAGATGTCATTTCCTTATGCTGCCTCTTAAGTGGGCTTTTATTGAGACTTCTACAAGTTTTATTAATAAAGGCAATCTATATAATATAATTGTATTTTTTTCTATTTTCGCGCATAAATAACTCAAAATTTAATTAAACAAATATTATGAAATTTGGTAGCACAAGTTTGACATGAAAATTGAGGGTATGTCAAAGAGGTTTTTTTTTGCAAAAAAACGGAAAGTAAACACCAAAATTTTATTTTATATTTAGAAAAAGTAAAGGTATCTATTAAAAACACATATCCACTTAATGTTACATTAATGGACATTAATAATCCGTATGATATACACGATTATTGCTGGTCTCACTTTATTTACGCCAATAATACAGTGTAAGTTTCCTTAACAAGTATATAATTAATTTCGACCAGGCAATAACAATTTATTATAAAATAAATACAATGACATTGCCTTAAATGTAATATTGGCGTAATTGTTTTATTGTAAAGTGTAAATAATCAATTTTGTTTTATGTTACATGTTAATTATTTTTGTTGTTATTGTTTTATAAAAAATCAAAACTATAATACAAAAAACGAAGGGGGTTAAATTAACCTTGAATAAAATAACTTTGTGGATTAATTAACATAAAGCTGGTAAAACCAAAAAGAAAAAATAGTTTTGTTTTTAATTTATTTACGAATGCTGTGTAACTTGTAACAGATCTAATCTACATATAAGATTAATCTACGTGTAGCAATATATTATTAATAGATTTAGTAAAATGTACAGAAAGATTATAAAATAATGATGCTGATTGAATTCATTATCAACCGAAACCAGTTTTATTTTGATATATAGATTATGTATTGGATTTCAATCAATGGAAATCGTCCATTACTTCTTCTATTTATATATCTGATTGATTGATTTTTTTCTCTCAATAATTTGCTGAATTAAGAAGATTTAAAAAATTCTTTTGGCGAATCAAAGTTCATGGTGAATTTGTTTATAATTTTATAAAAAATAAGTTAAATTTAGGTGGGTGTTTTAAGTATGTGGACTTTGGAGAAATACATAAGAACTCCAGATATCGAAAAACACTGTTTTTTTTTGTTTAAATATTTATAAGTCTTTTGCGATTATTATGTAAAACAAGTGACTATAAACAATTAACAGTGTTAATTTTTTAATTACCCGACATTTGATATTTTTTCTATCCAGGTAGTTTTTAGTTATAATATAATTATGTAAGTGCTAATTAACTGAATTCGTGCGTGAATTGTGGCGTTTATAAACTGCTACAAAAACGCAATAAATAAAAATTTTTCTTGTATTTGAACCACCCTTTAAAATTTTTTTTGTATCTTTTATGGATCATGGATCCATGGTACCAAATTGACACACTTTGTACATTCGTACTTAAAATTGGTAAATATTTTCTTATAAACTCTAAACTAAACTTTATACACCTTAATAAATATAAATATATGCTAAACCTGCCTAAAATATATAATAATTGGTAATTATTATTATTACGAAATATACTTATTACAAAATCATATTGGAAAAAATGGTGATTGTTTCACCGGAAACTACAAATATATAAGACTATTTTTCCAAACCATCCAAAAAGTGTAGACAAAATTTTTGATTATTTAAAATTTATTATTTAAAATATACTTTTCGAACTTACTTAAAAAACAAATTTTGGGTATGAGATTTTTCGAGATTCCTGAGATGCTCAGGTAGAGAACTAAAACAAAGTGCAAGAAAGTGCAAGAATACAATAAATTATTGTCATATCCACTCTATTTTAGGCATAAATATTATCTTTAGCAAACAGCAAATTTAGATATCGTATTTTTACATGAAATACATACTCCATAAAAATCCCCCAACGAACCAGTTTAAGATACATAAAAGTACCTAGATAACTCTAAATCGAATGGGCAAGTCTGAGATGATGAAACCGTCAAAGAGCCGATATTATAAATAAGTAATATTTTAATCTGTATGTGTATCTGATTACTTGCATTCAAGAATGTGGATTTATGGCAACCAGCCAATTACGGGCATTCGTGAATACTTACGGACCCATGGAATGTCGGAATCAATCAAGACCAGTATCTGAGTTAACCAATGCATTCTAAGATTACCCGCAGTATTGAAACTCAAATAATTAATAAGTTAACACTGATTTTGTAATCTATTTAAAAGTTTAAGACGTTTAGCTCCCTCTTTGAGATGAAATTTTAACAAAAAATTTATCTTAAAAATCCAACATAGTATTTTGTATTGATAATCTGCATTAATTTTGTGTAGACCGTACACTTAAATTATGTTGATTTAAACATACAATTTTTTACTGTATACTTCTTTATTAAACTAAATACAACCTTCTTATATATTTAATACATATTCAAATTTTGTGAACGGTATTGGACCCTGAATAAAACGTGTCTATTATCCATATCGCTAATAGAAGATGTAATAATTATTGAATATCAAGTACCATGTACCAATAAAATCTACCAAGGTAACACACAACCAAAGTATATTCACCTGTTAATAATACAAATATAAGCGCAACCCCAAATAGATAATATGGCAATGCAGTAACATCACATAGGTTTTATAAACTATTACCTTGTTTATTGCAAAACCTGTTTTGATTTTTGTTTTGTTTTTTTGTTTATCTTTCGAAAAATTGCATTTTGTCTGCAAATGATTATTTAATTTATTTATATATTATATTCAATTATAAAATTCATTTTTACAGTCGCATTTTTATATCAATGGAATGGAATTATTTTTGTTGTTGCTATAACTTGATTTGAAGTAAGCTTCATTATCAGCTCATTGTATAATTTGAAGTTAAACGTCGTTAGGCGCGTTATAAATGATGAGAGTGAATTTTTTAGACTGGCGCGCTTCATTGTCACACAAAATTTACAGGTTCAAGGTTCAAAGACAATATTAAATTAAGAAAATAATAAATATTTTAAAAATGAATAATGTAAGAAAATATATATTTATTTATTTAATTTTTCAAATTTAAACTGGGCTTTATTGACTGTGTTGACCATCCTTTTATTATTTTATTGTAATTAATTATTTGCATGTAATTAAAAATTGTTTTTTAATGATGTCAAAGAAATTTAACTTCTGACAAGCGTACATAAGTAAACAAACCTTTTTTTTTTTAATTTAGAAGCTGTATTTTAGCTTTTGCAAGCTGCTTTTTGACTTATACACTCTATGTATAAAAAAACATCCAATTTACGCCGATTATATTTTGTTCATTTATAAATTAAAAAAGCGAGCTCATTAATGTAAGATTATATTTGTTTTATAGATAATAAATAACATAGGAAATTTTTGGTGGAAAAAACATTTTAGTCTGTGCGAAAAAACGTGATTAAAACTGATATTTACATAAATGTATATATAGATACACAAATTTTGAATTATAAAGCCAATTTTTTTTAAAAAATATTTTAATTAATAAAAAATCTTGATAAACAGTCTTGATAGGGCGATTAACAAATCGAATTTAAATATAAGCAAAAGTGGATTCTTATTGATTTATGTTCCTTTTTTTATTTATTTATAAATATCCTTTTGTTTTATGAGAAATTCTTTAAAGTTAATAAAAATTTTAAAACATATTTTTAGGAAGTATGCTAAATTTTCTTAATTTGACAAATAAGAATGCATGTTCATTTAAGGTCCGATACTTGGCCTTGCATCATAAAAACAAAACCAAGACCAAGATTACCTAAACATCAGCAAGACCAAGGACAAAAGCGAACATGCGAGACCCAGTAAGTGGAAAATATATGTAGAAACTTTAATATGTTATTTTCGTGGAACCGTGGACCAAGACTGAATATGCTACACCAAGACCAATATCAAGACTGTCTCAGTGTTACTGAACAACGTGTCAAAGCGATATTATTTTCAAAAATATTACATACTGATTGTTTTTAATAAAAATTTGATTACATTTCATTAAACTATTTTCAAAAGTAATTACACATGGATTGGGTTTAATAGAAATTTAATAACATTACACGAATAAAATAAATTTTCAAGCATATCTAATTATTTTTTTAATTAAGATGTATCTGAATTTGAATCAATTAAAAACATTCGTCTTTCAGAATGACGTTTGGAATTACGTTCAAATTTATACATATTATTAAATAATTCTAAAAATATTTCCATACAAGAAATTTGAAAAAAGTTTCGACATCAGTAGTAACTGCGTAAAATAAAATATTTTCATCTTAAATGATCAAACTGTAAACAGATTTAGATTAAATCCAAAACAAAATGTTTTCAGGTAAATAGATGCCATTAACAAATACTGACATACAACTAATCTTAAATAAAATGTTTTATTAAATTCAAGATGACGTAATTTAACATATGACATAAAATAATGTCAAATTCAATTAGCAAACTTTCATACTTAAACAGCGTAGTACAAATTATCATTCATGATATTTTAATAAATTATTATTAATCACTTTGCATTCATTTATAGATGATTGGTTGGTTAATGCATGTTATGATAATAATAAATGATTTTCATAACTAATGCAATTATTAGTTTATTTTGAGTATGAAAATCATTAAAATCACTTACAGTGAAAAAAATTACATGTTCTAATTTTTCTACTTTAATTTCCTTAATAGTTCCATTCATTGTCAATTTTCTTATCATAGTCATCACGGTGAAGGAAAAAATGTCTACGAGAAAATTCTTAATTAATTAGCCGATATAAGAGTAATAGTATATTTTATTATTTGCAAATTTGCTCTTTTTATTACTTCAACTGAATCAGCTTTTCATATTAAACATTTAAAAATAAGCAAGGTATGGACATTTTACATTACTAATTAAACAAGGATGGAAATATATGCATTATGACGTCATTTCCCCATATAAATTACATGTAAAGCATCGTTTTCAATCGTCTGATCTAGGGAAAAGAAAATATTCCTACAAAAAAGGTTACAATCTTCTTTCGTCATTTAATATTTGGAAAATAAAGTTAAAATATTCCTACAAAGAAGGTTAAAATTTGTGTATATATATATAAGAAGTGAAATTTATAAAATATAAAATACCCTCATCAAAAAATGCTCCATTTTGTGGGGGCGACCATTTTGAATTTGAAATTTGTTATAGTCAAACCCTTACAAGTATTTGTTATTGTTCTACTAGTCAAGCCCTTTCAATTGATACCCATATTGAGATAGTTGTGAAAAAATATTTAATCCGCCATTTTGTGGCGACGGCCGTCCTGGACAGATTTTTTTCCTATTATCCAAAATACCTTTCATAGTATAAAAAAAAAACAATATCCTATTATTTTAAGTTTGTGATCGAAATCGTAAATTTAGCGGGCTACGATCGATAGACAACTACCTCACTTATTAGAATTTTCATAAATGAATAATTTGTAAGCTCTAATGTAATATATATGCTTATGGATTTCGGGACTATAAAGTGTTGGTTTAATTTTTCTTTATAAGAAAACAAATTTAATCAACAGTTAAGCTCAGAGTGCCATGTAATCCACCAATCTTGCATTTAAAGTACGTTTTAATAACACTTGCGTTACAAAAATATTTAATTTTATAAAATCCTAGAATATAACGTATATTTAAATTGACCCTTGGGGAATCTCATAAAAATAAATTCGGTTGTATAATAAGTCAACGTTAAGCCGTCAATTGATATCAAGTTCTTCTAGAAACAATAAATTTTAGTATCGTATTTGCAAAGAAATTTTCACTGTAGGATAATTAATTGAGTATATTTTTAGTATGGACTAATAAATCAATAAATGAGACAAGTTTAATTACATATTTTAAAAATTTATTCGACCAGTTTTTATTAAGAAATTTTACTTAAAATTTTGAAATTAGGTTGTTTAATTTTTAAATAATTCCTCCCACTATCAAAACTAATCTAAAAGTTATTTGAATTTATATAGTGGATAATTAAAACTTTTCTTTCTAGGAAATTTAGGAATAATTGTTTGGGGTTAGTTTCAGTGGCGGATTTAGGTCAAGTACCACCCTAGGTACATTTACAAGTGCCGTAAATGTAAAGGTTGTTGGTTTATACAAAAAAATAGAAAGATTATTATAGAAACAGAAAATATCGAATAAATTTGTGGTAGAAGTTGAGTTTCAATTTAATAAAGTTACGCTAAATATAACACTAGAACACATAAAGTTTTTGGTTCACACAAATATCGCATGTTTATCAATGAATTTGTTTAATAATATTCTATATATTTAAAGTTGAATGAATGGCTTACGTTAGTCCACCGTTCACGTTACGTATTATATTAAAAATATATACTGTCCTGTATTGGCATACCATAAATAATAGTGAACAATTAGTAACAATCAAACAATCAATTAAATTGTAGAATATAAATGTTCACGTGAACCTTTGTTTACAAAAAATGGACTAATTAAAATGATTGAACTATAACATTATTTACTTATTTTTTTTGTCAAAGTGTTTTCACCCCCGAATATTATTATTATTTTTTTAAATCAGGAAACATATCTCTTTTGTAAATATTTTTTGTTACAAATTTTTCACCCTCTTTAAAATTCCTTTCCTAGTGAATGCCTAGTAATAATCACTTTATTTGTGTACTAGATTTTCATGCAATTTGTTAAGAAGTTTGCATTATGCCTTAATAGATTACTCAATCAGACACGGCTTGCTTTTATATATAAAAAAGATATTTATTAAAAAGATTAAATACAACATAATTTAATTTTAAAATTAAGTGTCTACTAGGTACGTTAAGCAATATCAGTTTTTAATATGATTGATATGAAAAATTGTGAAATAGAATCCAGTAAATTTATGATCAATCAGGTAACTAAAAACATTCTTTATAAAAAAATAAATAAAATAAAATTTTTAATGCATCAAATTTTTATTACCAACAAATAAAAATGTTTAAATGAGAATTAAAACCCTACAACAGAAATGTGCTTTTAAAAGTACGAAACAAGAAAATATTCATGTCCCAAATTAGATAAAGTGGTGTTTAGAGGATAGCGGTGGTCACGTTTCTACTAGGAGTTTTTTGTCTGTAAATATCATACTATCTAATTTTGGACAAAAATATTATCTTGTCTCGTATCTGTAAGACCACATTTTTGTAGTAGCGTATGAGTTCTTATTTTTTCCATTAAAGTATAATTTTTAAATTTACTAAGATCTTTTATTTGATATCTAACACAAAGACACATTTCAACAACAAAATTTTGAGACTGTCACTTTTTTCGTTATCTCATCCACCATATTGATTTAATGATTATAATATATTGCCTTAAGGACCTGGGCTATAAAATTGAATTGTTTCACATCTCATTCATCGAAATCGGTTCAGTGCTTTAACTACTTCGGTGGAACATACGTATATGTATACATACATAGACTGCTAAAATCATAGCCCTTACTTTTGGCTTTGCCGTAGACGGGTACACATCGTATTTTTAATACATCAGGTTTTTCAGAACAATAAAAAATTAATTAACATTCGCTGCATGAAAAAATTTAATCCCAATCTTAACCTTGTAAAAAATTGTTGTATAAGTACTTACCAAAAGTGCAATATGTGGTAGAATTAAAATATCATCTTCTCTTCGTCCTTGGGACAAGTCTGGTCTCCATGTTAATGGATGGCTTGGTGTAGCTGATAATGTTCCATTATCATTAAAAGTTACATTAACATGTTCCATATTTTCTCTGAAAATAAAATAAAAACAATCTTATATAGTAAGCCATTATTCAAAAAAATTAAAATATTCTGCTTCAATTATAATTTAACTGATATAAAATATTTTAAACTGAGTATTAATCGATTTGCCATTATATATAAATGAATAAAATGTAATTTAAATTTTGTTAAAATGATGCATTTTTAAAATCATTAATACGTCATCTACTTGCAGTGACAATCAATTGTTTACAGTGGCTTTATATAAATGTTATTTTTCTTCGATAAATTATATGAATATAATTTCAATTTTCCATAATTTTCAGGTTGTTTGAAAGCGGAAAGTGGGCTTTGTCACATAAGGAACAAAACTGTTTTTAACATTTGTTGATCATAATCCTCCAATTTGAAGCTTTTGGGCGTAACCAAAAACTTTATGGGTTTCAAAAACGAAAACGTTCCCCTTTTCTGAATTTTGGTATAGAAAATTGTTGTTACATTAATTATAACTATATTTATACATGTACTAATAAATGATACGATATGCTTATGAACACCGGGGCTATAACACATACAATTATATTCATAAAAGTGTTAACAAACTTTGTATTTGATTAATGTTAGTAACAATCGTTTAAAAATAGGTTTAAAATTGACCTATTATTATAAATTATATTGATACTCTATCCTTTATTGGGTCAATTGGGTCAGTAAAGTCGGGTCAACAGTTAACACAGTCAGAGTTATCTACACTTGTAGTATAAAACATAAATGGTACAGGGTATTTTAATCACATTATATCATTTAATCAGTGCCAATAGACTTTAATCACGTAAGAATACAAAAACCGGCAAGTTCAAGAAAATGCAAGCCCGTGCCAACTCGACTCCAAACATCGCCAGGAAATTTAATTACAAAGCTGACTCAACCCCAAATACACAACCATAATGACCAAAAAGCTTGAATATCCGTAATCACTTGCCACAGATGTCTATTGAGCATTTGAAAAACTGTACGAATAAAACGGCCGAAAAGCATGCCCTCCTAGCTCAATTCTCTAGGATTTTTCATATTAACATTAAATGAAACTTAACCAAACTGATTCTAAATTTGCTCTAATTTCAAAACTTAAACTTTTTAGAATTGAGTCAAAAAGAAAGAAGGGATAAGCTTCTAAGGATTATTTTTTTCTATCTCTTTCTTGAAAACGATGTTTAACATGTAATTTATTTAAAATTTAGTTCGTTCAATTCAATTATTTCATTAATTATTACCAAATTACTCGTTGCTTATGGACCTTTTTCAAACAATCGGGACATTATGCATAATCATCAATTATGTATAAGATTTTACTAAATATATAAAATTTAACAAGAAACAACAACTTGTGATCATCTACTTAGCATAAATATTTCATTAGTATTATTCAGAAATTTTTCCTTACAAGAATCATTTAGCGTGTAAAAAATTATAATTTCTTTGTAATTATAATAAAAATTTTTATATAATGCAATTATAATTTTTTAATGGAATTTTTTTTTTTTTTTTTATCATGATTTATCTATTTTTCCATTAGATTATATATTATTAATACGTATCAACTATGTATTGACGCTTATTACAATTTATCATTTACACTAGGGTTGTTATAGATTTAAAAAAATTCAGATACGGATGTTGATATTGGAATAATATATCGGTTTCGGATACGGTTACGGAGTTTTCGGTAAACTGAGGTTTATTATATTAAGGTTAGGTTTACCATTTGTTATAACGAGGTAAAAAAAAAAAATTTTATTCACCTGAACATAATAGTAATAATAATAGTAAATCAGGAGATTTACACTGTACAAGATTTGTATATTGCACACTACTCCTTGATTAAAGAGTCTGGTTGCACCCAGGGTTTTAATTGAATTTTAACTCTTAATTCGGAATTACTGAAAAATGACTTAACTTTGAACATAAACTTTTTTCGAGAAACTAAAAAATCTTGATCAGTAATGACTCTCTGCAAAAATACATAAAGGCTACTAGCATATTGAGATTCATTTTTTGGGCATTTCTTCTAGAGTAAAAAGGAAATCCTTAGAACTTCTACACATGTCAAGTGTGAACATTTGGTTTGCATGACTCGCACATTTTTGGCTTTACATAGATAAGATTTTTAACTATTAAAACTTATGTTTTTGTTATTAATTTTGCTGTAAGATATTCTAGAATTAATTGTTATATAATATAATATGACATACGCATTGCATGCTATTTTTGACATATATGTAAAAAAAATGGCCGTATAATGCGCTGGCGTACGTCTATCTGACAACCAAATACCGACTATGTTAAACAGCCCAATTTATACATCTTGAACTTGATGTAATGATTAAATAATAGTCATTCATTGTGTATAATAAATAATTAATATTTAATATTTTTTGATATTGTAAATAACATTAATTTTTTAACATTAACATTCATTAATGATTTTTTAATTAAAATACTTTTTTTTTTTTTTTATTAAATATTATAAAAATTTTATATCCGCAAGAGTTTTTTTTTTTGGTCAGTTTTATCTGATGGCAAAATGAATATTTATCCGTGCATTCCAATGAGATTTAATATACAATTTTTGTGTGAAACGTGATGCTGGCACATGGGAAACCAAGTAACGCTCATTAAACATTCATCATTCATCAAAAGAACACGTGAAATTTAAATTTTCACAGGTTTTGGTAAAACCATTTTAAATTAGTAGGTCTAGATTTTTTTGACACGTAAAGAGGGGGTCAAAACAAAACTTCACAAACATCGAATGTGAGAAAACCTCTTATTATCTATTATTAAGAATTAAAATGGGAGCGGGGAGTTCAGAAAAATTCAGAAGTAATTTGAGCCAGTTTTTCAAAATTTTATTGTCGCAATTTTAAGATGTGTATCTAAAGATTCTAAGAAAAGTGTTTTTTGAGAACGTTCTTAAACTCGTAGAAAATCAAACTTTTTTTCAATTTGATTAAAGAACAAAGGAAAACCGGAGGCGCAGAAGGAAATTTCACACTGTTGACAAATTGAATTAGATTTTAATAATATTTACTAAATATTATTTTTTAATCAGTAATACTAAACTGTATTGATGATTTAAAAATATCAATGCACAATACAACTTTTCTTAAAATGGTTACTTGTTTATTGATTTATTTTTATAATGTTTAAAATTATAGAAGATATTATATAATCGATCATTCATGGAAATTCATAATGATCTAGTTATGATCGATATATTTATTTTCCTGTTCGCATACTTTCTTAATAGGGATTAAAGCTAATTGTACTAATTTCATACTATGAGCTACATAAGTTAAACGGGATCGGATAAATATGTTCATTCTAACTGAAAACTTGTTTACCAATTATCAGTTCCTAATTGCCTATAAGTTTTACAAAATTAGTTTGTTTTTGTTATATCTTTTATTATTACAAATTTTATAGTATTAATGGCTTTTGATGCAAAAGTGTTTGCAATGTTTATATTTCGATTAAATATTTTCATATTTGTAAAAAAATATTCATAATATTTCCCATAGAACACCGTGGACTCGAAAAAGCAACAATTAAATTACTAATCATCATTTTGTTGAAGATAAAAATTCGAAGAAGGGAAAGCATCGTTTATATTAAAATGATATTCTCATCAGCTTAACAAAAAATCGAACATGTCTACAACCTTAAACAGTTATGTATTTTTAGCGTCATAAATGATTTGAAATTTTTACTTACTCATAGACATATGGACCCACTTCTTCAACTTTTAATTTTTCATCGCCTCTTAAAAATGCTTCTGCATTCGTAACATTAAATAAATAAACTCTTAAATATAAATTGACTGGTGGTTTTTTCCATAGTTCATAAATTTCTGATCCATCACTAAATTGAACTTTCTGTAACAGAAAAAAAAAACAAATAGAAAAAATTAATATTTATAAAAATATTTGGCAGGCGAAAAATACTAATTAAATCAACATAAAACATGAGAATTTTTTGTTAAAATTTTTTAGCCATCAATTTGTTATGTTAATATATTAAAATATGTTATTAATATTTCATATTTGTCCAATTATGAAATCCATTAATGATTTTTTTAGTCTGTCAGGAAATTTATTTTATAAAAAACTAAATAAACTAGCCATCATCAACCCACTTTGCATCTATGAAAAAAATTGAGAATTAATTGAATAATAATAATAAAAAATAAATAATAGTTTTATACCAGTAATCTCAATAATATATACCAGTATGACGACACTAAAATGAAAGAAGTGTTTTTACGGAAATAAGAAATGTTTTACTTTTAATTCAAAAATTTGCATGTACACGAGATTAAACTTAAAAAATTTGAAAGACCAGTTAAATATTAAATTAAGTTAAAATTAGGTATTAGGCAATTTAGTATATAAAAAATAATTATATTAAAAGTTTATGTCAAATATTTTTCAAAATTCACAAATAAATCTTTGAATGACTACGGTCAATGAAATATCGTTTTATATTAAATAATATGGCCATTCTCACTTTTAAAAATAAACAAAAATTTTAGCAGCTATTTTTAAAAAATTCTTAATGCACATAAATTTCAATAGACCCAAGGGAAAAAAATTAATTATTTACTTTTAAATTAATTGATGTTAAATAAGATTCACTACTTATTAAATATTTATTAATAAGTTTATTTATTATAAAAAAAATTATTTATTAGTAGAGTCGGCAAAAACCTTTTTAACATAAAACACGTTTTTCTAATTGAGTGGTCCTATGAACATCCATACCAAAATTTTGTTAGGGGCTTCGATATTTTCTATCGCTACAAAATTTAGACTAAAATTAAAATACTCAGATAAATTCTTTATTTGTATAAAAGTATTAAAAAAAGCAGAAATTACACGGATTACTCAAATGAAATAAATATGTCTAAACCAAATTAAAATACTTGCAATAAAATCATTAAATAAAAATCATGATTATTATTACAAACAATTATAATCACATAAAATATTAAATATATATTATATGAATATTTTAATCATTATATATTCATTTAAATATAAAGAGCATTAATTAATACCTATTATATAGTATGTTAATCATGCAGAATAATGTACAATTTTAATAACATAATTTAAAGCTTTCATGAAAATTTATTTTATTTTAATTAGAAACTTTAAGGAAAAATTACAGCTTTTATTTAAAATTATTATTACAAAAAAAAAAAAAAATAAATAAAAATAAAAATAATAATAATTATAATAATGATAATAATATCAATAGTTTATGTAATTAATTAATGCTACTGAACGACCTTCAAATAATAACGCATATTAGTATATGTTTAATTAATTTTTTTTTGTTTTCATTTACATTATTAGAAAGAATGTTAGTATAATTTTTTACGTATTGTTGCGCAGTTTTGTATTTGCACATTTTTTACTTTATTTTAATTTTTGGAGAAAGTAAAAATTAGCCATGCCGAATCGGACTTGTTAATAGCAAGTATAGATCTTAAAATCAAATTTGTGTATGAGAAATAAGAATACCCATAGACCCTTAAGGATTCTTGATAACAAATGGGATGGTGAATTTACTATAGAGGTAAAACATTTACCGATCAAAGTATTTTCTTGTATATAATAACAGATGAACTTTAGAGTTTCAAAAAGAAAAGAATTTTACTTTTCAGAATGAAAAAGCTTGTCATCCCGACAAAAGTCGTTGAGCTCACGAATCAAAAATTACTGTAGTTTAAAAAATTTTTAGTTCGGTTTGTTATTAAAGTTTTCTTAGTTATTTAAAATTATATTTTATTAAATGATACCATAAACAATAATTACTGAGGAATTCCGTTTAAATAAATTCGATTCATCTATCATTTAATTTTTTCAAAATTAGCTTCGGTAGATAATATATGTAATTTTATTGCATTTGTTTTTTTTTTTAAATTTTTCTTCCTTTTAATAAATTAAAATTGGCCTTCAATAACCTCCCAGAATCAATAAGTATTTATTATTTTGAGTAATAATTAAAATTTTATCATTTTTTTTTCTTTTCATTCAATATTCTCTATAATTTGTTTATAATATTAAATTATGAAGAACATTTAAGGTTAATAACTATTTATTAGGTTATTAAATTCCACACCTTAATTGATTTTTTTTAAATATATGTAGTAAAAAATACTGCTAATAATTCTCACAGAATTTCCTCGTATTGAAGGAATATTTTCGGCTACAATTTTTATTTCTTAAGGTAGTTCGTTCGAATAATGACTTTTCAAAGGATTTTTTAATGAAACTGCGCTTGATTGTTTTTGAATAAATAACAAAAATAAGAGCGTTGTCCAATTGAAATTAACCTGCTCAAAGTTGAGACGAAATCATAGTCTTTTAATTCTAACATAAAAAAAAGTAATTTTAATATGACCTTTTTCTCATAAATTAAAACTATTCTACAGAATTCTAACAAAATTTAATATATTTTTGAAAGGCAAGTTCGGAATCACATAAAATGGGACGAATTGACCACGTCGGTTAGATAAACAATTAAAATAAGTAAAGATTTACAAGCTTATTTCCATAAATATATATATTATAGTGAGTGAGTGTATGTATACATTGTATATAGTATGTGTTAGAACCACAATACGTATAAATATAATGAAACATAGGGTGTGTTATACATATGTAAAATGTAGAAATTAAACAATTACTTTTGCCGTTAGACTGCCTCGAATCTACTACCTTAATTTACAGATTAACAGATTTTAAAAAGATAGGTAAAAAAATATACTTTTTATAATTTCATCACATAGCTCCGTGGTAGACGTTTCGATTTTTGATTTTTCTTTAATAACGATTTTCCAGAATAATAATTGATATCTCAGAAACACAAATTGGA
The DNA here is from genome assembly GCA_020423425.1 of Chrysopa pallens. Taxonomy (NCBI): domain Eukaryota; kingdom Metazoa; phylum Arthropoda; class Insecta; order Neuroptera; family Chrysopidae; genus Chrysopa; species Chrysopa pallens. The sequence continues at coordinate 39,363,320 of CM035594.1, forward strand.
CAATTTAAAAAAAAAAAAAATTAGCTAATTTGTAACTGAAAATAATTTTGAGTTTTTTGTTTTGTTTTGTCTTGTTTGTTTGGTTTTTCATTCTTATCTTGTAAAACAGAATGATAATAACTTACCCAATTAAAAATACGTTCATATGGATGCACCATCAAAAAGAAACAGCCTGATAAAATTCCCAATAATCCCAACAATAGGAACATAAAAGTACCTGAAAAAAAAAAACACATATTTAATATTTTATATTGGAATTCTGAAATAATTTATATTATTTTCTGCTTCGAGGGTTTTTTATTCGAATATATTTCTTTTTGTTACACTAAAAAATATTTAATAACAAAATTTTAGTATAGAATCACATAATCAATCCATTTTTGTCTGATTTCATAACGAGAAGTGTTTTCATAACTAGAATTTTTTGATAGATATTTTTTCAAAGCTGTCGAATTTTATGGATACTCTTTTTATTAATATATTTTCAATAATTAATTATTGAAATTCAGAGGGGTATTAAAAAAAATGCATTGAAATGATTTAAGAAAATATTAAACCATTTATTAAAAAACTAATATATTATATTGTACTTTTTTAATAATAATTATAATAAAAGACAATACAGTTAAGTCATCATTATTTTTTTTTTAATTTATTATAAACTTGCTAAATAGTTAATAGGCTAGATATATTAGAAAAAAATTGGGGATCAAAGGGAAGTTTTGCTATAGTTTTGATTTTCTTACTCTTCAATTTTTTTTTGGTGTCGATACACGAATTTGAAGTTTGCGGGAAAAAATTTTACCCGGAATTTGGTTTTCTGAACAGTTTTTGAGCAACTTTTTTTACACTTTATTAAGTTTTTGGACTACATCTCAAAAAGAAAGCGTTTTTTCTACAAGGCCATGCAATATTATATCTATACAAGATTAATGAAGACAAAATTTCCTGCATGGCTCATATATAATGGTTTTTTTGGAAGACAAACCGTTTTGTGGCTAAATACTAGGTTAGATTTATGAGAAAAAAATTCGAGTTCAGAGGAAAGTTTTTATATTTTGGATCCCTGAATATGAATTTGAAGTTTCAATTTCGTATTCAGTGATACAAAAATAATGGAGGGTGAGAAAATCAAAACAAAAACAAAACTCTTCTCTGAGAATATACAAACATATCTAGGCTATAATATTTTTAAGTTCATTAGTTTCTTAAGTACAATATTTTATTATTTTATTAATATATATATATATATTATTAACCATAATTTATTTATTAAACACCTGAACATTGATGATGTTTATTAAGGTACTTAGTAGTTAAAGTACTTGTTAATATTTTTTTTTTATAAGAATTATAAATAATCAAGTTTTGATTATTATTAATTATTTTTATTGCTTAATATTTTCATTCATAGCCAACAATTAAATTTGCAAGATTTACTGTTTTTTTTATTACATATTTATTTATGATACCCACTATAAAATGTTTAAAAAATATGTTATGTGTAACTGTAATAGATTAAAAATCGGGAGAGCATTCGTAAACTATACTTTTATTTACACATATATTATTTTTATTGACTTTGAAATTTTTAGACAGGCAGGGCATAGTTACGAATTTAGAAGAGTAATCGAGAACAATCTGGTATGATTTAGTTAACTTTTGAGAAAATTCAAAATCCAAAATAACTGCTATTAATATTTACCGGACTCTCTCTCCTTTATGCAATATCTATCAGATTTGTATTAAATTTGGCTTATAATAATTGCTCATTTGTCATTCTAATACATAAAAATAAAGATTTATCTTTACTATATAGCATATGATGAAAAAAAAGAAGATATTTGAGCATAAAAAATTTATAGGCTAAATTTTACAACAGTTCGTAGTTTTTATGATCAAGATTTGAATAAGCGGTATTTCCAAAATGAAATTTGTATTAGAATTAAAAAGATAATAAATAATAATAAATAAATAAAACTATCAAACCGTTATATTTAACAGATGTATTAATTTTTTTTTTATTTTCTTTATAAAATCAAACATCGTTTAAAAACATAAAAATTAATGAATCATTTGTGCAATTTTAAATGAACTTTTAACTGATAACATACAATTTTTTTATATTATTTATATTTTAGCAAACAAGATTCATTGACCTGTTAGTTTCATAATTTATCTCCCAAATATGATTAACTATTGTTTTCATGATTGATTTATTCTGTAAAATGTATAGAAATAAGAAGAAATGTTTTTTGGACACATGAACAAAAAAGTAACAATAATTCAGACGTATCAAGATAGAATAGATTTACAATTCAAACATACAATTAAATGAATCAGTCAATTTTTTAGAATTATTAAGATACTTTTAAATGCAAATTTGCACAAGGTAAAATATACAACCCTAAATTTGAACAATGGTCCAATATCTGATTCACATTTGGTAAAATTTATTTGGTTGTCTTTATATTTGATAATCATTTTATTTTTTTTAATGTATAACGGACGAATAGAGTAAAGTGGGGTAAACACGAAAAGTGGGTACCATGATATTATTTAAAAAAATATTTTCATTGTCAATGTGTTTATTGCAAAACAGCCTTTTTTTATATGAAAATGTAACTCATTTTTCGAAAAAATTTATATTGATTTTTATAATTATCCGACTAATTAATTAATTGGTTACTTCCAAAATTATAATAAATAAATTTGAATCTTTGGTGAGTTTTAATTAACATTTTCCTTGACAAAGCGGGGCAGTTGACTTGGGAATAGTAGCATTTTATTGATTTTGTTTGAAATCTTGTAGCTTATATGTTTTTTGGAGAAATCGTGAACAGAATATTTCATTTGAAACATTGAGATAATTACGAACGTAAATATATAGTTATTAAAACTATTCTCCAAATAAGTTTTGTAATTATTTCAATATTTTGGATAGATAATCAAAATACAGTCACTGAATTTTCTCAGATTTAATTAGATGATACAAAATCTGTTCGTTTTGTACCTATTGCAAATTAGATTGATTTTATAATTTTAATACACCTATTATTACAAAGCATATTATAATCAAAATGAAACAAATTCAATGAACTTTTTGAAAAGGTATTTTGACCTTTTATATCCAACAGGAAAATTAAATGTTTAATTGTTTGTGAGTATTTTATTTATTTAATAAAATTTTTATCTTTTCTTATTTTGCTATTGATAATTAGAAAGAATGCATTGTTTATTTTGACGTCATGAAATGAATGCTGTGTGACCATGAAAAACAATTTCCTACGGTAATTCATATGATTTAAATAAATTATATCTACATATGTTTTTATCTTTAATAATAACAAGATTAATTAAAATTACATATTAATCACATAATTAATGCCTATTTTAAACTTGACATTTACAATAATTGTGACTGACTTTTTGTTAACAAAACACTTTATATAAATATTAGTATCTGTCTCTTGTAGCTTCAATACAATTAATAGCACCATTGAGCAGTTTGTTTACAGTGGCATCCTTGTCTCATTAGTAAGAAAATACAGGCCATAGGTCGTATTTGATTTTATGTTTACATTTTTAGAATTCACCTTACTGTTAGTTAGGTTTGTTTTTACTATTAAATTTTTACAAACCGGAACGAAACGCGTTTGAAAAAGACAGCGGAACAAACAAAGATAGATATCAGATATCATTTTTTGTAAAATTTACAAGACAGACAATTTCATTAGAATCAATAAAGAGTAATTACGAACAAAAATAAAGATTTTACTATTTTCCAAAAAAATTTTTATTTTTACTTTAATATTTTGGATAAATTTTAGACAGCTTATTATACTAGAAATATATTCACTGCATTTTATCTGCTTTAACTAGATAATACGAGCTTGTTCATCATTACACCTATAAATTAGTAAATACTCATGACAATTGTATGACAATTGTATCCTGTGCCTGACAATGAAAAAGCATAATCACAATTTCCAATTTGTCTTCAGTGCTCAATTCCCGATTCTCGCCTATTTTGAATATAATTAATTGTTTATACGCTTTAAATAAATAAAAAAAATACCGGTAGCTGCTGATATTATATTTTTAAATAATCATGTGAAAATTGAATACATGATTTTATGTGGTTTTTACACACTACCTAAGTTTTTTATTATTATTATTTAATGGTATAATATTATTATAAACATTTAGCGAAGCTGATTGTTTCAATGAACTGAACAACTGGTCAAATTCAACCAGGATCTTGTAAATGCGATTTTGTTTTATTAATGATGGACCATTAACTGTTTTACGACTCATAGTTATTAATATTATATGATATACATTTTTAAATAAGCTTCAGGGTATAATAAAAATTTTTCAATTATAAAATAATTTTACTCAATTATAAAATCAGTGGGAAATATAATAAGTATTTTTTTTTTTGTTTGTGCAATAAATTGAAGTTTATTGTGATATAATAATTAATGAAAATAAATTTAGACATTCAAAAGAAAAAAATTTACTCATAAATAAATTAGGTAAGCTCAACGAATTTTCTATTTAAAATAATATAGAACTTAGAGTTTGATTTCGTTTCCTATGTGAAGGCAGTTACAACGTTTTAAAAATGAGTAATTTAATGGGCACACAACAACAGCAAATACTGGGTTTAGAATTGAAGCTCAACTTAATAGAGTTTTAATAAATATTGATTATGGTTTCAAACCAATGAAGCCTGCTGATAATGCTCTTAGAACTCATTAAATATTTACATAAGGTTGTTGATGTTCCCAAATTTCAATAAAAGTGGATAATGCTTATACTAAAAATTTGAGTAGTTAACGTCTTTATTTTGCTACATTCTTTTAGTGATAATTTAAAAAAATTATTTTTTATCTATTCTTTAGAATTTTGTATTACTGAATTTATTAATTAGCTAGTTACTAATTGTACTTACATTTAATATTACATTTGTACGTGGATAAATAATTTGTAATTGGAAATTTTCGTAATATAATTAAATTTATTCTTTTATTAATAAATATTTTCAAATTTAAATACAAAAAAATGTTAAGCTAATGAAATAAACTGTTTTTTAAATTCGTCAATAATCTTGTGGTAATTTTCCGATCCGGTTATTTTATCCTTCGATTATTTTGTCTTGGTGATTTTTAAGCAACTAATTTTATGTTAATTTTTATCTTCACTAATTATTTACGCTTTTATTAATAGAAATTTTATTTTAATGAATTTAAAAGTCGAATTTAAATCTATTATATATTTAAATTTAACCAAATTGGTTCGTATTATCAGTATTTTTTTAAAGGAAAGTGTTGAATTAAAAATTTAATGTCACCAAATCGGAAGTAATTTATGGAAAATAAATTAAACAAAAAGAAAGTATGGGAATTATATCTATCTATCTATAAGTATTTTTAATAATTGCAAATTTTTTAAAATTTTATATACGGAATCTATACTATTGAATAAAAATATATTGACTTCAGAATTCAGAAAACATAAATTTTTTGACAGTGAAATAGAGATATATAATATTTTGGAACTAAACTGCAGATGGAACTAAATTTGATTGCATTTCCTTGCAGATTATATACCTCTGAACAATAATATAGTGACATATAGCCATATCTTATATAATATTAGCTGACTTCGGTAACATTAAATCATTTTGCATAACAGAATTATATTCTAAATTTGATATATCAAAATGTGAATCTAATCTTAATACCATAACAAATCTTGAAAATTAAATTAAAATCAATTCAAAAACTAAAGTTGTAGATACAAAAGAAGGACTTGTTGTTATACTGGAAATCGAGATAAACCGTGTTTTATCTTTAAAAACTGACCCCTTCCACCGTCCGACCTCAGATCGCCCATATATTATTTTTCCTTTAATTTTTGTTACATTCTCTTCTGTTTTCCTAATCCTATTATATTTATTTTTCCACTTTTCGCCATTTTTAAACCCTGGTGTCTATATGTTTCCCTATTTATTAAATGGTGTACCAATTATATGATATGGTAATTACAAATAATATATGTATGTTATAATTTTTTTATTTTAGTAATAATATTCACAAAATTTAATTAAAGTGCTTAAGCATATTAACATATTGGATATTTTTGTCACTCTATAATAAGCACCTTTATTTAATATGAACAAGTCATATGAAATTTTTGAATTGTTTAATACGTAAGCTATATAAATAGTGGAGTTTTTTAATAGAAAAAATAAATTATACAATAGCCGTTTATTATTATTATTGGAATCTTAACAGGTTTTTCGATGTTTCCAAATATTATTTATTACTATAAAAAACAGTTATTGGGTCATATTTATGAATTTTTATAAATAGTGTATTATTTATAATGTAATTTGTTTTTGTCCTCATTTTATCTAGGTAATATTTTGGTCACGTTAAAAACAATGTTATAAAATAAATTTATCTGAACTTTATCTTGAAAGTATCCTAAAGCAATCAACGGGCTATAAAAAAAACATAAATAATTCGATAATGGGTACTGATATTATATTGCTTAGATAAAATATAGCTTAAATAAAAATATAGTTGTATACTCCAGAATGTTATACTTTAATCAACCAGGCAGCAAAAAACAGATTAGCATAATGAGAAGGATAATGTTTACTCGGTGATAAAATCTGTACACGTTTGGGCATGGATGTGCCTAAAGATCCGTTACAACTGATCAAAAAGAACTTTTTGATAAAATTACTTAATCAAGAAAGAAAGAAATGATTACCTTAAAATTGTGTTAAAGTTCGATACTTGCGGTTGAAATTTGATAGCAGTATAACAAAGACGGGTTCTAAATCACTAAATAATTTGATCTTCATAGCCACTGAAGGTATCGCAAGAAACTATGCTGACTAACTCAAAAAATGACCTTATTCTTCTCTTTATTCTTGATGCCAAAAAATTCTTTTGCGGAATAAAAAATTCTAAAAGGTATCGTTCAAAATATAAGCGTTCAAAAATTAAAATTGAATAGAACGTGTTTGTATCATTAGTGGCAGAATTCTGATACCTTTGGAGATCACAAATCATCATCAATAATTGTATAATTATGTTAAATAACTGTTTATAGATTAGTGCTAAATAAGTCTTAAAGACATAGGTATCATCTTAAATATTATAATATTTGTACTAAAATAACTAGTTATTTACATTTTTGTGATGCTTATTTAATTAAATAATCAACCAAGAATTAAAATTAATACTTCTTCAAACTTGTTTGCAAAAAAAATTAAGTATATTAAAAAAAATAAAAAATTCTTAAAACCTAAAACCCTTCTTCGACAAGGTAACTATGCCAAGTATATTTGACTTAAAATTTAGAGCTATTTTTTTAATAATTTTATTGGACTCAAATGAATTGTGTGAGTTATCTTCATACCAATGGTTTCTCCTTTTTTTTATTTTTTTTATTTTATATGCTTCAAGTATTTTTATGGCCATGAAAAATATACAATTAACATAGGAATTTGATGGAAACATTAAGTTATGTTTCGGTACAAATTTATATACATTTAATAAGGACATTAAAGTTAACTTGCTGGAAAAATGATGTTTCCTACATAGTATATGGAACCGGAAAATTGATCGATCAAAGTGTCTAGAGTAGGTGTATTTTAATTTGTAAGTAAAATGTATAGTAAATTTAAAATGAAAATTATTTAAAAATTACAAAAAATAATATTTCATTTTAATTATTGCGTTGAAAATTGAAAGAAAGATTTAAGAAATGGTATTCGTAATAGTTTAAACGTAATATCTATCTGTTAATAAATTGTGAAAAATTTTCAATATAAAATAATATACCAGCCACACAGTTTTAAAACACATGAAGTAATATTTCGAAACTCGAGCAACGAATGAAAACAATCAAATTCATAGTTGACAATGTTCTTGTAATATTGCAAATGTACTTGCAATTAATAGCATCTAAAAGAATTTTTTCAATACCTATAACCTTTGAGTATAGTTAAAGGTTTGCATTTAAATTATATTATTTCATAAATTTAGTTGTTTTAATGTTTTCCTTCCGGAATCAACATTAATGAATAAATAAAAACAAAAGCGGAAAAGATTTATCTATTGTAGGTATAATATTAATAAATTATAATCATCTCTCATCATATTATAATAGATAATAAAAATAAAAAGATTAAAAATTTATTATTTACTACTCGAATTGAAATAAAAAATTATTTTTAACCTTGTTATTCAAAAAACTAAATGAATAAATAAAAACTATTAATTAATTGTTTTTTTAATTTGAATTTGTGCTTAGAATTAATTTAATTGATTTGTGAATTATAAAAACTAACATTTTTTGTTATATTTATTTTATTTTAATTAATCAATCTATCAACATTTCAACAACCTATCAAACTTTTAAATTTTAATATTATTTTTACGTGAAAAAAATAAAAGAAGTAGTAAAAGGGTTCGTTTATTACACGACTTTTAGTTTTCAGACTTTCCCTATAGGGTCTATAGATTTTATGGTATATAATTTTGCACAGACTATAGAAATTTATAGGGAACGTATAAAGTCTGAAGTAAAAGTTTGTATCGTGTGTATTATTTCATGAATTTTAATATAAAAACGTGTGTATTAATTCATACACTTGTTTTGTTAAGAGCCCATATACAAGTTAATTGTCGACTGGTCGTATGCAAGCGTATTTCTAGAATTTTTGACATATATGGACATAAAACACGTATTGAAATGCACTATCGAATATCGTATAATGGACAATCCGGCCATGTAAAACAGTCCTTAATATCAAATAACACATACTCTAAATCATGCCGTGCAATTCCAAAATGGAAATGATGAAAAACTCCACAAAGAAGATATTTACGTATGTTTAAACTTTATGAAATCTTAAAAAAATATTATTGTTTTGAAGAAGTTTTGCAAAAAACTATCAATAGAATTTTTACTTAAATAATCTATTGATCGAATATTTGAATATATTCACCAGGTTCAATAGAGTGTTTAATTAAATAATTAAACACTCTATTGAACCTGGTATACTTTATTCATTCTGCAATATTGAACAGATTTAAACTCACAAATTTTTACCAAATCAACGTTTCATCTCTACCTACGTTTTAACCTTTTATTTGTGCACAAAAAATGTGGCAATTATTGTCAAGGACTTTCACTTTGTTTAGTTATAATAAATTATTAATATTATGACATAATTCGAAACATCAATAAGGATTTGAAATATTTATCATCTTCCTAATTTAAAATTATAATTTTGTAAAAAAAAAAAAACAAATTGTTAAGAAAATTTAAGGTGAAAGTTTATTTATTTAGGATGCGATTATATCATCGGATTTTTAACGCTTAAATTTATGTCTTGTTCGATTGATAAAGGTAGGAAAAACATAGGTAGATTGTATCAAAATAACATATTTTATAAATTATTGTCATTGATAAAAAGCTTTATAATCATTGATAATAAATCTCTTAAGTAAAAAATTTAGTATTTTATTTTAACCTTTAACTATTTATGTGCTGCCCACCATGTTAAACGGCGCAAGAGATATATTATTTCAAACGTAACAGTAGTTTCAAGTTTTGTTACGTCTACCCCGCAGAGGATAATATCTACGATAGCTAAGCCTTTAAGATCGATACAAGTTCCTCATAGTTCCTATTTCTTCCCTTTTGTAACATTTTTTTTGAAAAATTTACGGTACCCATTTTTTTTAGTTTACTAAGACTCGATTTTCCAATAAGACGCCCAGTATGAGTAGTAAAATATAGTGATCGAATGACCTCGCTACGCTTTTGTCCGCAACCTTCTGTCCGCAACCTTTTGAGCGAACCTTTTACTTTTGAGTCGCATGCGTGCATAGATGAATTTTAATTCCTCTATGTATATGTGTGTATAATAAAAAGTCTGAACCATCTAAGAAGAAGTAAGCTTAGTGGCTTAAAGAACAAATATACAGTGCCAAGCATTAAGTTCTGATTTGTTACTGAATCACAGAATTTCGAAAACATTCAGAAAAGCTGATTAAGATTTGAGTTTTTCTTTTATAAGTTGATTGATATGCTTTAGGTCGGAGCATCTTAATCTAGAGGCCCAAGATTCCTTTCCCCTTTTTTGTACCAACCTTTCTAAATCGCTCGAAACAAAACAACATCGAAATTTACAACTCAATTAATTACAATATGAATCTGTTATGTTTTTAGTTACTTTCGTGAAAAAAATGCGTCGGGTATCAGCTTATAGTAACAAATTTAAATTACCAAAATCTGTAAAATTAATTTGACTATCAAATTATTAAAAGTCATTTTTACAATTCCACTTTTTTTAACAGGTTACTCGTATATGTAGTGAGTTGAACGTTATTTCCTGAAGTTATGTATGTCTATTATAGTCTTGGTTGTAACATTTCTTAACAAATGATACTGCAAAAACTTGATTCAAACAATACATTTAACACCATATGTATAAAACATACATAAAACATAAACACCATAATCATATAATATAACCTATACAATAAAATTTAGAATTCAAAACCGTGGTTATTGCTCTCATTATATGATTTTGTAGTATTTATTTATTGTAAAAATTACTGTATTTCTTAAGTTTTCAATTGTACGATCAAATTGTATATAAACATTTTTGAAATGTACAAAAACCAATAAATTATTAACATTGATATTTGGGTATTTGACTAAGTTTTTTTTTTCTAATTCGCCAATTTTAAACGTCTTTACTTCACGAATAGGGAAGTGAAGTTATTTTTTAAAATTAAGCGAATTATGAAAATCCTAATTAGATAAAAATGGTGATAAACAGTAGTTATTTTATTATGTTATATCCCAATTGAGATTACATACAAGAATTTTTTTCAAAAATGACTTAAGTTTATTATAATATCGTTTTTGAATCATTAAAAAAATTTTTTTCCCAGTATTGTTATGGTAGTGAAGCTATTTTAATATTCGAATGTATCAAATTTAGTAACAGTTATAATTAGACTTTTTTGAAGTATACAAATAAAAGCACTTTTAAAGCTATCCACTTTTTCCTTATTTTAAACATATGCAAATTTATTAGTTTTATAAATAAATAAATTTTTGTTTTGTTAGTTTTTAGTCTGTTTTGGAGAAAAAATTGAATAAGGCCATACATAAAAATGCCATGATATATTCAGATTTCAAAATACAATACCTATAATGGACTCTCCACGTGATATCTATGTTTAATTAACTCTATGTTCGGAAGCCGTAAGCTGACTTCATATTTTCTCGCAATTTGCTATTTGGTTTTCTACGTTTTCGATTTTTGTGAAATATAATTTTACTTAAAAATAAAAGATTAATTTCGTGCCATGTATCTCCCGAATGGTACAAACAGACAGACAGGAATGATATGAAAATGCTCCAAAGGTATCAAAAAATCGATATATAAAACAATTTTCGAAGTAAATAAATTTTTATTATTCAATTCTTTCGAACTCGGAAATGAAATCATTTATAATAATAATATTTATTTAGCATCATGATGAATGTTAAGGAACTGCAAAGTGTCTACATAATATAATTTATTAATATAGGTAAATGTCTACTATAATTACAATATAAATCATGGTCAATATTCACGGACATTGAGAAATATATTAAATGTATCATTACATTATTTCACATAATTAGTCACACAAATAGTCAAATTTTGTATAATAAAAAATTATTACTACTTTAACCACAAAAATTTATTTAAAAAAAAATAAATAAATAAAAATTTTTTTTCCTATAGTAAATTTACGTATAAATAAACGTATTTATTTAAGGTTAATTAATTCCAAATGACTAACATGTATTTTCAATTTGTGGAATTTCATTTGAACACGATTTATCATGATTTGATCAATTTTATTTCTTGATTTCCTCGTTTTTGGATATATCCAGGTAAAATTTATTGGATAATCATATGATTATTGTTTTAATGTTTATTGTTTGTATAGGAAGAAATAATATATTTTGTTTTATATCAAATATATACTGTCAATAATAAAAATTTCCTGGTCATGTATGAATCAATCAATGCCTTCCACAAAGTTTGACAAATTCAGGGTTTTACTTAATAAATTGTATTTTTATATATTTTATTGAAAATTTAAAAAAATTTGTTTGGCTTAAAACTGAAATTTTAAACTATTTTTCCTAAATAATTTATAATAAGATAATTTAAATGGTTAATGTAAAAAACTATATAAAATTTTATCAAACTTACATGAATGGTACACAAGATATCGACATTTAAGTGAAAACATTCTCTTAAATTATTACAATCAATATATATTCAATAAAAGTTTAAAAAAAAAGCTTATGAAAAAAATAAATCAATTAAAGCTGTGTCTTTAAAAATGAAAATTAAAAAATTGCAAAATTGCATAATAAGCGCATTAATTGTATCACTAGTTGCGATTTCGAAATCAGAAAATCCAAGTAGCATAAAAAATCGCATGTTGTGTTAAACCGACCCAAGTCTAAAATTCTTTATTGCAAAATGATCTTATAAATTCAACAAGCATGACTTACTATTTTCGTTTTATTTAAGTTGAATTTTTTAAATCTATAAAGATTGATAGACTCAAATTTTTAGATTTATATTGTGATACAAAAGTTATTTTGTATATTTTATGTTAATTACTGATTTTATTGGAGAAATTTGAAATATACATTCGTAGCAGTTGATAGATTCAATCTCTTCAAATTTGAATTTTCTCAATTTAAATCTCATAAAATTGAAATAGTCATTAATTAAATAAATAGTAAATTGTAAGAAGTTTTTAATTCATCAATTTTCTTTTTAAAGAAAAGTGTCTAATTGCAAAAAAAAAAAATCTTCTAAAACTCAAATAATTATTCCTTAGATTTTATGCCTTTTAATTTGCTATTTAATTTTAATAACTGGATTATTCTCAGTTAAAAGGTAAAATCGATTTCCTTGATATTGGCGGAACCACATATAATGTAGATCGTAATACAAAGATGATGATGACTTAAAAGAAATGAAAACAAAGATAATTATTTTTGAATTAATTTATTTCCAAAATTATTATTGAAAGTTTTAACGTTGCTAAGGAAACTAAAGTCAATAGTATATATACCAATCGTAAAATACTTTTGATAGATTTGATAATTTGAACTTGTTACTGCGCCGTTTGAATTTCAATAGCAATATCAATATTTGAAATTGAATACTAGACTTTGATTTTATACAAATTATATTTCCATAATCCTATTCAGGATTTATGCTAATTTATTTCGAGTCACATTTTTAAATAGATATTCTAATAGTAATTATTTGCATTAACTTATTGCAGAAAATTTTCAATTCATGTGAAGTTATCGCATTTTTTTTCAATATAAAGTTCATATTTTAAAATTATTGGATTTTTTATTATGAATTAAGGGACAATTAGAGATTTATCTCACTAAAAATACAAAAATATGAAAAATTCTAATCGTGAAAATATAAATACTATAATTGTGTATCATATTAAATTACAAATGAACGTGCTTTTTGTTATCTATTGATAGTATTAATAGTATAAAAGCAAATTTGTTTTAGAAATCTAAATTAAGTGTGATTAACAAAATAAAAAATATAAATCTATTTAAGTTTATTTAATAATTTTATAGTATTTTAAATATTTATTTAGCAACTTGACACAATATCATGCATTTTTAGGTGAATAGCTTTTGATACATATTTTATATGAAAAACAAGTGAAAATAACAACTGTTGTTTGAAATATCCGGCATTTATGAAATATGTTGCTTATAAAACAATGTATTTGATCTTTTTTCTATTTCTTATTGTTTAAAAGATGAGTCAGGGATCCATGGAATCTAGTGTATGGATTTTGCTTATTCACGAATTTATACTCGCTTTTTAGCTTTAGAATGCTCTACCAATTTAATCCCCCTTTTTATTTTTGATTATTAAGCTTTTATCTGAGACAGTTTCTTAATTTTCAACTTATTTTTGTCAACTAAACAAAACAGCTTGTTCAAATTAAGGCATTAAGCCTATGCGCTTTTTATTTAAATAAGACTTACAATAACATGCAAATAAAATAAAACACTTACGCGTTGTATTATGCATGGTAAAACTAATAAAACACATTTATTAAAAAAAAAAAAAATATGTATAATTAAAAAACACAAAAAGACAAAAATCACAAAAAAGAGCAAAAATTGCAAAATATCACACAAAGAAAAAAGCACAGCAAAATTTGATATAAACTAACGTTTAACTAAGAGAAATTATGTATCATAACAATAACATAAAAGCTCAAATTTAAACAAATTCGATAAATAAGTTCGATGTTGATATTATTTGATTAAAAAAACATTAAAAAATCATTGTTCTTAATTCATCACTAATATCATCAAAACTTATTGTTTTATTTGAAACAATCAATCAATAATTATTTCATTGCTAAACAATAAACAAAACTATATGAGCAACAAAAACAACAACAACAACAATTGTTGATCTCTGTTGTATCTGTTGTGTTAAGAATCATGTTTTCAAATGAAAATATATTTATAACATTGTCAGTTTTTGAACCTGTTCTCTATTATAAAAATGACGCTGTAAAAAAGATACCCATAAAAAATGTATTAAAAAAAAAACATACTTTATGCAAATTAATTATTATAAATAATAATAATAATAATAACAAACAGATAATTATGGTTTTATTGGTGTAATAGAATACACCACCGTTTGTATAACACCCCTGCCACCTTTTTAACACCACCGACCGTCGTCAGCATCACTTACATTAGTTCTTGGAATTCTAGTTTTTTTTTTTACTATTTCAAATTATTCTTCTGTTATTACCTTCAATTTACCATTAGTGGTGCTAAGAATATTATTATTAGCTACTTAAGTTTGTAAATTATTTTATACTTTAAATAAATATATGTTTATTGTTTTAAAAATTAATTGTTGCTTTTTTAAATTTAAAGCAATTATTCAGCTGAAAGTACAGTTTTTTCAATAATGACCTTCTGATTTTTTAATTTGGATAGAAAAAAACGCGTAATTAGTTGTGTAATGTGTATTTTTTTTTATGAATTGAAAAATTTGATAAATTTCCTTAATTTATACACTCGAATGAATTCTAGAATATATTCTGGAACTTCAATCAGCAATCTAAGAATTATAAATAACTATTATTTTCTTCAAAATTAATTTTAATATAATTATCCGTTTTTATTCAATTTAGTCAAAATAAGTTCCTAAGTATTTTCCGTATAAAGTCGATTTTTTTTTTAGTACATACGAATTTTAGAAGAAATTTATGCAACAAAAATATAATTTTCTATCAGCGCGATATTTTTTTAGTCATCATGAGCATAAAAATTATCTAATCGTAATTAATTATCTATTCTTATTTATAATAGAAAAATTTGAAATTTTTCTCGATAAATTAAAGACATTTCGTGGAAGTCACCAATTTCTAACAATTCCTCTTGTCTATTAAATCCGTAACAGATTCAAGGGACGTGAAAAGACAAAAATAATTGTTTTCTAAAAACAATTTTTTTCAATATCTAAAACAATTTTTTTTTTTTAATTTTTTGTTGAAATCATTTGTTATAAACTTTTTACCTGTCGTCACCAATAACAAATATTTGTAAGAATTAGGAGCGTTTCGTTTATTTCATTAGTAGCCACGGATTAGTTTATTATTTTTAATCATTTGGACGCATACATTATCGAACTGGACTAGTCTTATTTTATCATATAGATTATAAATTTTACACATAAACTGTATTTACTTAATAAATTATTATTAGTATTGGTAAAGAAGTTAATAATGTACTCATTTACCTTCCGGATATGGAAGTTTTTATAAAGGGAAGAGTGGGGTAAGCACGAATAGCGAGTACTTATTAAAAATCCTTTGATTGTCATTGTTTTTATTGGAAAACATTGATTTAATTTTTTTCACATGATATTATATGAATCAATAGAATTAAATTTTATAATTATCCGACGAATTACTTAAAATGATCCATTCGAGTCTTTTGTCTTGTATTTTGCTAGTTGTCTTAAATCTCGTTTTTTAGGGAAATCCTGTTTTTTAGGTAGCTTATTATTGTTGATAATAATTTAATTTATGCGTTACAAACAAATCTTTTGATTGAATAACTTTTATTTTTATTTAAGATTTTGAAAACTATGCATTTACTGTTAAAAATCTAAAATAAGTTATAGTTTTTCATTTAAAAATGAATTTTTCGTTCTTGTAACCTTAAACTCTTAAGATAAATATCCAATTGTTCAAAAAATAATGCAAAATTGAGTAAAAAATAATGTTAAATAGAGTCAAGTTCATACCAAAGGTTTATTTACATGTTGAATACTGTTTTTATTTTTAAGATAGGTCTGAGATGCGACGACCGTCTAACGGTTTTTATTCGCCTGTGGCTCTTATGTATTTGTTTTCAAACAAAAACCACAAATAAGTCAATAAATTTGTATTTATTTATTTATTTTTGTTATTCTTAATTGAATATATTTTCCAAAAATAATACTTAAAAGAATGCGAAGTGGGTGGGACTCTGTAAAGTTGTGCAGTGTTGAAAAAGTGACCTTAACATTAGACGGGCAAACATTATTCATTAAAACATGACAAAAAATTAATGTGAACATAACTTCATATCTGTTGGATTCGAAAAATTTTTTCGAATAATATTAGACATGCTAAAATAAATATTATTGATTCGAGTGGTTAAAAAATACTATGCAAATTTCAGCCACTAATATGACGGTCAGCCCTCTTTGGGGGGAGGATTCTTGTAGACTATAGCTTTGTTCACATTGATCAAGTAATTAAGTCAAGTGAAAGTAGCAATAAGTTTAGTTATTTGACATCAACGATTAAGTCAAGTGTTTAGTAAAGTTGTATAGTCAAGTAGTTTCGTCAAATTCTATTTTTTGAGTGCAAGTAGTACCCTTCACCACTCTTGTATTCCAGACATATAACAATAAACAAATGAATAAATCTGCTTGACATTAATTATTTTACTTTTTAGAGTCACAGTAATATAATAAAATCAGTTTTGTGATATGAAATTATATTTCATGACTGTGACTGTAACGTAGTTTTAATATCGTACTTTTTACTGGACTAAATTATCAAATTATATTATGTGTGTGCTCGATTTATGATCAAGTGTTAAGTTTTTAGTACTAACCTACTTGTTAATTGGCTAAATTACTGAATCAAAGTGAAGACGTCTTAAGAGCTTGTGTTTTTTTAGGCTACTATTAAAAATAACGTAGCCTCTAGAAGTTTTCACAGATATTTCACATTCATAAAAATACACACACAATAGGATGCAAACAAAAATTTTTTCAAAAAGGCCAGAAACACACATGTAATACCTCAAAACGTAGAGATATCAGAGAAATTTCGATTTTAAAAATCGGGGCGAATACAATAATATTCTTAATCAGGAAGTAAATAGGAGTAATAAAAGAAATAAAGAAATGAAAATAAAAAGAAAAATTATATTCAAATTTATATCTTCATTTGGTGACCTCAGAGTTTTAATTAATGATTTTCAGGTATAAAACAAAAGATGGTGTACTTAAAGTGTCAATTTTAAAATGTTGTTTCAACTTTGGTTTTGATAAAAATTTAGATTTGTGAGTGTCTTTGTTATGGTCAAAGAAACTTGTTTATTTGAGACGGCATATAATTTAGGCTCCATATTTATTTTCAAACCATATAATTAACTAATAAATTTTTTGACATGATAGATTATTTTGATTGATAACTTATATAATTAATTGGGTGGTAGCTTAGTATCGCTTACACACCCAAATCTGTGAAATTTTTTCCAAGGTTTCAACATTTTAAGGAATATTAAAATAAAAATATGAATTCAGTAACTGTAAAATAAACTATGTATTGGCCAGTTGAATTTGTCAGGTTTTAATTCTTAGTTTTATATTGCCACAAAAAATTTATAAACTGGCTTTCATAAAACTTATCAATTCGACCTGTATGATTGTAATATTGTTGAAATTGTACAATATTCGTATATGGTAGTTTCTCTGCTCTTCTAAACAAGTATTATTTTAAAAGTGTTTGTATATTTATTTGTACAAATTATTACAAAATTTTTTTGGGTAATATATCCTTTAGCTTAGGGTCCAGAGTAAGTTTCATCAAAATCGGTTGAATAGTTTTCTAGACATATATTCTAGATAAGTTCAGGTTCGCGTATAAATTAAAAAAGCAGTCCAATTTCGACGATTGGTTTTTTATACGGAAAAGCCAATGCTCGAGATGGTCATAGATAGCATTAAAAAGTGAAAAAAAAATCAACTTCGAAAAAATAGCTTAAAAAAGTAAAAGAAAGCTTTTAAATTATTAAATATTTCCACAAATAATTTTATTGTGATCAATTACCATTGATAGTTGGCGTAATATCACAACAAAATTATTTGTAGAAGTATTTATTTAATTTAAACTTATTTTTTTGCCTTATAGTCCATGTTTTTGAAGTGTTTTTTATTTTTTTGAAAAATATTATTCATGCTATGAAGTAAATACCATTATATCATATTTAATGCTATTTTAAATTATGCCTAATAAAAATTATATTGACTTACTATGATTTAAAAGAAACGGAATTCGTTTATCTAATTCAATGGTCAGGGTTAATGTTGTAATTTGCTGAAATTAATAATTATCAACTCATAAATATAATATTATTACTTCCAAATAAGTACTTTCAATTTTCGATTTTTATTTTTTTAATTTTATTTTATTTCTTATTTTTCTTGTATAAAAAGTCAAAAAGAAGACAACTGCCGGTTTTAAATATTAATTATTTAAGGGTGAGTACAGTCTCAAATTCCGTAAAAAATCTAATAAATTTTTGAATTAAAGTGTATTGAAAACAATTTATTTTACTTTTTTTAAATAATTGATAAAATATTATTTACATTATTTTAATTAGTAAAATATAAAATTTTGATGTATTTTTGAAAAATTTACGAATGACTAAATTGCCATATGTAAACAATACTCTAGGAAATAATGGCGGTAGGCAATCAGCTAAGCGTAAAAATGAAAAAAGACCAAATAAATAACCATAAATAAGTCAGCGTAAAATAATAATAATTAACAAAAAATTTTATATGTAAAAAAACTTTTGAAATGCTCTGTCAGAATATACAATTTCTCCACTTAAATAAATTTTTATAATTATTTGACGAATTATTAAATTGATTTGTACATTTATTAATAATTTTGAGTCTTTAATTTCCTTTTATAGTATTATTACGAACATAAATATAAATTTTACTAAACTCTTCTCCAAAAAATGTTATTGTAAAATTTTAATATATTTTAGTATAGATAGTTAAAAAAAGAATATAGTTACTGAATTTTCTGTTTTTTTTAAATAGATGATACAATACTTTTCGTCAATATCACTTCAAATACGAAATTTTCTCGCGTCAGCCAACTTTTCTATGTAATTTTAAGATTCAATAAACGTGTTGTTTTAATATTTATCTTTTTTTTTCTTTAATTTTAATAGTCTGGTAATCGATGTGTTAATGAAAATTTAATCAGAATTTGACTTTTTGCAATAGTATAAGAATAATTTCAAATTTTCCTTAAGTGTTTATTACTCCACCCACTGTCTTCTAGCCGTGCATCATATTTTTCTTGATTTTCAAACCTTGATCTTCATTGCACTTTGCTTGATGAATTCATAGTAAAAAAAGAAACCACATGAGGTCGATGTTATGTAAAAAAATAATCGTTTAATCGTTAAATTCATAAAGAAATTACTTTGTAATTAGTAATTAAATAACTTTTCCGTAAATCAGATACTATACCTGTTATAACAATACTTTTAACCGACTTCAAAAGTGATATTGCCAGTTTGTTAGAAAATTTTTAAGCTTTGTGAAATCACTCTAATTTTATCGATAAGTGAAGGGTTTTAAGCTATAAAAATAAAAGTAAGTAAAAATTCCACCACTAAACAGGAAAACGTAGGGTCTAGTGATACATTAGGGTCTAGTCTTTTTGCCGATGACTTTATCTCAACAGTGAATGTAGTAATGATATTGAAGAATGTGGGGTGGATATTTATAGTACAATTAATAAGTGCTCTTTATTTTATGTGATTTATTTTTGTATGAAATGTATACCGAGTAGCGAGGTGTTGAAACAATGATTTGGATTTTAAACTGATTAGATAATGTCGAAAAAATTAAACATTCACAATTATTCAATGATCCAAATTATTATTCTTTTTGCAACAAAAACTACTAAAATATACTTAATTACATAACATCCGTACCGTGTATATTACGTGGAAGGGACTTTTTAATAGATGGGTGCGTTACGAGTGTCAAAAATTAATAATAATAAAACATTCGAATTCTAGAAAATAGATTTGATCAATTGTTTGCATGTAATTTTTATTAGCAATGTCAAATAAAAATTATTGAATAATTACAAAATATTTAATTGTAGTTATTGGGTTGAAAATT
This sequence comes from Chrysopa pallens, assembly GCA_020423425.1. Lineage (NCBI taxonomy): Eukaryota > Metazoa > Arthropoda > Insecta > Neuroptera > Chrysopidae > Chrysopa > Chrysopa pallens. Next base: position 39,383,955 of record CM035594.1, read on the forward strand.
GTAAGATAGATTGAAGAAATTATTAGTAATATGTTTAATTCCAAATATATATAATTATTAATTTAAATTTGTTAATAAACTTTGAGAAAATTTTAAATCATATACCATTCACAGACGTGTATATCATTTTATTGATGAAGTATGTAGAATTTCGTTACTATAGCAAAGATAGAAAACAAAGTGCGCAAATAAAATAAAAAATATAAAACAAAAAAATAGTGAATTACTCGACACATTTGTCATTATTTTATTGAAAGAAAATTATTGAAAGAATAACGTATTTAATTTAAAAAAATTATATTTGTGTGTATTTTTTTTGTAGACGGTTTTATTCTACCTACAAGAGATTTAACCAAAGTGATATAATGCTATTTTATTCATAGTGGAAATATACAATTTATTATTAATCTAACAATTTTGATTAATTAATTATTAAACTATTATCATAATTAAACGATTTTATACTGCAACATTTACTGCAAGTTACAAATTAAATTAATTATGTTAATGTGTAGGTAGTATGGAAATGTTTTTCAGCTTGTATAGTTCGTGGTGGGTTTCTAGAACTCGTGCTTTAAAAATTCCATTCTTCAAGAAATCCGTATTTTCTGCATTTTTCGTAAAATACATATTATATTATAGAACTTTAAATTCACAATTCTATGAAAGGTCTGTGAAGCATTTCACTTGAATATGATTTTTTTTATACTCGACATGCATAATATGTCAGAGTATATTAATTTTAATCTAAAGTTTGTAGCGCTACCAAATATTGACTGCACAAACAAAATTTTGATATAGGTGTTCATAGAAACACATAATTAGTCCATTTCCGACTGTCAGTCCGTCATCACGATAATTCAAAAATAAAAAAAGATAGTCAGCTGAAATTTTGTTGACGTATTCTAAACATAAAAAGTGAGTAAGTTAATGAATGAGCAAAATCAATTCATTGAGTCAAATGGATCCTTGATACAATTTTTAAACTACAAAAGATAGAAGAAAAGGTAATATACAATTTTTGATTGAAATATTTTTTAGATAATAACAAAACATTATGTTATTATATAGATAATAACAATACATTATTATTATACAGGTATACACATATAACTACATAGACTGGATGCTTATAATATTTTAAATATTGACCAAAGAATAAAATTCAATCACATGTCGAGTATCTAAACAATTATCTCTGTTAGTATCTCTATCTGTCGAGTATCTAAACAATTATCTCTGTTATCTCTGTTAGTCATTTTGGAGGAGATTGCAAAATTATTTACAGTTTTTAATTCCCTATTCTACGTACCTTTAAACAATTATAAAAAAATAATTTGCATACATTTTTGAATAAATTAGATTTTAGATGATTGACTTTATTTTTTAAACACATCCTTTGAAATAATATATAATATTAAATCTGTAGGCTATTTAGATCATTGAAATTAATTAGTTTGTAAAATTTTTAAAATTTATATTCTTCATATAAAGCAAATGCGTGGAAATACCTATGACTGGATCATTTCTAGGCATATACAAATTAGGACATCAGTTATGTAATAATACTAACTGTGACAGTGGTAGGTAGGAAAATCAATGACTGTTTACGTAAACTGAATTTCTCCAAAATGCAGAGTTTGTAAATAAACACTTACGTATAAATACGTGATTTAAATTTTGAAATATTACAAAAAAAAACCCCACGTTTGTGTCGCCATTTGACTTGTGATTCATAACATTTGATGGCAAATCATGAGACCAATAAAGTATCGACTATATTTGCACAAAACATTTAATTACCTTGTTTTAAACTACAATTGAACTTCGATTTTTTACGATCCATATTTTCTATTGTACAGCTATGAAGTATTCTATGATGGTATCCATGAAATTGCAAGTTCTATTTTCATACGCCTCGGAAGGAGAATATATATCCTTTTTCCATTATCATAGAAACTTGAAATTCGGTATTGATAAAACTGTTATGAGGGCATATACACAGAAAATGGGAATTTTTACTTCTTTACAGAGCCAGTTTTAGAAACCCTCCTTGTACAGGGTCATTGGAGAGTTTTAAAATTAAATAGGAACTATTAATAAGGTTTATTTTGGATTTAATATTTATTAGTTATTGTAAATATAGTCCCGGTTCAATCAAGTCATTGATAAATACACTTCTGGGTATGGTTTAATTATCGTTTGTGTAACAACTTTTTTCTCTATGAAAATTTTGAAAAGTTGGGTGATTTCTTTTTCGAAGCCCGAGGACAATCGAAAATTTGACGGTCTCCGAAAAAGAAAACGCCCCTCTTTTTAGAATTTTTGCAGATGAAAAAAGTTGTAACACTAACCATAACGAGGCTATATACAAATTTTTAGAAGTGTATTTATCAATGACTTGAATTGATTACGGGTACCAAGCCTAATAATTTTTACCACTTTTATTTCTTAAATGTAAACATTTTTTTGTAGATATCAGATTATCGGTAAGATTTTAATCAGCAATAAGGAAAAGATAGAAAATAAATGGTTTAAATGTTCAAAATATTTTATAAAATTTTAAATATTTTATTGACTATAAAATACTAATTTTCAATCGGAAAACCTTGTAATTCCGAGCATTCAATCATTTTACTTTCCCTTCTTTTCTTATGCATTAATTATTAACTGTACGCTAGGTTCAGTTAACATAACTAAAATTTTCATTTATATTGCTGCTGCATTCCAAAAGTCACTTAAATAACAATTTTATCAATAAGCGTACATAATATGACAAGGTTTTCAAGGCTGGCTATTCATTTTATTTTTGCCCATAAATTTGCATTAAAATTAAATTTGTACAATGAAAATTACAATTTTGTTTGGATTTTTTTATTGTCAAAATAATAGAAATAAAAAAAATTTAGAAGTTTTGGTTACTTATTTAGAATATTTTTAATATTTCGTCTAATATTGTTTATATTGAAAGGTTACGTTTTGGTGTTTATTAAAAATTAATCCATGATAATTTGTCAGTGACAAAAAACCCATATTTCAAAATGTATGTAAATGTTCAAAATGTAAAGATTCTAACAAAATAGTAACAAAAATTCTAATATGTTATATAGATTATATTAAGATGACAACCTTATACCTAACATTTCTGGTCTTTTAGAAAATTCCATCGCCTGAAGGTAAAGATAAAATTATTATGTTGTTGGTGTAGCCAGTTACTTCGATCTTACTCAAGCGACGACAGTGTTATTTAAAATCGGTGTAAAAGTGGTTCAATGCTGAAACAACCTTAAATGTGGAATAAAATACTTGATAAATATAAAATTTTGAATAAGCCACTTGGTTATATCTATTGTTTAAATTTTCACATAGCACATGAGTGCAAACTATGTTATCCATATTTCTTTTTACCAAGAATGTTCCGGATCGTTAAAAATGAAGATCCGCACATACGGATTACCAACGTCCAAATCCGCGGATTTTTTGAATTTCCTTAAAATGTGATTGTTTATTGAATGAAATATGATTGTTATTTGTGATATCGCTTAGCAGCAAATAATTGATTTGATAATCATGAATTTGAAATATAAATTTAAATTTAGATAGTGTAACTACAAATTATAGTATCTTATGATAAAGTAATCAGCTATAAGACTAACCAGTTATTGTTGTAATTTTGTAGTTTTTAAGAAACAGAATTTTATTTTATTGGGATTTAACAGTATTTTATTGCAACATTTACTTATAAATTCACTTACGAAATGCAACATAATAATGCAAAAGATCGGCAGAAAAAGATTTTATATAATATTTTTTATAATCAATATAATTAGTATTTGATTTTATTTGAAGAAAATTACAAACAGGATCGGTCAAATCCATTTCTTTATGTTTATAAAATATTAATTATTAATTATACATAATTATACAGTTGGTGAGTTTATTTTTAAGTATGAAACAATATACTGATGATTGTGTTTTTAGTTATTAATTATAATTAAATTATACAGTAAAAAAATTATTAAAAAATCGTAATTCATTCATTTAAAATCTCTGCCAATTGTTTCACATAAGCTATCCTTCAATTTTTTTACCAAGACTGAGAGAATGGATGAGAGTTCCAAGCTTTAAATATCGACATTTAAAATTAATGATAGCAAAATTAAACTTTGGAAGATATATTCATTAGGCTACTCATAGACTTAATGAATATATCTCATTTATTTAGAGCGGTATTTTTCTTCCGGAAGTATTGCTATCGTTTTTGTAAAAAAAATTCAAATGTGAATATTTCATTACTAAAATAACGTATTGGACATTCTTCATTTCGTGTTTCAACTCTTGAACATTTTTCATTTCGTGTGCGTATCCGTTTTTCGAAATGTCTGTCAGCCTGTCTGGCAGCCTACTTATCTGCTTGACGGGCGAACAATCATTACATGACTATTTAATGCCATTTTAGCTATTTGTTGGCGGCAATTTTTAGGATAATAGTTTACTAAAAAATAGTAGATTATCTGTTTAATTCTCCATTCGTACGTTTCCTTGGTTGCGATGTATACATTTTATTTTTACATGATATTTGTAAATAATTATTCTATATCAGCTGTGAGCCAAAATTTAATTATGGTACAAAATCTGTCTAATGACTAGACAGTTTTAATATTTTATATATTCTAATTTGTAATTAAGTTTAACAGTAGCCGAACATATACTTTGTTTTTTTCTATCTTATAATTCTAAGCCAACCAACCATTGGCTGTATCTCAAAAATTAGTCAAAATTGTTCTCAATAAACTTGGTGGTGTTGGGGGTGGTTTCCTCTCATAAATATCTCTATTATTAATAACCAATACGCTCATGCGGGACCTTTACGTAATCACAGTTTACTAAGTTTTAATGGGTAAAGCAGTTTCATTTCAATTATTGGCAGTGAATATTCATTCTGTTTTTAATTTATTTGGTTCTTAATCAAAAAATTCTTCCCGTAAGTTGATTACAATGGTTTTTGATTATACAATTTTTGTTAGAATAAAATTCTGCATAGAAAATTAAACTCACGTGTTAAGTATTTTTCGTATTTATCAAGTCTCGTGTAAATCATAATCCTGATCTGTGAGTTAAATAAAATAAACTGTTTTATTAGATTTTAATTCATTATTTGAAGGTTAGTTACTTAATTAATTATAAAAATTATAGACCGCATATAAATGTTATATACAAGTAGGGTTTCCACCTCGAATTTTAGAAAATATACCACCACAAATCTGTTGACACACACAAATATCATCGTATGTTTATTGATACATGTGTTTAAATATCTGTATTTATGTATAAAAATTGTAATGTTCTTATATAGGAATATTTTTACATAAAGGAATTAACAAAGTTATCTTCACTAGTATAAAATTAGAGGCAACCCTCAGCTATATATATATATATATATATATATATATATATATATATATATATATATATATATATATATATATATATATATATATATATATATATATATATAAATGCACATATATATATTCATCTGATATATTATATATTCTTTGAAAATCATATAAAATTGTCTCAGTTTCTAATTTATGTACATAATCTTTTAAGAATAATTGTATGCATGGTTTGTATCTACTTGTTAAATATACAATTTTATTTTCGACTGAATAAAATGAATGAATTTCGAATTAATCATTTTTTATATCCGGTTTTATTAATTTTACTCAGAAAATTATATATTCGATACTTTGAGACGAATAAATATTTATTAGAACGGTCATCATTCGAATATAAATTTCCTATATATATTACAAATCGATTCACTAAGCTGTTCAAAAGCTGTATTGCAAAATATTATTGAAATTAATAAATTTAATAAGAAATCACTGTGATTACACTGTGAATCTTGTAATACACATTATTTTCCAATGTCATGGTGCATTGAATTACTAAATCAATTATTAACATACAGCTTTTTAGTACAAAAAGTAAAATAAAAAAAAATACTAAATCGCAACTAAAAAAAAAAAAAGCGCGATTAATCAAATGATTGTATGCAAATGATTTTATAATTGGAATTTAATTTCCATCAATAAATCATCATTTATAAAAATTTTTTATTAATCTTCAATGACGAATAATAAAAAATTTCAATTGAATTTACTTTGCACAGATTTAATTTCTCAATAATTACACCCAATGTATAATGTATGAGGGTATATTTGATTTAGTCTAAAATTTGTAAAATAGAAAATATTGAGGCACAAATTTGGGAACTGATGTTCATCTAATTAGTTTAGTTTTATTCGGAACTGTCTGTACATCCGTCATCAAAATAACAATTTTGATGGCATCTTATAGACCGAAAATGGAATCATCTTTTAAAAGAAATTCAAATTAAAATAATTACTGGTTTTTTTCAACAACCTAAAATTTTGTGACGACGGCGAGAATTGAACTCTCAACATTTCTAAATTTAATACATTGCAGTTGGTGGCATAGTCAATTGATCTACTGTATAATATATAGTTAGTATCAATGAGTATCATATTAAAATATTGTTATTTTAAAATTCATTTATTATATATTATTGTTAATACATTCTTTTAATCAAATTTTTTTTTCCGCTAAAGAAAATTGCATAATTTTTAATAATAAAAGTCAATGTGTATTAATGCCTAAAGATTTATAAAATATTAGGTTTATTTTTTTTCCAAGATTATTTATATTTTCCTATATTTTCAAATATTCAATCGATTTTGTTTTTTATAGTTTAAAATATAAATAAATATATATATAAGAATAGTTAATTATAATACAGGTAAATATATACATAATAAATAAATTGCCTTCTACAAAATTCTTCAAAATTTTAATTTTAAAAAATACTTTTTAAAAATAAATGAAATAAATAAATAAAAATTTACATTGTGCTTTGTTTCAACATTGTTTACAATTTAAAAATTTACAATTAAAAAAATGTTGATGCGACCCTTTGTGTCATAAATTTAAGTTAGTATTTTAGCTATAATTTTTTTATTGTTTATGCAATCGAGCTTTCGAATCAAACTATCCAGAAAACTTTTGAATGATACATTGCTCTATTTATTTCGGGAATTCCCTAAAAACACATAAACTACGCATTAAATTCTAAAGTTCAAGGTATAATCACATTAACCATAGTAATTACTTATTGTAGTTAATTAATATTTATACTTCATAGTCCAGTCATGAAAGTAGTTAAACGAGAATATATGAACTGTTACATAAATTGTTACTTAATTTTTATACTAAAGTTTGTGTTCGTTTTGTCACTTAAAGGTTGATATTTTGTAAACGGCTCATTATGTAAAGTTATTATTAAACAGACGAAAAGAAAAAGAAAAATCAAAAGCAATTCCGGAGATTTGAGTTAATATATTCGATATTGGGTATTTACACTTATATGTGGAAATATCGTGAACAATTTATCCGATTTTGATGAAATTTTATATATAAGAGTATGATATAGTTTTATAGCAGTTGTCGATTATCGTAGATATTAGTAAATAACAAAGGTAAAACAGAATACAGCAAAAATACAGTACCTAATGTTAGATAGCTTACTTCCATAAAAAAATTTATTGACCAGGCTAAAACTTACGATACTAAGAAATTTTTTGTGCGTCATTGACCGAATCTAATGCTACAACTATATATTCAAAATATTGTTTATTATAACAAAACATTCAATTAGATTGCAGATTCTTTGAAAACCTTAAATAACTTTTCGATAATAATATTGTTGTATTTTTGTTGTATAAAAAATTATTATAAAGCAATTTACGAAATAACAGGGGTGGAATAACTAGTGCAAATTATTAACGCGCTATGTAAATGATGGAATGTATCCATTGAATTAAAATAATGTATTAATTTTACTTAATTATACGTATTATTTATATTAATCTTATCAGTAATAAAAAATAGAATTTAGAATTGAATTTGATTTACTTGCGTATGACTCTCTATGACGAATGAAACTATCATTTTATGACAATATACTTCAGAGAACTAATTATGATGGTCTGAATGATCTTGAAAAAATGCCAATAATTACCAAATAAAACATATCATATTATTGACAATAACCTTCTAAACATTTTTATTTAGTTTAGTAATGACGAGTGAAAGAACTTTTCTTCTACAAAAATTCTGTTGCCGCAAGAATATGAGCACTTTAAATTTTTTCGGGAATATGTGCACATTAAGTTTTTCACCGAGTTTAATAAGAAGTCAGAAATATGAGATCTGTTTTAGAAATCGATTAGATTTAATTATTCTGATGTGCATTTCACTTAAATTATATCTACTGTTTTTGAATAATTAATTAGTTTTCGTTTTATGGTCTTTATTCTTTTCATTTTTATTAAAAATTAATTTGCAGGATCAACATAAAGCAAAAAAATCGAAGATTAAGGCAATATACTCACGGATTAGTTTTACCATAAATTCCTGTTGGTTGACATTATTTTTGAGATTTTATTCATCAATTCTTGTAATGAAAAAACTTAATATTTTAGCATAACGTGTTAGGCCATTGTGGTGTAATGGATAGAATAACGAACTCGTAATTGACAGTATAAGTGTTCGAGGCTAGGTGTATTCTAGAAACTTTTTTAAATTTATTAAAAATAAATCGCATTCAACGGCTTCTTAAGGGGTTCGTTTTGAAAATATTTCTGACATCCAAATCATTAATGGAAATTCTTTAGGAATTTTTCTTGAAGTCTTACTGCTATATGGGCAGTTGTATAAATATTAAGCCAGCCCTGTACACAAATATGTACTTGATACATATTTAGATGTAGAAATTCATCATACAACATTGAGAAATGATGACCTCAACATTGCTTGATGATTTTATAATATAATTGGTTTTTTGTTTTTTGTTTTTTTTGATACGTTTGTTTGTTTTTGTTTTTTTTAATAAATAATATTAACTTTTTGATTAGTTTGTAATTTTCCCTTTTTTTTTACCAACAACGTGTAATTGTAATTTAAAACAATCATCTATCACATTCAAGAATTTTTTGTTGTTGCATACTTTATTTATAAGCACACCTTCCTTCATTTCTTGAAATTTAATAAATGTAAGAAAAATTTCTTAAATGTCAATATTTTATTATTAATTGATAATTTACCCCGCACTGACGGTAACGTAATTACAGATGTCAATTGATCACATTAAGCTACATCAGAGTATCAGACACAATCACTAACTACTTGGAGATGAGTGACTACCGAATAATGCAGTGAACTGTTGTTGTATAGTATAAAACCCATTGTAGTCACTGTATGACCTTAGAAGTGGAAATCGAATAGAATAAATAGTAATAGATACATAATTTATTTTGTGAAAATTCATTTTTATAAAATAATAATGGAAACTTTTAACTTTGTCTAATTTTCACTTAAAAATTTTTTAAGTAATTAATTAAGTCGAAGGTGCTTTCGTAATTTAAGTGACAATTAGAAAATTCTGCTTAATTATTTTGTTAAATAAATATCATGAATTCCTTTTTATACAAATAATTGTTCTATCCTTCAATGAGTTAGAAATTTTTTTCTTCTGAAACACTCTCTTATTTGAGAGCCAAAATGAACTTCTATTACCTAACCTACTATCGAAGCTTCATAAAATCATCAATATACATAAATCATAGATATAAGTTGATGTTGCAAATTCGTAAGGGTCGCATTAGGTACAGCAGACCTCATGAACTCATGGTTTTAGTAGACCCCACAGAAAAACAGTTCCTATTCGCGTCTTATTTGATTTATTGAATTAAACCATGTGCGAAACTTTAATTTAAGATTCTGTTTAAATAATCCATAATTATTTTTTTATTTTTTATTTGAGATATTGAAATAGTTAAAAAAAAAAAACAATAGGAAAAAGACTCAAAAAACCCAAAATTCGACTATTTTCATACAAAAATTTGTGTTATATTTTAATTATACAGTATTTTAAAAGAAAAAAAACGCTATTTTACTCGGAAAACATAATATTTTCAAGAAAAATGTAGGAATTTAATAACAAAAAGTATATTTATTTTGAAATAATAGTTTCAAAGTTTGACTATGTGATCTACTGGACACCATGATAATTCAAATAAAACCATAAAATGTATCTATTTTTTTTTTAAACAGTCGAACTGTTATAATATAATAATGTATTGTAATTTTGTTTAGAATTTACTTATTAAATTTATATTTGAATCTATTTACTTTTTTGTGTTTATAATAATGTTTAATATTTCTTCATATTTATTCTGAATTTTAACAGGAATCCTATAATAACTTTTTCGTAATATATAAAACCATATACAAACGATAGCTCATAAAATAAAACATCGACATCTATTAGTTATTTTTTTCAAATAATATGTGATTAATTTGCTGTTTTTCAAAATATTATACCTCAGTCATTTTTATTAATCATTAAACATTGAAACATGACGTTAAATTAGTGTAAACAATGATGGAAAATACTAAATAAAAGGAGATAATGCGACATTTTATTTTTATGTTTTAATTTTATTTTTATTAATAATTAAAAACATTACAAGAGTGATGTAGTTTTGATGTTGTGTAAATTTTGAAATGATAGATGCGTTAAAATCTTTAAATGTTTATTTCAATTTCAAGTTGAATGAGATTTAATATTAAGATTAATAAAAGGAATTAAGCTAATAAATTATTTTTCTCTTTGACATAAATAAAATTGCAAAAGACTTAAGTGATCATAATTTAAAAATAATTATTATTGGCATTACGAAAAAAAAATGGAATTATTTGATCAATGAAAATAAATGCATTGTATTAATCATAAATGAATAAAAAATATAAAAAAATATTATTTTATTTTGACAACTATTATCTAGTTCAGTTATTTTTAAAATTTATTAAGGAAAGCAAAATTTAATAAACTCGCCACTGAGAGTATCTAATAATTTGTAAAACCATTAATAAAATACATTATTTTAATTTCAAATGGCCATTTTTGTAGTTTGTAAATTCATAAAAAAATACAACCTATTCAGAGCCAACTAAAAATTGAAAAAAAAAAATTATTTAATATTTCGAATGACTTTCTGACCATATTCAGTAGCTTGAAACATTACCTTAATATAGTTAAAAATTCTAAAAACGAAAAATATGTTTACAAACACTTCAGTAAATAAACTAAATAGACTAAATTCTAAAATATAAATATTCAAATAAATTAATTAGGGAGATTCTTCACAGCTGTTAGCATACTACATTATGTAAGAATCTTCAATTTTCGTGCACAATAAACTCAAAAAGCATATTTTTGTATAATATTGACATGAAAATGGAGCGCTAGTCGAAGATTTGTTCTTGGAAAATCATTTCAAAATATAAATTAAATTTTGATTTTTATCTTAGATTTTTTTTTTAGAGAAAAACTCTTCGATAAGTCGTTTCCATGTAAATATTATACATACCAAATTTCATAACATTTGGATAAACTTTTTTTCTTTTGAGTTATTGTGCTTCTAGCAACAGTGGATAATCTATCTTGACAATAAAACGTTAAAATTGAAAAATTCCGTTTTGTAATATTTATTATTTTTGTAAATTTTTATTGTGGGTCTTTCAAAATTATATTTAAAAAAAAATTTAAAACAAAAAAATACACATTAATTTATAATAAATAAATATTTTCGATCTTTAATTTTTGGTAATCCATAATTTACAAATATAAACAACTGTTTTATCATTAAAAAGTATTCTTTTATTTTACTTTAAAAATTTGTTAGTGGTCAAAGCGATACAATATTTGTTTTTGTTTATAAGAAACACAAACAGTTAAAAGTTATACTCAAATTTATTGTGAAATTTAAGGAAATTTGTGAAAATATTCCTTAGAAATTTTATAAAAACATATATAAACCTTTATAGCATTTAAATCATCATTCACAGGTGTATATTGATGATATATCTTTAATAAAATCAAAACATAATTAATTTTTAAGTAATAAAATATTTACTATCAAAGTTTTTACAACCGTTTTTTTCTATATACATATGTATAATGGGAATGATAATTAAATATAATTATAAACAAATTTTTATTGTCATCAATCAATCAATTAATCATTTAAAAAAAAAATGAATTAATTAAACCCGGATACATTGAAACAACAAATAATCATATTTTAAACTATAAATAGAGGTGAACAAGCTTTTATTCCGATTTTAAAATATAGAATTAATCTATCAAAAATATACGTAGAGGAATTTGGGGTTGGCGAATTATTTATGTAACCATTAATGATTTTATTGAAATATTTAAATAAATAAATAATAATTTTTATTTTTGAATCTACAATTTTAAAATATTAAAAATATTACCTTATACTAGAGCATGGATTGGCCACCTTTTCTGGCAAGCAGGTCATTTTTAAAATATTTCAAGTTTTACATGAAAATGTATGGAAATGTCAATAAATTTTTCTCGAATAAAGGTTTCTAAGTATAAACTAAATTTTTGTTTTTTCCCTTAAAAAATATTTTTTGGAAAAACTCTTTGAAAAATCTTTTTTATTGTCGGTGATCTATATTTGCGTGTAAAAATTGAAAGAAATGCGATTTCATTGAAGTTTGTAAGCCAACTTCAAATTTAAAAAAAAGGAGTTACACCCAACAAATACAAATTTGTTGACATTGTCAATTTTGTGGATTATGACGTCTGATTATCTGGCCGCGTACACATGTACAACATTCACGTGTAACGCAACACTCTAACGCAACTTTGACGTGCAACGGTAACCTTTCTTTAGACATGAACGCGTGGCATCATCGTGTAACCAAAGTTGATACGCGACGAAATTACGTCGCTTCCCAAAAATTTTCGGTAAATTCGAATCGCATCAAAAAACGTTGGAATGTGGGGTTATGAATAATGTGAACTTAATAACGCAACATTTGCAAAGAAACGACGTAAAGACTATTCACTTTTATTTTAAGTGTATTTAAATATTTCGATATGGAGTGGAAAGAACAAAATACAATTGAATTTTGTCAACGTAAATACTTAAAGTGGAAGAGGTCTAATAGGCAAACAGATCGAACGCTATGTATACATAGCAACATCGTAACATCGCAATACCAATAAACTATAATTGATCTCGTAACACATAACAGTACAGACTTACGATACGATGTTACGTTACGGACGAATGTTGCTCGTGTGTTGTACCCTGCTTTAGAATTTCATTTTAACTGATTTGAATTTCCCTCCTATTTGGTACACTTTTTAATAATAATTTCTTAATTAAAAGAATATATACAAAAAAAAGATATAATTTTGAAGGAATAATAATAAAAATATTTGAAACTTAATTGAATCTCTCGCATATTCCTTATAATCACATGACTAAATCCTCTACTGAGATATATTGTAAAAATTACAAAATGAAACCTTGCTATAACTTACAGCAGTCGTTAATCATTCTTGAATTACATTCACGTATATATATATATATATATATATATATTATATACATACGTACGTAAGTACAATCATTTACATTCTATATTTATGAGTAAAAAATAACCATCATGATACGTAAAAATTGTATATACAAATTCAAAATAAAAAATTATTTATATATAATTTTTTCATTTGTAAAATACTTTTATAATAAGATAATAAGAAAAATTCCATCATATCAAATGAAAACGTATCACATAAATTTTCCATTGCATAAACGTTGCATAATTTTTCTATCAAATAATTTTCCATTAAAGTTTTATACGTATTTCAAATACTTTTTATTTACATTTTCTTTTATAAGAAAATTAGAATTCAGAAAAAAACTAAAAAAATTTAATTCGTATGTTTATGCAATTAGTTATTTTATTTTTTATAAACTATACTCGATTACACAAAAAAAACGCAACGACCTTAATCTTCACGCTTAATCAAGAATATCAAATACACTAATTTTATGGTGTGTTTTATAATTTTTTCAGTATAAAATGAATTTTTTCTGATAAATAACTAAACATAACAAAGCAATCAGATATTTAACGTTTTTAAATAGCAATGAAGTGTCGCATTTTTTGTTTTTATTTTTATTTTTTTTTTTGCCTTAATGAAAAACTTTGATATTTGATACGGTCAAAATCAGTTTATTTTTTACGACTTTCTTTGAAAGGCAATACATATAATCCGTTTTTATTTAAGCAAAAATTTTTTCAATATTTTCATTTTTAATAAGAACATGAATAACTTAATAAACGAATCCAAATAGTTTATGAAACAAAGTTTCAAACAAAAGTTGTTTATTTTTAAGTAAGAAACGAAAACAAATCAAAATTCTTAATTTTGAAACAATAAAAATCAAAATGATTTTTTTACCACAATAATTTATAATTAAATTAAAAAAATTTCTATTAAATCCAATTTCTATAAAATACCTATTAAATCCATAATAATTAAAATTGTGCAATTAATTACTATTATAAAATGATATAATAATAATAATAATAATTAAGTTTATAACTTATTTATTAAGAAATAACAAATATTAATAAAAAAATGAATATGAAAAAAATAATATAATTACTGATAATTTATTGATTTTTAATTCGATGTGAAAACATGTTTGACTTAACAGTTTTTTACGCCTAGTACGCTCAAGCTTCATGACCACAAGTACGTTGGCAAATCCTATAGATTCAGTTTCACATCAACGACTTTCAGCCCAATAGTTGCTACAGAACCATAAGTTAATCCACGTTTAAGACACTCTTAAATGTTTTTCTAGTATAAAATTTCAAATTCATCTCAATGCGATGATCAGCTCAGAATCAGAATTCTCAAGAATAAAAATTACAACCCGGTAAACAGCTGTTTACCGGATTTAAAGGAGTGTGCTTCTAAACAACTGTTGATTTAAAAACATGTAATATATATTGTATTTCTTTCAATTTTCCAGCAGAAATAATTCAGAAGATACTTATCCAAATATTATGAAATGCACAATATTGCCATGAAAACCTAGTGCTTGCCAAAGAATTTCTCCGAAGAAAAAAAAAATCTAAATTTTATTTTATATTTAGAAATGTTTTTTAATAAAAACTCTTCGACAAGTAGTAATTTTATTGTCAATATTTTGCATGACATTTCTTAACAAATTTCATAACATTTAGATAAGTATTTTTTGAGTTATTTATGGTGGCAATTTGTATGCTTTTAACAGCAGTTGATATGCCCCTTAAGAATTAACAATTTTTAATTCAAAGTCAACAAAAGTTTATTGGATTACCTTACAAAATCTTTGAATGACCAGCTACATATACTATTAATATATGTGTTAATTTGTAAATTTTGGCGTAAATTTGTGTTTGAAGGATTCCTTACCCATTTTTGAATTCTAAATGTAAAATACCCTTATATGTATTTAATATGTATTTAATATAAAGTATAAAAATATAAAAATGGTCATAAAAACAAAAACCATTCTTAGATATTTCGTTGGAATATAAATAAATAAATGATTTTAAAGCGTCAGTATTATGTTTTTTTTTCTATTTGCTTATATTATTTACGGAATTAAAATCAGTTGTTAATGCATTTACATAATAAATTTAATAACATAATATTAAGCGTAAATTTTTTATTTAATATTTAATTATGTAAATTTTTCCTTCATTATTATAATTTTTTTTGTTCATATTACAATGAAAGATTGTAAGATTTGTATCTTAACATGCAATAAAGAAGTCCGAGCACGGTAGATACTAAAACATTGCGGCATGGTATATGTAAAACGGAAATTAGCAACGAGCAACTGGAATTTATTAAAATTGTTCGTAGAAATTTATATTGGACAAAGTACACGACAAATTTTTATATCAGTGTTAATAATAATAAAAATATTGTAATTTTTCATAAAAGTTTGATCCCCAAGTCTGATCAACTGGATTCATACAAATTTCATCAAACTTGCAAATTAATTCTTGCAATATAAAAATTTCCATGGTAGCCCTATCTTAAAATACTTACATTTCAAGACATGTATAGTTTATGTTAAGATATATTTACTTCTTTTAATTGTATAGATTATTTTTTAGAAGAATAAGACTTTTTGAAAACTGTAGCACAGACTTTACTCACTTACTTAATATAATCATCGATTTAACAATACAATAGAAAAGTATCGGTTTAAAAATCATTTTTGCTCTAAATGCTATTTAAGAATCTGTTTCAGAGGTTTGTCCCATTTCTTGGAGTAAATATCAGATAACTAATCAGAATTAATTCACAATAATAATTTCGTTTATTTCTATATTAATGTATATTTTACGGAGCCACAACGAAGCGTGGCCGGATTTTGCTCGTCTTGTATACAAATGTATTACTTTCACTATGAATACTAAAGATATATAAATAAGTAAGTAAAGTAGTTGTATTGAGTAAATAAATATGTTACTTGCTCTGTTTTTAAATACTAATGCCGACAAGTTCAAGTTTATGTCAATCAAATAAATCAAATTTGTATTTCCTCTATCTGTTCTTAGCACTTAATACCTGTTATAGTTTTTATACATTTTAATTATATAAAAAAAATATTTGTTGTAATAAATAGATTTATGTAAATTTGCAATCCTTAAAACATATGCATTTTTCTGCTTCAACCAATACGAGTGTGCTTCTAATAAGCTTTGAATTAAATAACATCTAATATATTGCATTTCTTTAAATATTCGGGCAAAAAATATTTATCCAAATGTTTTGAAATTTGATATGCATAATATTGCAATAAAAACAGAGGGGTTTGTCAAAGAGTTTTTCTCGAAAAACGTTTTTATGTCAATATTGTGCATAACATATTTCATAACATTTGAATCAGTATTTTTTGAGTTATTTGTATGCAAGAATTGAAAGATCTTACCTAATGGAGTGTGCTTCTAACAGAGAATAATCCCCCTTAAGTTCAGTTATACACCGATACCATCAGCTTTTTTGCATTCAGTGGATCATTAACAAATCGAAACTTCCAATTATTATAGTTAATTTCGAGTCTTATTCAAATAATATTTTATTTATACAATAAGGTAGTTGTTCAGCTAAAGGCATAGTGTCAGAAAATTCTAAATTTGTGTATACTCATTAACGGTATAAAGATACAATTACCAATAAAATTTGAAGGTAATTGACCGGCTTAAATTTGAGTTATTTATAATCAAATTTCGGATAATTTATTAAATTTCGTATACGTTTTAAGTAACATTCGCGATTATAATAATCGTCAATATATATTGCAAAACTAACAGAATAATAATTATTTCTGAATTTAAAAAAACATTTACCTAGTTTAACAAAATTTGTGTGATATACAAGTATATGATTAATGTAGTAGGGTGTGGTTAACCAACGCAAACAACCTAAACAGTTCACACAGACAGTGCTTCTGTACAGTATCAGAAATAAATTATACTAATTGTTTAGGCTATCCTAGCTAATTAGGCTTACCTACTCTTACCTACAGAACAACTACCTTAAAGAATTTATAAAGAAGAAATAAACGTTTGGGTGACCAATTCTATTTAAATAAATATTCTACAAAGTATTCTATAATATTTTTGATAAATCGAATCCGAATCCTGACCTGTCTTTAATTTTAAATTTGCGGAAATACTTCGTGTTGTGTTATAAAATAATAACGGTCAAATAACTCAACGAATTGAAAAATATCCATGGTTTTTTGTATGCGTGTTTGTAAATTTTGATGAATCTTTCTACAATTTTTCGTATCAAATTTATAGAAGAAAAAATTTATACTACAACTTAATAAAGAGTTGATTGAACTGAAATAGACAAGTGGAATTTTATGAAATAAAACATAAAAAACCCAATCATATAAACATTTTGCGCTTGTAAATAATTATCATTTAAAGAAATCTACATAACATAAAACAAAATTACATGTAATTTATTTTATAACATCTAATCAAGAATAAACTATAAATATTGCAATTTTAACTCTTAGTACCTAATGTTTATAATCTTTCTACAATATCAAGGTATTTTTAGCAAAAAATAAAATCCAATCTTTGAATATTTCGTTAAATGTTTTATTTACTTTAGCTTCGACAATAAAGTCTCAATTTCTATCAAAATTTGCAACCAATTCAGAAATTCGTTTTTATTTTACTCCTAAAATCGTATTGGTCCAATCGGCTAAAGATTTTTATTAAAACTATTTATTTACCACAAATATATACTTTGAAATACAATTTTTTTTAAATGTTAATATTCGCAGTGTACAATGAATATGAATGGAGCTACTTAATCGATTGAAACGCCACGAGTAGCAGAAATTTATTGTTTGCTCAGAATAATCGATTTAAAAAAAAAAAAAAAAAACTAATTAATATAAAAGTATACCACGTATATAAATATAGATGTAAATGATTTTCTCAAATCAATTTAAGATAAATTGGCCCCTGTGAAATCAATCATTTATTGGATTTATCATTTAAATGCACCATCTACGTTTCGAAATTTCTTCAGTAACTTTCATTTTATGGAATAATTTTCATATATTCACGAATATTTAAAAAGCATTGGTCAACATTAGTAGACTGACTGCTCATATTTTTGGAGTTATTTGGGTGGATCATTAAAATTAGCCCTTCTAGCATATGCAAATATTCTTAAAATATATTTACTTTCAAAGAATTTTATTTGTTTATTGGTTTAAATTTGCATTAAATATGATGTCACAAAACAAACAGCAAATGTTTTAAAGTGGACATGTTATTTCAATTTTCATTTAAATATATTATAAATTTTTATTTAAATATATTAAAATATGTTTATTTAAATATATATTATATCCGTTTTTTTTTAACACGCATTAAACAGGAACTCCTAGTGAATCTTCATTGCATTGATTACCTGATGTGCTTAAATAATACAAGGAAATTATCGAATTATAAATTTTTGCAAATAACAAATTTCCAAGAATAAAAAAACTACAAGAATTTTCGTTAAAAAATAAAATTGAATATTTCTTTTTATATTGAATTGAAACAACTTGTCCTTGATGAAACGAGTGTACAAACATGCGTTTTTATTACAACGATATTGGTATCCACATCCGCGTCGACATCGACATCGAACAATTTATGAAGGACGTTTATTGTTTTTATAAATTATTTATATTTTTTACACTTTGAAAGAAGAGTAGGATTTTTCAATTTTTTATTAATAATATTTTTAATTTGAATGCATTGTTTTTTGAATGCATAATAATCTCAAGAAAATTGTGTCAAAATTCACGACGATATGACTTATATGTTTATGTGACCGTTCGCTATTAAGTTATCGTATAAGCCGAGCATCGCAGGCAGCTGAAAAGCTAAGCACTAAAGAATCCAGGATTTGTCAATAAGATGCTTTAGACATCATAGATGATATCAACATCCATTATTCACCTTGTATCGATGATTCAGTGTGAGGTAGTTCGCTTATGAACGTTTCTGTTTATCCCAAATTTTTAATATGCCACAAATACATGTTTTTTGCGATTTTCTCTAAACTGACAAGAATATTGTTACAATATGACTAGTTTTTTACCTTCCTCGGAAGCTTTGGCTCCAATAGAATGACCAATATACAATTAATATAATCGCTACGTTTTATATTGTTTGATTTCGTTTTGTTTTAACATTAAAAACTAATTCCGAAAATTAATATAATTAATATAGTGCAACCAACAATACAAAATAAATTTTACAAATTCATTGATAAATCGAAATATCAAGTATTTGTATCAATAGTTTTATTTATTTTTTCAAAATTCGTTCGGATTATGATAATAGTTGCTCTACTAAAAAGCCACCTATCGTTTTTTCTTAAAACTAATATCCAACAGCCACTTAATTAATACAATAATTAAAAAAGAAAAAAATATTGAAGCGAATGAAAACGTTAATAAAGTCAATCACATAATACGAATGAATTGACCTCAAATAAATGAGATTTATAAAATATATAATAATTATAGTATTATGATATACATTCAGTATACATTCAGTATTCAATTAAATTTTTTTTATTTATATTTTACTCCTGTCAATATTTAGCCCAGCATAAAACAGCGTGGTGATGTCGAGTAAATATATTTTAGCTTATTTCTTAACTTATTTCAAGAGACCGACAAGAGAAGTACCAGGCGGCCAATTTAAGAGGCGTAATTTTCACACTAACATTTGTTATCGCATTTTGGGTTTTAAGGTTTCGCTTCCGAGTTTGAAAGTAGAGTACATTAAGAGGGGGTCTAGGTCTTTTGTTTCTCTGTACCCTCTTTTAGAACAATCCATCATCTGAAGGCAATGATGCCTTCTAGTATAAGGGGACAATTACATTGTTATTATGTTGTGGCGTTGGTTACTTCGTTCTTATCCAAGCGACGATAGTGTGATCAACCAGACACCCCTTTTTTTTAAGTATAGTTTTCTAATGTGAAGAAAACATTTATTATTCTGAATATCGAGGTAGGAAAAATTTGAACAGAAAATCCCAAAAAAAATGTAATATGCATCGTTATCTATAATGGTAAAGAAAATTTTAAACTAGAAAATTCATTTTTTCATCTTATAAATATCCAAATTAAAACTCAGTCTTTGAAGATATCCTCGACATATGTGTTATGACCATTATTGACAGTGTATTTTTTAAATTTGTTCGAAATTTGATATAAATGAAATCAATATTATGTAACACACATATAATTTGAAAATTAAATGCTTCCCATAAAGCAAAAAGTGTGGCACTCCAACTGGACTTGGAGTGGCACGTAACCTAAATCTACTCTTTGGCTTCCAGTGAATCTTATGATAAACACGGTTTGAAGGATCTTAATCAAAATTTTAAGGATTTTCAATAAATCAACACCATTTCATGCTAAACTAACATCTATTACACTTAAAACAACACATTAAAATCAGGAAATAACCTTGATAAAATGATTTAACTAAAATGATTTTATTAAAATAAAGAAGAATTAGTCAAATACATAAAAAATGCATGTTTATGATTGTATCAAATGAAAAAAATTATTCATATTTTTATTGTTTTTACCTAACAAAATGAATCTAATTTTACACTTTGTAGTCAGTCTGTGGGTTGATGATTTTCATTTTTGTAAATGAAATACAAATAAATCAAGTGAATTGTGTAAATAAACAAATACCATGCGTGTAATCACAAGAGGTAAAATATGGTGTATTGCTTTTCATTTTTAAAGTTTTCACAAACAATGAATTCCAACAAGTGAAAATAACAAAAAAAGAGTGTACATTTTTATAGAGCTGACATATGACCGAATATCAATTTTTGATCTATGTAATTATCATTAATAAAATACGCTAACCTCATTGTCTATACAATATGACAATTTTTTTATTAAATGAATTATAATCACGGATGTTAAGTAGATGAATGAGCTTAAATTACGGTAAATGGAAAAGAAATATAAAAAAAAAATTTTCAAATCAAAGTTATATCTTTTTAAGAGACAAACTTTCTTTTTTATATTTTAAAGTTTATTCTATTTGTTATGGTTTAAGAACCATGAAGGACACACATCCGACCGTTTTTTTTCATGCATCTTGCTGACAAGCAGAGAGACGTAACAACGGAAAGTTAGGCAGGCAAAATATGCACTCAAAAAATAATTGGCATACACAATCTTGACTAAAATTTCCAAAATATAAATCGAAAATTACTTTTATTTTTATTTTCAGCCACTTGTCTTCAGTGACTACAGTATAAAAATACAACAATAGTACACCGTATTTTCAGGCGGTAATTAATTCTAAAGTACTGACTGTGTTATTGCTTGATTTCAGAGGTCGATTGAGAACGGTTTTGACATTTGATCATCATCTGGGCTATTATATATTTTAAAGCAGTTTTTTTCGAGAAACAATTTTTTATTATCCCCCGGTGTCATGTTTAAATTATGATCAAATATTATTCCATTTGAAGGATTATTTGTTTGGTTATTTATGCGCAAATATTCGTGGCATTATATTTGTTGAATAATGATTCACGACTAAGAACGACTCTTTGATTACACACCTGAACACATTAGTGAATCATAGCAAAACAGTGTGTAATTTTTCATGAAATGTGAACTCGTTTTAAATTTATGATTACCTTGTATTTACCAGAGAGGTCACTTACTTTTTATTGCTTACCCGTTCAATAGATAAAAATAATATAAACATTATTAATTAGTACAGTATTGAACGAAAACTGTTCACAATGTTGATATCTGCAGTTAGTGAGATATATTTGATATATTTTCCGGAAGAATAATAAGATTTTATTATAATTTTATAATATGTTGAGTATATTTTGTTGTTTTAAATCATAATTATATATAATAATATTTACCAAATTATAGTTTTGAATAAATTATATTATCATATACTTTTGGTGAATGTGATTCAATTAGTCCTTGTGAATGTCACTTAAATTAATGTACTTAAAGTAATGTACACTTATATGTTTATTTTTAAATGAACTGAGTAATTGTATAACCTTCAGGGCTTGAATTCCAGCCCCGGATATATGATTTTTGCGATTGAAGCAGAAACTTGATAGTTACACCCTACTTTTCAGCGTTTGAGATTAATTGGGTTAAATAAAAAAACTCACAAATTGGATGTCATTTTTAGTGAACGAGAGAATAAACCTTTAATAAATATCTATTAGCTTATGCATTTATGCGAGTGATGAGCCTTGCCTTAACACATAATATAAGAATCGGGTAAGTGTTGCTTGTTTAAAATCGAGAGAGACGTTATATCGGTACCAAATTAGGATGTCATAATAAAAAACAAAAAACTATCCTATGACATACCATATCAAGGCCAGATCAGGATCAGGTCGGGATATCTTAATAAAAAAAATATCGTTGAGAGTGCCATATCAAGACATTCTGAAATAAAAAAGCATAAAAGTGGATCATCAGGATCAAACCGAACCTTTTAAGGATAACTATGCCACATCCAGACCAAATTGGGACCTGCCTATTCCGGTATAAGAAATGTATAAAGTATCGTAAAGCAAGTCATATCGGGACCAAGTTAGTATATAGTGATATAAAAACTTATATTATCACAAAGAATACAAGGGCCAGAAATAGAACAGGATAGACTGATATAAAAGCTTTGGTATAATTATTACAAAGTTTAGTATTTTTTGTTTGTTTTTATTATAAAAGTTAAAGACGTATGCGCTATTAATATCTCTCCGTTTTGGAAGTGTTTCGCGATCAAATTATTGATTTTATCCATAAATTGCATCTCGAAATGAATCAAAACAACTAACACGTGTTGATCCCTAAAACCTTTTTACAAGTAGGTAGGTTTTACAGTTATTTATCACTAGAAAGAAATAATTTTTGTATCGTATAATTCCTTATGAACAGTCTTTATAAAAAACTCCAAAAAATTTCAGTGTTTTCAATGTACACTATATGGCGGAATGTTAGTCCCGGGATAAAAAACGAGCATTATGTATAAAAGACGTTAAGTGAAGCGTTGGACCGATAAATGAGTATTATTGCCTGGACGCTGTATGACACAATAAAGAAAAAGTGAGATCTGACGTCTAGAAGAAATTTTGAATAATCTATATTGACATTTCAACTTTGAATTTTTTTTAATATTTACCTTTTTTTGTTAGACATTCTGTCATAATAAATGATTAGTTAGTGTTATTTTATCAATCATATTGAACAAAAAAATGATTTGATAGTTATGTTAAGTATTAGTAAAGTAGCAATTCAAGATTCAATTAGTTATACAAATAAATAAATAGAAATATTATATACAATGAATCGACAATTTTATTGTTTGTATTCACAACATCAACATATTAAATTACATGTTCTTTTACAAAGTGTATATCTATCAATCATTTTAAATACCTTATTTGAATCACTATTCAATCTTATAATGATTGAATCATAATTGTAAATAGATATTTAATTGATATAATTCGTGCAAGTAGATATGTGATTGCTTTCCCGTATTGAGTACTTATGCCGGTGCTCCTAAGATTATCATTCTATACTAATATTATCAAGAGGAGATATTTATTTGTATGTATGTATTTGTGGGGGAGCCTATTTTTGTATGTAACGAATAAACATAAAAACTACTAGACTGATTTGAAAAACTCTTTCACTGTTGAGAAGCTACACAATTCCCGGATGATATAAGCTACTTTTTATCTCTGTATTTCCACGGAAACGGGAACTACAGTGTGAAAGGGGAAACATTGATATTTTTGTATGTAACGAATAAGTTTAAAAACTACTGGACCGATTTGAAAAATCTTTCCTTGGGTGACATACATTACTTTTTATCTCCGTATTCCCACGGGAACGGTACATAAGCGGGTGAAACCGTCCGCGCGTTCTTTCGTGACGTTCACAATTCATTTATAAACGTATCTATAATTGGTATACGACTGCGTTATGATTAATGTAACAACTTTTTCCTCTACAAAAATTCTGAAAAGAAGGCCGTGTACTTTTGTGGAACCCATAAAATTTTTTGATGTCCCCATACGCTTCAAACTGACAACCGAGCGTTTTTTTCCTTATTGAAATATGAAGATCATTCTATAACAAATGTAAAAATTTGTTTGTAAAAAGACCAGATTATCCGAAAACCAGAAAATTGTGAAAAATGGCAATTTTTAGGCAGTCGAATAAAGGACATACCGTTTTGTCGCATGACGCATACAGTTATAAATACATAGCTTGTATAATATTAGTATATATTGTGGCGATTCTAAACACTATACGTAAAAATATTTCAAAAAATAAATTTTCAAAAAACATATTGAACTTAACAGAGATGAAAAATATGAAAATCGTACTTGTGTTACAAATAAAGTAATTAAAAGTTTATTTGCATATTTTTTTTATTAAGTATACCTAATAATTATAGACTGTATTTTGATTCCACCGCACTTTTAATGATAATAACTTCATTATTAAATTGTATTGATAATTATTAATTATTATCTATGTGTTTCATAATAATTATAATATTTCATTTTTATTCATTATAGAATTTATATTGTAATTTATTCTGGAAATATTAAAATTATGAGTGCAATAATTAATTATAAATGTTTATTATTTCTTATATAAAAAGAACTTTTGAACGCCTTACGTTTAATTAATTGCATAGTAATTTATTTTATTTCAAGGCTACGATTTATTGAAAATGAGAATTCTAAATTAGAGATAATTTTTGTAAACAATTAATATACTCAAAAAAAAATTTGTATCTATAATTCAGATGAAATTCTCAAACATTTTTATTAAAAAAATATTATATTTAATGATAGCCTAGCAGTTACTGTTAGTCTCTTATTATAAGTCAATTTAAAACTAGTGGACGCTCGTAGTTTGATATTTCCGGTAATTAATCCGGGTTTTTTCTATAGTGTTTCATTCTTTGGCAGTACTCCAATACCAAATTTTCCATTTGTAGTTAGTATTTGTCATGAAAATCTTTAATTTGCTTGATGTATTTCTTCTGAGTAAAATGTATATAGAAATATAATCATTTTTCTTTTATTTCCTTTATAAAAAACAAAGACACGATTTTTTTAAAAAATATAATTATTAAATTATGGTGAAAGACGTTTCTATAGAAAATTCTCGAGTATCTATGTAATTAAAATTGTATTTACTTATTATAAAATAATAATTTGATTTAATTACATGGAATTTTCCATATAATTATTAAATGATCTGTATTGAAATGTAATTAAACAAAAATTAATAACAAATTACATTTTATAAATATCTACGTAATTTGTTTGACTCATACCTTAAATTGGTTAAACCAAAAAATTCTAAAAATTATACTCTAATGGTCGTTTCCATCGTTTAAGTTTTAAGTATTTTTACCTATTACTTAAAATTAAGAAATATTTAATTTCTTTGTTATTTGCACCGGACATATCGGACAATGAAAGTCTCCGAAAATATCTTCCAGTCTAATGTTTATTATTAAATATATCAAATTAGTAATTTCGTACTGTTTTCAACGTTTTCTCTAAATTAAAATGTAAAACGAAGAAAAAATTGTGTTCATCACATTTTTATCATTCATTACTTACCTATATCAAACTGAGTGAAAACTGTTCTCATATTCACAGAATTTTTTTGATATAAATAGATATAATTTTCATAAATATATTATTATATATTATTAGTCCTCTTGTCCAAAAGCATATGATTGATTTATATATGGCTTAATAATGATTAGTCAAATGAAATTTTCAATATGACATTTTGATATATATTTTTATATAAATCCTTATAGATATATTTTTTATATTATCAAAGGATCCATATACTATCAATTTTTTTTTCAATTGGCCTTTAAAAAAATTATTAGTCAATTATAGAGCTTATTACTACAATCAAGTACCTATAATTGAGTTATTATTTTAGGGAATTGAAAATCAGCATTAATGTTAATGACCGATCGGTTGTCGATTGCATTGAATCAGAAGTATATAAAATTATAACTGTATCCGAATTTAAATTCAAAAATGCATACATACAATATATCCCGTTACCTACACGAAAAATGATAATAAATTTAAAAAAAGAATTAATTAAATATTAACAAATAAATGGTATTAAAGACAGTCTAACTATAAAAAAATTATTTATAAACAAAGTAAGAGTCATAAAAATAAATGAAAAAAATTATGAAATATTATCATAAACAAAATAAAACACTAATAAATAATAACAATGCATACGATATGTAGTTCGTAGTAAATTAAACCTTGATTATTAGTTTATTATTTTTAATATTTTTATAAAACAAACTCTTATAATACAGTAAAAAAAATTAAAAATTATAGTGTATTGCTTAAAAATACTGCATATTCTTGTGTGTCAAAACTATTTATAATTATTAATGTTTGAAAATGAATGCGTATTAATGAATACAGTACCCGTAGGCGAAGTTTGTAAACTATTTGGGCGATTAATAATTTTATTACTTAAATCAATTGCCGAGTGTTAGTTTCACAATAATTCGAAAATTACTCGACCATTAAAAATTTTTTTTTTGTGTTTTTCAATATTAGAATGAAAGTACGGATTACTAAGTTATCTAAATATATCCTAAAATATACATTAATCCTAACTTTTATTAAAATAAATTATTTTTTTAATACAGCTATTAGTCTAATTTGTTTATTTTTTATGAAGAAAATGTAAATAAAAAATGACTTTCAAAAGATTGTTTTTTTTAAACGTCCAATCTTACCCTTAACATATTTACTAACAATATATTAATTCTGGATTTTTCGTGAACGGACACTCACCTGAAAAAAAGAAATATAAAATAATATCATGAAAAATTAAAGTCTGTATTTTAGAAAATTAAAATTAAAATTAATATTTGTCAGAAAATATTTTTCGGAATTTTATAAAATCCCCACTATAAAAGTTGAAAAATAATAAACAAATCTAATGACTCACACAAACATCGTATATTTATAAATGTTATGTATATATGTATAAAAATTGTTATATTCTTCTTATATATATATATATATATATATATATATATATATATATAAAAAATCAATTTATGTTAGTATTTTAGCATTTTGAGTCAATTTTTATTAATAATCATTTTTGGCTTGAACCATTTGTTACTTTTTTAAATAATTTTTACATAACAATATAATTTTTTCAAAAAATACAAATGTTTGATGATGAATGAGAAATCCTTCGAAATATATTACGTAGTTTTTGTTCTATTAAATAATTTACAAAATAATAAAATGTCAAATATTTTACTATTGTTATTATTAAAAACTCTTGTACAATTGATTTGTATAATTTTTCAGGTGTTATATTATTTCAACCACATAATGTTCTGCAATGTGAAATAAAAAGTGAGTGTTTATACGTAGTAAGTTAAGTACCTGTTAGGTACTCTACTCTTACTATTAAGACACAACACACACATACATACGCATATAACAAATATATTTAACTCAGTCAGTCGGTTGCTCTTCAAATCGTGCATTGAACTCTCTTTTAATCACTACATAATAATATTATATATTTTATTTATATTGTCTTCTTGAACTTGGCATCCAAATTATGTTTATTTACAAATATGTTCATCAATGATTTTATTTTGTCTAAATTGAATTGAAACCAGATTTTTTATAATTTATTTACATATCCTAAATCTAAAATTTCGAAGATGAAATATCCAAAAATTCTATACACAGAGTTTATTTAGTTTCGAAAAACTAAGAAAATTAGTGTTTTTTGATCATTCAAATATTTTCTGGTTTTCTTGAATTATTTGAATAAAAATCGTGTTAAATTTTGGTTAAATTTCTAAGAAAAAAAAAAAAAAAGCGGTGGAAAATTTGAAAAATACGGTAGTTTTATTAATTTAAACTAGATCTTTCTGTTTTATGGCCTTATATCTAGAATACTATTGAATATTGTAATAAACGAATTACGATTTAGCTTATGAATTATTCCGAATACTAAAATTGGGGGCACATTATAATTTTGCCATATTGTCAAACTAAAATGTTAAACTATGAATAATGTTTGAAATATTAAACCGTAACAAAGAGGCTTTTGTTTCTTTCTGTCCTTTCATTTTGAAAATTGTACATACATTGTTATTAAAATATGCATAATCATCGTTCATCTTTCATTAATTTGTTGAAATTTTTGAGCATAAAAAATAAATTTTTTTAATTTTTATATTTGATCGATATATGCTACTTCACGTAGGGGAGAATGGGGTAATGGCGATCACATAAGTAAAAATATGAATAATGTAAAAATCTTAAGCGATATATTTATTTAATGAATTTAACACATTCTCTAAGCGGTCTACGATCAGAAGCCAATTTTACATACATAATTCTGGACTGACTCCAACCTACTACACAAAGAATATGACTAGACATATATCCAGCATGAAAAGTTGGAAATGGTATTTCCATTCTTTTCATAGATTTACCTTCATCGATAAGTTTCACAGCTTTTTCAAAAGTTTCTGTGTCCCATTTCGTCTTTTCGTAAGACCTAGGTTTCATTTTGGCATCTACATAATAAAAAAAAAAGTAAAAATTCAAATCTATAAAGAGCTTTAAGCGAAAGTATGTTGAGAGCAATCAGATAACCGTCATTAATCGATTTTCTATCA
Organism: Chrysopa pallens; assembly: GCA_020423425.1. NCBI lineage: Eukaryota > Metazoa > Arthropoda > Insecta > Neuroptera > Chrysopidae > Chrysopa > Chrysopa pallens. The sequence goes on from CM035594.1 coordinate 39,413,295, forward strand.
ATGTGTACAAAATTATGTAATAAAATAAACTACGTCTCTAGCACATTGCCATAGCTAATAAAAGTTATTAAATAAAATTATAAGAAATAACGTTTAATATTTTATTATGAAGTATACGGGCAAATGTTCTTTATTTCCCTTAGTTACAAAGTAAATTACCTACATTTTCTTTTGTAAATGATAGAGTTGTTCACCTTTTTGAGATAAATATCATTGAATTCGATTTTTATTTGTGTCTAATAACATTAAAAAGTATCATCTTACTTACTTTAAATTGTATTGTAAACAAACATTATTATGGTATATTTTATATATTTTAGATTGATAATAAAGATAACTAAAAAATGTGTTAAAAATAATTTACTATTTAAATTAATTTGCAGTTAAATTATTTTTTATTTACTTATTTATTTATTTAAAACAAACAAGCAGACCGTAGTACAAATTAAATACAGATGTTTGTTACACGAATGCATTAAAATAAATTAAAACAAAGGTTCTATAATCAGAGACAAACAATTAGTTAAATTTAAAAAAATAATTTTATAATGTAAGAAGAGTTCTTTACTTCCCAGTGAAGACGTTATTGTAATGAGGCTAAAGTGGATGATTGTGTATATAGATAACGTTTATGATAATTCGACAAAATATTTGTTTTGTTGCAATTTACAATTGAACTCACTCCATGCTTAATCAGCTTAGCATAAATTGTAAGCTTATGTTTAACTGATCGAGCATAATTTGAATGTCATTTGAATTTCTCGTACACAAAACTATATCGTCTTGAAATCGTCAATTCTAGTAGTTCATACATAAGTCAAATCGAAGATTATCTATACATCAGCACGAACAAGTAAGACCGTATTCAAATCATGACCGAGTATACAAGAGCAAGACTAAATGGGCATGTTAAAAATAACAGTTTGTGATAGAAACTTTAATATGTTCTTTTCGTGGAACATAACTTTTTTGTATTTGAAATTTTTGCTTTAAAATACAACAAAGAAATGGCAGTCTTCATAATGTGATGCATAGAAAAATTAATTAAAAAACGTGAATATCAATTCAAATAAGCAAGACCAAGACCAAGATTTGAAGAGTTTGAGCAAGAACAAGACCATGACTGACAATACAATACCAAAATCGAAATCAAGACAGTCTCAGCCTTGTTCTGGGTCTTGCTTTGCTCATCGCTAGAATGTTGGCTTAACGAAATTAAAGAACTGCTCGAACAGCTCTATTAAATGGTGTTATCTGAACAAGAGACTCATCAAAAGAAATTTTTGTGTTTTTATAAACTTTTCAAAAGTGTTAGCCGGTTTTTCCACTAGAAACACAGTCATGTGGACCTTGCGATTCGAATCTACCTAATTAAGTTGTTCATGAAAGTTTAAAAGTAATCATTAATTAAAAAATAAATACCAAATATATTTACGGAATTATGGTGGCATTGATAAAGTTAATTAAGATTGTTATCTTTAAGTTGACTAGGTCCCAATTTGTTTATTACTTTTTGAATAAAAATAACGTTTATTAACTGATATGATTGAAAGTTATTATGTCAATTCCGTAAAAGGAAAATAATAGTTTTATGATATCTGTAATACAATTTTACTGAGAGTAATTAAACTTATTGGGAATTAATCGATTGTAAAATTAAAATAATATTTTATTAATAATGTTATAGATGTTTAATATACCATAAATCGATTAGAATATGAAAAATTTATATAAAATAAAACTTTACAATTAAGAAGTTTTCAATCGTCAAAAATATCGGTTATATTATATTATTTGATAGCGAAATGAAATCAGCGATGATAGAATCATGTTCATTATTTTTAATTTAAATAAGCTTTCTAGCCATACCAGAGATAAAATCCACCCCTTGCCAAAACCGGCTGATTGATTTAGAAAATATAGAAAAAATATTGTCCTTTGAAGGCCTGTTGACATTAAAAATTAGATTATAACATAAGTTATAAATGAATAATTCAAACGTTTATTAATTCAAATCAAAAAACGGGTGATCAAAATCTAATGGTGAAGATTTTGAAATTCACATTTTCTCCCGAAAGAAAGCTAAAATAATTAGATACTTTGGTATAAATACAAGACGAAAATTCTCTTTTTCGAAAGTTTTCTAGTCATACCAGACATAAAATTCACCTTGTCAAAACAGGGTGATTGGTTTAGAAGCTACAGTGTAAAATTTATAAAACCAATTAAAAAACCAAATCATGAAATACTCTGGTATCAATGCAAGACTAAAACTCCTAATTATGATTAACATAATTAAACACAATTGAATACTTTCGGATTAACTTAATCAAAAAGTTATTGGTGTGTCCTTTAAAGGTCCAATTGATCACGATTTTTTAAGATTTACATAAAAATTACAATACACATTCTTTTTTCCATTATAATTTAAAAAATAATAAGTAAGAAATAAATTGCGTGCGTGCATGTTAATTGATATACAAATCTGTATTATACGATGAATACGACGAATATACACCGCAATCAATTCTCAATGCAATTATGTGGTTGAATGTCATAACAAGGTCATCACTTTTACATCAATGCATTATTATTATACTTGTAAAGGATCAGTCAAATTTAAGTACTATATAGAGGGAGAGTGGCAGAATGACGAACACTTAAGGAAAATTGGAAACTGTGCTTATGATATTCCAAAAAGTGATTTCATTTCACGTAAGTAACATAGCTTTTACGTTAAGCGAAATAAGTCTTACAATAACATCTAAATATTTCTTATTTTTCTGCCCCATATTGTCTAGAAAAATAAATGTAATTAAAACTCACTAAAGTTAGACTAGGAATTATTAATTTAATTAATAGAAGTAACCAATTTAATAACTCGTTGGACAATTATAAAAACTAGAGTCCTGTTACAGCGGTCGAAATTCGACCGTAATCACTGAAAAGTGAATTTCCCTTTAAAAAAACAGTATATATGGGTGCCTCCAAGCAAAAAATTATATATGCGCGTGTGTATGGTAGTATGTGTAATATAAGCCACAGCTCTTACATATGTGTGTGTCATAGTGTATATAATTTTTTTTTTTTTATTGATTTAATGTTTTTTATGGACAATTTTATAAAAATATTAGCATTGTTCAGTACTTTATATAAACTAAAAGTGTGCGACATTTCATACTCCTCCGTCCGCCCAATATTCATAAAAATGAGTGCAAATTTATTGCTTCACGTATTAATATTTAGATTGTTTTTAAATCAAAAATTGTAAATTTGCCAAGAATTTGATCCATATATAATATAATAACAACTAAAAGATTTTTGAAATAATTTCATGATCTGCAACTCCAATATTTCACTGTATGTAATTACCCGCAGTTCGTGTTTACCTTACTCTCCTCTATTCTTATACGCTACCAAAATTATTTTCAGTTAAGAGAATTTAAACGCTTTACCGCTTGAGGACTTTAACCTTGATTTTATACGTAAAGTAGTTCAATAAATAATAGTCATTGATATAATAATATAATATACCTTAAGGAAGGTATATTGATGAATCAATCAAAAAAATTCTGTAAACTTGACATATACAGAATTTTTAACACCTGAGTTTTTTATTTTTTTTAATTATTAAATAAATGTGAGCGACCTACGCATTTTTTATATTGACATCTGATCTTGATTTATTTATAAATAATTAATAATAAAAAATTATAAAATATATAACGGGAAATAATTTGAAAATATTAAATTTTGAATATGTATTAACTAATATAAATGTAGAAACAATTCTTCAGGGTGCTGAGTCATCTGAAATAAACTCCAAAATTTTGGAGGGCATTACATTCCTGACGAATCAATCTAAAAGAAAACCAGTGTTGGCTGGGCGCCTAGACATTTAGGAATCGATAGTAATGAAAAGCTGATGGAAAAGGCTGGAACTACCCCATTTATTGGCCCAGAACAGTATATTGGAATACTGAAGAGGACAATTAAGCATAGACTAAAAGACTGGATGATACCGGAATGAAACCATTCTTGAGCAATTTTTTTAAAGATTTTATATTCAAAATTTTTTTGCACTCGAAACATGATAAGATAATGCATGCCAAATTTAACTACATTTGAAAATCTATTTTTTGAGATATTTGTGCGCAAAATTAATAGTTATTTTCTTGAAATTTTTATTCGTTTTGAATGTTGAAGTGACTTTCAGAAAATCAAATCAATCTATAATAATATTATAAAGAGGAAACATTTGTATTTTTGTATGCAACGAATAAATCTAAAAACTACTGGACCGATTTGATAAATTAATTCATGGGAAATCCGCGGATGACACCGTGTGACGTCCGCAATTGAGATATAAAAAGAAAATAAAAATATGTGCCAAAAAAGCTTGATGCATATAAAGTTTAATTTAAGGTATACGATGAAAATGCGAACCTTGACAAACGGAAATTCGATTAATCCAGTTATATATTATAATTACGATTTATTAATCATCATCAAATTGACTAAGATAATTTATAATTTGTAACCTCCAATTTTATGAATACAAATATATTCTCATGTTATTCTAGAAACGTATCTCTTAAAGGTAATGTCCATTATTAATACTCATAATTATTGTGGTTAATTATTTGGTATTACATATAATAAAAATATTAAGAATAAAATTATATAAATAAAAACAGAATTAATCAAAAGAAGTAAATACTAATATTCTTTAAGTAATTATAAACTGTATAAAAAAAAACTAAATCAAGGTTCATATATCAATCAATAGGTTACTAGCTAGTTTAACTGACAATAATTAGTTAATAACAGAATAACATTGTATTGACAAAATGAATTTTATATGTGTAAAGTTACAATACAATTTTACTATATATAAAACAATGTTAAATATTTCAAACAATAATAATAATAATAATAGGGTTTTACCACCGTTTTACATATACGTCTATAAAAAAGGACACCCAAATCATTATTATACTTGAATAAAACATAATAATATTTTACTATGCGTGTTCATAGAAATATCTAAGTCATAAGTCTCCGACTGTCCGACGGTCCGTCCGTCCGTTTGTCCGTCATCACGATAACTCAAAAACAAAAAGAAATTGTGAGCTGAAATTTTGGTGATATATTCTAAAGAAAAAAAGTGAGTTCGTGAATAAGCATTATCGGCTAATTGGGTCCAATGGATCCTTAACCCAACTTTTAAACTATAAAAAATTTCAAATACAAAAAAATGTTAATTTTTTTTTAACAAATTATTTTAGTTTAAAACATTTTTCGTAAAATTTTTGAGTTCTCCACAATTTTAGATCAAATTTCACAATTTTAGATCAAATAAACACATATAGGTAATAACAATACATATTATTATTATACATGCGTATAGATATTTAACTGTATAGACTGGATATTTATAGTATTTTATGAATGGTAATTAAAAATGGTCCAAACAATGAAATTATATGACGAATATCTTAACAATTAACTCAGTTAGTTGTTATCTTCACTTGTCTAATAGACTTTGACTATAAAATAATACCAGTTTTTCAAGAATATTGTATTTAGTTTTTTTTTTCTACAAAACATATGATGCATTTGTTTTAAAATAAGACGGATTTTTTGGGTAAAAAAACAAGAAATTTCCACTAGTGGTTTAGTGAGAGATTATGCGATTACAACATACAAAATTAATTATTAAAATTCTTGATGATAATTGATTGTGATTTCATTTTAGACAAGGTTAAAAATTGATTTGCTAAGAAGTTTGCATTATTTGCCAATTTATTAAAATTCGGAACAAGATTATCTTTTAGATTTGCGAGGTAAAATAAAAAGCCACTGCCAATATTGGAAACAAAACTATTGCTAAAAAAATAGCTATATGTCTTCAAGGAATGAGTTGTAATTTGGATATGAGAAGCAAATTATTTTCTACATTCCAATCAAATAAAATTTTATTTTATTTAAATAACCGATTTTCTGTTAAAATTTTAAAAAATCCACAATCCTGAAATAAAATTACATTATGCATCTACTTACAAAATTTCATCGAAATCGGATGAATGGTCCAAGATATACTAACATATATGTGTAAATCCCTATTTCGTAATATATTTTCACAAGAGGGATTATCCACAGCTATTATTCACATAAAGGAGTGTGCGTCTCACAAACTGTTGACGTAAATTTCATTAACTTTCATTTTTAACTTTCGCACCTCATCTCCCCTTAAAGCTTTAAGTAAAATTTGGATATGAAGTAAAGAAATACATTTTCTACATTTATTGAATATTAGCATTCTCTTTGACTGCAAGCTGACTTTATATGATTTTTCTTTATTAACGATATTCTAGAATAATAATTTGACACAAACAACTGTGATGAAGGGTTCACGAGATATCAGCATTAAAGAGAAAAAAAGTGGTCAGTTTTCAGCGCTGAATATCTCCACTTTTGTTTACCAGAAATTTATACATATTCTGCCATGAACAACTGTATACAGGATAGGTCGTTAACAACTCCATAAATTGTTGGGTATTTATAGTATTATTAGTTTGATTAATCGTAGTTTAGCTTTAAAACAATTCTTTGATAAAACACCAACGTTCTAAAGAATGTAGTGAGAATAATAAAATTTCAAGTTAAATAGAAACAAATTTTATAAAAGTAAATCTGTGATGTTTTATAAACATAAGTTTATTCATTTACGGCTCTTTTATAGTTACTTCGCTAAATATTTGTCGACTTTGAGCTCACTTGGTTTTACTTAAATTTTGTATAATATTCATTAAAAAAAATTACAAAATTAATTATAAAGAATGATTTCGCTAATAATTACATGAAATACGTCACGTGATTGTAAAAGAATTCTATAGGTATTGTTTGAATAAAAAAAGAAATGATATCCAATTATTCAAACAAACCAAACATTTTCTACAATGAGTTGACAGTTTCAAAGAAGTATGCAAATTATGTGGTTTCATCTTAGTTTTGATTTTGTGCAATACAAAAATTATTAAATAAAATTATATTTTTTAAATTACAAGCTTTTCACTTTTAAGGGGGTTGAAACATAATACTAAAAAAACCCATTATGTATAAATCTACTCAAAAAAAAAAATCTCGTTTTGAAATTTGGTATTGTACATACATTGACATGAAAACAGAGGGCTTATCGAAGAGTTTTTTTCGATTGTAGAATCACTTTTGATAGAAAAATAGGAGAAATGACATTAAAATACTATTTTACAAAATAAAGACATACATAAACAAGAAACATTTGATAGTGGATATTTATAACATATAATTATTATTGTATAATTATTAAATTCTCACTATTGAGACTTTTAATAATAATAATATTATAGTATTTATGTATTTATGTATATTTTTATTCAATAATTTAGTTAATGTACGTGATTTTTCTATACATGTGTATTTTAATATGGACTTCCCTTATGAATTCTAAGTATAGCAACGAATAACTACAATATTTTTTCTTATTTTTGAAATTTTAAAAATTCAAAATTTAAAATATTACTAATAACGTTAGGAGGAAAAATCTTGTACTTCCAATAAATCGTTTTTATAACAAATTTATTTGGAAAAAAGATTTTTTTTGAGTGGTCAATATTATTCAAAACATTAATATCTTGTATGAGATAAAGAAATTGACGTAATTATATTTACTGAATCATTTAAAATGCACAATGCCTTTACTCTTGTAAAGAGTATACTGAAATTAAATAACCTTGAGTACAATTAGAATAATCTTGGACCAACTTTAAAGCTTTCATTATCTACAAAAGTGCAAACATTAATTTTTTTTTTTATTCTTGTAGACCAAAACAAATTATAACGTGTATAATTAAAAAGAATGTGTTAATAGTGTCTTGCTTGTGGAAAGGTATATTATTTTTTCTCGTATGGAAAATTTTTAATTTTTAAAGAATACAAAAATTTTGTAATTAATTATCCATTAAGATAATTGATGAATTCAAACATGTTAATTAAAACAGTAAATTTATTTATCTTAAACAATATCGGAATGTAATGCAACAAACGCAAATGTATCTCTTCCCATAATATGACGTATTTAAATTAATTCAATTATATACTAGTTTATTATGATTCCAATTAATCAAAAACTGTAGCAACGATGAAAGTTTAAGAAACAAATTGTTTATCTATACCGTGCACAGTACGTAGAAGTGACTTTTTCATCGATTAATTTGCTACGAAAAAAAAATATTGGAAAATTAATGAATTAGAGTACTCTTTCTTATAAGAGTACTATATTAAAATGTAATTTGTTTTAAAATAACAAGTCATTCCATCATAATTTTTCCTTGTTTACGAAAATACGGAAGCTGAATTTTTATATATAATTATATATATATATATATAGAATATAAAAACAATTGAATTAAAAATATTCAATATTATTCAATAATATTTAATTAACAACATAAAACATCATAAAACCATAATACAGCAATAACATAAAAATAAATTTATTATAAAAATAATAAAAATTCCCAAATAACAAACAAAATAATAATTGTAATAATTAAAAATTAATATAATTTACATATAATTTAAATAAAATTATATTTTAAAATTTTCCATTGTTATTAAATAAAGATTAGTTTTTTAGTTTTTTTTTTACACATAATCATTTTGTTACATTTTAATTTTGTAAGTAGCTACAGTTTAACAACATTTCTAACCGTAGGCAATATGTTCTTGTTAAGGAACAAAAAATGCAGATGTTATGATTCACCAAAGACATGCAGTTAAAATCAGAGATACGATTTTAAGAATAGTATGTTTTTAAATAATTTTATTTACGTTTTATTCACGACCATGTTCATAAATCATGAATGACCAGTTGGCATTATTGGGAACTCCAATTTTCGAAATACTCAGAGGCGTAATAAAATAGTAATATGACCTTATGTTTAATAGTACCTCTGGCCTATAAAAATCCACCTTGGAAATTAGCAAATTTAGCCAACGGTATGAATTACGACATAATTTATAATACATTGATATAAATATCAAAATTAACTTTTAATCTGGAAATACCGAATATTAAGCATATTAATTTGGTAAACATAATTAATAGCCTTTGTTCGATTATTTTCTAGTTAATGATATTGTAAATAGATCCAAATTTAACTAATGCTAGCTATCTTAATTGCTTTTTAAAAGATGAAAGCTTACACAGATCGGCTGCTGCTCTTCATTTATCATGCTCAATAAAGGCTAGAAAATATTAAAACGGCTAACAAAACTTTGGAAGAGGTTTTTAATTAAAACTATACGAGATATTGAGATAAAATTTATAAGAATATTCTAGGCCACAGAATAAATCAAAGTTCGTCAATGAACAAAAGGAATCAATTAACTAAAATGAGTCAATGGTCTAATTGCAAATTGGATAGTACAAAAAATATTTTTGCTTTTAAAGATCTTTTTTTTTGGTAGTATTTTCCTGGCTCTAACTCTAAATAGCTAATATAATAATAATAATATATTTTTATAACATTTTATTTCTTTGAATAATGTTAATAATTAAAAATAATTCAAACAATTGTATTCAATAATATGCCAGGTACTTTTGTTGCTATCTTCACTTGTTTATACATACTAGAGTCCCGTTACTGCGAATGAAATTCGACCATAATCACTCAAAGTGAATCCCACTGCCTTTAAACAAAACAATATATAAGCGTGCCTTTAAAGAAAAAAGTATATTAAACAAAAGAGTATATATGTTTGTGTATGGTAGTGTGCGTAATATAAGCTACACCTCTTGTATAAGTGTATGCCATAGTGTGTGTAAAGTTTTTCTTTGAATGATTTAATGTATTTTAATGAAAATTTTTAATAAAATACGATCATTCTCTAGTCCTTCTCTATATAAACTTTAAGTGTGCCAAATTTCATACTCCTCTGCCCGCCCAATTTTCGTAATTTTTTGCTTCATGTATTAATATATAGATATATTTTACTACTTGTAATAACTGAAATCTATCTTCAGCTCTCATCCTATACTCCATTATTTTTTAAATTTATTTAATTAAAATCTTGTTTTAACAACTATTTCACCTACAAAAATTCTGCATAAATTTTCATATTTATAAAAATAAATAAATTACTTGAAATAATAACCTATTCATTGAATGAATTTTGGAAATAACTTGTTATAGGTAGTATATCCAATGATAATGTGTGGGGTCATTTGGTAAGATGATTGAACCCAGGAAGCTAAAACACCTCTCATTACTTATAATCACGGTCATATTATTTTTGAAACTAATAATAAACAAATATTTAATTAATTCCTCAAAATACCATTAAAATATATCCGACATTTTGTAAAATAAATTAATATTCTGTTAATTTATTCATAATAATTAACATATTTATTTATTTAAAAAATAATAAAATTATTTTTTGACTATGAAACCAATAATTTATTAATTACAGATTTAGTCAAATCCATACATATATTAGTCGGTTGTATTGCATTGACATTCATTGTGATATTAAATATTTTCAGTATTGACCTTAGATTGACCAATTTTCATATTTTTAAAATTGATGGATAACTTTTAATAGAAATAAAATACTAAATATTTTTGTATTTTATAATTAGAAAGTATCCATGAACAAAACTGTTAAGTAATGGATTTTCTATCGTTATCGAATTGAAAAATTGTTGAGGCTATTATTATTTACTTAAAATTTGAATAAGTTATATAAAATATTTTCAATGCATTAATAAATTGCATAGATTGCCTGAATAGGTGGATTTATCGAATATTTTTGAAATACATCGTCATCATCACCTGTTGTTTGTTGTCGTGTAAAATGTCTGCTAAATTAAAAATATAAGTTAAAATTTATCTACCCATGAAAACTTTTGAATATAATATATCATTTCCTTCTGATATATTTAAAAAAAAATTAAAGACAAAATTCTCAAACTCGAATTTTAAAGTCGATAAAATTGAATTTTTTGTTTGTTTTTTTTATTGTAAATTTTACAAACTTTACAAAATGAAAACGTTCTAAGTGAAATTATTGTTAATATATTAAATGCCGATTTTTAACAAAAGGATTCGAAACAAAATAACATTTCAATTGAATTTATTATATGCTTTTTTATTCCGAAGCATAGTGTTACGTTTAAATTTTATAATTTTTATAATAATAATTTTGGAATTCTTGAGGTTCGAAGGTTTTTTTAAAAAATTTATTTCAGTTTAATTTATTTAAGTAACTCAAATTGTGAAAATTTTAATGTATGAATTCTAAGAAATATCAAAAAGTATAAAAGTAAGTTATAATGCTGTTTAAATTTCATTCTATGCTGTCATGATGTTTGGTATTCGATTCTAATTATATTTCTTGAATATGTCGAAGTAGACATACCTTACTTCAGACAATGGTTTTTGAAAAAATTTTACTTGTAAAAATCTCTAAATAAATTGTATGTACATAAATACTTAAAATTGACTTAATTAGTTTTTAATTGAAAATTTATTTATAAATTTTAATTGAGTAGTTAATTAACTATTTATTCCTTTCGCAAACAAAGATTTTTCGAAATAATCAAAATTGTTCAAAAATATTTGTTTTATATATTTTGGAAAAAATTAAATTCTTCGTTTTCGTGCTATAAGTTTGCGAGATAATAAAAATCCTTGCAAATACTTCTCCCAGTAGAATCCGGGTAAACCATGTTTGAAAATAGAATGTTGTGACTTTTTTTATCTTAAATATATTATAGCGCAGAAACACAACATTCGAAAAAATTCCAAGAATTCAAAAGTTTTTAGTTTTGCCCAGTGTATATAAACATGCGGATCCTTAATATTTAAGCTATTCTGAACATAATTTGCAGTAGTTTTGCACAGTCAAGTCCATTCATATCTTAGACAATAATCTAATAGTTGAATATTTTTTATCCGTCGATGTTACTAGATACTCATAACCTTAAAATTTATTTGGCCATTATCTCAGCCTTACTGCAGTTTGGAACATTTTCCGTGTTTATGTTTAATTATTAGAAATCGTGTTGCTTGCCATCATAAAAAGTATTAATAAGAATTTGCTTCTTCTTTTTTTTTTGAAATAACTGCGACATATGTAAACAATATCTTCGTGTGAATATTTTAATTTTAATTACAATATTATGAAATATGAAAATAAATTTTTTTAGCCATGGAGTATTTTCCAGTCTCAAGGTCAACAAAATTATATCATGGTATAAAAATTTAAACCATAATTTTTTTTTTCATCAACACTATATCCATAACGATCAAAGTGTATAAGTAATACGTTTACATAATTGCTTCATAGGTATATGAAACACGAAATAAAAATCTTACACAAGTAATGAAATTTAACAAGAATCAATATAATTACTTCCAGCATAAAAACACATTTGTGCAGATTTTGTAATTTATTTTTCACGGATGAATGTAATGCGATCCCGAAGTTGCAAAATTTTCGGTCATTTTGATAGCTCAAAGTTCGTTTCAAATTTCAAATTTCTAGGGTCACATCCCATTCAATGCATGTAGAACTTACTCTCCTCCTAAGTTTTTTATAATATATTACAAAAAACTCTCGACAGAAACGAAGAAAAACTGGCGAGAGTATGGAGATATGTTTTAAAAATGAGTATAAAACAATACACTAATGGACACAATAATGTTAATAATGGACACAAAACTTTATCACAATATACGAATATGTTCACTTAAATAGCTTTATGTCTGGTAAATCTTCAACGAATAAGTTGCAATTTGTATATGAGATGGAAAAATAGTGTTTCAAATTTTCAAATAAACTCTTTCTTAATGTGTTTTTTATAATATATTTTTTATTATAACGTCAACGCTTAACGGTAAAATAAATTTGATACAGATATGAATTTTTATAAAAATTTGAATCGGGAACTACGATACTATGTAATAATACGTGGATATTACATTAATTTTTATAAGATAGAAGCATTAATATATTTTTGTATATATAGTAACAATAAATTAAATTCCACACGTTTAAACTTTTATATACGTGAGGAATTGGTTTGCGATTTTTCCCTTAGTATCCAGAATAATCAATTCCAACAAGCAGATCATGCATCTAATCACAAAATTTTATGAAAAGCGAAAGAATGGTTCACGGAATTAAATGCCAAACCATTCTGAATGTATAGCTATTTCAATAAAAATATATTTATACATAACGAGAAAGTTCTGTGTCCATTATTGGCAGTGTATTTTAATTACTTCTACCAATTTGCATAATTTTTCTACTGATTTAATAAAATAATACAAAATTTTGGAATATGCTATTTGATAGAGAGGTTTATCAGACATTTTTCATAAATTTCTCACATCTTTTGAAATGACATAAAAAATTGTTTACATGTAATAGATTCTTTATACGTTTTGACAAATAGTTTGATAAATAACTCTTATAGTTTTTTTTCTAATCCACGAATATTTTTCGTTTCTTTTCTATTAAATTCACCGAAAGCATGGAATTGTTTAATAGTAGATCCATAGTTTAATACATATCACTGTTAGGTCACTCGGGTATATCCCGAGTATACTTGGAAGTTTCACGTATAATTAGAAGTTTCACGCACTCCTAGAAAATTTTTAAGTCAACGCACTCATGTATTAACCCATGTATTAACCCATCATATCATCTTTACAGAATTAAAAACATTTGCACCTTAATATACATCCCTGGCAGATATGTAATACTTTCAATTCTTACTACGTTTCACTGAAACTTGTTGTTTATCTTCATTTGATAAATTATCGTATGATTTGTTAGAATAATAGCATTGTTAATGTAATAAAACAGCAATTAATTGAGAAAAAAAAATCGTGTTTTTTGTAATAAAACAATTTAATATTCCAACGCTTATAATAACGTTAATAATTATCTACTACTAAAGGGATAATTATTATGTTATAAATATTTAATTTTTATACCAATCATAATAATTGCAAATGGGTCATAATGTTAATTACTATAATAAAAATGACATGATATCCTCATTAACATACATGAATACAATTTGTTTGTTTTTGTTTACCTTAACAACTTCATTGAGAGAAGTAATTAAGTTACTAATCGTCTAATTAAAAAAAAAAAACTTACCCTTAGGCCATAGCTTTTGATCAATCATACGATTTACAATCGTTGTTTTATTATAAACATGGCATTTTGATAAATCAACCACATCGTAATCATCAGTAGCTGAAGCATTTTTTGGATCCGGTTCACTAGCCACATTTGGATTTGTACTCACTACGGAATAACGTCGTGTTACTCGTCCCCAAATATTAACGTCTTTCATAGTGAATACCGTTTTTTAACACAAAAAAACAAAAAAAGGCACAATAAAAACTTTGATTGGAACACAAAAGAAAAAACAATTGAACAAGAAAATGTCTATACAACAAATATGGTTTGTTTATGTTTTTTTTTTCTTTTGCTATTTTTAATGATAAAATTCACTTTTTAAAATTCCAATAAAACAATTTTGTTATGTAGAAACTCGTCAATGTTTTTATATATAAATATAAATTTTTATACAGACTTGACAAAAAGGAAACCAATCGGCTAAGAGTAATGTGATCCCCCCTCTGATTACTGTTACAGGTAGGTATATCACTCTTATTAGTTAGTTAATCAAATAATAAGAAGCTAGTTTGTATTGTAAGTAACTTAGGTATTATAATAAGTATTATTATACATGGTATACATAACATATGACATTATTATACACTATATGTCAGTATAGGTAAGTTGCAGAATAAGATTACACCAGGCAAATTAACGATTTTTATGATTTAAATACTTACTTACAGTGTACAGCCAAATCATGGAAAAAAAATTCAGGGTCTAACTTATGGACACAACAAATAATCGCGCCTGCTTAAAGTTATGAAAAAAAGTGTTTTTTTTTTGGATTTTTTCAAATTATCTGCTAAACTCAGCTTTTAAAAGTAATATATACAATTTAGAGATAGCTAAAAAGGTCTACAAAACGACGTGCGCAAAAATTAAAATCGGTTCATAAGTTTTGTAGTAAATAGTAAAAAACTTTCAAAAATGATGGTTTTTGAGAGAAGGTGCTCTTTAAACTTAATAATCGACCGAACTCTAAAAAATAACTAGTTTCTGAGAAAATCGCTTGTCTATTTAAAAATTCACGAAAAGTATTAATTCCCCCGTTCGAGGTGATCCATTTTTACCTTAAATAGTTAAATTTTTACGTAAACTTAAAAATAAAGTCAAATTGATTCGTTTAATTGTCTAAAAATAGTATTAAAAGAAGAGCTATTTAATAAAGTCCTAAAAATTTTTTAAAAAGAGATCTTTAATAAACTCAATAATTGGCCGAAATCCGAACACTAAGAAAATCACTTTTCACATCACAAATTCCTCAGTTCAAGGTGATCCGATTTTTATTTTAAAAAATACATGCTACTCGTAAAAAGTTATATTTTTACTTAAATTTAAAAATAAATTCAAGTTAATTTGTTTAATTGCCTAAAAATGGTATTAAAAAAGAGTTATTTAATATTTTTTACACATGTTAATGAATGTGTATGTTTGTATATGTACAATTTTAATAAAATAATTTTAAATAACTCATATTTAAGGCCATTTTAAAGCCATTTAGCAAAATAATTTTATTTTCAGTTTATGTAAAAATATAACTCTTTAAGAGTAAAATGTATGTTTCAAAATAAAAAGTGGATCTCCTCGATCTGGGGAATTCATGATTATCGTGAGTGCCTTCTTAAATAAACAAGAGATGTTTTAGAAACTACTTCTCAGAATTCGGATTTTGACCAATTATTAAGTTTATTAAAAAGCATCTTCTCTGAAATTTTCAAGACTTTCAATAAATTATCGCAGTTAAAAAATCGCCATATTTTGAAAGTTTCTTAATATATTTATTACAAAACTCACGAACCGATTTTAATTGTGTGCATGTTATTCTGTAGACTTTTTAAATATCTATTAGTTTCATAATTTTATTTACTTAAAAAAGCTTAGTTTTGCTTATAATTTGAAAAAAAAATTTTCATATCATTAACCAGTCCCCAAATTTCGTTCTCCGTTTGAAGTTTGATGAAAATCTTTAATTTGCTTGGTGTATATATGAGAAGACTAAACTTGATTGTATATCTTTTAATTTCACTATAAAAACGATAAAAATTGCAAAATTGAAGGTGACAGATATTAAATATATCTATGAAGGTGTTTTTTACTATCGTGTATTTTAATTACTTATCGGTATTGATTTTAAGTTGAATATCCGTTGAGCGCATTTATTTTCATTTTGTTATTTTTCTGAATTCATTATAAATAATATCGCCCACGAAGAATCAAAAGGTATGCACAATTAACTTATAAAATTAAATATTAAGAGGAATTGGTACAAAAATGAGATCTCTATAATAAAGATATTTGAGATTGAATATTGATTGTTGTATATACTTTTTTTTTCAATTTTTTTTGGACTTGACATGGCGATTTTTATCGGCGAGTACTGTAAGAGTAAACGAGTACTCACTCGTAGGTATCGAAACTTGAATACTATAACATACAACTATTCCAGCTAAAACTAGCTAAGAAAAATTAAATCAGTTAATAAAGATTTTTTAAATTAGAAATGTACATGGAAGTCCGCCGATATTTAAATTTCTATTTATACAAATGACTCAATTGAATTGATTGGACATTAAAAGTTATATCTTTAGAATTAGTGACATTATTTTATTACTTTGTTTACAGATCACAAATTTATGTTTTAAATCCGAAGACCTCAAATTTAATTTGTTTTATCTACTTCTCTTCTTTCCTTGATTTCCATTTTATATTATGTTACATGTTAAATAATGATTGTGGGTGGGTCATTTATTTAGATAATGTAAATTTTAGCAAAAAAAAAAATTTATTTTAATTTATCCAAATCCAATACTTCCGTATTAACGGTAAAACTCCCCCGATTTCAACAATAAATTTTTAAAATATAATATCAAACTATTAATTTTATTTAATAATTTATCATAAATCATTTAAAAATTGCCTGTAAAAATGGAAACTTTAAGTTATATAGGATTTAATTAGAAATCAAATTACATTTTGATATTTTATGTTTGGTGAGAATATTAATTTTTTTATTACTTATCATTTTGTAAACTTTTACTAAATATACTGCCAAAAAATATGTAAGTCTATCTTAAAAAATTTGCTGTTAAAACCTATTGCTAAAACTTTCGAAACCTTACAATTTTTCAATTCTAACGAATCGTGTCAACATTTGGTCTTAAAATCGGCTTGAATACGTCGAGATGGATTTCTTATATGACTTTTACAAACAGATTTTACTTAATATAATATTGAAGAGATTTTTAAAGTTTATTATTAGAATGGTAATCAACTAATAATTGCACAATGATCGAAATTTCATCAATCAAACGATGTCTGCATTTGTAGCGCCGGTTGACAGGCACCATGAAATCAATTGAACCAGATACACACCCTTTTTAATAGAAAATCTTTCAATATTCAGTAGTTAATTTTCTTAACTACTAATATTGAATATTGAATAATTAAAAAAAATTTCCACTTGTTAACAAATGATACTTAATGTACCCAAGTGTATACTTACATCCATGATTACCATTTTTATGACTGGATAGTAATCAATAATTTATCAGAATCGGCTTAGTCGTCAGAAATTATGAAATATGGGATTAAATTCTCCTCTCCCGATAATATCTCGTATAAACTTAAAATATAACCAGAAGTGGCACTGCTAGTATTAAACAAAGAAAGAACCTGAACCTGTGCGGTTTTTTTCATAAAAAATTTCCCATCATAATTTTTTCATCAATTTTTACTCATATTAAAATATAAAACTATTTCGGAAAATTCTTAACGTCCTTACCGTTTTAATGTTAAAATTACGTATAACAAATTTTCATCTAAACTAGCCGTAGTAATTTTAAATTCTGTATTTGTAATCAAAGATATTTACAAATAATTTATTTTTATGCAAATTTTCTATATTTTATTAATAATTAGCCACTAAATAATCGTTTATTATTTGTGATTAAAAAAATTTGACTTAGCGAAACATCAGTTTTCTTTATGGAAAAAGTGACAAATTTTTTTTTTTTTTAGTGTTTAACCTCTCCTTTTCTGATTTTACTTCGACCATATTGATTTTATTTTTATTTTATAACCCTTGGACTGTACTAACGAATCGATGGACACATCATTCATTAAAATCAGTTCAGTAATTTAGCTGCTGTGCTCGTACATCCGTACATACCCACATACTTTTGGCTTTGCAGTAGTCTGGTTAAAAATTAAATAACATGGACGACTAAGGCTTAATACGTCTCTGATTGACCATAATTATTAATTAATGAATAAAGCTCATAAGCCAGATGTTATTAATGACTATTGAAATTTACTTCCTCTTATGTAAAATTAATTAAGCTAAGGTGATTTTATTAAGCAAACAAAAAAAAAAGTGACGATAGCAAAAATTTTTGTCGTAAAGTAAATAATGACTAAACATAGTAGATCCAATGTTCATTGTTCAATATTACTATTTAGATAAAAATAAAGTTTTTTTTTTAATTAGCGAACTTTTATAATTTTCATAAAAAATACAGTAGCACTAACAATGAATCAGTCCGTCCATACGATGAACTTCCCTGTAGATATTCGTGCCTTTACTCACTTGGCCACTGTGCCGGTTGCTAATCGAAGTATTATTTGTTCTCGAGTTAATCGAGGCAAAAAAAATTGAACACACATACAAATGCACCTACATACACATTAACAGATATCTCCCACAAAACACTGTATTATAGGGACCTTAAAATATAGAGACATGTCTAAAATCCAGATTCACAAAATCGACCACAATGCAAAGCTATCATTTTGCTCTCCTTAGTCCTAAGTAAAAGATTATTTAACCATATGAAATTGCATTATACAAAATAAAAATGCCATGTATATAAACTTGAAGGTTTGTATAATTAATCTTGATAAATATACAAATAAATATAACAAATTAAATTTATACCAGAATATTTAATTAGTACAAAACCATGACACCACCACCTACATGCTACATAACTTTCAAGATAATTTCCACAATAACAATAAATATTCTATAAAATGACTCATTTTGCAATAAATGTACGTACTTTTTTCGGGTCACGGTGCATATACCAATATGTCTGTCTGGTTTATAATAATGGTTGTTAAATTTTTGAAATGGAAACTTTTTTAGGCACGTTGGGAATTGTTTGAGATGAGAAAAAACCATTGAACTCACGACACCGTGACAGACTCTATTTGTATTGGCTAGTATGCATATACAAAAGAATTAGCCCTATTAACATAGCTGACTTCACTTTTAACGGAACTCGGTTCGAATTCCGTTCCATTCATTGAAATTTGATTTTAAATTATAATATGTATTTATAAAAAAAAATTTTTTTTTAAGGTAAAACATTTTACGCACGTTGTGAATTTCAGATGGAAGAAAACCATTAAATTGGCGACACTGTTAAAAATTATTTACAAATGCAGATTATTTCTTATCATCACAAATATTCCTTAGAAAAATTGGACAATTTTTGAGATGGGAAAAAACCAGTCACCAACCAACACCTTTCACCAATCAAGATCCAAGATGGACTGAATGTAATGAACAGCTCACTATTAAGCTCATATTAACAACTTGCAAGGAATACGAACAGAAAAATAATCTATCAGGAAATATACCGGAAATTTTCAGTGAATCGACCAACAACTTAGATACAGTGAAAAAATTCATTCGAAACACTAACCTAATTGCAAAACTAAAACTGTATATAAGACATTATCTATTAAAAATACAGTATAATTGAAATCAAGATACAATTAGACCACCTCTGTATATAAGTATCTGCATACATTGGCCCTGTCTACACGTGAGTTGAGTACAAACCTATATAGCAGAGATTTGGAATATTTTGTTAATTATGATGATGATGAAAATACTTGTTGAAATACTTATGGATGAAAATTTATAAGTTTCATTGATATTCATTTCAAAGAATACCAATTAATTAAATTTCATATTTGATGTATTTGTAAATTCACGTTTAAAATGGTAGATTGCAATTTTTGTATGTAAAATAATATGCATTATTTTCCATATACAAAAGTGAATTAAATGAAAATTTTTGTATAATTTTGGTAGTAGAATTTTATAATAATGAATTTAAAAAAAACTCTTCATTTTTAATTATTTCCTGTACAAATATTTCCTGACGTTTCAAAAAAAAAAAAAAAAAACATTCGTAATTGTTCAAGTTTTCACTACTGCCGGTACTCCCGGAGTGCTTTTGTTTTTTCTTCATATTCAGTCTATGACCTTTGACGTAAGGGAAAATAAAATATTACCTAATAAAATATATATTTTA
Organism: Chrysopa pallens; assembly: GCA_020423425.1. Lineage (NCBI taxonomy): Eukaryota > Metazoa > Arthropoda > Insecta > Neuroptera > Chrysopidae > Chrysopa > Chrysopa pallens. Next base: position 39,433,868 of record CM035594.1, read on the forward strand.
TGATGAAATAAACAGATACAAATAAACTTAATTTGACACGCTGATGAAATTTACACCATCTGGATTGAGCAAAGTAATTTACATAAATAAAACATTGCACCCATTTGGAAGTCATAAAACCCGGATGGGCAAAGGACTTCTGCAAGAATATCTTTAGAATTTCTATTTATAAGTTGGACAACTGAATTATCATCCAAAAAAAAAATTTGTAGTACAGAGCTCATATTCCTCAAACATTTTTTCTTACATTTATGCGCAATAACAGGCAGCATACCCAGGTAGGATAGAAAGCTTGTCATATACATGGTTATTGTATAGACTGATACTTTTCAACAAAGTTTCATGATCAAACACTTCTTGAAAAATGCGACAAAAACTTTCGGACTATTACTCAGAAAAGCAGTAAGTAATTATTATCGTTATTTAATATATTAGTTTTAAACTTCAAAGTCTTCAAACAAACAAAAAACAAATCAATTATTTAAATATTTACAAAACTAATTAAAAAATATTAATTGAAGAATTAGTGACAAATAAAATTTACTAATTATACTAATTATTCATCTTGGACTTTCAAGGCTGTTTAGATTTTATAGCAAATCTATCATTGGTAATGTACGAGTGTAGTACAATTTCGGAACTTATGAATTTTAAAAAATTTGGTTCATTTTTAAGGTACCTGAAGCAATTTAAGGCCCACCTAACTTAAATTTGTTATAAATGATATATTTTATGAATTTTAATGATAAAATCAAGCTTTCTACAAAGTTTATTAATTTGATTCATCATTAAAATCGAAAAAATACAATAAAAGTAAATACAAAAGATTACTTTTTACTTTTAAAATCTCTCTTTAAATCTCTTTTATTGAACCAGCGTAATATAATTTATAATTATTTCTTTAAATTAGAAAAAACAACTTACAGAAGTTGAGAATTTCAGTTTTAGAATTACTTTTCGTTTCATAGGCAAAAAAAACTTCTCAAAAAGTATCTAGTCTTTTCTAAGAGAAACTAGATAAATCTAATTTAAAAAATAATTTCTCTTTCATTAACAAAAGAAAACATTGATTTATTTAAAAACTACCCACAACAAAAAATAGAATTTAATGAAACTTCTTGACTGAGCAACTTACTAAACACTTGACTAAATTTATGCTATTCACACACGTTAAGTAGCATATAACTATTTGCTACTATAAAGAAAATGAATATTATAATATTAATAATACATTTTATTTATCATTATTTCTTAAATTAATAATATTATCAAAAAAACAATTAATAATATTATCAAAAATCTCAATAATTCTTTGTTAACAACTAAGCAATTTTTGCCTCAATTTTTTTTATTTTAAAGCTAGAGTTTTATTACTCTTAAAATTTATGCATCATAAAAAAACATTTTTAGACGTTCAATAATAGCGTCAATTCTACTTATCTATCCTATTTTTGCGTAAAGCCAAAAAAAGTATTCTGCATATAAAAAAAATATTTTAATAATCAATTAAAATATTTCAAAAAAAAAAAAAAAACAAATACATATTTAAGAGAACTTCTTACTACGCAGCTTTAAATACATATTTAATATTTCAAATTTTTTTTAAGCTAATTTTTTAATGTACAATGTATTAATGAATAAGAAGTACTTAGTTCAGAATAAATATTTGCTTAAAATTAATAAATGTCTTCACAAAGAGTTAATTAGTTTTAGTCACTAAATAATAAAACGTACACTCATGAGCTGCGTAAACTGAATGAATTCAACGCAAAATTGTCGCATGTTCCTAAAATTATATAAAGGAGAGATGTTTTAATCCATATTATATTTTACAAATAACTCAAAAAATATTTATTATACAAATGAAATTTAATATACACACACTTGGCATGAAAACGAAGCGCGTATCGAAGAAAACATATTTCAATATAAAATAAAATATTAATTTTTATCTTCAGTTTTCATATTGTTCTTACCAAATTTCATAACATTTAAATAATTATTTTTTCAGTCATTTGCACGAAAATTTTTGAAATTATGTTTTACAATAAAAAATTATGTTTAAGTTTTTTTTAATCATTCTATCATCAATACGAAACCAACAGCTTATGTATCTTTGTAACTGGACATTTTCTTAAAGCAATCAAACTGTTAAATCGTATAAAAAAATACCAAAATGGTAATCTGTTTTACAAAAAATAAAAGCGCGGTATAAAAACTTATTTTTTTATATTTTTTATACTACATATCGCTCATGGCTAATTCTGACCTTCAGAATGAGCCGTGTGGTAGCTTGTTAATCTGACTAATATAGAAATTTGCAACTCGGCTCGACTTATCATAGACACGTCAATACTAACTCAACATAATAACGTCAAAAGTAGAAAAAAGAAAACAAGATTTTTTGCTTCAAAAATTAAATATTATAAACTTCAATCCACAAATAATCAACACGTAATCCAGTAAGCCAATCAATAACTGTTTATTCGAAAAAGTCACTTTGGGTACATTCCAAAAAATTCGTTGAAGCATTGATCGATCATTAAAGTCATATTTCCCACTCTTTAACACAAACATCTAAATAAAAGTGTGCGGACCATCATCAAATTAGCAATGAATAACATCTCCTCGTAGAATTATTACAATTAGCTAATTCATACTGATGATTACTAATTTTTAGTCGAAATACGTTTTTATAAAATACCAAAAATTGTTATTCTAGAATATTGGGTTAAAAATTCGATAATTTTATTCGAAAAATCGTAGACTACTCTTTGATAATCTTTATAATAATTTTAAGTTTAGCTGGGGCGTATAAATTATATTTAGTTCATAAAAAAGTGAGAAGAGGGCGGCGATTGTTGACCCAATGAAAAAAAGAACATAAACATTTTTCACAAAAAGTGCATTTTTTTTTTTAAATTTATACAAGATAGTATTAATTTATGTAAAAGGACTAAAAAGAAAATTTTGTTTGTAAAAATAATCGTGTTTTCTCGAAATATTTGCTTATAATTTTTAGCATTAAAATAAGATACCTCAATCGGTCACGGAGCCCGCCTAGCAGCATAAATATAATTTGTTGAAAGATTATGATGTTGTTGTATAGTAAGTAGTAAAGATAGGAAAAGTCCTTGTTAACTGAATATTCCAATATCTGTGAGAAATAACCTTTTGTAACCCGGTTTACTTCTTAGGCTAAATGTTCCGATAATTGAAACAGCCTTGAAGTAAAATATTTTAATATTTTATTCGTTATACCAATATTAATTGCAAAATCATAATTATTAAACCAAAAAACAAAAAAATCCAATTTGATGATAAAAGGTGAGGTGGAGGGAATGCCCACTAATAGGCTAAAAAAAATATAAACAATTACTATTAAAAAAAGTTTAGAACGACAAATGATAATAGGCGTAGAGCCATCATAAATTTAGTTGTTAAAACTGCTAAATGATAATCTTATAGTAAATGGATTTGAATAATTTTTTTAGACGTCTCTATAGCCATTATATTTATGATTTAGACGTATGAATTATCATCTAAAAAAACATTTAAGAAATCCTTAAGACGTCGAATGTTGAAAAATATAAAGACTTTTTTTTCGTCTTTCTGACTTTGATGTTTGCTGGAAAGACTTCAAACTAAAATTGATTACAATAGTTATTCCTTCTTACATTAGAATATAAATGATAAACTTATAATTGATCTTATAATTTTATTATTGTTATAAAATTAGTCTTTAAATAAACAAAGTAACCCCATTTCACGTTATCAGTTAAACATAATTGCTCTGCAATATATACCATCATATTTATAATATGTCTATTTATTATTATAAAACGTGATTCAAACGTCATATAAGACAAACCATGCTAGCTTATTTGACCTATTGCCATATCATTTATAAAAACTATCACCGTTGTGTTGTGTCAATCTTTCACGCGCATTGAAGCACAGATAAATAAAATTTTTTAATTGGGGCACAGCACATATTTGATTAAAATATAAATAACTACATACAAATTATGTGGTAAAAATATAACGAATTTTTTTTAATTTAAGATAGATTCGAATTAATATTGATATTGGTCTAGGAGAAAAAGGTTACCAAAGATTAGAAATAAGCATATTTCTAAAACAAATTTTTTTATTTCGCGTAATTGTATAATTCGAGGACGAAAATATTTCGATATTTTCTATAAATTGGTAGTTTTTTAATACGAAATTTTTTATCACTTCAATTAAAACGTCTTTACTAGACATACAGAAAACTGAATTAATTAAGATATGGACATTTAAAAATCTAAGTTAAAAAAAAGGGAGATATTACCAGTATGACGTCATTTGCTTATTTCAACATAAGATAATATATAATTTTCATTTTTTGATTAAATTTTAATTTAATTTTCAAATTTTGTTATGGTATTAAGTTTAGTTTCGCATTCTGATTTGAAAAATAACAAATTCAGTATCAGAAAGCTACCCAATTTCTATTATTGATTTCTGAATATGTACTGGCTGTTTTCTGTAAGATATTATACATGAGATATTATGAAACTTAAGAGGTAGCTAGCTGTTGGAATACCAAAATAAAGGCATTTTCTTGTTGGTATAATGTGATCTTAAAAACGCAATAATCTTAACTACTTTCGACTGCATCCGATTGCTTAATTCAGTATTATAATAAAAGTCATCCGATCAATTTTAAAAGATTTAATTGCGTAAAATACGATACGATGTTTGTTTTAATGACATAAATTATTAAACTTAAATATCAAATATTAATGTTCGAATAAATGTATACACTTAAGCTTAAACAGTATTAAAATTATTATTTATTTAGAAACGAAGCCCCCCCCCTCACCCAAATATTAGATGTAATATAAAATATATGATTTTTTTATCTTAAATTTATTGTGTATCATTTTTAAATCACTTGACGTTAATTTTTTTTAATGAAAAATGTTATGCTCAACATATTTGAAACTTTTTTTCTAGCTCACCCTTTTGTTTTGACTCAAGTCAATTTTCAAACTTTTCAAATGTATAAAAACTGACTTACAGATTTTGGAACTTTACATTATATAACAAGTTACTGAAAAACTTAAAATTACAGCCTAACACAATGACCGTTACTAAAATCGGCCCCGAGGTATTAGACTATATAATTGTATTGGTCAACTAAGACAGTCACCAATAGATTATAGAATGTGCATAGGTAAGAAAATTTTTTTAAAAATATCATAGAGTTCGTTTTGATTGAGTCATTTTACTATGCTTCATTTGTTTTATCAGGGTACAATTACCGCATGTTTCTTCATACGTGATCAGCTTACATAAATACAACAAATAATGGCATTGATGTTCATAATAATTTAAGACTGTACACTAGTAAAACTGAATAAGACTGCATAATCACAACTGTTAATAATCATGAAAATCAAATATGATAATTCGTCTTCTTGGAGGCACTACAGCCTAGAATAATAGACAACGAATTTTTTTTCCATTACATATTATGTTTTTCCAGTTAGTAACATTTAATGTTTTCTTAATGTCTTCATTGGCACCATGGACGTCTTCCCTATATATGAATGCCAACTGACTTATTAAGAGTTGAGAGCTTATCACTAAAATATTGACTACTAAGAGAATAGCAACCTCATGATAAAAAAAACCTCAAAATCGTTAGCGTCTGATCTAAGTAAGCATCCATATAGAAAGCTTAAGGAAAATAAGACACGGTTATCTTCTTTTAAGCACTCTATGTGCAATCGTAATCAAAAAATAATTGAAAAAAATTCAAAATCGGCTATTTTATGTAAAACTAAATAATAAAAAATTAAATTAAAGAATTTAGGGGCTCGTTTCAGTTATTAAATTGAATAAGGTTTTCTATAACTATTGGTCTCCAAAAATTTCAACAGACTTAAAGAAGTTCCCTCAGCGTTAATAGGAAAAATATTAAAAACAAGTATGTTATAGTTAACGATTATTATATGAAAATACACTAAATTACCTTGATTAACAAACTTCTTTAAAGGTTATTTATTGTATTTTTAATTAATAATTATTCTCCTAATTGATCAGCAAGGAACCGAAATATTTGTTTTATATAATAATATGTTTCTTTAAGTATAACATACTAAAAATTTGGATCACTATCAACTAATTTATTTTTTCTATTACTGCCGAAGGAACTTCCCCAAGGCTTTCAAAATTTTATTTATAATATTCATTTTGTTTAACCCTTTACAGAAGTCAAACGAAAGATATTTCACTTACTAGAAAATAAACTCTTGATTATTTATTTGGTAATTTTTTGTAAAACTTCTTCATTCAAGGCCCTTAAGAGTTTATAAAAATAATTTTCAAAAATCCTATTAACTTATGTGTATATATTTGTTTAAAATAATGTTTATAAGAATAGCACTCGAATACATCGTCTTTAAGTGAAAATTTAATTAAAATCATGTTTTTGATAAATAGTTATTTGATTGAAAAATTGAAATTAAAAAAAAAAATTCTAATAATCCAAGAAAACAATACAATTAATATTCAAAACATTGATTATTATAAGTTAATATATAAAACAGAATATTACAAAAAAAAAAAAAAAAAAAAAAAAACACAAATAATAAGTTAAAAATAAGCTAAAAAATCAGTTGTTTTATTCACAAATATCTTATAAATATATATATAGTTGTAAATATTAGTCAAGGAATTTAATAAAAAATTCAGTAATTATTTAACTGAATTTAGTGTAATTTTTAAATTGAGTAAAACATTGTATATAATAAACGTGTACAGTTGTGTAGTACAATTATTTGATAATTATTTGTCAATAATTTGCCAAGTAATTATACGTTTTTGAACAAAGTAAAATATTACTGTTTTTCCACCCTTAATTTAACCAATACATTTCTATTTTCTAAAGCTGCTAATTCTGGACACAAATTACAAATTATAAATAAACAACCAATAAACAAAGTAATGATTGATTTAAGTTTAAAAGAGATTATCCATAACTGTAAGAAACACACACCTTTATTCAAGGAGTATGCTTCTAACAAGATTTTGACTTAAACTACATGTATAATACATTGTAATTCTTTCCATTTTCGCGCATAAATTACTAAAAAAATACTTATTCAAATGATTTGAAATTTGGTATACACAATGTTGACATGGAAACAAAAGGCTTGTCGTAGAATGTTTACTTAAAATTTCTAATGTAAAAATCAAAATTTGGTTTTATATTTAGAAATGTTTTTTCGAGAAACACTATTCAACAAACTCACCGTTTTCATGTCAATATTGTGCATACCAAATTTTAAAACATTTGGTAAAATATGTTTTGACTTATTTGAATGCAAAAATTGAGTCCTTCTAATAGCCGTGGACAATCCCTCATCAGCTTCACTGACTTAAGCTCAATGAGCAAAATTTATTTGATGAATAGATAATTTTCAGTAAAATATACAAAATAGTTTTAAATTATATTAATTAAATAAATAAAAAAATATAAAAGAAATAATCAAAATTCAAAACCGGATAATTTAAAAAAAAAAATATTTTATCACACAAAATTTGATTTGTATATATTTTTAATCGATAATGTATTTGTACTTCATAATATTAATTGTAGACATTAAATTTTTGTATTTTTAATGAGTTTAAATTAGCTGTAGGCTACAAGATTCTTTTTTAAAATATGTATCTCTGTAAGGAACCACAAAAATAATGATAATTGTTTTGTGGGCCTTAATCCCATTCATTTTTTTTAAATGGATGAGATTAATGCCATTATAAGAGTTTTTTTTTTTATATAAAAAAATTTCAAACCATATTAATACAATTAACTCAATTCGGTCAATGTTTTATTAAATTCCATTAACTAAAATACAATCATATTTTTACTGAAAACAAATATTTTATTTTACAATTAACACATCCAGTACGTTCCTATCTCAAATCTGTAAAATCTACATTTTTCGCAAAAAAAAAGGACCAACATAAAAAAAGAACCTAAAAATTAAAAATAATTTTAAAATAAATACTTCGATATCTTTATTTAAAATTATTTTTATTAGCATTTCTTTTTTTTTTTTCTAATTCCACCGAATTCGGCATGGAGCATTATAAAAGTGATTTGTTTGATATAGCTTTGTCGAAAAAAATATTCAACTTGTATATCGAAACTTTATTCATTTTATGTAAAATTTCGGTAATAGGTAGGTATTTTTTATAGTACGCAGAGTCAGCGTAAAACTTAAATACAGTCCTGTAAAATTGAATTAAATATAAAATAGTAAGTAATTTACTTACCCCATAAAATAATAATTGGAGTTTTCATTTTGATTTTGAGTTTCTTAAAAAATTTAACCGAACAAAACAATATTTACATCAAAAAAAAAAAAAAAACTAATTCAAAATAAAATAGAACACAATAATTCAATTCAATTAAACTGGAACAATAACAAACACAGAATCATTAAACTTTTAATTTTTTTTTATCGTTTTAATTACACATTAAACTTTAATTTTTTGATGAATTTTTTTTTTAAATTTTTTTCAATCAATATAATATTAAAATATGATCCCACTTTGATAGTTAAATAATTTAAGAAATGAATAATGATAAAGTGCATACATTTATAGTATTGTCTTATCAATATTCATTTTTAAAACAACAACAAATCATTTATTAAAAAAAATATATGAATTACACTAAAAAGTTTGTTTTTTAATTAGAGTAGAACACGGATGGAGTTTGTGTGCAAAAATAGAGTACCATATTCTGTCAATAGAATTGTACTAAGATTATGTTAAACATAATGAATCTGAATTTGGACGGACCAGTTTTGATCTAATTTTATTAATGATTGTTTCAAGTAAGTTTACCAAACACTTTTGAACTCAAGTAAATTTTTCCCGGCTTCTTTTGCAAATTATTTATATTCTATTTTTCTTTTGAACAGTTATGTTTTCATGTTATTAAAGTCGTGGTCTCGCAAAAAGAAATATTTTTGAACAATTTTGATAATTTCGAAAAATTTTCGATATATATGACGAAAACGACTTTTTGAATGAATCTATATATTGTACAAAAACTAAACCCTTTTTTGCGATACACGAAAAGCAGTCACCAAAAAGTCTAAATTCTATAATGAACTCATCGCAAATACTTTCAAAAAATGTTGTTTAGAAGCCGGGTAAGCCTTATTTAAAAATGGTGTATTTATCTTTATTCGATCTTAAATCGCTTAAGAAATTGAATCATTTTTTTGTGCAAATTAAGAAAACTTTAAGAATTCAAAAGTGATTATGCAGCCATAATCAAAAATTTACATGCATAGGTAATCTAAAAAGGATGTAAGGGCCCTAATAAAAATTTTTTACCAAAACTAAGTCTGGTATCATCCAGATTCTCTATATTTAAATATTTTTCAAATAACTCTTTCAAAATACTATTTTTCAAAAAACTCTTTTCATCATAATAAAAATAATTACTCATATATTATGAAACAATTGGTACACAAAATATTGACATGAAAACCTGGTCCTTCTTAAAGAGTTTTTGTTAAAAAACAATTGCTAAATATAATATCAAATTTTGATTTTTATCTTACGAATTTGTTTTCGGTAAAAACTCTTCGACAAGCACTAAATGTTCATGTCAATATTATGCATATCAAATTTCATAGCATAAGTTAGAATTATAAGTATCTTTTGAGATATTTGTACTAGAAAATTGAAAGAAATACAATGTATATTACATGTAATTTAAGTCATCAACTGTTTAGACGCACACTCGTTTATGTCAGTATTATGTATTCGTAATCCAATTGACAGAATAGGCTGCTCCATTTTTTCTCACTCAAGTACCTCTCGGTCCTGTTTTAAATAATTAATTAGTTTTTTATTTTAACTTCTCAATATTTTAACAATTAAAATGAATTTTAACAATAAAAGTTCATATAAATTATATTGTCTTATTTTGAATTGATAAAGAGAATCATAGAATAATTTTAGATGGAAGAACTTAATTTTGATATTAGGAACTATTGTATCAAAATGATGTGGTTTTTTGGATTTATATTTAGAAATGCATTTGAAACATTTATGCTCGTGGCAAGGGTGTCAAAGCAAAAATTTACACGAGTATATCAGATTAAAGTATGGGAGATATCTTACCCTTTGTTGAGCTCCACCACCAAATCTTAGCTCTTTATATGGTGCCGCTCATATAGGGTAGCCGGTACTAAAACGAAAAATTCGATACTTGGATTTAATCGAGTAAGGTTTTAACTTTGTACTTATAAAAGAACCAGCACGTGTTTGAATGCATGATTGATTTGCATTAGGGAGAAGTTGAAAAAACTTCATTTTATCAATAATGATGTGATGTCATCTAAGATTAATAAAACAAGCTTTGAGATCAATAATTTTTAGTGTAGCTTAATTATAATCCAGTGCGATAAGTTATTAAAAATGCAAAATAACGAAATCCAGTTATGATATGATGAATGGATGCTGATTATTTTATTAGTGCCTTTAATGTTTTCTAGGATAACAAAGTAGAAGTACTTTTTTTAAATAATCACGATTTATTTTTTCATTTCTGAAGATGGACATGGAGCGTTCCGGGCATGTTTTCAGAAATGGAATAAGAACAGAAAAAATATAACAACGTTAAGTCGCCTCAGAACGGGGCGACTTAATCACATCATTTTCTCCTGCCCAATCTTACACCGACATAGATCTTATTACAAAGCTCCCCAGCCTATATGGATGTTTTTGGTCCTATCAATATTCCCTATCTCCTGTAATTTAATAGTTTTGAAATCCTATCTTCAATTTGCTCCTTTCTCATTAAGTCCCAGCTCCAAATATAACTAAATTTTCTCTGGTCATATTTCACGGAATCTTACTCATTTTCGCCATCACTCGAATTTCGTTATAAATTTCAACGTATAACTTAATGGTATTTTGTTTTCCTTTTCCCAAACCTAAATAGGATTATACTACCGGTTTTCTGATCATTATTTAATTTTTAAGTTTTCAAAGCCTGCCAGTAACAACAAATTTTTTTGTCAAAATGGTTGCACAAATATGCCTGTACTAAATGAATATGAAATAGACATTAATTTTATTGGATCATGTTTATATATTATGCAAAATATGCCATAGACATGTAAAAAATGCAAATTTTTTATAAATAATAAATTTCAATACATCTAACGAGAAGAAGTACAGTTGAAAAAACCATGATGTATATAAACTTAGAATCAATATACCACAATTTATTTATTTATTTCGTATATTTCAATGCACAACAATAGTAGGAGTATATTTGACCCCAATAAAATTAGAAAAGCAAAAGTTTTGTAGAAATCGCAGTTTTCTAATTATCTAGACCATTGAAAGCAATAATGAGTGTTTCAAAAGCACAGGAAATATAAACGTTGATACTGTATATGCCTAAAAATTACACCGATGGAAAATTTCACAGCCTGAATTTTTAATTTTTTTTAATTTTAAAAAACCGGGACCATTCGCATTGTAGTCGGATATGCAACAAAGTACACCACAAACAGTCAACGTTATATATGAAAAGTATCAAATCTCACTATTGGGCAGATGTGTTCAATTTCTCCTATGTTTAAATAAAATACGATAATAGAGAACATAACATTAAATAATGCTGTTTCTTTACGACTCAATAGAATAATTTACTATGTTTAAAAAAGTAGTTGAAAAAGTTTTTTTTTTTATAAAAAGTAAGAAAAAATAAACAGCAAAATAAACACGATTTCTTGCCATAAAAATACATTTAAATTTAAACCTTTTTTTATTCCTGCAAAAATGTATGGTAGACAGCATTGAAAACTTAACCAAACACTTTAAAATATTTTGTACTAATTAAGACAATAATTAAACAATAATTTTTACCAAAATTACGTCACACCATGGTAGCCTAGTGTTCATGTGATACAAAGATAAAAATATCGAATTTTAATTTCAATATAATAAATTAATCATAAGCTTTTATGATTCAAATTTAGAACTATTTAGAATATTTTAGAATATTTCTACATAAATATTAATTTTTATCAAATTGCATGCTTTATTTACACTACCAAAAATACCCTATTATAAGAATGTAACCTACTTCGCGTATACGAGATTTATAACATAAGTGAACAGAGGATATTCATGAATATCACACATATATGTAAATAATAACTATTATGATATCTAGAATATTGTTTATATTTATTTAAAAAAATAAAAATAAAAAAAGTATCTTTAAAAGTATTGATAAGGGTCGCTTATAAATCAAAATAGATTTCATGTTTTATAGCATCCTAAAAACTTGTTTCTTTGATGACGTTATCACAAAAAACTCACGTAATCGATCATAGTCAATTGGTTCTGAGTTGTCCGATAACCTGAATATTATGAAAAACAGCAATTTTGATATTGTTGAACCAAAGACATTCCATTTTGTCACATGTTGAACAAAATGGCTTTTGTATTTTTTATCGAATGACGTTAAAATGGATGTGGAATGAAACGAAATATTTGATATATCATTTTTATCGACGCAACGAGTCTATCTGCAAATTTTCAACTCAATTGATTATTTTTCTTTATAGATTTGTAATGGGTTAAAACTATCCCAATTCGGAATTTTTCAAACACTTTAAATAAATATTTCCGAAAATGTCTACGTAATCGCAAAGTCAAAGAAGCTTTTTTATGCGTATTTCATCAAAGAGTATTTATTTTCCGTTTAAAAATAATAAAATTCGGAATCAAAAAGAAGGTACCGAGTTGTTCCCTGTTAAAATGATTTATATCACCACAAGGAAAATTTAAAGTGAATCGCATAAGAAAATTAAGATGGAATAGTCTTTGATGCTCATGCACCGATTCCTACTAGGCTAATTTACAACACGAATTTAAGACGAAAATTGGCAAATCAAACGCCAAAGTGACAGAAAGCTTAATGGACCATTTTATATCGTTATAAGCACATGTAAAATAAATAGCAAGTAAATAAATTAATTTCAGTACATAATAATTAAATTAACGAGATATTATGTGTATAATAGATGTTACCATTTTTATTTATATGAATAATCTCGACTAACTAGATGGTTCAACATGTGAATTGATAATACACGTGATAATACTTGTATAACAAATTGACAAAATTAAATAATTATACCTTTTAGTTTACAATCAAATACAGTATCATTGAAATTAATGCTTGATTTATATTTGTTATTTAATATGCTAAACTCCCCCCCCCACCACACAAGTCTATGTTTTAGAATCGTAAATATAGTTCCGAATGTACGGGGGCGGATAAACTGCGATACATGATTTGCCCCCCGAGTCGATCCGAAACGCTGGTTGTTTTAAGGACATAAAGATACTTTGTCTTTTGTACTTTTCTTCTATTTATTACAGTTTAAGACAGTTAAATTATTTATTACAGTTAAATAAATACAAGATTTGTACATATTTAATGTGATATAAACTTCCCCAGTCAGTTTCATTTTGCGTTGATAATTTTTGGCAAATGAGTTGAGAACAAAACTAGGGTGGCTAATAGAGTTCTTACTCAGTTTACAAATTTATTTTGCAATGACAAAAATTTGATCTTCAAAGAAAACAATATTGACTGTGAAGAAATATACAGAAAGAATTATTTATATCACGTGGTCAGTTTGTGGTTCATTTGGATTGACAAGAACATTCTGAGACTTCCTGTTTGTGCGAATATTTTTTTATAAATAAAAAACCGCAATATATTTTTTTATATACAAACAGGAAGTCTCAGATAAAACGATTTTTTTATAAAACGATTTTTTTATAGGTGCACTACGAAAATGAAAAATGGGATGCTATACTCCTCAATCTACACCTCTGTTATATTTTTTGTTTTGGTTTTTTTTTTTGTACACTTTCTTCAAGGTCATTACTTTATGGAGATAAATTTTATGGACAAATAATATATAAATTAAGCCAGAACTATCTTAGTTACCATACTTACAAATTGCCTTGACAACTATTAACATAAATAATTAAGAATTTGGATTTTTGGAGTTTTTAGGCTCGACCCAATTTCCTATAATTATATAATCATATCAAATTGAAGGTATTTTGATATTTCAATAATGTTAATAATTATAAATAGTTTCAAACATTTACAATCAGCCATATGCAGAATCACATAATTAGTCTATTAACGTATGTCTGTCTGTCACGATAGCTCAATTTCATTTCATTTGTATATTCATTCATAACTCAATAACAAAATTTGCGTATCGAAATATTTTTAACATATTCCGTTGTTTTACCCTGAATTTTCAATATTTAGAAGACTGCAAAATTTTATCCATACTAAAGTTTAAAACAAAAAATTTAAATGCACTCTAATTTTATATATTCTTTGTAATTTTTTTGCTCAATGCCACTGTATTAAGATTTTTAAGTTAGGCTCGTTATTTAAATCGCAATAAATATTTATAAAAACTCTGAAAGGTATAAAGTTAAGGTAATTAATGTTTTTTAGATTTGTAATATTTATTTTTTTATAAAATTATTTTATACAAAATTTAAAAACATAGAAGAAACACATAAAATAATACATCGCACATCAATATAAAATTGCAATCAGTCACAATTAATGTGAATACACTCACTCTCTGGATATTATGTGACACAATATTGTTACTAAATAAAAACATCGAGCAAGTACGTAGAACTAATACTATGTTACAGAGGTCGAAGACTTCGAGCACAACAACCACGCATTCACTTATCTAATTGGAGCAAAAAAGAATAATTTTTTATTTTTTATTACAAAAGTAGATATCGATAGAATTAGCTAGGAAGTAAAATAAATAAAACTATCCTTTTCTGACACGTTATCTTTGTTCTGAATAATCACGAAATTTTGAGTGATTTATTGTGTGTCTCTGAATGACCATCGTGGAACTTATTCTCAGAAATTTCGAGATCTTTAAGAAATATTCAAGATTCGTGTTCGCGAATGATTTATAATAATCTAAAGAGTTCTAAATTGTTCTTAATAATTCTAAATATTTAATAAAACCCAACACTGCTTTCAATGATGTTAAATAATCTCAAATTTTCTAGAAAGTACCAAAATAAGCTAAAACGATCTAAAATATTCTAAAATAGTATAAACTTTTCAAAACGTAGTAGCATGGGACCACGGAAATCCTCTACACATCACTGTATCTAATATCGGACAAATCCTTATGTATGTAGGAAATAATTTTTCGTAAAATTTACATCATTTTCATAATGAGAAATCGACCGTAAATCTAAAAACTCTAAAATATTATTATTATTAGAATTATAACGAATTGTTATTTTGTTCTTGATTTTAAAGCAATTACTTTTTTTGCTTGCCTAGCCGCTACAAACTTCACTTTATCTAATTCGTCTCTTTATCTAATTTCGAGCAATAGTGTTTTCTTGTTTCGTATTTTAAGAATATACTTACGAAGTACGACTTAAGTTTTTTAATTAAAATATTTTGGAGTTAATAATTTATATTTTTATTTAAAATGTTTAGTATCAGGTTGATTTTATTCTTATGTATAGCCTATGTAACCCGGACCATAATAACGAATCGATTGACACCCATTTTTCTAAATCGGTTTAGCAGTTTACCACTACTGTACAAACATAGGTATGCATAGACCGCTAAAATCGTAGCATTTCCTTTCGCTTTGTCATAGGCGTGTAAAAATGATTGCAATGAACTTGCCCGAACGCTTGACATGCACAAACTATATGATGTATATGGATCCTATTAGGCTTTTTGCTACGTGATCCTGTCCTTTTTATGAGGGGAATAAGGAAGTACAATTTATTAATACAATATGCAAGAGATTTATTTCCATTAAATCAAGTAGATAAATTAAAAAAAAAAACAATATAAATAAAATTTTATGTTTATATTTTAAATAATTATTAATTTTTTTATTAATTGACAATAAAAAGTTATTATTTACAAAATAAATCTTTTGTTTTGTTTATTTTTGTTATCCCTCCCCCTTATTAACAATGTTAAACTCTATTGAAAATAATTATTTGGTTTACTAGTCTAGAAGCATTCGGCGTATGAGTACCAAAAACATTTCCACGTCAATTTTTTTACACGATTTTTACAAATTATCCTGCTGGAGATATGTTTGAAATTTGTCACGCAGCGCTTCGGTGCCAATACTTGCAATTGTTTAAACAATATGGCACCGAGTTTCTTCGTGACAACATGCATTTATATCATCAGTACGATAATTTAAAGAGAAACGCGAAAAAATTAAGGTAGAATTGTTGTAGGTACTCCTGCGTCCAAATTATACCCAATCAAATCACAAAATACTAATTACATTTAAGTAGACGAGAATGGTAAAAAACTGGATTTAGCCCTTACCTCCACTAAAACTTAGAAAGTAATAGCTCTAATTTCGGAAACTATTAAGAATCCCTTAAACTAGTGTCAATTAGTCGCAATTCTACTTGGGTCGATATTTCTACTAGATACCAATTGAAACAATACCAAATTTTAAACAATCCAAAGAAAAATTTGGGATCAAAATGCTTTTGGTATGCACTACATCTCTCTTCCTTGTCTACTTATAATTTTTATTATTTTGAATGCAACAGAAATTAATCAAATAATTTATAATATTTCATGTTTAAAAATATCATTTGAATAATTTTTCTGAATTTTCGTAGAAGAAAAAGTTGTTAAACTTATACTAAAAAAATTGAAAACTAATAATTTTTTTAGATACATATTTATTTTAGTCTAAACCTAAACCATAGCATGCTAATATTTACTATGTATACATTATATTGTACACGTTATAATGTACAATAATGAAATAATGAGTTATCGTTTCCTCAAAGCTTGTCAAAAATCACTTTTTACAGATAGCTCTTGTTATGAAAATGTTGTTAATATTTATTATTTACAAGTGATTCTATCTATTCATTTTTATAGTCCATGAGTATACAATGCTCACAGCCATAGTCCAGTAACGAGTGAAAAAATAGAAAATTGCTGATACTTAAGTGAAACATGCAAATTCATAAAAAATTTTTCGATTTTGGGAAAGTTTAATTAAATCCAATATAATTATTTCCCTGACCAAAACTTAGATACTTTTTATATATTACGACTATTTTATATAATATAATAAATATAACATAAACAATTTTTAAATTGATTAAAATTGAACTAAATTTTTGTTGACAAAACCGTGACATTAATAATTAAAAAATATTTATTTTAAAAAAATTAATAAAATAAATAAACGGACTTGAAATTGACATACAAAATTTTAGTTTAAAAAATTATTTATCAAAATTTATATAATTTATTTATAACTAATTCATATATTTTATAATTAAATTTTAGGACAAATTGTTTTTGATTTCATAATAATCAATTTATTAATTCAATAAATTGTAAATTCAATTTTACAATCATTCTCTACTTACATATCTTCATAATTTCCTCAAAGTGGTTGAACTTTCAAGCTTTCGTTACATAGACCGTACCACTTGTTGAATACTTCTACCAAATCGTAGCCCTCTTTATGAAGCCGCTCGTATAGGGTAGCCGATCTGATTAGTAAAAAAAAACGATAGATATGTATATCACAAACCTGCAAAAAAATCTGGACATTATCGAGCGTGGTCGATTTTTGTTTAATTTAAGGAAATAATACAAGAACAGGGAAACATATTATTTTCCGATTCTAGGACGACGCATGGGGGCATGAGGGTCAAAAACTTACAAAAAAGACTCACCACCAGAATATTCTGGAGCTTGGTTGAAATTTTTCTTTTTTCGGAGGAAATAATACAAGTTTAACGGAAAATTATCATCAGGCAAATAAGCGTGGCATAGGACGATAGAAAAGTCACAAAATTGCAAAAAAAAAAAAAAAAACCTAAAAAAAATTTTAAAACCGTCAAAATAATCGTCTTATCAAGGACCATCATGATCAGGAAATTAACGTAAACCCCCAGTATGAAAAATTAGGTTTACATCCCCAATACATATCTGACGTACTCGAGTAAACGTTTTTCCTACCAAATTTTTAACCCTTCCATTCGGCAATCTCCACCATGAAAACCGGCAGAAGAATATTCCTCCGCCTTCAAAAACACCTGGATGCTATACCCTATCACTATTTGACATGCTTAAGTATATCAAGGTGGCTGTTTTTTCACATTTTTGAATGACTACTCGCCTTTTCCAAAATGTATATAACATATGACCTCGTTTTCGTTATACCATCCTACCTTCAAAATCGAAAAGGTCCCAATGACGCTAGAGTAAATCCCCATTTAGCATCGAAGGCTCCCTTAGCATTATATAAATCGTGTAAAAATTATTCATAAAAATTCAAAAGAATACAAAATTTACGGACTGTGATTATTGTAAAATTTATAAAAAGAGATACATTCGAATATATATGGATAAATATTTATTTGATAATAATGTGTAGATTGTGCAATTTGACTATTTTTTTGAAAAGTAAGTATGTATGTTTAAAGAAAATTAAATGCATTAAGCAGTCATATATAGATAGCTATCATGCAATAATAAACGTAAATTGCAAAACATAATCCTGCGGAAATGAAAGTCATTATTAAATATAATTATATCAATTCAATTTATTTCAATTTACTTACAGCATAATGAAAAGTAAAATTATAATTTTCATCATGATATATATGGTTTTAATGTAATTGATAAACTCATAAAACAGTGTTTATCTTTAACTTCACAAGAGTTCAACTCCGTATTTTTTAACGATTTAAAAAAAAAAAATTATTTTTCTATATTATTTAAAATCAGAAATTTTTAAGGGTGGTAATATTTGAGAGGGTGGATTGATAAAGTAACAAATTTTAAGCAAAAAATTTTTTTTCGAAAAGTCCATACTTTTTTAATTATTCGTGGTTAAAAATAGCCAGTTTATAGAATAGTATAAAATATACTACTAATAATGGATGCAATTTCGGCATTTGAATCCTAAAAAATTTTATGTTCCATTAAGCAAACGAATCTAAAATAAATTTTTAAATTTTTTGCAATTTTCTATTAAAATTCCCCTCTTGAATATCCAAAATAATCAATTTTAACAAAATTCAAATTAAGTAAAATAATATCATGCAGCTTCTAACAAACTTTCAAAAGAATACGGGTTCATGATTTATCGATATTTATGTGAAAATACTCACCGAATATATTTACTTAAATCGTTATATCTCTGGAACGGCTTTATCGATTGGCTTGGAATTTGGATATGAGGTAAAAAATCGGACCATCCTGGAGCACTCCACCATTGTTTACCAGAAATTTATTAATATATTCCTTCATTACTTGTGGAATTATGCGCGTTCGATGAATGCATTTTGCAGATGAACATGCCAAAGTTTCTGGTTTCCAATGTCCAATATATATATTGGACATTGGAAACCAGAAACTTTGGTATGTACTTTGAAATCTGTGCAAAAAACATAATTTTTTAATCAGGGAAAACAAGGCCCCCGAACTCGGAAGTAATAAATAAATAATAACTATTTTTTCTATTATTTTAAATTTGACACGTTTTAGGGCGGAAAACATTTCAAAGGTATTTCTAGATACGTTTTTTTTATTTCTAGATTCCATTCCGTATCGAGTGACCATTTGATGATAATATTTTGTAAAGGCGAATAAAATGACTTTTTTTTATACTTTAACTAAGAAACAAAAAAAAATAATAAATTACTATTATTTGATAAAAACGTTTTATTTTAATTATGCGGTCCATATATGTATACACGGTTTATATAATACCTATATTTCATTAAATTTCATGATATATTAAGTGCTTGGTTACTAAATGTGAAATAATTAAGTACATAATTTTACAAAGGTGAAGGTTTCTCAAATTGCAGACTATGGTACTTTTTACACGTGTCAAGCGTATTCAAAATGTAAAACAATAATATAAATGTAGATTTACATTAAAAATAATATTGTTACTGGACAGGAAGGTATAATGTCATCAATATTATATATTACCAATGTTAAATATCATATTTGATGACATCATACCTAACTATCCAGTAATAACATCAGGGTTTCGGAACACAGTCTAAACATATTATTATTATATTTTCATACTATTTTAGAAATTAGAACAGAGTTACGTCTTTAGATTAATAAAATAATATTTGATTTAATCAAGATTAATGATCAATGTAAACAAATAACAAAATCATTTCAAACCAATTTGGAACTGGTCGGCGCTCTTTCTTTTAATATAAATTTTGATCCTATATCTTATAAAATAAGATGGCGTATTTTAACAGCGAAATACCGCTGAATCCTAAGTTTTGCACTAATATTGTTCCCCCATACACGTGTCAGTTAGCCAAATATTTAAGGATGTAAGCAATTAATTATAAATGATATTATTTCCTTATCATATATTGTTTATTTTATTTGATCTGTTCATTTAAATGCATCAGGCTAATGTTTTTAATCAAATGTCCAATTCTCAATCTGAATATTAAGGACTTGACAGACTTACATTATTTTATTACGAGAAGTAGAAACCTACTTAAGTTCCCGGTATTTATACATTATTTTCCTGAATTTTGTAATATGGGTATAAAATATGTTATGGTACTAGTCATACCTTACTTTTAAAATTTTAAGCAAAATTAAGATAACTAACGAGATTTTTGGAATTTTGATTACATAATTAATAAAAATATTATACAGTTTTGTCTTAGTCCTGTAAAGTTTCCAAACTTAGCAGGAACAACGTACGCATCAGGACGACTATATTCCAAATCGAATCACAAAATTTTAATTGTTCGTTGTTATGTTCCTCCTTATATTTTATTATATGTACACTTTACATGTAACCATTATTGCATAAATTTATTATTATTGCATAAACTATAGACATTTTGTTCATAAAATCTATGCAATCAAAATCAGTTAAAATCTAAATTTTGGGGTGAGTTAAAAATTTGAATTTAAGTACCGAAAGCTTTTTAACCGATGATAAACCGTAGGAGTTTCGAAAGTAGAAGCGTATAATTTTTTTAAATATATGACCATGCATAACTTTTTACAGAGTATTCCGATTTTGATAATTGTTTCTTTTTTTTTTTGTATAGGATATACAAAATACGAGGTATACCCTATACCTCGAAGTTGGTCCCATATAAATTTGAAATAAAATTCCCAATTCAAAAGTAGGAAAATAGGGATTATTTTAATTCTGAGTAATGTATAATATAATTTTAAAAAATCTCACGATGAATGAGCTTTAGACCTGTCAGTTTCTTGTGATTCAGTTTCTTGTGATTAGACCTCCCAGTCTCTGCATTTCAGCTTAAGCAGATTCATCGTGAGGCTTATGTAATACCTTATTTGGCTCTAGATCAGATGAAGCAATCCCCTCAAGTGTCTCTACTCTAATAAGTGCCACATATATCTGCCTTTTGGCAAACAATTTCTTTAAAAGTAAACAAAAATAAAGCATGTAGTAATTAGTAGATTATAGCCACAAAAAATTATGTTTGTATATGTGAATGTATGTCACAAATATGTAATCTATCTAACTTTCAAACGCTTGGTTCAATTTTTATGAAATTTACAAGACAAATTTGTCACATTCAGTAAATTTACTGTGTTTGTGTGTTTTTGATAAAATTTCATACTGCCCTGTGATGGAAATATCCAAAAATATCTTTTTTTTCTATACATATTAAAAAAATGCGGTTTTTGCAATTGATGTGAAATGAAATAAGGTAAGTAGAGGCAATTCCTTTTTAGGGAAAATTTCAAAAAACATATTTATTCTTTTATATAACAAGATGCTTTTTTGCATCCAGTATGAAAAAATAAAGTAAAAGTTGGAAAACCTTAAATTTGTTACTACATCCTCATTTTGGAAAAAATATTTCAAAACATTTTTCTATACAATCTAGGAAGGTGCCAGATAATTTTATCTTTCTTTTAGGCAAACAAGGCCCGTACATTTAATTCAAACATGCTAATTTAGATCACCACAGTTATCAGCATTTGATCGGCAAATAAATTACAGTATTTTTTAAACTAGTAAATTTTTAATAGAAAATGTATGTAAAATAATTTTTAAAAAAAATATTATTATAGTAATTAAAGATCAAAAAGTTCTTAGACAACACGTCCTAAATTTAATTGCACGCTGTGAAATTTTTATTACAATTGCCGATAAGGAAAATAGGTTAAATTTGTGGATTACCAAAAGGTCACAAAATATTTAGATTTTTTATTTATTT
This sequence comes from Chrysopa pallens, assembly GCA_020423425.1. Lineage (NCBI taxonomy): Eukaryota > Metazoa > Arthropoda > Insecta > Neuroptera > Chrysopidae > Chrysopa > Chrysopa pallens. The sequence continues at coordinate 39,456,272 of CM035594.1, forward strand.
AGAAATTATTCAAAATATAAACATACAAAAAATTGATAATTTTATTATATATATGTATATAGAAAAAATACTTATGGCCTAATTTCATTTAATAAACTATTGAAATAATAAATTATATATAAAAAAAAATACAATTTTGAACAATAATTATTGCATAAATGTTTTATTTAAAGATAAACAATATTTTTATAGAATATATTAAAGTAATATCACATAAGGACATTAAACGATTGTAATTTCAATTACAAAAAATCATTCACAATTCAATCTTTTTCGATTTTTTTTTTTGAAATTCTATTGTTTACATAGAATCGAAGTTATGGTCCTCGTCAAATAATCGAACAAAAATAATCAGGAATTTCAATTGCCATAAAAGTTTTTATCTGAAAAATGCCTCGTTTAGTCTCCGTTTTGATGAAAACCTGAGAAAGGATGAAAGTAAATGTAGCTATTATTTTATATAAAAAATAACTTTAAAAAATTATTCATAATAAAGAGGTAGTAAATTTAAAATTTAATGGAATTTTTTTGGATTTACGGCATTAGGTTAATGCAAATTATACAAATATAATAATGTCATAAAAACAAACTATTAAAGCGCACTGCAAAAATGCAAAGTTATTCAACTCAATAGCTAGATAAAAGAATATTGTGGAGATTCGCAAAGAAGTGGATCTGGAAGATATACGGGGAAATTAAAGTCGGCATTGAATGGAGAGCCGATACAACGCAGGAATAAGTAACATCTTGCAATCAGGACTTCATAAGAATTCAATAGTTTATCCAACCGCAACAAATTTCTCCCGAATCTCCCGAATGCATAATTAAAAGTCAATGCTAACGTTTGCAAGGCCTAAAATGAAATGGTTGGAAATTGTCACGTATGAAATTCGTATTATAAAGAACATTCGATGGTATTTGTTTTAAGACAAAACCAGAATACTACGGTGGTCAATAGTTGAGGAGGGTAAAACTCACCCAGGACTGTTGTGTTTGATCCGGTCTGACTTCAGTTTCATGTTATGCTTGTGTATATCTAATATTATTACATATGTATAACTATTTTTAAGAAATTTGTGTCTTTTTATAGTGTCTTTATATTGCTTTTCCCGATTTCTTTGCACCCGATTAGTGTGTAAACTATTTGCATAAATAATCATGTAAATTTTTTGAATAAAGATGTTTGTAAAATCTTAAAATGTCACTTAATTTTTAGATATACTTTATTAAATATACTTACATTGAAAAATAATTATTAACAATTAACCAAAAAAGAAAAGAAATTATTGATTCTTTTGATGGCGTTATTTAGATTTTTATTGTAGTTTCTCTGGCTTAATCGAATTTATTTGTATATTTTAAAATATTCACTTGTGCTTTCAAATTCATCGCTTCAACTTTTAACATTTCAGCTTTCGCTCGAACCATACTTGCTTCAGCTAATTGTTTGAGTGAGTCATTTAAAACTTTTAATGATTTAGCTATTTCAAGTGTAGCCTTATACTGACGAATTTGCAATTTTTTGTACTTCTTTCTTCGTTCTAAAACACAATAAATTCATTTATTATTCTAATTCATGGTTGTTCATTTTATTTTGTTAAGAGAATTTTATCATTACCAATACTTTTCAAATGTTTCATATTTCGATTATTGAATGCATTTTGTTTCGTTGATTTTGCAACATTACTTGAATTTTCGGGAATAACACAGAATTCAGAGAATGGTACAATCGTTGGGAATGATGTGGACGAATGATTTCCTTGAGCATTATCTGGTAAATTATGTATTTTTGTAATTTCATCTGGCTTAGTAGTAAAATCTTTAACACTAAGAAAATTCAACTGCTTATCTAAAATTGAATTAATAGTGTTCAAATATAATAATAATAAGTCATATAACTTCAATCAATGTAAACATTGTTAATTCATAGAAGCAATTGGGAGACATAAGATTTGATGAGAAAATTTTTAAATATGATTTATCCAAAAGTCTTTATACACTACACTATCTATTATAATTTCAGTTGTTACTTGAGTTTGACGGACTCTTTTCTGCCACTGTTCTGTTACCAAAGAGAATTATCTGAATTATTATTACATATCAGAACAAGAAAATTGCACTGTTTTAGTTTTTTTAATTCTTTCCGCTTCTTGACTTTTGCCTGACGCAATTATTTGAACTTAACGTTGATTGTAAACAGTCCGGGCTTCATTTTTTTTCGTACTCATCTATTAACAGCATCCCAAATATTCCAAACCCACTCAAGAGTCGATTAATCACAAGGCAATAAATTAAAAAAAGAGCATGTTTGGTTAGAATTTTACTATAGTTAAATCACTTACATTTAATAGCACATTTTTCACTTACTTTGTTTTTTATGATCAATTAATAATTTTTGTTTTAATTTAGCTATGTCAATTTTAGGTTCACGTGGAGATTCACTGTCTGATGATTCTAAAGATGCCTCAGACGCAGTATAATTATCTGGTGCAATATCATCCTTTGAGTATTCAACCATCTCATCTAAATATGACGTACTTAAATTTTCAGATTTAATTTCCAACATATCATGTGGTTGAATACTGCTTGAAGCTTGTTCTGGAAAAAAAAGTAATACAGGTTTCGTCTAAAGTGTAATTGTACCCTGATTTCGCCGACTATTTTTCCACCTTTGAGTTGTTTTCAAATAATGTATGACTTCTAGAACATTTAATTTCTGTACTATCAAAATCAGATGAACGGTTTATGAGATTTAAGTCAAGCAGATCAAACGACCGCCTACACGAATTAAAAACACTTCATATAAGGCCTATTTATGTAATAGAAACAATTGTTTATAAATACCGTTTGAATTATTATTAGTACGCGTCTCGCCTAAAAGTTCCAATAATCTATCTTCAACTTGAGCTAATTCTCGTACATCTGTTTTACCTTCATCTGATTTATGTAATAATCGTGATCTTCGCCTTGTATTAGCTTTCCATTCACACCAAATCTTAAATAAATAAATAATTTAATTTGTGTAAAAATTTGTGTCAATATATTGAAAAGAAAACTTGAAAGCTTTGCTTTTTTTAAATTTTTGTTCCTGCATGATTTCTATGGCTTAAAGAAATTCTCTGACTTAGGTTTTCAAACCTAGATTTAAATTTATTTCAGGGCAATTGTAATCGCTTTTTATGAATTAATTAACCAGATTTGATTTTGGAAAATGGATTTCGATTAAAGTTTTTGAAAAAGCCTACTAATAGTTAATAAATGATAATTTTATTAGATTCTGGCAGTACAAATTATATCAACTTTCTCAAATGTGATAAAAAAAATTAAGATTTTAGATGCAGTTCAAAAAAATCTTTTGATAAAGCTTACATAAGTCACGTTCGTTTTGATTTAAGGTATTAAAATTACTGCTCATCAGGACAAACGTGTTTATAATAAAGTTTTGTAAAGTAATAAAACATTGCTAAAAATATGCATACCTTACGCCATTGTCTTGCTGTTTTTGTTGGACCAACACATAATTGATTAATATGCGTTTCAAATTGTTTCCATAAAACATCAACGTTATATGTATCTCTTGGACCATATTTACTTTTTAACAATATTCGATTATTTTCAACAAAATTTAATAATTCTACATACTGTTTTCGTGTTGTTTTTGGTAATCTTTTTTGTCCCATCTTGTATTTTTAAATATATTATCCAGACAATAAATAAAAATTAATTGTATACAATGACAAACCAAACTTGTATTGAATATCACCGTTATGTTAACAGAATTGTAATGGCTGTCGACAGACAATATGTATGTTATATGAGCTGTTGTTTGTGTATGTTTACAGATAAACTTAACGTATTTGCAGAGTTGCACTATGAATTAAATATTACTTTTAAAACGACTAACATGTTCACGTTATTACAACATTCAAACATCAAAAATTCATTGTAAACAAATTCAATAAATTCATTCAGTTGGAAACTAAGCAAAATAATTTGAATGCATTAGAAGAGATCAAGTAGCTTATAAAAATTGGCTAAAATAATAAGCGTTTATTCCCCTGTCCGAATGATGTCTGTAAACATATAGGTATTCCTTAAAGCAGAAATAAAGATAAATAATATTAAATAAATAAAAATTTTTTGTAATGTACAAGTGTTTACTTCAAAGCTTGTTAATAATTTTTTATATAATTAAACTATTATAATAGCTTAACTAGTTAACGAAGCTAATATCAGTTTTTTGGGATTTTCTATAAATACTCCCCCCCCCCCTTTCAAAATCTTGAATAATCAATTTCAATCAAATTCAAGTCATGAACATAAAACTACGATTAGCACCAACAAAATTTCATCAAAATCAGATAAATGTTTCACGATATATCGTATTTCTGTGAAAATACCCATTATCGAATAATAAATAGCTATATCTCTGGAATAAAAAAATCTTATATAACATTAAATTCTCTATGACAGTAAACTGATTTGATGTTTTCACGTTTATTCGTTTAGATTTTTCTTTAATTTCGATGTTCTTCAATCAGCGATTTTGACACAATTAAAAGTACTAATGTAAACGTTTTCCACACACGTGTTCTCATTAAATTTCACCAAAATCGGATGGACGGTTCACAAGATACTAGTATTTAAGTTTTAAAAAAGAAGTAAGTTTCGAGCGCTATATCTCCAGAAAGATAATCGATATACTACGCCTTAATAATTTTCACTCAAAACATTAGGCGGAGGGGGTTGGGTTTGGATACGCGAGGATTCTTTTTGCGCCATAGCAATTGCAAATCAGGCTACGTAGTTAATCTGACAATGTATATCATGATAACTCAAAAGTGAATCTCACTAACTTTAAACAAAACAGTATATATATGTGCCCTTAAACAAAACAGTATATTAAACAGAAGGGTGCATTTGCGTGTGTATGGTAGTATATGTAATATAAGGCACACCTCTTATATATCTGTGTGTAATAGTGTGTCTAATATTTTTTTTACAGATTTAATGTATTTTTTATGCATAATTTAAAAAAAATATTAGCATTCTTCAGTCCAAGTGTGCCAATTGAATATAACAATAATTTTAATATGACGGGCCTGTTAAATTGTGTTATAACAAATAAAGAATGTATGTAACTAGTACGTTAACCAATAACTAGACTCACTCACGTTTAGTTAACATAATAGCCAGTAAAATATGCTATACGCATGTTTCATGTTAGTTACATTTATGAATTTGGAATCATCAGCAAACAATACAGTTATTTTATTTACATTTATATTAAATTATTTGTATATCGTTGACTCTTGTGTATTAGTGGAGAAAGTAAATGTGTTATTTATATGAGATGAATCATTATAACAATAACAAAAAAAAAGATATTGATAAGACTTCTTTATTTTCTCTTTAGCTTTATCGTACAGTATATATATATATATATATATATATATATATATATATATATATATATATATATATATATATATATATATATATATATATATATATATATATATATATATATATATATATATATATATATATATATATATATATTTTTTTTAAATAGTTACATGAACTGAATTTTATACTTATAGTCTTAGACACACACAAAATTTCAGAAAAAAACATTTTTATAAACGTTGATTAACGGATACACAGTTTTGTTGAATGGCGAACAAAATAACATTTATATTTGGTATTCAATATAAACTTTGTTCTTACAATACATGATTTTTCTGATTCCGTGTAATATAATTTTACTACTCACGAATATCTACAAGTGTATTTATCGAACGGCTACCGGACTAATCGTTTTATAAACTCGAACATACTAAATTAAATACTCGTTTTGATAATCATTTTTCTTCCATCAATTCGATATATATCTTTCAATAATTGTTATTATCGCACTTCGATAAATTGAATTTATTCATATCATATTATATTGCTAATAATTATAGAGCTGGACACAGAAGTACTTGAGTGTACATAAATACAGCCCTTTATTCTGTCAATGGAATTGTGTTATGAATAGCTAAAATATTGATGCTGTCGAACCAAATTGGTGATAAATAAACGTTTTTGAACGAATAGATTTTTTTCGAAAAATGCTCAGTTTTCGTGCTTAAAGCGAGTTCGTAAAATAATCCCCAAAAAAACAAAGAGATGGAGAAGAAAAAATTTTGCGACAAAACAACAAATAATTCTTTACCAATAATTTAAAAAAAAAATAATAATAATAAATTTTGCAGTAAAAACCGAGTAAACCATATTTAAAAATGACGTGTTTTGGTTTTTTCGATTTCCAATCGCTTATATCTCGAATATCGCTAAAACGAACATTTTTCAAAAAAAAATTGTCAAATGATCTTCCTATTACATAAACAAAAACGAATAGTCAATAGAGTGTAGCCGAAATTGAAGATACGCTTTAAAAAATAAAATAGCCCCTTTTTTGTAGTCGATTTTTCATAACAATTAAGCCACATCCAAATTTTTAGCATGATGCTTATCATCCCGAAAAAAATACCTTGGCTCACGGACCATTATGAATTAAAATCTCATTTAGAATAAAAATGCTAAATTTGCTGTCAAATATTGATAACAAAATTCAATAATTTACATATATTAATTTTGATAAAATCAAACAATCTAATATTCATTATTTGTGAATGAATCACTACGAAATTATTTCTTTAAAAAATAATTTATAAAGTTATCAATTTTAACAATGGTGGCTTTAACATTATATTTGAAGATGTTTTTAGAAATTTATAACTATTTTAATTATCAATGTGTTATATTTTTATATGATGGTAATTATTTAAATAGGTTGAAGTTCTTTCAGGGAAATTGGCACATAAAAGAGAGGCCTGTATAATAAAGACAATGTATAATGCAATGTAAATTTTTCGTGCATGGTCTTATATACAGGTCAGAAAACCGAATAACAGCCTTTGATTCTTTTTGTAGTAAAACATGGATTGATATTTAGCAAAAAAGAAGTGTTTGTGTATAGAAATGTCATTGTAGTTATAAGTGTACGTCAGAAGTAGAAGTCAGTAAATTCTTGGGTAGACTTTTTATACGCAGTTTACTAGACCTGTATATATGACCATGATCTTGACATGAAAACGTAGAACGTGCAGAAGAGTTTTTCAGAAAAAAACTGATTTGGTTTTCTACTTTAGACATTTTTTGTGGAAAAACTCACCAACACGCTCTGCGTTTTCATGTAAAGATTGTGCTTGCCAAATTACATAACATTTGTGAACAGATTAGCTCTATTAAAAAACGTCTGGATGTTGCCAGATCAAGTATTCAAGTCCCCTCTCTCCACTAATAAATTTGAAATAGTGATGAATAAATAATTATACATTTTTAGACATGAATTATAAATTAAAATCCGAAATTATTAAATTATCAAAACAACTAATGACCAAACAAATCAGTATATCAGTGTATTCATTGAATGTTCCAAGAAAACTTAATGAAAAATCAAAATATATTCAATGTTTTCAACCATTAATTATTGGCATTGAAAATCTAAATGGCAAAAACGTTTTAGATAAGGTAGGAAATCATAATATCCATTGTAAAAATTTGAATTTTCTAGTTAGAGCAGAATCTAGTGCTAATATATAAGCGAGGACTCTTATGAATAATTAATTTTTGGCACCCATGAAGACAAGGACGTTCAAATTTTGAAATTTTGAATCAAAGTACAGCTCAAACCGAAAAGTTAGAAAGTTTGGAATTTAAACAGAGAATAATGTTATAACGATGAACAAACAATTAAAACTATTTGAAACGCATGTGTAGTTCTTATCTTTGCTTTTATTATAATTATTTTGATTAAAATCCTTGCTGATAGAAATTGTTATAATTTTTAAAAACTTTTTGATTTTTGTATAAGAAAATTATATCCAATTTTAGATTTTGGAAGAAAATTTATGTGATCCACGTTTAAAATGGATTTATATTAATAGCAATGACTTTAACTCTTTAATTGACATCAATGGACTGCAAACTCCAAAATGTATAAATTATTTAGAATTGAATGATTACACCTATAAAAACTTATCATTGAATGAATCAATTCCATATATTACTAAAATGTTAAGTTTGGAGTCCAAATTTTTAAGACCGATTTGTTCTAATTATCATCCCTTCACCATTGGCGTATGGTTGTTTAAAGAACCGGTAGTTTACTTTTTTTCCATTTGCATAATTATATGGACTAAGTATTGAGTGTATTTTATTAATACTAATTATTAAAAATAGTTCAAACATTGATACTCCACCATATATCAAGTATATGAGCAATTAACACTGTTGGCTGCTATCTTCACTTGTTTTTTAAGCACAATTAACTCTTCGCTATTCTGATAAGAACATGTCTTCTTTTTCGGAGTCCATAAAATTTTCTATTGCGCTCACAATCTTCAAATTAACGGGTATCTGGTATTCTATTATTGCAATTAGAAGATTATTCAAGAATTACATCGAAAAAAAGTTTATTTTCTGATTTTAGAATATTCAGGTTGCCGGACACACACTTAGCTTTTACGTTCTTCAATTTCAAGATTGCGAGCCTAATTGAATCCTTTGCGGATCTCACTTTTCGTAGATGCAAATTTGGAACATTGACAATAATTTATGCATATACAAATTTTTAGACGGCTATTTATAAATGGCATGATATAGTTATGGGCACCGGGACTACATGGCTTAATTTAAGCTACAGTAGAAAATGTTATATAAATCTTTGGTTTTAGGATAAAGAAAAGAAATTCACAGACCCCATGCACTCATTCTTTCTGTGGATAAACCGGAGGTAAGTTGCCTGCTAAGTAATTAATGTATAAGCGTTTGTCGAATTGTATATCTGGTGTAATCCATCGATTTAATTAATAATTAACTGTTGTTTTATATAAGAATCCAAATTTCACAATATGAAATATATGTAGTACATTCTGAGAATGAAATGATAGATGCGTTTAACAATGGCACAGTGGATTTAGGCATTTTCGCAGTGTTTATGGGCTATGAGGAATTTTTAGCTGCTAAATTAACACTTCCTGTAGACATTGCACCGTAAGTACTCTACATAAATCTAAAGAGCGGGTAAAATATTCTTTCTAAATATTTTACCATTTAGACCAAAAGTAATGGGACTATATTTTATTACCGAGTTATATCTATTAATACCAGAAGTATAGCGTCTATTTTTATAATTAAAAAAAATATTTGTATATTTGTTAAATTCAGATGAACGTCCAAACCTCCCAAAGTGATGGACGGATATTTATAAAGTCTGAGCAAAACATTAGTAGATATATTCGGGATGGTTGCACTTAATTTCACCTATCAATGAAAGGTCGTTCCACTAAAATGACCTCCTGAGCCATTAATCCAACTTTGAACCGAATTTTTATGAGCGATATAGATATAGATTAGTATCTGATAAAAAATCGAATGTATATCGTTCTGCAAGCACCGTAGATCAGGCTATGACAATTTTTCGATTGTAATTTCTACTTTGGAGGCATCTTGTAAAGCCAATAGATGACGTAACATAATAGAAACATCGATACTTTTTGATAGAAAATTAGTGATTAGCAAAATTAGTCTTGGTCTTGGTCTTGCAAAAACACAAGACCAAGATTGTCTATACACCCGTAAGATCAAGACCAAGACCGAACAAACAAGAGCGAGAACAAAAGCAAGACCGAGTATACAAGACCAAAACTAAATTATAGGACAGTCTTCCAGCCTTGGTCTTGGTCTTGCTTTGCTCATCACTCTATAAATTCCTTTCGAAACAGATAATTTTGCATTCATTTTATTCGATACTTTTTCTTGAATAGATATAAAAACCATTAATTTCTACAATTGAAAAATACTTGTATGACTACGGTATTTTAAACTCGATACCATGCTCTTAAATAAAAGCGACGTCCAAAGAAATACTTGATCGCTTTGAGGGCTGTATTAGAAATAGTAGATATAACTATATTAATGAAATATATATGAAATATAAATGTTTTATTTAATCACACTCATTAGTTTTTGTGCTGTATGAATTATGTATAGTTTTCGTTTACTTAATACTTTATTGATCTCAGATTTCGAGTTTATTTAGCCAAGGAAACAACATTAAAAGTTGGCTGGAATTTATATTTTAAACCACTTTCATTCAAAATATGGGGGTGTTTAGCTCTCTTTATCATCTTAAACTCCATAATTTTAACGTCAATTTATAGAAAATTATCTATTGGAAATTTAAATTTTATTACTTGTTTTACAATATGGTGCAGTTTTTGTAATAGAGGTTAGAAATAAAACATTAAATTTGCATAACAAATTTAATTTCAATAATTAATTCATATATTATTTGATAGCTTTTCCAGAAAAACCAAAAACTTGGTCACAAAAATTTCTAATGATAATATTTCATTTTATCTTCTATTTAATATGGGCTTGGTACAATGCTTTACTCTTCAGTTATTTTTCTGTTCAATTCAGTGATAAGCCAATTCAAACTAAACAAGAATTAATCGACTCCAATTATGCATTGGCTGCATCGCAATACGATCATGATTTGATAGTAAAGCAATATCATAATTTAAAACAACGAATAAAAGTGTTTAATTTTGAAAAGGATTTTGATAAACAAATTTCTAGAATGTGCAAAGAGAATTTCGGAATATTCACCTGTGTATCTGAAAAATCATTAGAACCAGTGTTGAAAAAAATTAAATGCGATTATTATGCTCTAAACATGGGATTAAGAGTTTATACTTCTTATGCAGTTGCACATGATACACCCTTAGAAGATTACGTTAGTCAAAGGTATAATAATTTGAAATAATATTTGTAAAAATTATTAATTTCACATTTTACTTCCGTGTTTCGAAAATAAATTTCGTTACAATTCTGCTTTGGAATTTCTTTTGATGATATTAGTCGCCTTCTCAAATAATTGATTTCCATTTACATTCGCCTTGTTTGGATGTAACGAACATTTCTAAGGCAAAAAGTTAAGAAACGTTTCAATTAGCCGACTATAAATATTTTCCGACTTTCTGTACTTAGGTAGGTTGATTAATTACGTTGGTCAATCAAAGTTTAAGTGAGTTTACGATCGTTTTTCAGTTTTCTTCTCAAATTTTGTTTATAAAAAGCCTTGCTTCTTTGATAGCCAAGAGAATAATTGCGATACCCAATTTAAACTGATGATATTTTAGTGAAAATAAGTATTTTTGATACAAAAACTGATCTAGACTATGTCATTTGGGATATATTTTCTGCGTATCTCTAGAACTACCGTACATCAATCTTTCGATTCACTGAGATAATAAAATGTTCGTTTTTAAATTCGAATCACTCCCGTAGGTCCATGGAATGGAAATCTGCAGCTTATTTATTAAATTGATCTACACGGTTTCCTAACTATGATGTTATATCTTATCTGACTAGCTGACATTCATCTGACATTCGGTTACTAAACTTTTTCTTTTGGGACTCTCACTTTAATATGTAATGCTTCCAAAATCTATTTATTGTTTAAGGTTATACCTTCATTAATTTATTTGTGATAAAAAAACTTAAATATTTTGAATGCTTTAACTGGTACATTTTTTTTCTAGCATAATTGCAACACGTCAATATGGAATTTTGGCACGTAGATCTGGTGTTTTATTTAAAAACTTATATTACAAACAACCTTTTGATCCCATTTATATTGAAATAACAACACCATTATTCAGTTTACTCATAATTATGTGCATAATTTCATTAATCATACTAATAATTGAAATCTGTTGGAATAAAAATTGAAAAGTAACTTTATTTTGTTAATTTGTCATAACATATACACACAACGAAACAAAAAATGCGACACTTGAATTATTATATTTATTTGAAAACTTTAAATACTCGATTGTTTATCTTGTATTGAGTTGTTTATCAGAATTCATTTTATTTATCTATCTTAAACATTCACTTTAAACTAAAAATATATATAATATATTCAATAAAATTAGTGTTTTTTATTTTATTTTAAGTAAACGTGGAAGATTCAGGTAGTCGCGTTTTTGATTACTTGAGTATACCTATTAAGTAATATAGCTTATACACAATCAAGTATTTAATTGTTTTATCTGCAACACTGACTGCTGCCGTAATGCGGAATATTGATTGGTTAACGTATCGCAATGGAATAAAGTTAAATATTCAAGAGGGATAAATATATTAAAATTAATATTAGAAAATAATTACTTCTTAGATTGACCTTCGACCTTAGATTGACCTACGACTCGCACGCAGTGGTTTTCCATGTTTTATATCAGTCGCATGTTTAGTTTGTATGGTCGTTTATAGGCTGTATTATGAAACTATTGTAAAGTGAAATTAGAAAAGTTGATATACGCATCGTTTTTAGAATCACAGGTAAATAGGGGAAAATTATTTTTTGTTTATATAGTAGCAGTTGTTTTTATTATGTTGAAATAATATTAATCTATATAGGTGTATTTCATTATTGATTTCCCCTATTTACCTATAGAAAGCGATGGAAATTATCTGTATATCTGTCCTGAACCTTAGACTGCATTCCATTGGCGAATATATATAACGACATCGATGGTGGAAAAATACTAATACGTTTACCTATTTTCACTTGGCAACCTTTCATGACTGCCTGGAAGAGGTTAGCTACTTTACTTTGGGGTATTCTTTTACACATAATTAAAGGCATTATATAATACCTTTCAATTTTTGCACCTAAAATTTTTATCAAATGTTTTGAAATTTGGTATACACAATAATGATATGAAAACGAAAGAGGGCTTGCCGAAGAGTTCTTCTAAAATATAAAATTGGAAACTTTGATTTTTAGCTTAGAATTTTTTTCGGGAAAAACTCTTCGATGAGCCTCCCGTTTTCATGTAAATATTGTCATGTGCATACCAATTTCAAAACATTTGGATAGTAAGTATTTTTGGGCTCGAAAACTCAAAGAAATACAATGTCTATTACAAGTCAACAGCTTGTTAGAAGCAAACTTTGTGTCAACAGTTGTAGACAATCCCTCTTAATGATAGATTTTTTTTTAGATTGGAGGAACAAATTTCATTAAATCATTTTTAATTTAAAATAGTTCACAGAGATATGGAGAGACAATTCCAGCGCGGTATGTTTTATCATACATTATATTTTACAAAATATTCATTTTATTAGGAAACTCGATAAATAGAAGGGAACTGATTAATTAAATTCCCATTTAGATATATATAAACAATAGTTGTTAACTCTTTATGTCGTAAGTAATTTATATATAATAATTTCGATAAAATCAAATAATGTAACATTCATTATGTATTTTTAAACCAATAGAAAACAATTCACGTAAAAAATAATAATTTGTATAGTTTGCTCGAATAAACAATGGTAGCTTTAACGTTATATTTTAATATTTTATTAGCAATTTATAACTATTTTAATTATCAGTGTGTTATATTCTTATATGATGGTAATTATTATAATAATACATTTAGATATTTAAATTATAATAATACCTGATCAATAAATAATTAAAAATTTTAAGACATGAATTATAAATTAAAATCAGAAATTATTAAATTATCAAAACAACTAATGACTAAACAAATCAGTATATCAGTGTATTCATTGAATGTTCCAAGAAAACTTAACGAAAAATCCAAATATATTCAATGTTATCAACCATTAATTATAGGCATTGAAAATCTAAATGACACAATCGTCTTAGATAAGGTACAGTAGTTCATGCAGTTTATTTGTCCGGCTCAAATAAAGTAGGTACGTTTATTCGAATTTAAATAAAAATCTATTTATGTTTAATACAATTAAAAACTAACACTTCCAAAACTATTAATAATTTTTCTGTTTCAGAATTTAATGTATTCTAAATTGGCAATGCGAAAAAATAATGGTTACTAATATACTCACATAATAAGCTTAAACCAGTACTTTTTTTAAAATTAATGTATCTGTTGTAAATCGATAAAATCAGGATAAGGATTTTCATTTTATTAATGTTTATAAATTATACATTTTTCCTTATTCAAATATTCTATATGAAAAAGTTTATAAATACTTTCCAAAGAAACTATTAAAATAATGATTTTAAGATTTCGTTAACCATAACACTAGCTATATTATTTAAAAACAATGTGCCTTGAGAATCGACTAAGGAGCGCTATTTGGTCCTTCCAGATGTATATTTAAGCTCCCCAAAAATGTAGCCTAATCTTTATCATATAATACTGATTATGTGTTTAAGCTAATGTCAATTCTAAATGAATCAAGTCTCTTATGAAAGCGAAAGAGGCATTTTCACACCAGATTTTAAAAGCCCTGTCTTTTATATCTGGTTTTTTAAGGCCTCGTATGGCTGGATATATCCAGCATTAAACATATATGTTTAAGAGAGTCACATTTCATGTGGAACCCTGGGTATGTTCTCCAAGTTCCCGTATACAAACCTGGTCGTGCTCCTACAAATATTGTATCGGTCTTTTACATCTGGACCTCCTTTTAATGAATTTATTATTTTTTCTGTTTGATTGTGAACCTTTTACAACTACAGCCTCAAAATCTTAAATTTTTTAACTTAGTTTCTTCTCCGGTCATAAATATAAAAGTGCCAGCCTTTTACATTATTTGAAGTTTGCAGTACAATTTGTTATAAGTTGTATAGTTAAGTGTTCTTTTAGATTTTAGAAAATGATTTATGTGAGCCACGATTGAAGTGGATTTATATTGATATCAACGATTCACCAGTTAACATCGATATAATGGCTCAAGCAAAATGTATTAATTATTTAAAATTGAGTCCATACACCTTCAACAGTGTTGTAGAATCGATTCCATGTACATCTCAGCCACTTTTCTGGGAGTCCAATTTTTCAAGATTTATTTGTTTGAATTATTATCCGTTAACAATAGGCGTTTGGCAATACGGATCAACGGTGATATAATATATAGTACCTTTTAAGACTATTTCCGTTTTGCACTGACTGTATCGGGGTGTACGTTTGTCTGCTTATAAATATACGTGATTGTTTTAATAAAACCATGAATATTTCGTTTGTAAGCACACAGAATAGATTCGATAATGTCTACTTTAATAATCCACCTTAATTAGATTTGCGTTTAAAAATATTTATATTGTTATTATTATTGATAATCAATACAGTACAGGCAAAAACAGTTATAGACCGGAGGGTCAACTAGTGATTGCACCATTCATTATTTAGTAAACTTTATTTATACGTTTCTAGGATAAGGAAAAAAAGAAGCGCTCGGATCCTATGTATGTTTTCTTTTTGTGGATAAATCAAAGGTAAATATAAAGTTGGTTTAATGTGACACAAATACCTCTTGAATGACTTACCATTAAGAAGACTAGCCATTAAGAAGAAGAAGGGTTGTATATTAAAAAAAAAAAATAAATAAAAACAAAACATTTTTATCTTTGTCTTGCTTATTCACTTTTTACTGTAGTCCTCTCTATAGTTCTAGTCTAGAATGCGGCAACAAAATTTCAGGTCGCTATCTTTTTTCGTTTTTGACTTATCTATATGGCAAGCAGATAGGCGGACAAACGGAAATGAATTAATTAGGTGATTCTATGATTCTACTTTTATTTTTAAATATTTTGAGTATAGTAATAATTTTAAGATTTTGTAATAATTACAAGCTACTAAAGATGGCGGAAATCTTTAGTATATGTAATCCCTATTTAACTTCTCTTGACAAAAGTTTTATTCGCCCAAATATCAGTTTGAATGACGTAATTAACTGTAGTTAGTAATTTAGTTCGAGTATTTATTGCGTAGAAATGAGATTGATTTTATTGACAAGATTATTTATTGACGCTTCATTAATTAATTAAGTATTGTTAAACTGTTTTGCAAGAGTTAATATCTTACAATACGACATATGTATTACGCATTCTGCTAGTGAAATGGAAGCTGCGTTTATAAATAGCTCTGTGGATTTGGGTATTTTAATGGTGCGTTTGGGCTATAACGACTTTCCAATTTCAAAATTTTCGTTCCCAACTACAACTATAAAGTAAGTATTTACATTGTTTTCAGAATAATATGTCTGCCAATTGTCATTATTTTAGCTGCATTTTTATCCCTGAAAAATTATTATATAATTCTAAATTTTTCTTCATTTTTCTACATTTCTTTGAATAACTAGTTCTTAAAATGCAACAATATTTTTAAATAAGTATATTTTGAACAGAATCCAAAAAAGTTATAGATTTAGAAATACAAATTCAGAGAAATTCGGAATTATATGGTACTAATTTAGAAAAATTGTACGAAATAATTTCCACCAGGGAAATACATAGCCACTTGCATCATTTGTATAGTTTTATAAGTTATTTTCTTATGGTGGCAACTAGCATATTAGCAATTTTTGGTATTTTTGACATATATCGAAATAAAGTTTGCAATGCGCTTATTATTATGCGTACGACTAGCAGACAAACGACTACCGACTATATAGAACGGGCTAAAACAATTTTTTTTAATATTTTGCAATTTCAGTTTCCGAGTATATTTAGCCAAAGTAACAACATTAAAAGTTGGATGGAATTTATATTTTAAACCACTTTCATTTAAAATGTGGCTCTGTTTAGCTGGCTTTATCATTTTAAACTCCATTATTTTAACGATAATTTATAGAAAATTATCTATTGGAAATTTAAACTTCATTACTTCTTTTACAATATGGTGCAGTTTCTGTAATCAAGGTACGGACAAAGAAGTAGAATTACATACATTTATATTTTTTAAAAAAATTCATTTTGTAGGTTTTCCAGAAGCACCTCAAACTTGGTCACAAAAATTTCTAATGATAATATTTCATTTCACATTCTATCTATTATGGGCTGGTTATAATGCTTTACTTTTCAGTTATTTTTCAGTACAATTAAATGATAAACCAATTGAAACTAAACAAGAATTAATCGATTCTAATTATCAATTAGGCATTTCTCAATATGATAATGATGTGATTCCAAAAGAATATGAGCAATTAAAACATCGAATAGAAACATATAATTTCGAAAGTGACTCAATAAATAGATTTTCCCAGATGTGCAAAGAAAATTTCGGTATTTTCACTAGTTTAAGTGAAAGATTGATGCAAATGTTTATGACAGAACTTGAGTGTGATTACTATACTCTAAACATGGGACTATTAGGTTATAGGTCTTATGCAGTTGCAAACGACACACCGTTGGAAGAATTAATTAACCAATGGTATGCAAATGTATATACTAATAGTTCAGTCAGAAGTAAATAAAAAGCCCTGGTGGAGAATTATATATATATATATATATATATATATATATATATATATATATATATATATATATATATATATATATATATATATATATATATATATATATATATATATATATATATATATATATAAAATTTTCCAAAATTTTCTATATAGTAAATTTCCTGAGTGAGATCAATGTTTCAGTCAAATTTCGTCAAAATCGAACAAGGCTTTTAAGAGTTACAGCGGAACAAATATAGATACAAAACAGAAAAACGAAATGCAAAATTGTCTAGTTATACCGTAGACGTCACATCGTTCGGTCAATTAAGAAATTTATTAAATCTATTTGGTACTCTACGAGCCTCAAGCTAAGCGAAATTTGCAATTTTTTTTTTAAATCAAACTAAAAGTTTCTGATGCACATAGTTGACATGAATCTTTGGAAATTGTCTATCACCTTTTTCAAGTTATACTAAAACGTGATTTTTCAAATGATTTCTTTCTGTACATCTCTGGTTCTAAAAGAGAAGTTAGATGTGGACATTAAACTTTCAATATTTTTCATTATTTATTGTTATACTTAATACTATTTTACTTTCTTTTACTAGTAGTAAAATATTGTAATCCAGTCCCCCGAATCCAAAAATACGTTCCAGACATTGGTGTGTGTGTGACAGCGATATTAGATAGAACGCTTTTTCCGAACCCACCAAAGTATTCGGTGCCTATATCACCTCTAGTCTTATACCGCGAAAGCTACAAGGATTTTCTTCAAACTTAGCATGTTCATAGAACATACTAAGCTCTACAAATTTTAATTGAAAGATTTCTCTGGGAAAATTCAAATAAGGGAGAAAACATCAACTAAACATATTTAAATACAAACAATAATGTACATACCAAGAATATAATAGTAAAAGAAACTCCCGCGATGCATCGCAGCAGCTTTTTTTATTTATATAGTTATTAAAGAAAAACTATTCTACTTCGGTAGACACTACTTCCTATTCATTCCTATTGATTTATTCCCATTCAATTTTCCAATTTTTGAGGAATAACATACTTTCATTAATTTTACTAATTTTCTAGCATAATTGCAATACGTGAATATGGAATTTTATCAAAATTGTATCTTGGCAATCAAAGAATATATTACGAGCAACCGTTCGATGCAATTTTTATTGAAATAACAGCACCATTATTCAGTTTACTCATTGTTGCAAGCAGTATCTCAATACTCATATTAATAATTGAAATCTGTTGGGATAAACATTGTAATAAAACATAAATGAAACAGTAGCGAGAATAAATTAATTCTTGACAATTTAAAGAATGATTCATCACTAAAGAATGATTGATTGATTTAAAGGCACGCATGAAAAACAAGGATATTGATATAAAGCACGCATACCAATGATATTAGTTTAAAAATTAGCCCAAACAGGAACTGCATGCTTATAGCAAATATTAGCGAAGGTGAAGAAGAATGTAATTTGTAAACATTATGTATTGTGAAGTCAAATATTTTGTAGAAACTGTTTTAAAAAATTGTGAAAATTCACTTCATTCATTTTCAAATTTCTTTCCTTGTATAATCAATCCTTAACGAAATTTATTTTTTAAATGGCAATTTTTAAAATGGATACCCATTTGTTGATGAGGGGTATTGAACCTAATTTCTCCAAATTATGAATCCAGCATGTATCCACTATTGCATCGTTTTTTTTTTGCATCTCTTGGTATACGGAAAATATTTTTAAAATACACCTATATAGAATATTACACCTATATAGAATAATATAAAAACTTTGATAAATATACATTGTCAGTTTAAGCTATTGTGGGGCCTGTAGCAAATGTGAACATTTTACAAAACAACTTTTCGTGATTAAATGTGGAGAAATTTACAAATATCACTCGCCCAATCAATATTTCTAAGTAAATCAATTTCTATATTCATATGCCATTCACACGTTCTTGCCCCATCATAGTCCTGAATTAGCTTTTTTAGAGCACAGGCAAACGAGTTCTCCTCGAGGCCCGTGGCATTTGCTACTTTTGCTACGTTGTTAATTCGGTTGTGTAAACATAGGATGTTTGTGTTAGTCTACATATTTGTAGTGTTACAATTATATTTTTAAATTTTTTAATGTGGTGCTTCCAATAATGATTAAAAAATTTTATATTCTATATAGGTATATTTTAACATTGTTTCCCCTTTATCAAATGATACAAAAAACCATATATAGTATTAAAAATGTGTTTTTTTTTTATTCAAATAATAGATAAGTTTATTTTTGAATTTTATTCTGTATTATGTGATCTCTGGCGAAAATAACTCGCATTTCTAAGTCATTTTCTATCTTAACTGTCCAGTAAGTAAGGTACTATTAAATTGTATTCGAAAACGCGTTATACATTTTATAATATAATTTCATTGGGAGGAATTCTAACCAAAAATGAGACATTTATAAAAAAATTTATTCTCTTATGCACTATATTGTAATATAGGTTACATTTCTATCAATTTTCGAGCACAAAGAATGAATTCATTACATTTTAATAATTATTTTTTAGTTATTTGTTTTTTGAGTTTATTGACACCGAAAATTCAAATTTTTCTAAAAGTCAAAACCTTTCTAAATATTATGTAAAAATAAAATTTCTATTTATCGTTAGAAAATTTTCAGCAATATGTTTATTACAGTGCATTAGAGGTTTTCTATATTATAGGTGTCTATTTTTTTGGTCATGCACTATTCACGCTAAAATGTCAGAGCTATGTTAGCAAAAATATTTGCTCATTAAAACACTCAGCTGACTATTTTCCATACATTATAAAATGTGATTAGTTATTGTAATTTTGTTATTATTATTAAATGTTGGTAGTTCTAAATAGTTCTTAATTATATCGGAAGTTAGAGTCTTCGTTTGTATGAATGTCCAATAATGTAATATACATGATTTTTTTTTTTTTTTTTCGTGCAAAGAAACATATTACAGATGTCTCATTCTTTAACCCAATACCCCTTAAGACACCGATAAAGTAGATAATGACATATTTAATGTCAAATACATGGTGTACAAACGTCATTGGGACATTTAATTTTGAGAAGCCGGTATTTATAAAATATATAGAAACTTATTACAGTTATAAATTATTGTATATTATTTTTACAAATGTTTTTCTCATTGTAATATAATTTATTTTAGGTTGTATTAAGCATATAATTAACAAGGTAAGTTCAAAGCGTGACCTAAAATTTAAAAATATAAGTTTGAAACTATGTATTGTTTTTTCTGGATGTGAAAATCACTTAAAATTTTTAGCAAGAAAATGAGCGACAAGAAAGATTTACCTCGTCGTTGGTCAAATATTAAAAAAGTATTAGAAAGAGGTGGACCATTTTGTCATCCAGAATTCGAACCATCATCGCAATTAATGGATCAAATATTTAATCAATGTAGAATATTAATAATTGGTGCAGGTGGATTAGGTTGTGAATTATTAAAAGACTTAGCATTGATGGGTTTTAAAAAGCTAGATGTTGTTGATATGGATACTATAGAATTATCGAATTTAAATAGACAATTTTTATTTCGACAAAAAGATATTGGTCGATCAAAAGCTGAATGTGCTGCTGAATTTATTAACAAACGTATACGTGGTTGTCAAGTAACACCACATTGTTGTAAATTGCAAAGTTTAGATGAAGATTTCTTTACGAATTTTAACATAATTATATCAGGATTAGATAATATTGTAACACGTCGGTGGATAAATGGACTTTTGATATCTACATTACAATATTCAGATGACGGTGAAGTTGATCAATCATCAATTATACCGTTAATTGATGGTGGAACCGAAGGATTTAAAGGCAATGCTCGAGTTATTATTCCTGGTTTAACTGCTTGCATTGAATGCACCTTAGATTTATATCCACCACAAGTGAATTATCCATTATGCACGATTGCGAATACACCTCGATTACCTGAACATTGTATCGAATATGTAAAATTAATACAATGGGGTAAAGAAGATCCATTTAATGGTGCTGTTATCGATGGAGATGATCCTCAGCATATTAATTGGATATATGAAAAGTCAGTGGAAAGAGCAAATCAATTTAACATATCTGGTTTAACTTATCGACTTGTTCAAGGTGTTGTTAAAAATATTATTCCAGCTGTTGCTTCTACTAATGCAGCTATTGCTGCTGCTTGTGCAACAGAGGTACATATTTGTTATTTAATCAGTTTATTAAAAATAAAATATAAATATATATTGGTAGATTCGATATTTTACGAAAAAACCGATCGTGCATGTATCAGCTATAAAAATCTAAATTTTTTCGATTGTGGTGGATAAAGACCGGATTGTCTATCAGTTTATTATTGAGATAAACAAAACATTACAACCGTTTTATAATTTAACGATGTCGCTATATGATCACCCTTGAAGATGGGCTCTTCGATCAAAATCACTGTTAAAATTTAAACTTAGACAATCACCCCGTATCTACATGTTCTTTACCAACCCACAAAATGAAGCTTCTTACGATTTTTCTGGAAATCTGAGTCCAAAACAAAAAATCTATATATTTGTCAGTCCCAAATTAAATTTTTGAAGTTTTCTTTTCGTCGTGATTTGACTATAATAATATACTTTAATATTTCAGGCTTTTAAATTGGCGACCAGTTGCTGTGCGCCTTTTAGTAATTACATGGTATTTAATAATGTGGATGGTATTTATACATATACTTATGAAGCTGAGAAAAAAGATGATTGTATTGGTTGTAGTCAAAAATCCCAACCATTGGAAATAAATGATTTAGAAAAAACAAAATTAGAAGATATCATTCAGTTATTAAAAGAGAATGCTGCATATCAAATGAAGTCGCCAGGCTTAACAACCACAGATAGTAATGGTAAAAATAAAACATTATATATGGAAAATATACCAAGTATTGAAGAAGCAACTCGAAAAAACTTGAAGAAAACATTAAATGAACTGGGATTAGTGGATGGTTCAGAATTGGTTGTTAATGATATTACTTCTCCAAATGCAATTATTTTTAAAATTAGATCTAGAACAATGGATGTTAATTAATTAATGT
This sequence comes from Chrysopa pallens, assembly GCA_020423425.1. Lineage (NCBI taxonomy): Eukaryota > Metazoa > Arthropoda > Insecta > Neuroptera > Chrysopidae > Chrysopa > Chrysopa pallens. The sequence continues at coordinate 39,478,757 of CM035594.1, forward strand.
ATTCTTATGAACAATTTTTATAAATCAATAAATATTTATTCGAAAATTAATCACTGTTTGATTTGCTTTATTATATACACCAGCAGCTCCAATGTCAGAAAGATATCTTTAATCTATCTAAATAAGGACGGTTTTCAAGTTGAGAATTTTTTTAGTCTTTTAATTATCGCAGATTTATGGATATTCATTGATTATTCATCATTGTTAAATTTATGATAACTATAATAAAAATCCATAGTATAATAACTTCTACGAAAAAGCGTGACAAAGCGAAACGGATGGGTAACAATGTAATAAAAATCAAATGAAATAAAATAGTTTTTATTAATAAAGATGAATTAGTTACATTTTGTAATAATAAAATTCAAATTTTGTGTCTTAAATAGGTACTTTTTTGATTATGCCTTCGCCTTTTATACAATATTATGCCATTTATAAGTTGTTAGACATCATAAGTTATTCGCAATAATAATTAGAATTAAAATTTTTAAAGCTTTTCTTTAAAATATGATTTCAATAACATTTCATTTTTTAAATTTACTACGGCCCTCTTTTTTATTTTAAAATAATATTATTATGTAATTCTTTTATTTTTTGAATATGGATTGGTTAGTTTATTCTTATTAATAATTATTATTAAAACTAGAGATCTATTTATTCACCACGATTCTATTTTTTCACGTATATATATAAATAATTTCTTCTATTTCCAAAGACTTCAATATTAAAAATAAATTTTTATGTTTAGTCACAGAAATATTTTTAAAAAATTAATAATTTTATACACAAAACTGAATGGTGCTTTACATGGTGATATTCCAATATTTTTATACTCAACATAAATAATATATCAGAGTATATTAATTTTAGTCTAAAGTTTGTAACGCTACTAAATATAGACTGCACAAACAAAATTTTGGTATAGGTGTTCATACAAACTCCTAAATAGTCCATTTCCAACTGTCCGTCCGTCATCACGATAACTCAAAAATAAAAAGGGACAGTGGGCTGAAATTTGGTGACGTATTCTAAACATAAAAAGTGAGTTTAAGTTCATGCATGAGCAAATTCGGCCTATTGGGTGCAATGGATCATTGAACTTCAACTTTTAAACTATAAAAGATAAAAAAAATTTCAAATACAAGAAATGTTTTTTTTTTTTTGCAACAAACATGTTTTGTTAAAAAAATTTTTTCGTAAAATGTTTAAGTTCTCCATAATTTTAGCTTAAATTTGGCTAAGAAACATATATAGGTAATAACAAAACATTTCATTATTATACGTGTATAAATATGTAACTGTATAGACTGAATATTTATAATATTTTATAAAAATAGCCCAAACAATGAAATTCAAGCATATATCGAGTATCTAATCAATTAATTCTGTTAGTTGTTATCTTCACTTGTTAATAGTAACAAGTGAAAAAATCTCCAAATTACAAGATCAAATAGATTTGAACTTACATGTAACTATATTTTTATATTAATGATTTCTCGCAAATTTCTTTAATATCATATCATTTTTAAAGTTGGAATTTGAATGATGTTATTTACATTCGAATATTTTTCGATTTATCAAGAATATGTTCATATCATGGACTTTCTTCAATTATGTAACGAAAACCTTGTTTATCAAATGATTGGCGAATTAACATATATCAGCGATCAATCAACAAGGAATACGATACCATAATTTATTGGGCGATACTGGTGCACACAAACTCTGTAATAACTAAATATTGATTTTAGATATCTCCATGTAAAGACAAACGCCTTAAAATTTTGTTTATTTTTATAAATAAAATTTGTTAAATAATTATGTGACCACTTTAGAATTAGTTAGTGACTTTTAGAACGACTTAATTTTTAAACTAAGAAAAAATTATAAAAATATAATAGATAACTGCATTTATTTCATTGCCATAATGACAATTTATAATTTATATGTTACCAAAATTATTTTGCATAAATTTTTCCAAAAATGACTTTCGCTTTTGAAATATTTTCATATGAGTTCAATAAAATAATTTTAACAAATACTATAATTTGATTTTAATCTCTATTATGATACTTCCAGCGAAAGAAATCCGCAGTAAATGGAACTTTATACTTTAATATTAATGATTAAGCTTCAAATTTAATATCGCATATATAGGTTTAATTAACTACTTTTGATGATGTTTAAAATGCACCAAGCAACCAAAAGAATAATAAAAGATATAAGAGAAATTTTCATGTGCAAGTCTCGTTTATATTAAATCTGTCACAATTTTTAAGAAAAAAAAAAAAAAAAAAGATAAAAATTGTTCATTCTTCTCGTCAGTTTATTTACTATTCCCCAAGACTACAATTGCATGATTAAAAACACAGCGTATATATAAAAAATAAAATCAATTCGTGCCTGCTCTTCTTAATATCTATACTAATAACCATTATATTGGTTATCATACAAATTTTAACTATTTTCATTTTAAATAGAGCCCATACCGCTTTGCCAAAATTTACTCATTTCTTTAACAATAAAAATTAATTATCTTTAGTCTATACTTTGTAGTCTAGCCTACACTTATACTTTCATAGTCTATCACAGTATATGACAGTTGATAGACTTTATAATATAGACGGGTATATATAGACTTGAAAATTTATTTTTTTCGTTTATATACTATTATAAATAAATGGATTTTCGCAAATATAAACACTGTTCAATTTAAAATGATAAGTAAAACACAAAAATAATTGTTTGTGTTATTTTATATGTACGCTGAAATAAATATATATTATTTTTAAAATATACGAAATTATGCGATAATTTTGAAAGACATTTTTAGAAAAATAATACAATTTATTATTAATAGACCTAAGTACAGATATTTATCTTTCATAATTTTTACAACAACAAAAGTTTTATTGAATGTTTAAGAAACAAATATTCTTAAAATAGCTTAATCTTCGAGAATATTGAGTGCAACCCCGATTAATCGTTACTAAACCAAGCATACATAAATTTTTAACAAAATTTTAATTTTATTAAAAGTAAATAAGTTTGAATCCTATTTTACACAAATTCTATACGACATTAACAACAATATATCAATATATTTAACAAACGACAAAAATTGGTTTTTTATAAAATTAAAATATTACTAAGAACTTAAAAAGACTATAAATAAATTGTATTATGTCTACATAGTACTCTAAAATTATAAAAAGACATTTAAAACCGATCACTTAATTACTAAATTATTAATTTATTAAATACGTGGCATGTGCATTTACATAGTTATTGTAAAATCGATTTTTTTTATTTAGAATAAGTTTTTTTTTGTGTTATATTAGACGGTTTATCAATCAGAAATAATATTTCTGAAAGATTTCATCGATAATATTGTACTCATTAAAATAAGAACAAAATAACCTTTATGTAGTCTTTTGAAATCACTTCTGCGGAATGGATTGTCTATTTTTACTGATCTTGTAATTGATTGAATGTTGATTATAGAAGAATCGTTTTTGAAAAAATATGTAAACAAAAATTCGCGTAAAACTGACCGAATTATTTTGTGGATAAAACAAGTTCATATAATATTCGAAACAATAATCATTTTCATTTCGTTCATATATTAATAAATATCATATATTATCGTAGAAGTTCTTACCACTTTCGGAAATATTATAAGTTATCGATAAAATTATTTACTTATTAAGGTTTATGAACAGCTTATTAGATGACTTAATATCTAATTCAAAGCTTTTTTTATCACTTATTAAATAACATTAAAAAATTGATGTTCATTATATATATATATTTTTTTTCTATTAAAATTCAGTTATTATTTTTGTCAATAATTCTTAATTATTTGGCACAATAAATAATAAATAATTATTTTTGTAAACGCTATAGTTTAAATTTTTTTTATATTAAGATGAGCTGGTTAATTTTTATAAACAGTGCACTATTAACAATAATAGTCGAATATGAGAACCACGATTTTCAATTTATATGGAAAATTGCATTTTTATATGGAAGAATGATAAATTTTATCGAGCAATATTAATCGAGAAATGAAAGCTTATCGAGATATTTTGATTGTAATTGTATCTTTATTTGTATATTGCTTAAACAAAAAATTAACAAATTAAAAAATTCTTTTAAATATGTGATAATAAAGTCATAAACTTTTTAAAGTATTAAAATAAATTCAAGAAATCGTGGTTTGGCTTAGAATCATTGACAAATATAATTGAATTTTTTTTAAAGCATACGTAAATCTTAATTATAAATAAACATATATTATTATACTCCGTATTTTAATTTTTTGATTATTTATTTATTTTTAATTTTTTGGTTTTAACAAGATGCTTGAAAAGAAGCTTTAACATTTTTCAAATTTTTACTATAATTTTATGAATTGTTAAAGCTTATTCGATTTTGATGACTTTTCGTTTAGACACTTATTTCGTATTTATTATTTATAACGAAATATAAATTCTAAATTATTTGCTGACTGTACAACAATCATTAGAACATTTGTATACGACAGAATAATTACTGACATATTATTGTATTTACTTGGTATATAATATAAATTACCCGATTTTGAGAAAAAGTAAATAAGTTATTTTTATTATCCAAAAGTTATAATTTCCAACTTTCATGCATTAATTAAACTATTTATAACAAACATTCTATAATTTAAACTAAGAGACATTCTAAGAGGTATATTTATTATCAAAATTTGTTAATTATTAAATTATTCAATTCAATTCTTTATTCATCCTTTGTTTTAAACAATACATAATTGTACATGATAAGTCAAAAAATAGGATAGGGCATATGAAGGGAAGAGGAAGGTATACAGCTATAGCTGACTTTCGTCATCAATGATAATTAATTAGAACTCCAGGTATTTGAAATGAAGCTATATGGTATTTAACGGCTTTGTGATCGCTTTATTGATTCCCAGTCTTTTTAATCTCTAAAAATCGAGTGAGGGCAAACAAAACAAAAATCCAGGGATCAGACAAATCTTAAAGTTAATCGTAAACTTGTTTAACAAAAAGCTTCAATTACGTTGGATCGAATAAAATCAACTGGAGGTTACAGTTAATGAACATGTAAATTAAACAAATTTTCTAATAAAATCAAGAAGGAGTACAATCTAAAACAGAATTTTTTAAATCAATGTATACTTGACTCGATTAAATTTTATTTCACATTCACGCGCCTATAGTGCTACCATGTTTGCAAAGATCCAAGCCACAATTTTGTATTTTTGTTAACTTAATCATGTAACTAAGTAGGACAAGAAAACTGGAAAAAATTATTTATTCTCAAAATCCATTATATAGAACAAAATAATACATCAATAACCGTCCACCTTATAGAAATTGCCTATATTTTGTATTAAAGATCGATATAATATTTTTAATGATAATCTAACAAGTATCGACACTGAGATGAAAATTGATCAGACCAATAACTAATTTAAAAATACTGTTTTACATTTAATGTTATGTACAAAATTATTTGATACACAGTCATTTAATTAAGTTTGAGTCTAAAATTTTAAAAAATTTGTACCTATGTTAATATTGACAAAAGATTTGTTGTTTCCAAAAATATCACTAAATTAATAAGTAGTCAGCTTAAAGATCTAAAATCAGTGTTATACTGAATTCATTGACAATTTGATGTGTTTCGGGTATAAGATAAGATTAAAAAAAAAAAGAGAACTGCAGCTGCAAATTTGGTCCACTGTACCCTCCTTTTGAACACTTCATCACCTGAAGGCCAAGATGGCTGGCTCAAGGTGCAGAGAAAGAACCACTCAGAGTAGGTGATGCTAAAAGATATTATCGAGACTACTGGCCACACAAGAAGTCCACAGCTTCTCCGCCGGAACTGTTCCCATAATGGATGGATCCACAGTTTCAGACCCGAACATTCTACAAGTAGGATCGTCTGAGATTCCCAAATAATGAGGGTGATAGATAGTTCAACAGACAGTGCCCTGTCAGAAGAACCACAACTCGGTCAGTTTCAGTCGGGAACAGTTAAATGGTTTAGCTGTAATACACAACTTGCCGCATTCCATGCATGAAGTTCGAGTAATCAAGGTGCGCTTGTTGAAGCCAGTTCTTAATATAGAATATCACAGAGCATTTTGCAATAGGAATAACCGGTTCAGGCGTGAGGCGTGTAAGTGACGACCCCTCTCGCGCTATTGAATCCGCTACCTCATTCCCTTTGATGCTAGAGTGACCGGTGTTTCGGGTACAAAAAAAAAATGAATCATGTGAATTTGAAATGCTATAACACATAATTCAGATTAATTTATCAATAACAAAATCACTCTTTGGAATAATTGTGCTCTTGTAATGAAATAACCGTAATCAAGTACATTCAAAGTTCGGCTTACGTGCCCATAAAATGGATAATTAGAAAATTTTTTATCTCACAAGCGATAAATCAATGAATATTAAAGATAAACTTGTGAGGCGAAGGAAGACAATTTAGTGATGTTATTTTTATAGATTTTTTTCGCTTATTTAAAAATTAATTTCCTGAAACACTTTTTATTACAACGCCAGGATGTATTTTTGCGTGTAATTATGTCCGAATTGCATAATGTACCATATATACAATACCATACCACGATTTTAAAAATGAATGAAATGGGGTACGATTTCCGTTCGTGTATACTTTAGTTCGAAACAATTGCGTTAAAATTGGAGACGGAAAGTTATTTAAGATGCACATTTCGAATAAAATAATTTAATCAAAAACACGGATTTGCTTGTAACGTAATATAATTGTTCAAATATATACGTAGACCATTATTAAAACAAATACAATTTTTAGGTTTTTTAGTTCCGTAATTAAAATTACCATCATAAGATGGTTATTTTGTCTCAATTCTGTGCATAAAATAAAATTTGTAGAAAACCGTTCGTAAAAAGTGTTTCGAGGGCTTGAAAAAAACATTAGAGTAAATATTTTATATCTTTAGAGAAGGCGACACTTGTTGACTAGTATGATTTGAAATATATTTTGTACGATATAAATATTGAATCATCATTGAGTTTTTAAAGTATTTCAAGACTAATAAGAGATGATGAATCACAAGTTCAAATATTTAGTGTATTAATTAATCTATACTTCAAACATCTCTTAATTCAAGACGAATCTTTGGACGGTTAATATGACAAAACTAATTAATTTCAACATTTTTGTATTAATTTCTGATATTTTCATTTTTAATAATAAAGCAGAGAAATTAAAAATGTTATTTGTAACTTCTAATCAACTGAAACGAGAATCGATTGGAAATTTTAACAGGTGACGTATTAACTTATTCACCAATTGATTTCTATTGCTTCCAATTAAAACCCTTTGGTTGATTATAAAATTTCTTAATTGTAAAATTGTCAATGATTCATTTTTGTTTAAAATAAGTGTAGAATTATCACGTTTATCAAATATAAAGTCATCAAAATAAAAACAAATAATTTGCTTATGTTTTTAAATCGTGCTATAATTTTTGTTACAAATGTCACAATAGTGAAAAAATTGTTTAGGCACAGATTAGATAAATGACTTAAATGAAATGGAGGCTCTAATTTCATCGAGTCATTTACTAAAACAACCAACACTTCTATATATAATATTTTAGATTAACAAATTAAACACATAATTTTGAAATCCATTGATGAAATTAAAAACAAAAAAAGTCTTTAAGTAAAAATGAATTCCGATATGAAAATAAAATCGTATTACTATTAACATTGAAATACTGTTAAATTGCTTATTTCTAGGCGTGATTTAATGATGTGATCCAAAAAATTTAATGAAAATAATTATTTTTAAAATTTGAAGTCAATTAAGTGAGTTTTTAACATTTGTAGTTCTAGAAATAAATGGAGTTTTATATTCCCAATTTGGTTTCTTAAGCCAGGTACTCACGTTTAAGCATTTTGTGCAAGCATGGTTGTGGAAACAAGGTTGAGCATCTTTCACAAATAAAAATCCATAAAGAGGATTAAGTTTGGTTGTACAAAATGCATGTACAAGCCATGCTAGTACAAAATGCTTGAACGTGTGTACTACCAGAGTTTATTTCGCAATTATTCAATTTACTATATACATTGAAGATTTTTCCAACTATACAAGTTGAACCAAAAAACAATAGTAAAGGATACAACGCGAAAAATATTCCTATTATAATGTGATCAAACAGGCAGGCTTAAAGAATATGCATTATTTCTATATCAACGTTTGAAGTGTTAAAACACGTTAAAAGAGTTAAACGATCGCTTAGACATTATGAAATTAAACGTAAATGGTTTTATTGAGTGTATTAATTTTTGTTATTACACATTATTCCAATTCGTGGAAAATAAGTTTCTTATTTTAATATCGACGGTAGTTTAAACTAAAACACACACAATATGTTAAACTTTCAAGTTCCAAGTTAACTTTCTGAAATTTAAAATATTGAATTTTCATCCATTATTATTAATATAAACATAAACATGCCTTAACTGTTAATTTAATATACTTTTGATTTACTGAAACTACGAAACAGCATTTTCTAGATCTACAAATGTAAACAACTCCATTGGTATTCGTGAATTTCATACAAAATAAAATATGAAATACATGTTTGTTTACAATAAACAGTCATTGCGACTGTTATTATAAATATGCAATAAGTAACTTTGATAAATTTTGAATTTGTATTAAAACTGAAAACAAATTAATACAAATTAAAATTGAGTGCCATCCATTTGCTATAAAAATCTTGTAGTAATCAACAAAATAAAATTGATTTTAAAACAAAGGCGGTTGTAGGTAAAAACCTATCTGTTTGTGTATTTTGGTGTTTATCAGAAAGATCATTCTTACGTCTACCGCCTGAGATGCCCATGTGAATGTCTTACGGCATCCGAATATCGACTGTAATTGTACAACGGTCTTAATATTTTTTTTTTTTTTATAGATACGTATACGATGAATCAATATTAAATACAAATGTTTAATATGTGCGCAAATAATTTTGATCAAATAATTGAAACTTATGTTTACTAATTAAAAATTCGTATTGATAATTGAATAATAAAAATGAACTTAAAACAAGCAAATTGATTTTTACGCCATTAATTAGTAAATTTCTAAAACTAAAATTATACGTTAAGACTGAATCCACACTTACTAAATACAATAATTTATACTTTAGAATGCATAATGTCATTAAGATTATATTACTTTAAGCGTAAATATGGTTCAAACATTAGATTTTATTTGAATTATTACTTCGTGATTAGTTTTAGAATAAGTCATTTTCATAAAAAGTATTTGGAAAACTCTTACGTTTTCAAAATGAAATTATAGTCAAATATACGTCAAAATTCAATCAGCAGCTACTTCAGTGGGACTTTTTAAAATTATTTAATTTTAAATATTCAGTTAATATTTCGTACAACATTGTTAGCTTCGGGGAACATTTGACAAACAAAATAATTTTTATTTCTATGCTATACAGAGAACAAATTTTTTATTAATTTTTAAGCGTAAAAAATGTGTAGATGTCTCCATTGAACATGGATTATAATGAAAATTAATTATAATACTTTAGAAATATTGTTTTAACATAATCGGTTGTTTAAAAATAAAACTTTTATTATGTGTATAAAAATAAAATAAATGTTTAAATTCAATAGTATAAGGGAAAAAATTTTGAGATGTACAAATATAAATGTAAATTATATTTTATAATAAAAAAAAATGTATATTTTTCAAAAAAGAAAAAAAATCGTTACCAGGTATATTTAAAAATATTAATTAAAATTATTCTTCAATTCAATTACTTAACGGTGATTTATTATTAATATAAAAAAAAAAAAGTAATAAATTGCACATTTATTGGGAATAGTCAAAAAATTGTATTTACCACTCGACATAATTTAAAATATTTTATGACAGTTCAAATTTTTAACTAAAATTTCCTACATTTATCAGGTTATCGAGTCACATAAACATGAAATGATCTATATACATTATTTCAAAATTGTACGGCACTATTTAAGTATATGTTGGAAATCAATTTATTAGAAACATATTGGTAAATATATGTATATTATAATGCAATATGCAGGATAACTGTTCAAAATGATCAACGAGTTGCTGAATGCAGACAACATTCAGCAAAGATCATTTTTAATTTAATATTTTTCTTAATAGAATAACGAAAAAATAAATATACAGAGTTCCGTAAAAGAAAACGACCCACTTCTTACAATTTACGCAGATGTAAAACTTGTTAATCTAAACATAATTAAGCTAAAGTCAGGTCCTAAAACAAGTCACGCAAATAGGGAGTATAAAATATGTCTAAGAACTTGCTGGTCGTTTTAAATTATTTATAGAGGTACCTGAAGAGACGAAATTCCGCATAACGTATTTTATTTGAAGTGAATATTTCTCTCAGGTTTGACGTTACAATCTTCGGATATAATTTGGAGTTTCAGATAATTATGACAACATAAGCCATATTGTGTATAAAGCGGCAGTCACCTTTGATCGAGTGACCAAACAAATATTAGATAGGTATTAAATTTATAGATTATTTTGAAATTTTTTAAATAAAATTAACATAATTGATTTAGGATGATGATTATTTCTTCTTACTTTGTCAAATATAAATTTTCTTAATTAAAATTTTTCATATGATATGCAAAAGTAAAATTAATATTCCCTGATAATCACATTTGATCTTGTTTAATATCACAGATGTAGTTAACAAATGTTTGTATTGTTTATTTTACAAACAATTAAAAAGCATGCATAAATATCGTAGGAAAGTTCGATTTAATTTATAACAATTTTCAAATATATCTGGTAACGTAATATTTGAGATATTATTTTTTGTACTTTCACTTAATATTAAATAAAAAGGGCATGATAAATAAAAACTTACGAAAGCGGTATTTATCAAAGCAAGTGGGGACATTATGCCACCATGGGAAATTTATAATCAATATTGAACTTTACAGTTAACATTAATAATTTTTTAACACTTTTTTGAAAAGAAACGAACAATAAGAACAGTATAAATTGACAACACTATCGCTGCTACAATTTTGTTTTCATTTTTTTGCACTAGTTTTTGGTAATACCTTTTTCATTTATATTACTATAACTCAAAACATACTTTCTTTTCCTTTTTTGCATAACTTGAAAAGTACTAGGAAATACCCGAAAGTAATATAGCTTCACTTCTTTGTAAATTAACGCTTTCGCAATCCAACATCCAATATTTCATAGATTTTACACATAATTTCATTGCAGAGTGTAGTAATAAATAATACATTATGGTAAAGTAAGACTTATATTTGAAATGATTCATAATTTTTTTTTTTTAATTTTTTTTTAGTTTGTAACTTTTTGGCTCTTTATAAATATAAATTGACTTACAAGCGTAAATTAAAACAGCTGGATTTCTTTAACAAAATTATTGGCCAAATGGACTTGTATGTAAGAAATTGTTGTTTCACAAATTGGTGTCAAAATTTAAGCTTGGTAAATTCACAATTGTAATATAATTTGGACAAAACAATGACCAACAAAGTCCTAAATTTTGAATGGAAAAATAACACTAAATTCATTAGTGATAGTTTTCGTTAAAAAATCCCAAATACATTATTAACAATAATTATTATGCATATCAAATCGAATAGCTTTTGTTTCATGGTTTCAATACAAATTATTCAATAAAAAATATTATTTTTATAGAAAACTACATATATTAAATTATTTGCATACTTATGATTACCACAAACATTATTCTGTTTCAGGAAGTTTTATGATGGCTATAGATTTTTGGAAATAAAATTCCTAACTATTTTTAGGAAAATAATTGACACATTCCTTTACCAAGGTCAGGAATTTTTTTTACATTGTTAAATGATGAAAAGTAAGATTGGTATTATCCTGTAGAACACTGACAAACTTTGTCCTTTTGTACTAATTTGAATATCTTTACCCATATGGCTCTCATAATAAATTGTTTTATAACAAGTTTTAGTCACGTTTAAAAAAATAAAAATTGCTAATAATCAAACATAATTTTATAATTTTTAATAATTGTTAAATATAATATGAAGATTTATTTACACTAATTAAGCAATCAATTTAGATCTTATCTGAACAATTTTTTGAAAGGTAATTGTGGAAAAACTTCCTAAAAAGAATGGTGCCTGTAGCAAAATTTAAAAAAATGCATATATGAATAATTGTCTATTATATTCATCGCCAGTATTCGAACCAAATTCCAAAGAAATTTGATAAAATTAGAATATTTGTATTGCAAATGAAACTTTTATTTTTATATTTTTATTTTATACAAAATAAGAGAACATGATTGAAAGGTCTATAATTGGGGCACGTTTAGATTAATGTAATTAAGGCATGTTTAGATTCTCATAATTTGAACAATTGCAATTCGTTTCACATAAAAATAAATTATTAAGTATAAATTAAATAAATGAATAATTTACAAAAATTTTTTACGCAGAAAATAGTAAAAATGTTTTTAACGTAAAAAACGCAATTTGTAAAAATTATGTGAAGCCTACAATATAACCCGCCTTACGATTAAATAATAATTATATTAATTTAGTTCTAAAAACGTCAAATAATAAAAAATAACATCTTATATAATATAAATAATATTTGTTTACATAATTTTCTTTAATTCTAATTTTTTATACAATTTTTCGTTAGAGTAACGTTCTCCTTTTATAAAATGGTCGGTGACTGCAATGATATTTTAAGACTTTTTAATATTTAATATCTAAGTGTACTGTTTTTTTTTTTCTCTTTTTTTTTTTGTTGCTTATTATCTAGGAATTTCATCATTTATATTCTCAATATATATATATACATATATATATATATATATATAAAGTGGCTTATTATGCAGTGATTTTTTTTAAAATATTGTTTTGCATTTCTCCGTTGATATATAAATAAATCTGATTAATTGACTTAAGCGAAATACATAACTTTTTTTGTATCTGCGTGTACAGTTATCGCTCGAGCCATTGCGCCTGGCGTTCGATCCTCAGAGCAACCTGATTGATGAGAGCCTTCACCACTAAAACAAAAATACATTTTTATCAAAAATTGGTGAAAGGAAACATCCGTCAATATAATTAAGAATCAAAAATTATTTGATTTGATTTGGTCTAGAGCAAGGATTCACAACAGTTTTTTTTAAATATTTTTATTAAACTATCTTGTATTTCTGTCCGGGTGGAATTTTGTAATTGATTTTAAATTAACTTTCCGGTGAGCTAGATACTTAAAATTTGGACCATGGCTCGAAAGTGGATGACAATGCATGAAAATGTGAAAAAAGAAGAAAAACGAAAAGGTGAGAAAAATGTGAAAACAAAAAGAGAGCAAAACAGCAGAAATAAAAAAAATTAAGAAGAATTATTGCACTATACGAAAAAATTGATTCACGTAAGTGTAAAAAACAGAAAATAATAAAATAAAAATAGTTTTTAATGTACCATGCTTTTACTAAAGAGTATAAAATAATTTCTCCAATTTCAAACAAAAACATGGGGCGCATGCAACAGCATTATTTGAGCTATAATAGTAATAATTATCTGCTGCATTCACCCCATGTTATTCGTTTAAAATTAGAGAAATTGTTTTATACTTTTTAGTCCGTTAAAAAAACATGATACAAAATTTTGCAGTCCCACTATCAATAAATTGCTGTATAAAAGTTCAAACTAATTTATTTTTATTGTTTGCACTAAAATTGCTTGCACACAAAAGTACCGCGACCCTGTGGTTGAGAATCACTGATCACTGAACTTTTCCTAATCATTTTCGCAAAGAGCGAAAATTTGTTGATAGCTTCAGTCACCTCAGAAGAGATGGGGCATTGATTTGAAACAAAATTCGAAAACTTTCTTTTCACTGAAACCCTATTCATTTATTGGGTTTGGCTAAGAAAAACTTTTTTCTATCATTTTTCTGTTTACAAAGCTTTTGGTTTACCAAACAGAATACAAATAACACGTCTATCAAACCATTTATTTTTGTGGTGATAAAATGAGATATTTGCATTTAAGTTATTTTTAATAAATAAATAAAAAATGATAACATACCTGTCATGTTCTTTTTCAACTAAATGATACCTTGCTCTAAATGCAACTAAATGTGCATAATATGCAGGCGCAGGTATCGAAACAGATCTCGTACATCGAACGTAAGTATGACATAGTTGATAGGTTAAACATTGTAATTCATCTGAATCTAAATGTGAATCATCCCAAAGTACATGATAATGCGATGGACGTGATGTACCCTAAAAATATAATAACTATTTATTATCATAATCATGTAAGTTACGACAAATTTTTTACAATTAAATAGAAAAATTTTAAATAAATGGGAAATATTTATAGGAAGTACAAATTAGTTCGGTCGATTTTCGAAAGATGGGTGTTTTTGATAGTGACCAGGCATTTGAATTTCACACAAGAACCATGATTTATGAAATAAATAACTTTTACGGAAGGTTTTAATTTTTTGCTTTAATTAGAAGAAAACATCTGAATCACATCTAATGGTTATGAAAGTTTGTGGTGATAATGCTCCAACTGATCAACTTCTCCATCTTGCAAAGAATAGTTTTAACATTTTAAAAATGGTGACTTCAGGTTTAAAGAAGGATATTCCTTAAAAAAAGCCTTGCAAAAAATAGTCAATAAAAGAATATTGCATACTTTAAGTCACTACAACTTGGCGATATCTTTATGGTCGATAGGCTACAATTGATTTTACTCGAGAAAACAACTAGGTTACAGAAAAAATATCACAAAATTATTCTCCTGTCTGAAAAAAGTCACATTTGAAAACGCTTAAGTAAAATATTTGACACCATCCCGCGCGTTCTCTTCGCATTTATTCTTCTAATTACTAGTTATTCCTTTCGATGTATAACGATTTGACATTTTATAGGTTGATTTCTTTCTTAAGCAAAATTAACTCCTAATATGTATATTAGGCGAGCCATTTTTGTGAAATGGAATTCGAAAATACCTGAGAGTTGAAATTAGACGTGTTCAGCCATATTTATTATATTTTATCTATGACTTTTGAGAATAAGAAAATAGACCGAACTAATTTAGACTAAATAAAAAAAACTATTGTTTTTACTAAAGCTCCAGGCGAATATAAAATTTTTATTTTTAATATTAACAAGTTTTATTAATATAATAGGAAAGGATAATTTTTTAGAAAAAAAAATATTGACATACTTGAATTCCTTGATGACTACACAAATAGAAATCGAATTCTGTAGGATGTGTTATACCCACATCAACCGTTGTACCAGCAGGTATATTACCAGATTTACCAGATTGTTCTTTTTTATCAGCACAAAACAATCTTGTGTGATGTCTCTTCTGAACAACTATAAATGTAATACCTGGTTTATAATCAGCTTCTAATTTAATACATGCTTCACGAACAGCTGGCAATTCATGTTGTAATAAATGTATAAATTGCCCTATAAAATAATTAAAAATTCATTTGTAAGTTCAATTTGATTTTCTATCGAGTGCAATCGATATTAACAGTATTATTCCATGTTTTTAAAAATATAAATAATTCTAATTTACCTTCTGAAACTCCATCTCTGTACATAATAATTCGATGAGGTTTATAACCACCGGTAGATTTGTAAAACATAATTAATAATTCCCTGTAATCATAACAAATATTCAACATTTGTAAATAACAATTTTTATAAAATGCTATTAGAATAAATTAAACTTATAATAGCAAATTTTGTGGATTATTGGATTATTATTTATTGAATTTTCAAAATTTACAGTTTTAATGACACAATTCAGAAATTTATTAGAAAAAATTAGAACATACCGAACCATAGAACTAAGTTCTTGTATAATTTCTTGTCGATGCTGTTGCACACGAACAGTAGCCGCATATCGTGACGGATGAGCATCCATGCTACCAACGACAGCTGCAATTGAAGGTTTTTTATTATCACCAGCTGGAGGATGTGTAACATCAGCACCCAAGAATATCAACGGTTCGTTGAACACCTATATTAAAAAATGATATATCAATATAAAATTAAACAATAATTGTGTTATTTGATATTTACCTTAGGGCGAATTGAAGGCACAAGGATGCTATTGATACCGCCCAATTTGACGTTTATTTTTAGGCACAAATTAGACAGTGTTTGTGGTGATGTCTTGTTTACATTTTTAGCTTGCACGCATTGAGTCGCCATTCCCAAAACGGTATCTCCAACACGTTTTACTTCAGCTAAAAATAGAATTAAAATTTAATTTTTTTCATAATTATGAAGTCACTAAACAGCGTCATATAGCTTTTTGAAATATGTACTCCGAATCCTTTAGAACGAGAGTGAGGATTGACCAATATATGTTACTGCATATTTCAGCTTCTAATAAATTTATTAGTAGACTCGACAGCGCAATATATATTAAAATTATATAGTTTCGACAATGGGCCACGAATTCACGATTTGATGAGGGGCAGGTAAACAGCTTAGATTAATTTAATTGTGGCATGTTTAAATTCTCATAATTTAAACAAATGCAATTCGTTACACACAAAAATAAATCATTGAAGTGTAAATTAAATAAATGAATAGCTAACAGTCTCTTTCAGTTTATTAGTGATCTTGATGAGGGGCAAACAAACAGCTAAATTTTACCTTTAATATTTTACTCTAAATTTATTATACGCTCAGTCAGTTACAAATTACAACAAATCATTTAAAGAATTGTTTTACTATTATAGAAACTAATAAATATATGTTTATGCATTATACAGAGAATAGAAACTTACCATAAACCGGAGTTTTTCCTGGTAAAACAACCACAATTAATTGCAAAGCTGCGAATGTAGATTTCAAATAACGAAACATTGGTTCAACTTGATCGGGTCCTGTGGCATATTTACAAAAACATGGTTGGCCAATAATTGGCATTCCAGCATCATTACTAATTTTTTGCAATTGTTGTGTAAAATTTCTTAACGCATCTTCCCGAACAGTTCTCTGTGGTGCAAAACATGCAATCGCCCATACCCGAATTTCGACACCGGTAAAGAATTGTTTACCTCGCATATCCCATACTCCTTGATGAGGCATCGCTTGCTGTTTACACTATAAACATAAGTTAGTAAAAACATAAAATTATTTTCAAAAATATTATATAATAATTACTTGAGTGCTTAGTGATGTCATTCGTCCGCCATATTGTAATTTTGGTGGTGGTAAAACTCGTCCACGAACTTCCATCATACTATTACTAATTGTTAATCCGAATTCTTGTACATACGCATCATTATTGAAATCGGCTCTTCTTACCAAATTATTAATCTCCCTTTCGCGATCAGGCGCAGATCTGTGAATAAAATTTCATAATTAATATTGAACATTCATGTTAACAAAGACTCTAATTATAAGTATAATTAAGAAATTTTTAGAACTACCAACATTAAAACACCAAACACATAAACTTGTAATGGATAGTGTTTCTTAATTATGTATATTATAAAATATATTACAATAACTAATCACAAGGAAAATAATTAGCTTAGTGTGTTATGAGTTGTTATTATTTTTTCTACTATGGCGATGAAATCTTAGCATGAATCGTCTTCTATAGAAAAATATTATTTTTATGCTTACAGACTTTTAAATTTTAAGTAAGAACTGCGTGACAACTTTCATTATATTAAAATAGGTTGTTGTTTTACATACCTTGCAGTAGCTTTTATCATAGTTGAAGTTTGCATATCCGTTAATTTCTTAATACACCGCTGGCCAGCAACAATATTACAAACTTCTAATGGCAAGTATGTGTGTTTATGTTCCTGACCAACCTGAATAAAAATTTTAAAAAATAAATTAAAATGTATTTTATTACAATGGATAGTAATGTATTATAAACCTCAACAATTCAATTTTGCAAAACAGGAAATTCTAAAACCACAAATTATTCACGAAGGTAACGATTTGTATAAAAGGATATAATGGAGAGCTAGAAAGGAAATTTACATTTATAAGGATACAAATTGAAAAATTTTAGGATAGAAACAAGAAAACTTACCTGTAAACATGGTAGATGAGGATACCGAAGTTTCATTTTGTATTTATCAAGAAAGTATTTAGCTACCGTACATTCAACAGTTTGTCCATTTTCTAGTTGTAGTGGAAATCTAAAAAAGAAATTTACATTACGAATAATTAGTTAATTTAGTACTACTTTGCCTTACAAGAGAAATTCCCTCATTTTAGTTTTTAGACATGTACCGATTTATTTGGAAAAAGCGTAGGTCTAATTAGAAAAATTATTTAATCGATCAATAAAAAGCGTGATTTCACTATCAAAAGTTTTCTAAAGAAAATAATAATTTTATTTTCTTGGTTTTTTAGCTAATACTTTTAGGTTTGTGACACCACCTTTTATCTATTTATGCATCTTTTAATGGCTCCGATATTCACCTTAAAACCTTAAAAGAAATTTTTTCTTAAAATTCTAATATCACAACAAAAAATCAACGTAGATAATTAAAAAAAAAAAAAAAAATGAATGCTCAACAGACTTTCCGATCTACATAATGGTTTTACTTAAAAAAATTTTCCAAAAAAACACAAAATTTTTATTACTATTATTATTTTTTTTTTTTGTAGAATTTCCTCATAATTGATCACACATGAAGCTTCAAAAGGATTTTCACTTATCAGAAATCAATTTTTCTAAAGATTGTCATATAAAGATTTAAAACGCAATTTTTTATCATTCAAATTTCAAAACAATTAAAGATACAATAACTTATTTTTTACTTATATTTAATCTTAAAATATACTTTTTTATGTGATAGTTAATAAATATACTTGAGAAAACATACGATTGCATTTGAGCTGGCCGCCTTGTAACATTACAGACACGATATTTCCGTCGCATAGTTCCACAATGAGTAATTTCAATTTTTAATCCTTTAATTTCCTTTGTAAACTTAACACGCTGACTGTCTGTTAAAGGTTTTCGTTGTTCATTAATGTCTCTAAGATCTAACACTTCACACATAAAATCGATAACGGGTTGTGCTTTATAAAAGGCTGTTGCCGATACATCAATATTTAACATCATTTTCCACTGACTAGGGCGTACTGACTGATGAAAACCAAACCAAACCTCTCTCCCTCCACCTAGAAAACAGGAACAAACTGTATTTTTAAATATGTATATATATACTTCTTCGAATAAATATATTCCTTTAAGAATAAAATAATTGTTCTTAAGATATTAATTTTTTAGTGGTTCGTTGTGCAACTTAAGGAACGTAAAGTATATGTATTGTAGTAATCGTTCGTTTTCAGAATAGAAACTAATAGAATTAAAGTAAGATAAACTAGAGGCATACTTGCTTATTTTTCTAATATATATTCTGTCTCTCGCATGTTGAAAAAATCATAAAATTATAACATATTTCTTTTTAGCATTAACAAAAAACATATATATTACATAAACAGCAAGCAGGCAAGGGACAGCCTACCAAGTTAATTTTTAACGCACTTTCATACTACACTGTACATTAAAAGTAAAACAAGGAAAAAAAACCTTTAACAAAGACATGTACCAACCAGTTGGTACGTTGTTATATTATGCTTATATATTTTAAAGAAACGCAATTTAAATAAAGAACGAAATACTCTTTTTAGGCATATTATATTCTTAGAATTTCAAATAATCAGCTTAAATCATATAAACAAAGGCTTCCGTTACACGGTATGATAATATATAGAAATGGTCTGATATATACTCAATAAGTAACAGTATTATTAGAAAAATTTAACAAAAAAAATATTTTATTTGTAATAATATTAATTCCAAAAATTATATTAGTAATAACTTGAAATTTCTTAAAATGTTTACAACTACAAATGGTCTTATGAAATTAATTAGACATAATTGCTAAAAATTAAAACAACTTTTTATAATATATGTAATAAAATTATAAATTTAAGTTTTTTTTTAAATCTTTGTTTTTTAAGTTAATTGAATCGAAATTTAAATGAATCATAAAATTTTCTTTACTTTCACCAGGATTATTTTTAAGCTTTACTACGTTAAGACTAAATTTAATACATTCCTTATTTATTTCATGAAAAAATATAAAATGCAGAATCTGTATTCGATTTTTGTTCGATTCGGTTTTTAAAAGTATAATTGCAATAGTGAATAGGGAGGGATTGTAATATATATAAGAATCATATCATGTCATTCACAAAAACCCATTTAAATATTTGAGTAGACTTAAAACGGTATTAGACAAGACTTTTAGTTCTTTAATGGTATTTATCTTATGTTTTGACTTAAATTGTTTTGGTGGATACAATGATTTTTACAGTACAATCTTAATAGTTCCAGTGCTAAAAAACATATCATATCATTCATAAATTACCAATCTAAAAACTTCTATACGGCTTTATATTGTTAAGTATTATAAATCCTTTACCAAAATTCCGAAAAGTAGGCTGTTGCAGAATACTCTTTATGTAACAATAACAGAAAGGATAACGATCCAATTTTAAACAAATTTCATTAAAAAAATTTAAGGTAATACTTCTGTATATATTAAATTAGTATTTTGTTACTAAAAGTTTAATAAAATCCTTTAATTTATTATTATATTATAGAAATTATACATATTATTAAAAAACATACCAAATTTTTTAGAATAAATAAATAAATAAATAAATAAATAAATATATATATATATATATATATATATATATATATATATGTATATATACATATATATATATATATATATGTATATCTATATATACATATATGTACATAAATTCATATATATATATATATATATATGAATATTAAAAAATATAAATAAATAAATTAATTATATATATTTGTATAAATTATATATATATATATATATATATATATATATATATATGAATATTAAAAAATATAAATAAATAAATTATATATATTATATATATTTATATAATTTGGTATGTTTTTTTTAAGTATAATTTCAATAATATAGTAATAATTTATGGGCTTTTTATTAAACATTTAGTAACAAAATACTAATTAAATATATAAAAGTATTACCTTAAATTTTTTTAATGAACTATTTTACAAAGTTGTTATATATTTAACCTATTCTAAAATAAAATTAACTTCAATTCAATGTGATTAATTATAATTCTGAATGTTTTGTGTTTGTGACGCGGAGCCACTCTTACCAATATCCAGATGATTATATCGATCGTAATCGATGATATTTGTAACGAGCGAGATTAGAGTGTAAATTAAGAAAAAAATTACTTGATTTTTCCTGTTTTTTTTTTATATCCCAAATTGAATTTTTCCAGTCCAATTGTAAATACTTTTTATGAATGAAAGAATCTTGCTTGCACTTTGATTTTGAGAATTGATTTTCGAAACTATGTATTCTAGCATAATAACAGGTTTTGAGGAGATGGAGAGTTTCCATAGACATAAAATCATAAAAATTCAAGTTTCTAAGATATAGAGGAGATCAAAATTCAATAAACAAAAATAGACGTCTATAAGAGGGTGTATATAATGTATTCCAGTTCATTTGTAACCGCCCTCTTATTTTGTACTAGTGGAATAATCTATGATAATATAAAACATAAATCGAGTTGAGCTATTATTTCATAGTCAGCTGTGATCAAATTAAGATCACAGAAACTAAGCGGTAATTTATATTGAAAAACGATAGCAAAGTCGTTTTTCTTATTATCAAATCTAATCTTAATAAGAAATTCCATCAAAATATCTCGTAAAAGGTATTTAAAAATTGTTTCTTGCTTTAATTTATACTTAAGGCATTTTTATATACAATGTATTCCTCTGAATTTTCGCGCACAAATAACTCAAAAAATAATAATCCAAATGTTGTGAAACTTGGCATACACAATTTTGACATGTAAACGAAAGGCTTGTGAACGAGTTTTAATTATTAATGAACTTTTATGAAAAATGTGCTTTTTATGAATTCATTTGTTTTGATAAACCAATGATAAAGCAGATGTATATTTACTTACCAAGCGGATGGTAATATCCATCTGGTGTACTGAAGAAACTTCTACCAACAGGTGTATAACTCATTGATGGTAAATGTCGCATAACTACATCTAATGCAGAGATTGCTTCATACGGAATTTGGCGAGTTCGACCTTCTAATGCTTCTTCAAGACCAAATAATGACACTTGAGCTACCCATTTGATTGTTACACGAAACAATCTGTCTTTACCTTCACCAGGTAAAGTTACTTCTAATTCTTCTCGCACATTACCAATAGGAAGTGGATCTCTCGTATATAAATTATTACGCCCATCGAATACAGGTTTTAAATTTCCGAATATTTTGCCATACGCATGTACCATAGTTTCGATAATTTCTCTGTTAACCTGGAATACAGAGAAAATGTTTATTTAAATTTGTAAAATTTTAACTTAATCAATTAATGAATTTCAAAATTATTTTGAATGTTAAAAAAATCTTAAGAGTTAAACAGTCGGAAAATTAAGCAGTATGAAAATTGATATATTCGATTTACACGTTCCTTAAAGCTACCTTATAATTTTATACAAATTTTCAAGCTCAAGAGTCAATTTAGGATAAAATTTTAAAATCTATTTTAACTGTTTAAACAACAGATATTTGATAAAATTATAATATATTTCAGCTACAAAATCGTTATCATCTTTATAAATTCCTATTCTCTGGGCACTACACAATTGAGAAATTAAAAAAATGTATTCCACATGTCATTTTCATCATCCCATTTGCAAAACGAGATTAAAATATTTTGAAAAATATGTACATTTTGATGTTAGTGTACAGATTTTCAATAAATTATATTCAATGGAGAGTTAAACTAAAACTCAAGGCAGAATCGATGGATTGATTGTAATAAATCTAATTCAAATTGATCACAAATGGGATAAGGATATTTCGTGATTAAAAATGGCTTGATTACATAATTATTTATGTAACATAACACAAAAGTGATAATAATTTACGTTTATTTTATAAAAATCATAAAAAGGCAAATCCAGTAAATAGATTGAATTAATTTTATAAAAAAAAAAAAAAAAAAATCCCGAACTTATCTAAACACGTTAATCTAAACTCAAAAGATAAAAATTTTAAATTTTATATAGGTCAATAAATTTTGCGACACCTTGAATTTCAATTTTAAATTCAATTTCTCTAATATTTCAATTAGTTTTAATTATTTAGCTTACCTTTCGCGGGCATTTATCTGGTTGTATATTTACATCATAATGATGTACAAATCCTCTTGGCATAGTAATTTGAAAATGATTTGCCCGTAATCCAATTGGTCGCCCTTCTCTTCCTAAATTCGGCCGCCTCGGACAGCAAAAAAGTGGTTGTTCGCCTGCGGATGGACTTCCTGCAGTGACGCTGGCAAGAGCGACGCTTTGAGTGGAAGAACTTCCAGGTTGTGTCGCTGCTTCTTCAACAAACAAATTTTCCATAACTCATACAGAAATATAAAAAGCTTAAACTTTGTTCATTTTTAATATGACTTTAAAAAAAATATAAACAAAATAGTAGCAAGCATAGAAGTTTGTGATTAAAAAAAAGCTTGTTTTTGGTTAATTTACTAAGAAGCTAAGCAAATTTTGTTTTGCATTTCAATACCATAAAAGCTAATTTTAATTTTCGTTGGATATAAAAAAAAATAAATAAAAATAATGATAAATAAATATTTATTTAAAAAAATAAATAATAATAATAATAAGAGTTTTTAGAGCGGTAAAGCTATAAAAATACTTTATAAAGGGTGTAGAAAACTTCTATAATTACATGATTTTCATTGCTAAGAAATTTTATATATTACAATTCCCAAATTGATAAAATAGAAATATAAGACACAATAATTTACATGGCTGAGCCCAAAATACCTTAATAATTAGTAACAACACCCTTATTCGTTAAAAAATAATTAAATATTTTAATCTATCATATTTTACGGATCGATAATAAATTTAAAAAAATATATACGAGTGGATTGGTAATTTAAGTATAATTTGAAATTTTTGTATTCTAAAAATTTTTAGGGTACATTTTAAGTTATTTCCATTTTCCAAGATAACTAAAACACCTACGCGTTTTTTGTATGGCATGGCGTTTCGACTGTTCACATTACAAGATTTGGTCCATATTCTTAGTGTGAACACTTGAAAACATAATGACATATCGATCCGTATATTGTGGCGCAACTTTAAAACATTATTTCAAGAAAATGAATCTGTGTCTATGATTGATCAAAATATTTTTTTTAAAGCTTATATAAAAGTCACGACGGTAATGATAACCCAAATTTAGTAAATTTTTTAAATAAAATTTTGATAACATAGTGAAGAAACAAATTTTAAAGAAATACTATAAATCCAATCAATAAAAGTATAAAACATAAAGATTCACAAAAAGTTTCACCACGTTTAATTTGTAGTAAAAAAAAAGGTACAATTTGTCCATAAGAGAGAGATGCATTTTGCCTTTTTAACATTTCGATATGAATAATAAATCTTAAAATTTTGCACAAATTTTTTTATACACACTGTATTGTAACGGGGTATTTAAAAATGAAGATTTTAGTCCGTGGGCCCAGCGGATTTTTTCGATATAGAAGCATTAAGTCATGTAATGTAATGAATAGATTCGATTTTGTAATTCAAAACAAAACTTGAAGGAAACTTTTTGTGTATTTATTCATAACCACGATGACTTATTTAAATTGCCTTGCTTACAAAATTAGATTTCCATTCATATGACTAAAAAATTAAAAAAACTCTTGTGTGTTTGCTTGTTCACAATTAATTGGTCGAAAATATGACCATAACCATCGTGACAATTCCTAATAAAACAATTCAAAGTCTACCTTATGTATTACATTAATTGCAGAATGAGAAATTTTCAAATCAACTTGTTTTATATTAATTCACCATACAAACTTACGTGAAAATTGATCAGAAACAGACGTCTGGGTGCCAGGGCTCCCCGTTTGTCTTGGTGGGCTTGAAGTCCATGTTTCTACAGGAAAAAATTATAAGGTCGCAATGATGAAAATTTAAAATAACACAAAAAAAAATACAAAAACTACTTAAATAATACAATTTAATTCATCGATATGATAATTATTTAAATGAGTGAAATTTTTTTTATCCTTAAAAAATTAATTTAGAATAAGAATTTGTGGGTGGTTTGAATAACGATCTTTCTGTAGGGTTGACAAAATTTGAGTGGTGTGGTACAGTAACTACGTTCTAGCAAGCAACGTTACCAAGTTCAAGTTCATATTTGAAAGGAGTACGAGTTGAGTACAGAATAGGTTAGAGCAAAAAAAGTTTCAAATAAAAAATTTATAGCATCATAAAAAGGTTCTTTTATCTTTTTTGGTTTTATCAAAGATAAAACGGAGCTAGAACTTCTTGAAATTTTCACATAGTCATAATGTGTGTGAAAACTTCTATACTTCATCTCCGTTAGTTTTAAATATATCCAAAAAAAAAGATTAAAGAAACTTTATAATATTTGACACAAAATTATAACGGTATTAAAATACAATAAAATTAGATCCTATACTGTGTTATTTATTATATTATCTTTTATCTATTATTTTCAAATGTTCTCGACTATATTTTAAACGGCCAAATTTTACCTCTTTTTGTAAAAGGTCTAGACCACATACTGATAAAGTGATAAACTTTAACCTTAATCGGTAAACACATACATTCATTTAAAGAATTTTGAACCCAATTTAAATATTTGGGTAGGTTTTAATCTTTTATCAATATTTTTAAAGCTAAATTTTAAAAAGATAAAATAAGAACACATTAGTTTTTTTATTTCCAAAATATATTTTTGATACGTAGTATTATCAGAATATGAATTAACAGATTTTTAAACTATTTATAATAAAAGATATTTCCACGTTAGTTTCAATATACATACTCAAGTGCATTTATCTAGTGTCTATCAATTTTGAAAAATTGATTTTTGCAGATTTTTTATACAGCTATTTGAATATAACTTCTTTATATATAAGATATTTAATTCGCAAAAATTAAATAATAATTGATTATTAAAATAATATTTCACTCTAGTCAAATTATAATTATTTAAAAGAGATAAACATAATTTCAAGTTTAAAAAGGCCACAAAAATTGAAAAAATTAGCTTTATCCAAATTTCGCAAATTTCCTTACTTTTTCAAATATTGAAATTTTCTGACTAATAGATACCCTGTATTTTGGTATAATTATTTAGAAAAATTTTTACAGTTAGCTATAATCTTATAGAAATATGATAACTGAAGAATTAAAATTGTGGAGTTTTATTACCTCAGTAATTATAGAATTTCATAAAGTAAAATTATCTCCAATAAATAATTTGAGGAATTTCTTTAGTTCTAAATTTTCCTACTGTATTTTATTCTAAAATCCGACTCGCTAATGATAATTTTAGAATTTTAAAAGACGTATGTTATGACACAAATTATATTTACAAAAAAGAAATTAAATTGATCTTATCATATATGAAAGGCCTTTATTCTGGGGAATTGTAAAAGCATCTTTTAAAACTTGTCGATCGAGATATGATAACATTGTTATTAAATGCACTTGATATTCGATTTGAGGAATGTGGACAACATAATACTGTTATATCATCAATGGTAAGAATACTCAAGCAAATTAAAAAGATACTGAATTGCAATATAAGATTATAATAATTAAACTAATACGACTAAACATAAAACATGATTCATAAATTTAGATTTTAATGTGTTAACATTAATTACATATTAAAAACCCATGAAATCATAATAATAATTCGTAGAAAAGGATATACGTTTCCGAACATTAAACTGTAAACATTGTAAAGTGATATCACCAAAATCGATTTAAAAAACATAACCTCAGCAACTTAATAAAGTACCTGTAGCTTAGCTACAAAACTTGTATTTATACACAAAAATAATATATGAAAGCTTTAATAAACAAAATTTGTATTAAAAACATAAGCTTTTTTTATTTAATTTGTTTGTACAGAAAAAATTTAGACAAAAGACATATATGTACAAAATACACGCATTGATTTATGTATAAATAAAGCTGTTTGTGTACAAAAGTATGATACAAAGTAAAATAATTAAATATCTAAATTGATTTAAATGCCTTTAATGAAATTTTCGTCAGAAAATATAATAAGTAAAGCGTTAAAATGATATAAAAAAAAATTTGCAGCATGCAAATGATTAAACTTATTTCAATTTTTTGTAAATGACATATTTTTATTTACTAGAAAAATATAAGTTTTTACTTACGATTGCTAGGATACATTTTTGTTTAAAAAAATTTGACACCAAAATATTTAATTTATGACAGTAAAATATTTAACTAATATATATATACACACACTATCTCACAAATGGCAGACTTTATACTTCAATTTATAAATTTTTGAAGAATAAAACCGTACTAACTACAATACAAAAAGTAAATACTACATATATTGATTATTTGTAACATTTTTAATATTTAGAATGATTTGTTTATATTATTTATTTAAAAAATTATTTACGAACAATCCAACACTTCATTATTAGGAAATTAGTATGTGATGTTCTTAGAAAATTGTGCGTTGATAAATCCAATATGGCTTCCTACTTTATAAAGCTACGGTTACATGTTCATATTATATCAACTCTATAGTTATTTATTTTAAATTTTGTACTGCATTAAGTTTTGTTTTGAATTTCTCCCTTAGAGGCGCTAATGTATGGCATCATAGATTAATCTCTGACTATATTATTAATATTATTTCTATAAATAATATTATTAATATAGTCAGAGTTAATTTTTTTAAATTTGTAAACTAACAATTTTATTAAAAATATATTCAATTTATTTATTTATTATTCTACTTGACAAAATATTTAAGTTCCAAAATAACTGCTTTTTCTTATTTTTGAAAAAATATACCATTAAGCTAAAAAAAAATTATCAAGATCTAAACATACCACATGTACAATTACAAATAAATTTGTATAAATATATTCATCTATTCCCTAAGAAACATTATAATTAATTCCCTAAAAAAGCAAACAATACTCAGAATAGGATATTTTTTATTATTTGGAATAAGTTTTTCTATTCAAACCAGATAGCGGATGATTATATTATTCCTAAGTGTAAATAAACGAATAACATTTTAATACAAAAAACTAACATCAGTTCATAATAATATTTAGTTTGAGTCAACAATGAATAAAATAGTAACGTTCTTTTTTAGTCTACCAAACGAATAAAATCACCTTGGCTAGGAGCTAAGTATTTTTATGATATAAAATGCGTAGAGTGGTAGCCTCAGTACGTGTTTTGAATATTTCTCCATTTCAGAGACTCAATATAGTACCAAGCATAAATCAAAATCAGAAATAAAGAACTCAATTGCTGTATCTGGATTACACTATAACAAATAACGTCTTTTAAGTGAAAAAACTCTAGAAATAATAAAATATACTATTTTATCAAAGGTATATTTCAATAGATAAAAGTGTGTGTGTTTAGAAACAGGACTGTTATAGATGGTTAGCTAGGTATTGCGTCATCAAATATACTGTGTGTGTTATAACATATATAACACACACAGTATTTATAAATTTAGAAAGTGTAATCAAGGCTTTATAATATAGATTTAATACAATATGATTTTAAACAGAGGACATTCACACCATCGGACTCTCCATCTATTAAAAAGCGATTGAACTATTTTTAAAAATGTGCTTTTATTGTTAATGAGATGTTTCTAAGAAAGATACCTTTTTAAGAAACAAATAACTATAAAAAAATTCAAATGAATAAGCTTAAAGTATCACGAACAAAACACTCACAAAATTTTTGGCATGTTCATGTGCAATTTTGAATTTGTTTTACAAAATTTTTTTTTTCAACAAAACTCTTCGATATGATCTTCGCCTCCGTTTAAAAATAAATATCGAGCATGCATACTTATATTTGGATAATTATTTTAGAGTTTGAACAAAATACAATTTTTTATGACAATTATTCTATAATTTTATAGTATTTTTATACAAACAAAATTTTGATATAGGTACTGTACTACGTCCGTTCGCCGCCCGTCGGCATGATGACTCAATAACGAAAAAAGATAGCGAATTAAAATTTTTGTGACGACGTTTAGACATAAATATTAAGATCAAGTCCGTGAATGAGCCAATCGGTCCATTAGATCCAATGGAACGATTCAATTTTACGGTCCTTTATCTATCATTTGAATCTTAAAAGATAGAAAATTATCTAGAGACAAAATGTTAGTTTTTTAAAACAACATTTGTTCCAAAAATTTTTTTGTAATCTGCTTTGATTCGCCACAACTTTAGCTAAAATTTAGTTAATAAGCACATATATTATTCTATACATTTATTATTTCATACGTGTACTGTATATTTAGAGTGTTTGATAAATATTTATCATTAATATTTAATATTTATATTCAAATATTGATTCTGAACCATATGCCGAGTATCTTAACAATTAACTCTAAGGTATCTTCACTTTTTTTAAAAACTACCGGTGAAAATACATACATACAAATGTTTCCTCTTTATATTATTAGAATAGATCTAATATATATTGAATAAAAATGAATAATTTCATGTAGTAATCGGTGTCTCTTCAACCATACACACATACATACATATATATATATATATATATATATATATATATATATATATATATATATATATATATATATATATATATATATATATATATATATATATATATATATATATATATATATATACAGATGAAACTTAATATTTTTATTTATGTAGGTACAACTAATCATGGTGTTAAAAATTTTTGTCGGAAAAATCTTTAAAAATCTTCAAAGAAAATAGTTATGATTTGTTTCTCTGAATATTAAAATGAATTACATATTTAAAGAAAACCTAATTAATATAAATAAATAAAAAATATAAGATCTTATTCAGAGTAAGTTAAAATTTAACTAATTTCGTCTATTCATAGTAACAATTGCAATAGCTATGTGAAAATAAATGTACGAAAAGTTATTTTACAATAAAAATTACTTTTTCTAGAAATTTTATAATTAATTTATTCTGAACTATTTATAATTTTATACTATTAATTTAATGTTGAATTATTTATCTATTTTAATGTGTGTTCCAGTAGCTATGAGTGAACAAAAAATTCGTAAAGCCGAAGGGTCTACTTTTACGTGAATTTATAAAATCGTTTTTTACTCAAAAACTCAATTATAAATAAATTATTATTTGAACACAAATTTTTTACATTGCAAAAATATCAATAATGTATTAAAACTTTTTTAAAAACTACTTTTTCGCTAAAAAAATTTGATGGACTATTTAATCAATTATTTATATTGTTAATTTAATGGTGGAATTTCACTATTTACTATATGATTAAATTTTTATTTCTGATCAAACTAAAGAATAAACTGATTTTTTTTTTACTAATCCAATTAAAATTTAAAAAAAATTATGGTATTAGTATGCATATAAATATGAATGCATAATTGTCTAAGTACAGGTGAGTTAATTTTAAGTATTTTTAACAATTCACTAATTTTATATAAATATAAATACACTTTTTTGTTATAAAAATCATAATCTTAAACATGCACAATCGAAATAAATGTAAAAAAAAATCCAAATCAATTCGTTAGAAAACTATTTCTTACGAAATAGCTAAACAAAATGGGAAAACTTTTTATTTCAGGTTTTTTGCGTTTTCTTTTTTTTTAGCCTTGATAGTTTTTAATAACAATTAAAACGAATAGTTCGTTTTAACTATGAAATGTATCGCAATTTTCTAATCTTATAGTATAGTTGTAAACTGGATTCCACAAAACGAAATATATTGATTACATATTTGAAAACTATATCAATTTGTTGAATTTTAAATTAATATTTTTCTAATATAAACATTCATTTTTGTGTGATATGATTGGAATTAAAAATTCAATTAGAAATTGATGAAATTTCAACATTAATTGAACAATAATAAAAAATTGAACTAAGGTTTAGGAAGAAATTATTTTATTGGAACTAATAAACGATTTATTATGAACTTTATAATAAATTTGCTTACCATAAAAGCGTATTCTAATTAAACTCACGAAAACAATAGACATTATATAAATTGTATCACTTCATTTAAATAATAAACATAATGAAAAATTTGCCACGGTCTTTTGTCACCCCGAAATATATTTAAATTAAAATAAAACATTTTATAAAACAAAAATAAAATTACTATAAGAATTTAATTGTTAAAAACATACCACTGCACTGTACACAATCAAGAAAACTAAGTGCGGATATATCGGGAATCAATTGGTGAATAGTCGCGGCTGCAGCCATTCCTCCCGTCGACATATCTTCTGTTGGCATTATAGACTGTAACACAATACAAATTCAATTAATATCAACAATTCTATGAAATTTGATAATTTGTTTATATATTTCTACGAATTATAATAATGCATCATATTATATTCAACATTAATTTGGAAACAATACCGTGTGGCATGTTAAAATTGACCAACTTTAAAATAAGTGTTGAGTTAAATCTCTTAGGTTTTAATAGTAACTAGGAGAGCCGGACACGCGTTGCTGTGACAATTTGGAGAACCCGCTATTTGTTGTGAGTCATACGGTATTTGGTGTAGGAATCTCGTGACACGAATTTTTTGTAATTGGTATGGGTCACCCGTACCCCAGGCCTTCGACTGTGGTTCCGCGACAGAAAAAAGTACGTACAAGATACGGGTAACCGGTATTTGGTGTAGGACATCTAGTACCTCGGCCCTTAACCCTCCGGCCTTGGCTCAGCATCATAGAAATTTTGTAGCAGATGACGGTTATTTTTCTGGTCATACATAGGTCTAATACACATTCCGATAAAGTTTGTAAAATATTATTTTACAATGATTAAAATTTGATGACCTTCGGCGAACTGTGAATTCTCCGTCGAATTGGCTAAAAAGGATTCGAAACTAAAGCAGTCCGCGCGCAAATAAAGTATTCAAATTTTGCGAAAAAAAAAGTATTTTTTACAATTACCTAAGCAATTTTTAAATTTTTGTCATGTTTTTAGCGACTTATTTTTATATTTTGGACTATCGTCACTCAATTGTTTTGCCTTCCCGGAACCTCAACACTAATACTCTAACTTTATGGTATGGTATAAAAGTTCAAATTAACTTTTAAGTATTAATTGAATGTATGGGAGTATAGTAAAGTGTAGCTTTTAGACTTTTTCAAGCAATTTTTTAAACTTATCTCTGCGTAAGAACCATCCTCGTACTTCACAGAATATTCAAAAAACAAGATAAGCGAAATCGGTTCAGCTGTACTCGAGATTTTCGCTTAGCAACACATTCATCGATTCATATTTATATTATTTATTACAATTTTCTTACCCAGATAGAGAAAAGTGGCAGAATTAGTGATTATAGCAAGACTCTCTAGTATGCTATATGGATTGATCTAAGTTGAAAGGGGAATCATTCACTGCCTGACGTATCTTTAGAGATTTTACAATCCGACGATACGCGAACCAAGAGACACACTTTCAGTATCGAACCTAGGAAAAAATTTAAGGAAATTTAAAGATAATATAAGGAATATTTGATGGAAATTGACACTTCTAAAAATAAATACTCTTTTTTTTTTTTTTTTTAAATACTTCATTTTTATGTCATAAGGAAATTAAGTTAAAAAAACGAAACCACCAATATTTTTTTAAGAAAAACCTTCCACAGCATTAAAAGTAAGTGCTTGAAAACAGAGAATTTTCTGAAAAAATCACACTAGTTTATCTATTTTTGACCATTTTACATAAAAAATTTATCGTTACCGTATACTTTATTGAAATGGGATGGGGTCGTAGGAAAAATTTGACCAAAAATTGATCTGGAAACATCCGATCTCTTTTGGAACCAGAAATTTTTACAAAATAATACAAATTAATATTTTGCTATACCGGTTGTTTCGATTGTCTTTACAATCATCTACAATAGAAACACCTAATTAGTCCGCTCGTCGTCACCGTAACTCAAAAACAAAAAGAGATAACAAGCTAAAATTTTGGTGGCGTATTCTTAACATAAAAAGTGCGTTTTTAAACTATAAAAGATAGAATTCGCCACAATTTAAACTGAAATTATTACATATTGGTAATTACAATACATATTAATATACAAGTATATATAACTTTATAGATTGGATATTTATAGTATTTTTTTTTATGAATGTTAATTAAAAATAGTCAAAACAATTATATTCAATTATATGCCGAGTATTTAAACAATTAACTCTGTTAGTTGTTATCTTCATTTGATTTCAAATATATTTAATTAATCATATATTTTTTTCAGAAATAAAATAATAATTTCCAAATTTTTAATTTTATAAATTATTATGAAAGTATACAATTTCATAAATTATAGTGATAAACTTCATTGTTCTGGGCTGCATGTATTGTTTACATTAACTTAAATGATGCAACAGGTGAAAGACGTACACATAGATGTGTTAGAGGAAGTACATAGCTTCTTATAATATTATAAACTTATACTTAATACTTAAGACATTCAAAAATATACTTTTTTATTATGAAAATTATTTTTGTAACGATTTTTATACTCCAACTAGTTTTTATACTTTATGTATATATGTAAATATTTTATATATTTGTAAATTTTGGTATAGATGTACATGAATCATTAAATAGACTTTTTCAATTAAACGATTCGGTTTTGTTTCTGGCCACGGTCTCATATCTAGCAGACAGCAATAAGATTCGAAAAGATAAAATATAGTTATTATTCTTTATGTAACACTGTTTTTTGAAATTCTGTCCAAAACAAAAGATCGTAGTCTGTATGTCTCTAGAAATACATTGGAGGTCGAACGCTTTATCCAAAATTCACCAAAATTGTTATTCTATTCTGACTTTATATTTATACCTTAATTAGTTACGCAGCGAAGCTTTTGACCAAAATTTTTTTACCGGTGTCCCCCTTTATTCATGTGATTTTCAAGTTTTTTCGAAAACGGCTCCAACGGTTGTCTTTAAACTAAGTATGTCCACAGAATATTTTAAGTTTTAAAACTTTAATTTGAAACATTTATTTTTTTTGTTTAAAAACTCAAATCAACAAAATTTTCTTGTTTCTTTGGGAAAATTCAAATAAGTGAGAAAAATTTAAATAATTTTAGCATATATAATTCTGTCAACTCCAAAAATAAAAATAATTAAAAAAATATATTTATTTTTAAAATTAAAAAATACACGATTTTTATCATGTATTTTATAATTTTTTGGTTTAAATGAACCTTTTACTTAGAACAAAACTATATCCGAAAAAGAGATTTAAACACCATCAAAATCGTATATTTTATAATTTAAATAAACATGAACATTCAGGCCGATGCTATTTTTTTATTTGTCTATACGTACGATTAATTCACTAATTAGTTTTTCATATTATTAGTTTTGCGTTTAGTTTAAAATTTTTTTAAATCTTTTATGATATAAAACACGGGCCATGGAGTTATGAGACTTAATTGACCATGTTATATGCTCATTTACGAATTTAATTACGTTTTGGGTCCTGCACAAGTTTTTAAAATTTGAGATCGCATTTTACTCCTAAATACCTTGATGGATGGCGAACTGACGGGAAGGGGCAAAAATGTATTATATTGATGATTCAAATACATTACATTATATGGGTACCTATACTTAATTACCAATATGATTACAATATATTACCATCTATTTGTGCGTACTAACAAATTTTATATTTAAAAGGTTATCTTTTATACATACGAAAATGCGATTATAAACAAACATGAGACATGGTTTTGCAGTGTTTTTGTTTACAAAATGATAATATTAAGTAGGTTTTACAGATACCTGTAAAAAATCTTGGCGCTTTCTCAAGGCTACTGTTGTCACAGAATATGCGGTATATTTTTTTATTTAAGATATTACGATATTTATGATGTAAATGTAAATTTTATAAAAATTTGTAATAAATATATTACCTATTATGATTTAATAACATTGTCACATGGATATTTTGATTAAACAGAGATTTATGAGTTTTTAAACAGATGAAACATTACATATATTACTTTATTAATTAAAATATTCAATTATTGTTTTTATTAATACTTAAAATGCATTTATTTTTAACAATTAAGACGTTTAAAACTTAAATCAATTTCAATTTTTACATATTTTTGCGTGAAATATGATATTCAATTTTTTTAACTTGTTCCTGAAATTATAGGGAATTTTAAAGACAATCAATGTCTAATTGAAACTTCTTTTTAATTATCAAGTTTAATTGATCGATTTGGATTTTGATCTAGATAAAATCACTTATGTTTACAAATTAACTATTTTTTTTTATTAGAATATTCCATAAGTGTATTCACTTTATTGCGCACTTTTTATACACAATTTTAAATTTGATTTACAATAATACTTGACACATCATCTAAATTGTTTGTTAATAAACACAATCAAATAATTTTTTATTCAAATCAATTTTTATTTATTAATTGATACAAACAAAACGCTTTTGCACTTGTTTGCATGAGTACAGATATAATCTAAATTTAAGTTCAACCAGCTTTCTGCATTTAATACGCTTGCGTTTTATTTATGTTCGTATCATGGTATTTGTTGCGTATTAACAAATGAAAAAAAAAAAAAATTCAAAAAATAAATATAAATAAAACAAAACCCTAAATTTGTTAACAAAAATAAATTAAATTATTAATTAGGTATTATAATAAATAGGTAGATATGCCAAGGAAACTTATTTAAAAATAAAACAAGATTTCATTACAAAAAATTTTAATTTTTTTCTTATGTAAAATAGTTACAATAGTAAAATAATTTACATTGAATGATTCAAAACAAAATAAACATATTTGGCGGTATTTGTAAACAATACTCCGTTTGATTGAAATGATGAACTTTACTTTTTGACATTTATTGATCGTTTAACAATGACCTTGAGGATTCGTAATATATTACGATTTGGTATAAACATGAACCTATGTCAATGGAGATGAACCTAGATACTAAATTGAAGTGACTAGTAACCTAAAACTAAATTACCGTGCATCAAACACGACAACTGTAAGATAAATAGTTAAGGAAAAAATTAATAAAAATTAAAGATTTTTTTACATAAATATTCAAAAGGATACGTCGTTTTGTGCGTTTTTTATACATAATCCGGTAACCACATTCTCGACATCTTATGGGATCTCTTGCACGGATTTCGTTTTCATGATGACATTCTATTAAAAAAAAAAAACATTATAGGTTATCGTTTTATAGGTTAAATTAATTTACATACCTCCACAAATATAAACCATTGGAGTTCTAATCACCGTTTCTTTACTGGAAGATGGCTCAGACATTGTGGTATATACTTATTTCTAATTAAAACAAAATATTTGTAGTGCAATTAATTTTAATTTTCAATCAATTTTAATATTAAAGTTTGAACTTCTCCAGTTTTAAATTTTTTATCGTTAAGTTGGCTACATACTACATGTGATACAATTAACTGGCAACTTGTTGAATGTCCCCATATACATAAAAAAATTCCCTAAAATTAAAATTGTTCTATGCCGAGATGGCTAGCTAGAATACAAATGAAATAATTTTTATTTATAATTTACGGCACAGTGATAATAAAAAATTTGTATTCGTGTTTAGAAGATGTATCTTAATTTCAATATTTGTAAAATGTATCTAATATCTCAAAAACAAAAGGAGATAGCGAACTGAAATTTTAATAGCTTATAGGTCTAAAAAGTGAGCTAAAATTCGAGAATGAACAAAATCGGCCAAATGGGTCCATTGGATCCGTGATTCAACTTTAGTATGTACCATCAGAAATACAGGAAAAATTCAAATAAACTTTTGTTTGAAAATTTTTTTCGTAAAATGCTTACATTCGCCAAAATTGTAGCTCAAACTCTGCTAATAGACAAAATTATAAGACATTATATATAACAAACTATGATAACTATATGGACTATATATTTAACATATTTTATAAATATTAGTTGTTAAAAATAGTTCGGACATTGATACTGTGCCATAATGTGTCTGGTACAATGCACCCTACTAGTATTTTTTATCTTCAATTGTATTATTATCTTTGCTAATTTGAAACTAATATCCCATACGGAACTACTAATAATGCGATAATTTAGATCAATTAACATTATTTTCTTTTAATAAAAATTTGTTACTTTACTTACCATAAATCAAATACGTTATTTTTGAATATACATCTCGATTCACAAAAATTACACCACATGTATAGGTAAAAGTGCAGATTGTAGAATTTAGAGAATGGTTTTGGAGCACTGCATGTTTCGTTTGAATCCATCAGATGGAAGGGTGGTAGAACTTGATAAAAATGACATATGAAAAGGATTTTTGTTTTTTAATTTTATTAGTGAAATATTCTATTATACAATATTTAATCAGACTACCATAATAAAAAAACTCCAATTGAATTATATTGAATTAGAAATGAATATGTTTGAATCGGCAATTTGAAACCAAGTTTTTAATTTCCGATACAAAATTTAAATAGGTTTTAATCAGAATTAATCAAGATTTAGTGTATCTTGAATCTTAATTAAATCTGAATTTATCCGAAAAACATACTTTTTGTGGTTGTCTCAACTTGAGGTGTTTATTGTGATTGTAAAGAAAAACATTATATAAGAAATCTTTAAAAACCGCCAAAATTTTGTTTCGCTGTTTATGGGTTTTCTACGATAAATAAGATCTAAAAAATTCAAAATAACATTTATTTTACGATCGGTTTCTAGTTTTTGAGTCTCTGGATCGATTTTTTGGTCATATCTCAAAAACTGCGCATCTAATCGTTAAATATGTTATTTATAAAATATACGGGTCAAAATACGCTTATGTAAGTAAATTTTTTTGAAATCGGATAGAAATTTTTTTCGAATTTTCGCAATTTTTGAAAAAACGAGTAAATTGAAAATTTTTTTCTTCCAATGTGGATGAAATCTATGTTTATGGGTAGATTTTGTCCCTCAGATTTCAAAAAAACATCTATTAAACGATTGAATGCGTAGTTTTTGAGATACCGTTTGAGATTCGATCCAAATTCCGATTTATAGCATGTATTTCTGGAAATATTTCGAAAAGTAGTCGATAGATTGTAAAATAAATCATATTTTTGAATTTTTAGTCCTAAATTATCCTAGAAAAATCATAAACAGTGAACAAAAAATTTTGAAATTTTCGTCGGTTTTTAAAATTTTCTTATACAATCCTAAAAACTACAAATCAGTTTTTTGATACAATTCACCATTTAAAATATAATTAAGATTAAAAAATATATATCACTTCGTTAAGTTGAACACTAATGTTTAGTTAATACATTACTCGCAATTCACTTTTCAGCTTTTAGAAAGTAGTTGCAACGTATATGATTTTTTATAATTTTAATTCCCATTCCGGCCATTACCGTTATTTCTCTACATCATAAATGTGTCATAATAACGAAAAATCAGCCTTTAGAAAATGCTTGCATTTTTTGCCGTTTATATCTCCGGTTACAATTAAAGTTAACCTTAAGTTGATATGTATTTTTGATAGAGACCTCTACAGAGGCTCTATTAATAAATACAATCTATAATTTAGTATGTACAATTTTGACAAGCCCACCGTTTTTATGTCAAGATTATGTATACCGAATTTCATAACATTTGGATAATTATTTTTTGAGTTATTTATGCGAGAAAATTGAAAAAAATACATTGTATATTACATTAAAGGTTGTCTTTATTAATAAAACCTGCAGAGGTCTCTATCAAAAACATGTCATTTTGTTGATATCATTGCTATATCGTAATATAGGCATATAATTATTATAGGTCTTCTATACATGATTTAAATCACTCAATCAACATTACACTTACCAGGCAACACTAGGCAACACTTTTATTGTCAAAAATGACAGACAGTGCTTAGTTAGTTCATAAAAAGTTGATTTTGATAGTTGATCGAAGAAAATAAAAAATTGGTGAATGACGAGTCCAAAAGTTGATTTCCAGTAGTATATGAAAAGCATTGTCGGTAAAATGATATAAACAATATGTATGTAAGGAAACTTTGAGTAATCCAATAGGCAAGGACAAGTAAGTATACATCATAAAGATTTTTTCTAGCCTATTTCATTGTAATTAAATATTTCCGTCTTGGTTTCTACATAGAACGACACTACCTTATTTAAAAATTTTTTAGTAATAATTGATTGTCTTACTTATTTTTTTATAAGTAAGACAATCAATTTTTTTTCGCTGTTGTGCTCGTGCAGGGCACCATTAATAATATTCTAGCGAATCACTATGAATAATTTTATATTATAAAAATAAAATATCTTACCAATAATAATAAATTTATTTGTGATCAATAATAATAATAACAAAATGATAAATAAAATATAAAACATAAACATCATATAAAACTATTGTAAACAAT
Organism: Chrysopa pallens; assembly: GCA_020423425.1. Taxonomy (NCBI): domain Eukaryota; kingdom Metazoa; phylum Arthropoda; class Insecta; order Neuroptera; family Chrysopidae; genus Chrysopa; species Chrysopa pallens. Next base: position 39,518,587 of record CM035594.1, read on the forward strand.
TTATAAATAAATAAATAAAATAAAAAATAAATGTCTAAAAACAAAAAAAACTAACAATATAGAACTTTCCGATGTACTACTAGTGGTAATAAATACTACTAGAGCAAACAATCAATTTTATTATTATTTTTTTTATTTTTATGATATTTTATATATTTATATTCACTTTTTTTTGTAGTTTTTTTTTTCTTTTTTTTTTTTATCAGTGGCATTATCGTGTTAATACAAATAAATTCCCTGAAAATAGGGGAAATAAAGGTTTTTTATTTATTTGATTTCTAATTTTGAAATAGAAAAAGAAACGTGAATTTGAATAACTATAATTATGGCAAAATATATTAACATCCAAAATCTGCCAGTTGAAAGAAATTAAATTGGTGTCATTTTCAATACCAGTATTGATTTGTTATTTGATCTTATAAAATGTGCAGGGCCATGCACATGAGTTAAATTTTGGTTTATTCCTCTTAAGAATCCTTGAAAAAAAATCCAAATTTATTGACAGATTACTAATGGCTATTTTGCAGTATATTTTCGAAAAAAAGTTCGATAACTCGAAAGTAGGCGAAAACAAGAAAGTTAGTATTCTTCATTTTCGTCTTATTTTGGCTTGTTTTACCATAATTAAAAGTCAAATCGTGGCGCCACGGATATCGTAATCTCCCCAATTACCCCTTAAATATGATTTATGTTATAATTTCATATTATGAAGTTTCGAGTGGTTTTAAAGTGAAGAGTTTACGCCTATGCAAATGGCTTTTTAAAGTAAATTTCGTTTTCGGAAACGTAAACAGTTTAAATTTACACTGTTTAAATCACTTCGAACTGCAACGAACAAAGCTCTGAAGTCTGAAGTTTCCTCACTGCTAAATCCGAGAACAAATTATTCTTCCGGTGCAATATAAACTTTTAAAGCAAAATGCACACTTAGGCACGGAAATTTAAAGTTATATTAAAAATATATAATTTGCACTCCGACTGAATGTAATTTATTTCAGTAAAAAATCTTTCACATAGCCAAATATGAATAATTTCATAAAAATGTGTAAGTTTTATGGATATTTTGTAATTGTATTACTCTGAATAAACGTTACCTTTAGCATAATTATTGATTTATGTAAATTCTGTCAACGGAAAGCGATTATTCAAAATAATTTCAGCTACAATAAATTTAAAATCAAAAAATTTGAATAAAATTAATTTCATATTTTGAGGTAATGTTTAACTAAAAAAAAAAAAAAGATTTATTAAATTAACAAAATGTTGAGACAAATTTCAAAATTAGAAAAAATCAAATATCAAAAACAAAAATGTAAAATAAAATAAATTTGTACATGTAAAATTACAATACAAATACAATTAATATATGTTTATATATTAACAAACACACAAATTTATTTAACGGAAAATGAATTTCAGTAATATTCAATAAAGTTACAACGATATATAAGCATATATGACAGACATTATTATTATTACTCTTTGTCCTCAAATACATATTTACACAAGTTTTTTTTGTTTTGTTTTTTATTTTTAATAATGAGTACAAAGGCGAAATACAATAGTTTCATAAAAGAACAAAGTACAATTATGTGACAACATTAGCATCCATCATTTTTAAGATCTCTTATTATCCATTGGTTAAGTAATTTGAAGATATATATCTAATCAGATCGATGGTAAGTTTTCATATTTAGCAAGAAGATGGCACATTAGGTATATAATTCTTTTTTTATTTTGAATGGCACACGAATGTAAATGTAAATTCTTCTTTAGGATTTCGTAAGCGAAAATAATTTATTATGTTGCACATAAATATATTTTGTAGTCATAAATATTAGAAAATGGGTTTTATTTATGACTAAATTTATATTGTTTTAACAAGATCAAGAAAATAAATCCAAAAAAAAAGATAATGAAATTTGCGCCTTCCAACAGAAAAATCAAATTACTCCATAGGAGATATTTATATGATTTTTTGAATAATTAATTATATACTTATTTTAAAAATTGAAACAGCGCAAATTTAAAATTTTATATTAACAATAGAACAAGTTTTTCTTAAAATACTTTGAATAATACTTTCAGAAATGTATCTGTTTATGAAATTATATTCAATATGGGTATAATTTTTTTTTTGATCTAAGCATAATTATTCATCTAAAATTTTTTAAGGGGCATTAAAATCACAAATGAGACATGTATATTAAAGACAAGTAAGTATACCTAATGCAGAATACATTGCATTTCTTTGTCAAATAAAAATAAATTATTTTATAATATTTAGATATGTTTTTTCGGGAAAACTCTTTGAAAAACCTTCTGTTTTCATGTAAGATTGTGTGTACTAAATTTCACAAACTTTTAGATTATATTTTTTAAGTTATTTGCGTACGAAAATAGAAAAACATATGTATACTGCAATATAGATTGTCTTTATTATAAATGCACCATTTTTGTTTAAAATTTCCTTTAAAAATAATTTCTTCCTTTATGAAAAGTTTCGATAGTGTTTAGAAGAAACAAAATAACATTCTCAAATAAAATGATACCTAACGAATTGATAAAGAAAGCTTCCAACTTAGGAAGATCTTCTACGGTTCTAATGCTTAAGTATCGAAAAAAGGAAGGCAATATGCCCTTTTACACTTTCGATGCTTCTGAGAATATTATTTAATTAAACCCATGGTGAATATTTTTAGTTAAATTATAGAGTGCTTATTTCGTTTGTATAATACACATTAAATAAAACAATCACTTTGTACATAAAACAGAATAAATACTAGCTTTTATATCAGAAATATTTTATGCCCCGTTGAATGCCATCTATTAATTCGATTCGACTAATCGGATTTAGAAACCGTTTGATAATTAAATAACATTTATCAGAAATAGAATATTTTCTGATAAAAATAGCCGATATATTTAAATTTTGTCCGTTGTATTTGAAATATTTTTATAAAAAAAAAAAAAAATAAAACACCAACTAAATAATAAAAATTATTTTATATATTTTTGTTTTTTACTTAACTACTCTTTGGAAGAGATTTAGACGATTTGATTTTTTTTTTTTTTTTTTTAGATTCTATTTTTTCTTTTTTATTTATTTATTTTATTTATTTATTTTTTTTTTTGTTTATTTAAATATTTTGTATTAAACATTATTATAAATATTAACAAACGACAAAAAATTGTTCATATTTTAATTATATTTACGTTGATAATATTACTAAAGTGATGATTTCCTTTTTAAAAATTAAGTAACGCAACTTGAAAGAATTTGTTATAAAATTTATTCTCTTTATCATATTAAATTTTTGTCATGTTAACTCGAAAACATAATTTTTTCTAGCATTACATTGAATTGAGCACGCTTGAAAAATGTACAGAATACAGGGGGAGTTGGATGGATAATTAGGAGATTTTTATAGGAGCGGTTAAAAAATATGGTATCACTAGTATTCAACATAGAAGGAACTCCTTAAAATATGGCACTGTATATGACGAAATGTGGAATACGAATGTAAATTTCTTGTAATATTTAACAATGAAAAAAATAGTTTTCGAGTTATTATTTCAAACATGTTTAAAGAGATCTTTTACAATCGGGTGTGTCACAATAATTAATCCTAACTTTACAAAATTTTTCTAATTGATACAATGATAATAATTTTCTTCAAAGAATTGTAAAACATTAATTAAAAAAATTGTTGTCAAATTTCAATCTAAAGTTAAGAATAGTTAGTATGATGCACCTCTAAAGGACTCCACAATATTTTTTTTTATGTTTGGCTTTCGAATAATTTTTATAAAAAATTTGAAATCACATTATGAAAAATTTTTGATAATATTTGTTTTCTCAATTTGAGTTCAAAGTACTTATAAAAATCGATTGAAAAAAAACATGTGAATCCCACTTACAAAATAGGGCTTTTGTAAGTGGGATTCACATGTTTTTTTTTTTTTTTTGGTAAAACAGAAGCATTGTATACAAATACCGCGCCCTTGTAATAAACCAATTTTAGCCAAGTGATTGATTTGATATTTTTGGTAAGTATAGAAAACTTTAAAAATGCTATTATATATAATATTAAAAACACAATAATTAACTATTTTATTTAAATTACAAATAGAGTGATTTTTTTTACATTTACATATTATATATTCTTTTTAAATTATAGCAAACACATTAAGGTATTTTTTTATTCTATCTTTTAATTCATTTAATTATATATATATTTTTTTTTTTTTCTTTTTTTTTTTTTTTGTATAATATTTCAATTTGATCTCATTTGTTTCAAGTTTAAAATTTCAGCAAATTAATTTTTAAACAAAATTCATTATTGCAAAAATTTATATTATCAGAATATAAATCATACAGAAATTATTTGATTAGGGCTTTCTGAAAATGTTTGTATGTTTGTAAGATTACAAGTATTTGTGTTTTTCTGGAGCTTATAAGTTGACTATTTCTATTTTTGTCGTCTGGTAAAGACATTACAAGAAAATCATTTTATAGAACTCTAAACAAATTATTGTATTAATACGTTAATATTATTCTTCATTAAGTTAAATATTTCAGACAAATTTATGCTCCAAACAAGACGTAAAAGGTGATTGTACCATTTTTTGACGATGTTATCCTCCTGCGTAGTCAGTAAATTTTCTATATTAAAAATTTCAAGTCCCAAATACCTAATAGTTCGTGGGCCCAGCAAGTTATTTCGGAATAATAAGCATCAAGTTACAAATTTGTCTATAACCTAATTATGATACTTTTTCTTCTTCTAAAATTCTGAAAAGTAAACAGTTTTCTTTTCCAAAGTCCGTAAACTTTTCGATTGCGCCCAGAATCTTCCAAATAAGAAATATCTTTTTTTTTAATTATAAGATCATTCGTTAAAAAAATTTAAAAGCCATTTTGTGCGATACTTGATAAAGTTCGATGCCCATTGTCCTACAATCTAAAAATTGCTATTTTTAAAATCTCGGACAACGAATACTTCGTTTTGCTACGTATTGCATAAAATAGTTCCCAAAATTATTTTTGAATAGACCACAATTACAAAAAAACAAATATCCATCCGAAATTTTTAGGCTTAATCGAAAATTTTGTGGGATGCGAAAAAGAAAACGGCTCAATTTTTAGAATTGATGCTTTTCATCCCGAAAAAACCCCAATGGACTCACTTATCATATGAACACTTGAAGTTTTACAACAAAGAAATTCAATATTTGGAAATGAAATGATATATGCCATAAAGCGAAAGAATAAATGTGTATATAAATAGTGCCCTACATTATTTATATGATTAGTCTAAATGAGGTCCCATCAAAAACAAATTTGACCTGCATTCAGTAATTCTGATATGATATTCAAAAATTGAATATTTATTATGTTTTTAAGTACAATTTATAGGAAAGTATAACATTATTTATAAAAATTGTTATACACAGGTTTTAGAAACATGCTTAAAAGTCGATTTGTTTATTGTTTTTTTTTTTGATTTTTTTTTTTTTGGTGTTCCGTACAAGGAAAACGTATAAACCAACAAACGTTTAGTATATAAAGTGATTTGAAAAGGTAACATTTTGTTTTGTTTTGATACTATATATGTATTTACTTAATTAAGTTTTTTGTTTTGAACACAAAATTGCAAATTAAAAAATATTTCGATGCGACTTATTTTCAATTATTATTATTTTTAATGAATACCGACCGATTAATAATAGTCTCAACCGTACAAAATTTTGAGCTCAAGTTTATTAAAAAAAAAAAAAAAATCAAACCACTCTAAACATATCTTGAGTGGACGTTCATTAGACTAGAGCGAATTAGATCGCGTTCTGATTAGCCAACGGAAATTTGTTTTATTTGAAGCCAGGGTTTTTTATGGCCGGTAGAGCCAAGAATCTATCTAAACATACACCAAATCATGGTAAATTTTTTAAGTTCATATGAAAAGAACTCTTCTTACCTTGTAATTCTTTTTTTTCTGTCGTGTAAGAATAAAATCTTAAGTGTTGAATGAATTATTTTCGTTAAGTAAATTATATTAAAATTCGAGAGAACAAACATTTTTAAGTAATACAAATGCATATTTCTTGATGTATACTTGGCGACAAAAAAAGCGACATCTGAACCTTAAATATATACTTTAAAAAAATCTATAAAATACATGATTTTTATTATGTTTTAAGTTGATTACCAGATTCATTTTTCTTTATTTAGGTAATATATTGATTGCAAGGATTTTAAGGTTGTTTCAACACTTTAAAATCCGCTTCGAAAGTTCGAAAGACGTACACAAGTTCAACGAAATAATTTTTTTTGCTATTTATGAAATATTTCATAACCTTAATGTCAAAAATGGCTTGTATGCGCTTGCGTACGTCTTACAACATTTGACTTATTGTAGAATGGAGCTAAGAACGTTTCATTAAGATACGTTTACAATGGACAATCAAACTGATTTATCTCCTTTAATAAAACTTGGGTGCAATTTTTGTTGTTGGAACAATCGACTTTTATTAATCGGTAAACTATTATTTTCAATAAGAAGTTATTAGTGATTTGTTTTAATTCATTAATTTTCAAATTCTTACAACACTCTGACGACATTATATACTTATAAATTATTTAATTTTTTTTATTTTTATACATATACGCTTATAACATTAAAGAAACACCGGTGTGTGTAAGTTATTTTATAAATAAATCGTCAATTACTAAGTGTTCAGCGCTCACTAAGTTCAAGTATTGTACCAGATTATTTTATCAGCGACACTATGCTAATCATATTTTGTGCGCATTAATCGAAAAGATTTTTATTAAATTTAAGTACAAAATATTTTCGCGCTTGCCTTTTAATTATTAAGTAAGCTGCTGATATTAATTCAATGAAACGCGATTTTTTTTTAGTAATTGTATTACTTTTATAACATTGACTTAGTGTGCACCAACTTTAAATATTATTTTCATAATGAGTTATAAATAAATCGTGATTAAAAGGACGATTATATATATTCGTGTTTCGAAACGGGAAGTTCATAATAGCTCGAAATTATAGTATCGAATCATATTTACGAAATAACTTACTTATATAGGATGTTTAATATAAGTTTCATTTGAAGAAGACATTTATTGTTTTTACTGTAACGATGATTTTTCTGATAATTTAAATGGAAATCTATTAAATTTGTTTTTAAATTTTCAAATATGTTCGAGAATTTTTTTGAGAAATTATAAAATCTCATCTATTTTGAAAACTAACAATATTCAGAAATTTTGTTCATAAAGGTAAGAAAATACACAAAGGTAAGTTTTTCGTGTTAAGAAATCAAATAATTTTTCTATCAATTTTATCTGAGATTTTTATTGCATTTTAAATATGCAGCTGAGATTACTGAGACTCAATATGTACAGGAACTTGGTGACCACACACTTTTCGTGCATGAAAAATAAATGATATGTTGTTTAAATTTTCTCCGTGGGAACATTGAATAATAAAAAATAATTAAAGGGAAAATATTTTAATTTTCATAAGAACAGGGTCATTAATTTGACTTTAAGGTTGTGTTTTTGATGGAGACCTCTATAATAATGACAAACTTCAGCAATAAACATTGCATATTTTTAATTTATGCGCACAAATAACTCAAAAACTATAGGTCTACATGTCATGAAATTTGATATGTACAATCTTGACCTGAAAACGGAGGGTGTCGAAAACTTTTTCTCGAAAAAATGATTCTATAGTAAAAATAAACATTTTCTATTTAGAAATGTTTTTTTTTTATGAAAAAATATTCAACATGCTGTTCTGTTTTTATGATAAACTTGTGTGTACCAAATTTCATAAGATTTGGATAATATTTTTTGAGTTATTTGTGCGCTAAAATAAAAAAATTTCAATCTAGAATGAAATCCGTATTTGATTTCCATCTCACGGTTATTTTAGTAAATTATTTATTAGCCATTTTTATTCTCCTATTTGGATTGAATTCCTATATTTTGCAACACTCTGATGGTCATGGTAGAGGCACATTTAAAAACATAATCAAATAAACTCAAATATTAATTTTTTATGGTTTTTGAAAGTATATTAATTACAAAAGGAAAAAAATTATCAGAATTTAATTTTTCGATTCTCTTAAATATTATTATGGAGAATTTCATAGCTTCCAATTGAAACTTATCTAAAAAAAAAAAAACATCCTATATTCTATAACAATTTGCAAATTTTTTATCTATAGTTTGAAATAATTTATTGTATATTAATTATTTATATATATATGTATATATTTATGCTATATAATAATTTAAATGGTTCTAGAACCAATATTCAAGTATATTACTAGAGTCACAGTGTTCTCTCACATGCCTCTCTCTCAGATCTCTAGTTTGATTAAAAAAGACTAAATTTTCTAAATTTTAAATTTTAGTATGTGTTCTTGTTTTGTCTTCAAGATATTAGATTACAATTTTTTTATTATTCAATATAAGGATCAGTTAAGTTATGCTCACTAATTGTTTTATTTTACTGATTGTAAATAAAATCTTGCGTTCATTTTTTTAACAAACTTTTCTTTCATCTCTTTTTTAATTTTGTAAATCATCTGCCATCATTTATAAGATTTTTTTGGTTTTCTTAATTTGACTAAAAACAAATTAATAGAAATTTGAAAAATATAGAACATTCATGCGACACAGCCCTCACATCCGTTTTTTTCATAAAATTTGTTTTATATTGTTATCAAACAATATTATGAAATATTTTTAAAGATATATATATATATATATATATATATATATATATATATATATATATATATATATATATATATATATATATATATATATATATATATATATATATATATATATATATATATATATATTTATTTATATATAGAGATTATAATAGTGATTATTAAGAAGAATACTGTCGATAATATAACCATGATGACAGACAAATCACATTGAATATAAACAAACTACATAACCGCCAAGCACTGGCTTATTTGTGCGATGAACCACTAAAACCAAATGCTGCACCAGATCCAGTACAACTGCCACTACGATGAAAATGTACATTTTGCCATTTATTATCACGTTTATGCCACACTCGACTTTCTTCTGATTGATGAGTATGTGCTTGTCCGTGCCTAACAAACAAAATAGCAAAAATTACTAAGTTTAGACCATACTCGGAAAAGCGTGGAAGTCATAACGAAACATAAATTTCATCGATTGCAAAAAACCCGAAGTACAGACCACAAAGTCTACACGATGGCCTGCCCAATGAGGAGAATAAAATACAATTTGTTTATTAATACAATTATGGTTTTTTGTATCCTTTTTTTTTTAGATAGATAAACAAAATTAAATCCAATAAAGATTTTTAAACACCATCAAAATCGTGTAGTTTTTTAATTCAAATAAACATGAAAATGGCTTCACGTCGATATCATTACTTGTTCTCGAGATAATTAAGATGAAAAATTCCGTACGCACATACATACACACAGATATCTCTGTAAAATCGATGGATTTGGTTTCTAGTGACCTTCAAACGAAAAGATATGCCAAAATTTGGGAACAATTACAAAAATGTTGCCACTGGGAATTTAATTAGTTTTATTATTTCTGAATATCTCACATTGGATTCAAAACAACCGATATTCTTAGCTTGCAATGAAAAAAAGTTTTTGGGCATTTTACGCAAAAGAAAGTTTAAAACCATAAAGTATGCCACCTACTAGTCCCTTTATCTACTTATGGGTATCCTTAAGGTATGCATTTTTTTAATCCGTTTTGTTATATTTTATAATAAAGCTAATACTTACTTATCCATGTATTGAGTTAATCGAACGTACGCTATACATGCACCATCTTCACCTATCAGATGAACATGGGGATTGAGAATCGTTGTATTCACAGCCTTACAGTTTTTACCTAATACTAAAAAATATTTTATTATAATTCCCAAATAAATTTTATTTTTTTTAAATTTTAATATTAGTTTATATTTTTACTAATAAAAATATTACCATTATCGAAGTAAAATTTATGAAAATCCATTCCTTCAACTAAATTACCCATCGCTTCAGGTTCAAATGCTGTTAGATGAGGATCACAAATTTTCCTATAATTACATAAAAAATCATAAGCATTTACATTTTCAAACTAAAACGTATTTAGATTAGATTATAGCGAAAGTTTATGCAGACTTGAGAGAAAATGAGACCTCTATAATAAGGACACAATCTGGAATGTAATATACATTGTATTTGTTCAATTTTCGCGTAATTGAAAAAATACAATATCTTCAACAAGTATTGTATAAACTGGTGAAAAAGTGAGTATCATCTTATTGTATGGGGTACATTTAAGACGGGTACTGGAGTAAATGTGAGACAGTATTGGGAAAATTTGAGACGTTTGTGGGTGTAAATATAAATCCACATATGATATAACAGCTAAAATACCTAAAATGTACATATCAATAACAAAACCGTATACTGAAGCAGGCCTCCAAAAAGTGCTTATTTTAAATGAGGAAAGATATCTTTGACTGATGCTTCAAAAATTTTTCGAATCGATAAAGTCAAGTAGACCCAACATAATAAAAATATTACTAAATGAGGTCGAAAACAATAAACAGATTTAATCGATAAAATTACAGTGATGGCAAAATGGAGATTCGGTCTTTCGAAGGCAGGAATTTTTTTGGTGAACCAAACGCACCAAATTTCTATGGGGGTACTGTGTCAGGATTTCAGAGACACTATAAGTGTTCGCTATTAATTTTGATAAATGTACACAAAATTTATTACAAGTGATTTTTAAAATAAGTTCTAAGTTATATTAATTTTTCAGCAGTCTTTGAGATTATACTTTATTTTATAGAAATCTGTTGTTTTTTTGGAAATTTTAATAAATCCTTGAATGGAATCTTATAATTTAACCAAGCAATTTTTTGAGCTATCCAAGCTTAAAAAAGTTTGATTATGAACCTGAAAACACGATGTCTCATTTTTAACCACCCTTGTCTTTTTTTACCCCAAAGGTAGGATACAAATTAGAGACAGATTAAACACGTTTTTCTAGAAAAACTACTTAATTTTTGTAAAAATTTTTATGCCATTAGTGTTGCCCAGTAAACTTTTCACTGGCTAAACATTTTTTTTAACAATGAAATCGAAAATTATTATTTAAAAAAATTAAAATTTTTTAAAAATGTCTTATTTTTACACCATTTGATCGTATAAAAATAAAACTTGAAATAAACTTACGTGTATGCTTCATAATCTCCCGTATTAATGGCCTCTATCAATTGTTCAGTCATTTTAATGATCTCTTGACGGCGAGCTGTAAATACATAATGAATTAGTACAAAATTTGTTACAGTTAAAAATTTGTTGTAAATATATTTATGATATACAATTTACTACTGGTTTATAGAGACAGTATTTAAAAAGGGTATAAATAATTAAAAGGGGAAAATGTTTAATAGTTAGAAAAATAGTTTCAGTATAAAATGAATGAATTTTGAATATGATAAATATGAGTATAATCCTTAAAATGAAGTAAGTTTGTTCATAATTATTATTAATTATTGAATAATAAATATTTTGTTTTGGAGTAAAATATGTTTTGGACTTTTTAAAAAAGTATACAAGAAATTTTGGAAAAATAGAAACAACACAGAAATTACGTATTAATATATACATGCTAGAATCAAAAATATTTTCATTTTAACTGAAAAATTAAAATTGATTTTTATATCTACAATTTTTGGTTTTAGTTTTAATTTTTACAAATTAAAATGAAAATTATGATAATATTTTTTAGGCTTATTTAAATAAATTACATTGATTACGCACCAATTATTATTATTTGTTCTTAAATTTAAGTAGCCCTATATTTAGATAGACGTAATATTACGTAATATTTACCTGAACATTGAGAATTAGTTGAAAGTTGTGAATATGTCTTAGTGGGACATAATATCCTTATTTCTACAGCCAAGAATAAAACATAAGCTTGTTAGTAAATAATAAAATTAGCATAATTTTTTTTAGCTGATCACACGAAATTTGCATAAATTAAATGTGATTATATCCCATTTATGTTAATACATTTTTTTTTTAGCTAGAATTTGTTAATTTTCATTTTGTAAAATCATGCAGTATCTATTAAAAATAATGCTTTTCAAAAAGCTTTTTAATGTACTTTAAAGCCATTTTAATCATAAAAAACAATTAGTAATGTCAAGAAAAATTAAGCAAATAATTTGGAATAGTTTCTGGTGAAACATAGATTTCATACTCAGACCACAACCTTTACGTTGCTTATGAAATATCTTTCAGTTCATTTGTATTAATTTGAATGATGGTAAAATTTTAATTTGGTTCTTTTTGAAGTCTGTAGAGTAATTAGTATTTGTAATTAAAAATAATAAGCTAATCAAAAACGAGAATAACTAATAAACTTAACAGTTATGAAAAAAACTTCGTATGTAAAAGTTAAAAATTTTACATACTATGATGTAATGGATTTAAATTCCTTAAAAATCTAAGGTCAATTTTTAATAGTTTCTCTTTTTTAACTGAGAGCTATTTTCCAAAAAGTTTAAGGAGTTTTACTTTAATATTTTGGATTCAATGAGAGCCAATTAACAAAGAAATAAGTATAAATATAATATTCAGTTTGTTTGCAGTATATGGTTTTTAGAATTGTGAGACAGTTTTAATGTTATAATTTTGAATTGTTAGGCCAAAATACTAATAAATTTGCGCACACTGACACTGATATTAAAGACTTTGTAAATTTAAATTACGATATATCTTTATTAATTCCAAGCAAAGCTTTTGCAAAAATATTTGGTACTATTTTATTAAATGGGCCTGTTTTGAGCCTGTTCAAAACCAAACCGCATCGTAATTTATAATAGAATGGTCTTGTTAAAGTTAATTTCAAGATTAAAGTTTAATAACATGAAAATAGTAAAATTTATATATCTAAACAGAATTCTTTTTATGAGAGCCAAACTAGAAATGTTTAAGATAATTCACACCCGAAGCAAATCAAGTTTCTAATACGTGTAAAGCCATTTATAACCAATTTTAAGGAGAGTAATCGAAGTAGTAGCATAGGAAATACGCCAATTGCCAGTGTTCGTATATATGTATAATATAAAAAAAAGTACATAAATTATTTATAATGTTAAATTTAGTAAACTCTTATGATATCAAAAAAACTGCGTGCCACCGAAAATTATAGACACTAGCGCTCATGGTGGAGAGAATCAGTATATTTAACAATAGAAAGTTTAACAACTACATTTAAAATAAATCAAATTTATCATAATTTTATAGAAATAAGTAACAATTGCATTTCATTAGAAATTGTAATCAAATTCATATGTTGAATTTATAAACATACGTTATTAAATATGAAATCTATTATATTTCACGTATGAACTTAAAAAATTTTCAAAAGAGGCGCAACTTAAAGCAAAGACCCACTAAAGTTTAGTGACTCCATTTTACGATGGTATTTACTCTTTTATTAATAAATAGTAAATGTAAGACTTGTTCTTATAAGAATCGGTGACTTGAATAGTTTCGCGTGTATAAGTTTGAATTTTGCATTGTTAAATTTAAGCATAAATTAATGTCTTTATGATCGTGCAGATTATTAATAAAATTATTTAAATACACTACTTAAACTATTTTGCTAATTTACTATAAGCTCCAAAACAAAAACCAACAAAAATGTGTAAACCAAAAAAAATAATTAAAAATAACAATAAAATAAAATAAAAACGCCAACAAAGTGCAAAAATAAAATCTCACCCTCATATTCCATGGAATCGCATTCTAATCGCTGATAACCCATTTGTTCAGATTCCTCTAATTGCGAGAAAGCGTGCACAACAAAAAAATAAGCATAACACACATGCCCGTAATTAAAATTCTTTTAAAATTCATTTTTAAAAACAATGTACTTTTTTTTTTTTTTGTAATAATTCAAAACAAACAGAACAATAATTAAATAATAATAAAATTTCACTTGTGTTGAAAAGTGTTTTCTTTAAATGTAAATAATAAAACATGATGTACTCCTTTTCATATAACTAAATTATGTATAATAAATAAATGCCAATAAATGTAAAAAAAAAGTTAATTTATGTCATCCAGCTACTGTTTCTAAATAAATATGTTTGAAAAGTGTTTTATTTAATTTTATACCCTTAATTTCAACTCTGAAATAGAAAGTATTCAGTTTCCATTTTCTATCATGGATCATTTGCAATTTTTTTCAGATTAACTTGCTATTCAATAAAAATTTGATACTCATTTCTAAAATTTGTTATTTATATAACAAGAGGTAGTTTATTTTCTAATTTAAGTTAGAAAAATATTGAACAACGATTCCAAATTTCCAAATGTGAATGTATTAAATGGCACTAAAGATTATTTTGATACGTCATCATTTGAAATTAATATTCTTTGCGTCCGATACTCGTGTAGTTGCCTACACTTGGAAATTTACTCAACTGCTGAAGTTCGTTATATAGTAAAATTTGTAATTCAGATATCTAAGACGTACGCAAGCGAGACGCAAGTTATTTTTGATATGAGACACTTAGGTTATAAAACGGTTTATAAATGTCAACAAAGAATTTACAAAATCCATTCAACGGCTTATGGTAGAATGAGCCATAAAAATCTGCATCATTTAATATCATGGGCAGATATTTAAAAAAAGTTAATGTCTTATATCATTGCTATATTAATAGCAATAGTATCAAATTATGATGGGTTGATTACGCAATGCTAACTTAAGCAACAGTTTAGAAAATTTCCATATTTACGTATATGTGAGATTCCGTGAATAACCGCAAAAATAATTAAATCGCCAAATTTATTAATGTTAATACAATATGACTTTTGGAAAAATTTGGAATAGTAAATTCTGGTATATGCATGGTCAATGAATTTCACATTTTATAGTATTTTATACATTATAGGTACAATATGTTCAAACAACCAATTTTGAATTAATTACATATAGATTAACTTGAATATTCGAACAAGTTTCAATTTTGTTATTTTGCCAGTAATATATTAAAACAGAGTTATCCAAAAATTAATTGATTTCTTTATCTCAAGTCTCATGAAACTAAACTAATTAATTGGTTGTTGGAATAAACCTATTATAAATTATTTATTAAAAAAATTTTTAATTTTACACAAGGTACAAATGATTAAGATCTACTCTGCATTTGAATGTTTTTATTTACAAACGAATAATAAAGAGCAAAAAAAAAAAGAATAGATATTAAAATATATTGTTTTGCTGTGCCCAGTGGTCATGCATTCAGTTCATGATTACTTTGTTTTATCGATTCAATTATTTGTTAATATGCATTATATTATAAATATATAATATGTTATGTGCCATAGTGCGTACTCGCGTAAAGAATATTGAATTATAAATTATTTAATAAACTTCAAAACAACCAATGAAATTGTAGAATTCACTTGTTCACGTTAATCATTTGTGTACAAACAACGGACTACCGAATGCGATCAGAGTGTACATAATTTGTTTACAGATTTGTTCTCGTGATATGTTACAAAAAAAATTTATCAATGATATTTTCGAAATAAAAATTAATTTGATTTGATAAAATTAAAACATTTATGGACTAATTATAAAGTATGTAGTTCTCACAAATATATTTAGGATGGTCCAAAAATTTGAAAGGGAAGAAAAGTCAATTTAAACATGACTAAAAAACATTCTTATAATGAAGACATACGACTGACAAAGCATTTAAAAACAATTTACCGTACCAGGACTGATGGCTACAACGTGCCGAAATTAACATCGGAATTACTGAAATGAGGGAGTGATAAATGAAAAATTAGCCCGCCCATCTCCATCATTTCTTAGAAAGCTTTAGAATTGTTTGGCGGTGTGTATGTAATTTTGTAAATTAAACCTTCACCGACTATTTCTTGTGACCCGATTTTAGGATAGAGCCTAGAGATTGACGATATAAATGTGTCAATTTGTTATATTTTTATTATTTAAGTTTTTTTGCAATATAGGTAATCCATTTTAAAATAATACGTATTTCTTAGTTTTACTTATACAAGATAAATCGGAAGTTAATTTGGTAGCACGGAATGCAGAATAGATCTAATCGGAATTTAAATAAATCTTCACTACAAGATCGAAAAAAATTTACATATCATAAATAGTGAATGTGTAGTCATAGAAAATAGTGAAGGGCTAAATTTTACGTTTTGGGAGCATAATCTAAAAAACAGCAACTCGTGGTAAACATGTAATTAAAAAGTATTGTGAATTATTACATGTTTTAATATCATGGATATCATAAGAAACTTGATGCTCCCAAAGCAACTTAGGGGCGAGGGGGCTACTTCATGCATGAAACGTTATAACTGCTGTTGGTCTAAGTATACTGGATCAACTGGATCTGTGTGTATTTGTATAAAGAATTTGTACAAAAAAAAAAAAAAAATAATAAAAACTACAAAGAAACACAAGAAATTTGATACAGAACAACAACATACCTGTAAGCATTGATTCGTGTTTAATATTTGTGGACTCTAGCCAATCGTGCACAACAGAAGTATTATCATTATCATTATCATCACTATTATTATTTGTTTGTTGAAAATCTTCAGCAGAGATTTCTAAAAGTGCAGAAATAGAAACACACACATGCAATGCATAGAACAAACAACAATAAAAGAAATATTATCAAATAAATTAAAATAATTCTTAAATAATAAATATTATTATTGAAAATCAATTTGGAATAGAAATTGTTACAGAGTGATACAATATTTAATCAAGTTTGATTGATTGAATCGATTTGTATTTATAAGATATTATTTATTACATATTTATTCATTTTTTTATGGAAAACAACTAGAGGCGGGTTCTACTTAAGAGACCGAAATGATCGTTATAATATTTTAGTATATGACTGCACTGTCATTATTATTTAAACTGTGCTATTGTAGTGATGTACTTTTTAAAAGTGAAGTTCTTATTCGAATTCTAAAACGAAGTGAGACACATTCAAACTAAATTTAAATTTGTGATTGGAAATGGTATTGAGAAGTTTCAAATAGATGTAGAAACTATTAGAACTAAATTGATTGCATAAAATACATCATTGTAATTATCGTTAATGATGTATAGTAGTTTCAGGATTAGTAAATTTTGAATTTTTCCGACATTAAAACTGATTTTACATTTCAGAAACTTCAAAACACCCTTGGCCATCAAATGAAGGATTCTAATCCTGCTTGTTATATAAATTCTAATGCCGCGTACAGACGTGCAACATGCGTTCGTAATGTAACACCGTAGCGTAAATTTTTACTGTTACTGTGTAGCGTTCCATCTGTTTGCCAAGCAGTGTACCTTTACGTTAAGTATTTGTTTATGTTGATAAATTTTAATAAATTGTATTGCATTTTGTTCGTTCCACCGTGTACGATTTCTAACGTGTTGCTTGTGACCGTTTTTGCAAATGTTACCCTATCTCGTAACATCATTTGAAGAAATTCAAATTTGTGGGACACGATGTATCATCGTCCCGTATCTAATTTTGTTAAACGATGGTGTTAGGCGTTTACGTCCTCGTAAAAGTAGCTGTTATGCCTCAAAGTTGCGTTCAGCGTTACGTTTCAGGTTATTTGTTGTTTTCATCCTCGCCGTATATAAAAAAGATAGTTTAATAATACCAATTGACTTAAATTGTTTGAAAAAATTGCATTTTCAGTTTGCGCCAATTTCCTAGATAAAAAATTTGTGAATTTTATAAATATCTACGTATTTTGACTACAATGTAGTCATCATCAATATGAAGTAGCTTAGCTAATCGTGATAATTGTCCGAGGAGAAAAATTAAAATTATTTTATCTAGGAAATAGGGGAAAAAATCAAAATTTGGTACATAGTACTTTAAGTAAATATAATAATTTAAAATTGATCACAATTATAAGAAACATGTTTATTGATCAATTATTAAATAAAATTTATTATTATTATTATTATAGGTAAATTTTCTAAACAGACATTCCATTTATAAAATTTCATTAATAAAATAGGTATGGTATTACCATAGTAAAACCTGAAAATCCCCTGCATTATACGTATAATGTGTTATTATAAATTATCTTTTTGTAAATATAACTAGCGATTTATCCGTTAAGAGTAAAAGACCAATATTTAAAGCTGGAATTTAGATATAAGTTATATGTAATATATTTTTTAATACAATTTTTGTCGTATACAAATTTTGTGATTTTAGAATAATACAAAAATAACTAAAATTTATCTACATATATTTATTTTAAAGATATGCTTTAATCAAAAAATTTCGTTTCGTTTTGGAAATATGGTATTTGTCTAAATTCAAGAACATGTGTAATGTATTGCGCATGTTTCTACACATTTTCGAATTGCCAAAACAAATTAAACACATAAATTTGCATTATGATATATATAATGTAATTTTTCAAATTTAACTTGATTAAAATCAAATCACTTTGTAAATAATAATACCTACAATAAAAATAGATCATCCCATGCAAAACAAATATCAAAAATAGAACAATATAAATTTTATAAAACACACACACATTTTAATGGAAGCTCCATCGAAATAGGCAACAAATTATTAACGAAATATTATCAAATAAAAAAATATATTTTAAAATGACACTACTGCAGTAGAAAGAATCTTTTATTTTTCATTATTAAACAACTATTGTGTTGTCATAATTTTGGGGAGCGAATCTTACACAATTTTATACAGAATAAACTGTAATAATAAAATATTTTTTATTTTTGGCAATGATTCATAATATTCCTACTGCATACCTATTTATTTTTAGTTGATAGTTTAAAAACACTATGTATCTATATAAAACACGTGGGCATTAATTACATCAAGTTGTATGATAACTTGTCACTGTCGATAAATATTTTACAATATTTACTTTTTAGAATTCATCTGTGTATAGAAGTGATTTCCACAAATTATGGAATATTATGACTGATAACAACAGTGCGAAATAATAGATAGGTAATGGAGAGACAAGGAGATTCAAAAATTTATTATCAAAAACTTAATTATTATAAATCCAATGCGAATCATATTAATCAATGCTATCAGATTAATTAATTAAAATACTGGCATAATGATTGTATATATGCGGCGATAGTGTTCCCACCTGGATGTAGTGAAACGTATGGATTAGTTTAATACTAAAAACTCCAGGTTACGAAATCAAAGTTTTTGAAGTGAAACTTCTTTAGAATCGTTGTGATTTGAAACTCGATGAAACGAAAATGCGTTACGATAAAGAAACAAACACATAAATGTATAGGATTAAGTCGGTAAAAGAATCAGATAGAATACGTTATACATTATCATATAGCACGGTCGTGCGTGTGTCTAGTATTTATAAGTTATATGTGCATATTGTGTATGCGAACGTATTTTTTATATTCTCAGTCTCCTCTTTGTGCGATGCTTCGGAGAGTCTCCACTGTCTTCTACTAAGTATTGTCCATATGTATGCGTCTTGTGTAGTGGGATATAATATTTACAATATATGTAATATGATATTTTACATTAAAATATAAAATAATATTTAAGCTTGGAAAAAAAAACCTTTCATTTATCGTAATACTCCTAATACTCTATACCCATCTCAATCACCCGCAGGGTTTTTTTTTCAGAAATTTCATTCAACTTCTAACCTAATAAATAATAATTTGTTAACCTAATCTATGCTTTTTCGTTGAATAACTCTTTGTTGAATAGATTATAAAGATAAATTAAGAAATAAAAAGAAAATTATTTATTTTAGAATTATAATTTTATTTCAATTTTATTATTGAAAATGTATGTAACGTTGATAAGGAAACTAAACCCAAAGCTATCTATCAATTTTAAATACGATTTATAGATTTGATAATTTGTAATTAGCATGTTGTTACAATTTAAAGTGATACGAAGAAACAATTACTTTAGTTACTTGACGTATGTGAAGAACATTATTTTAATCAAATGTTTAGTAAAGTGGTTAGTCAAGTAGTTTAGTTAAATTCTATATTTTGTTTGTAAGTAGTACCACCACCACTCTTGTATCACAAACATAAATCGTAAATAAATTTTTTACTTGGCAAAATTACCTGTTCAAGTGATTAAAGCTTTAGTTTGAATTTAATATTCTGGTTTCGAAATTGGTATTTAATATGAAAGTGAATGTCATTTTTTACAAATTCAAAGATAGTTTTTGATAATAAATCCTTGAATCAATTTGCTGATATTAAAAAAAAAAACTTACAGATGTTTTTGTAGACTTACATCAAATAATGAAAGGAACTTAAAGCCAATTCAAAATATTCTAATTTTTTTTTATTGTTTATTTATTTATAGAGTTTTTAAGACAATTGATTATACAAGTTAACAAACCATTTGTAAAAAATTGTATTAAACGATTGATTTTAGCTCAGATTTGAACATAAAAGTCTCCAAAAAGAAAAAAAAAATATTATTTACAAAAAAAAAAAAACATATTAAAAAAAAAAAAAGATCCAAGCAACTATTTTTTCGTATTCAATGTTATTATGATATTTGTCGCAAAATACTTTCACACATTCCTCTATATATTGAATTTTTTTATTTTTCAATACCAAAAAAATTACAAAAGCTGTAAGATAATATAAGCTATGATTAAAATAAAAACAATTTGCACGCATAGGGTTTTGACACCTTGCACATTCTGTAATACATTTTGCCCTAGATTATTAGAACCTTGTAGAGCAGACGATGGCACGAATGCTTGCGTTGAATCATCTGATGAGAATTTTGTCGCTGATGTACATGGACCTCCAAATGCCGTGCAGATATTTGGTCGGGTTATACTCCCTATTATCATATAATTATCATATAAACGTTTTTAATGATATTATAATTTATATTTAAATTGTGATTTATCATCGTTTTCATAATTTCAGGAGACATTGTACCCATTCATATAATTCGATATTTTATTTTTTCATGCAAATTTTTAACCATGTGAAAATGTTTTAATTTTAATACGAAAATTCCAAGTGTGAGGCGTTTGAGGAGTTTAATTATTCCCAGCTTGAAATTGGCAGAATTCGTTCTTTTGTATTTGTGAAAGGAAAAATTTCTCGTGAAACGAACAGCGATAAAAAATTGTGAGGTTTTGAGATCTAATTGTATTTCTAGAGTGTATGTACTTGGACACGCAATTTTTTTTGTATGAGATTTAGTTATTAAATTACACAAAGAATAGAATATCGAACTGATGTCTAAACTTGTTATATTTCACATCAAAATTTGAGACAAGACCCAATACCATTACAAAACTTGAATATTAAATTAAAATTGATTAAAAAACAAAGAAGTTATAAGGTATCAAAGACTTTGTTTTTGTTTTTTCTTTCTTGAAAACGATGTTTAACATGTAATTTTTATGGAGATACTAACAGTTGACTTCATTCGAAGATATTTACCTCTTTGTTTAATTAGGAATTTTGAATGTCCATATCTTGCGTATTTATAAAGATTTAAAAAAACACTTCAGAACCATGTTCGTGAAGTAAAGTCGCTTCAATTCAAGTAGACTGATTCTCTATACATAAAAGGATTATTGAAAAGAGCTAAGCAAAAATTTTCAAAAATTTCCCAAATTATTTTTGAAATTTTGCCAATACAATATCATGATGATTTAATGGAATTGCATAAATTTTACGATTATCGTTATTTTTTCGATGACAAATCACTATATAAAAAATAATTATTGTTAAATAAAGATTAATTTATACACACAAAAATTAAAAACGTTTTAGAAAATTAGATCTGTTAAAAAATGAATTAAATTCGAAGTTACAGGTTAATAAAAATATACAACCTTTTTTAATATTTTACAAAAATAAATTATATTAATATCTTTAGTAAGAATGGATCCAAAGAGAAAAAGCATGCAATAGATTTTTGTAATTTCATGCACTATTTGGATACTGTGTTTGGTTTAACGAATATAATATATTTGATTTTATACATTTTTTTATAGGGATTTTTTTTCTTTTAATTTGTGCATATTTGTATGACCAGCATGACGAAAAATAATTACAATTTCCCTAAATAGTTTATTATTTTTATGTATACACTCGTGGGGAAAAAAGTAGACAGTTAAATTTTGTGGATAATTGATGATCTAAATTTAATCGTAGCCCATCAAATTCATAAAAACAAATTGAACTTTTAAATGGCTCATTTTAATTTACAATGTCAATAAAGGATGGTTTCTTCTATATTTTCCTAGGTCATCACCTATAATTAATTTCTCTACGAGCCTTGAATTAGGGTAACGGTCTTTTTTACATCTGGTATGAAAGTTGTAGAAATATCATAAAACAGCAGTCTACTGATTCTTAAAGTGGTTTTAACTGGTTCTTAAGTTCTAAACAAATGAGACCTCTATAATAAAGACAATCTCAATCTCAAATGTAATATAGAAATTTTGTATATTTTCATTTTTCGTGCAAAAATAATCATTCAAATATAATGAATTATGGCATGGAAATTGAGGGTGTGAAAAACTCTTCGTTTCGCGGAAAAACATTTCAAAATATAAAGTAACATTTAGAAACCTCGATCTGCCCTTCGTTTACATGTCAATATTGTGCATATCAAATTTCATTACATTTGAATAATAATTTTTTATTTTTCTGCAAAAATGAAAAGTTTAATTGTATATTACAATGAAGACTACCTTTACTATGGAGGTTTCATTTTTATGAGATTTGGTATGAATAAAATGGATATGAACATGGTGGGCCTGCCTTTTTTTTCTCGAAATAAATATTTGTGAGCGATAATTTGAAGAAATACAATGTATTTTATATATAATTAAAGTCAACAACTTGTTACAAGCACACTCCTTTATGTCAATAACAGCTGTGAATAATCCCTCTTAATACAGATTTATGAATTTGATAGACTCGCGATTAAAGTTAGTTTATCATCGTATCGATTTCTATCACGAATGTATACTTTAATTTTTATTCAGAAATGACTTGAATTTAATAATTTGAATGAAACGCAAAATGATCCTCTGTTTGAAGTTTAGATCTATAATTTTTTTAAATTTGTTGTAAAAATACGCTTTGTAGCAGATAAATCCAATTTTCTCAAAAGTAGAATTATAAAAAAGAGGCCAATATTTGTCAATCTTTATTAATTGCGAATTTTCATGTAATCAAACTGAAATTGATTAAATAATATTATTAATCAATTTAAAAAATATAAAATATTAATTAAAGTGGGTTTTGATAGATTTATATGATTCTTGTTTCTTTTTTTAAGGTTTGCTATATCACTAATTTGAAGGGAATTAAATTTGTGATATAAAATTTGCTTTTTAAAAGACGACACGAAAAGAGATGCCCTTCACCCGACTGATGTTGAAAGCCGGATGAAAATTATTTTTTATTAAATATAATAAAGACAAGTATCGCCAATAGATTCCATAAAAATATGTCCAAGGGTCTGATTAATTTAAGGTAGATAGGTCGAAAAATTCTCTTGATTATTCCTTAATTAAAAAAAAAAAAAATAAAAGCCGTGTCCGATTGAAATTGAACTACCCAAAAACGACATAAAACTTTTTTCAATTTTAACATTGATGGAAGAAGAAAAAATAAATTTAATATAATTTTTTCACATAAAGGAAATTATCTGCACTATTCTATCGAATTCAATCAAAATTGAATAAATTGTAGAAAGGAAAGTTAGGAATCACCTAAAAAAATGGCATGAATTGATCACCTTGTTTAGATACACAATTAAATTATGTAAACATTTAAAGGATTATTTTCATGTATATACTATATGAGTGTATGTATAAATTGAATATAGTATGCGTTAGAGATACAATACATTATAAAAATAAACGGTACGGTATGTGTATTATGCTCTCTAGACTTCATAATTTCCATATAAATTTTCGTAATCATTTCGGTATTTTATTTTCTTTGGACTTGGAACGAAATAGAAATAAAATTGATTTTTTTAATTTTGAATTAATCACAGTTCGGCATACATTTTTATTTATTACATTAAAAAATAATTTTCATCCTGCAAGCACATACATGGACGACGACGATATAAAAAAAGTCCTATTATTCGTATCCTAGATTATTCGGTATTACCTGTATTAAAATATTTTGCAAATTACAAAAGCAAAATAAATTTTTATAAAAATATTGAATAGAAATACTTACATATACATAATAATCGTATGTATTATTATAAAATTAACTGAAATTCAATTAATCGAATTGATAATGAAATCAATCAATTTGTGTGTGAAACTTATAAAACACAGGCAGTGATATTTGGAATCAAATTTCTAGCGTGAATTAAATTTAACAAGCGAATTAATAGAGAATATCTATATGTTACATATTTAAGCACGTTTTACATATAGTTGGTAATCGTTTGTCGAATGGTAGTACGCATGCGTATTACAAGCCATTTTTTACTTTTATGTCCGTAGTGTCAAAAATGATTGCAATGAACTTGAGTACAAGTATCCGACAAACGATTAACGAGAATGTGGAACGGTCTTTATGGATAAAAAAACTTTCAAAGCTGTATGGAATCTAATGAAAGGCAACACGAACTTGAAAGCGAGGAACATTGATTATTATATGTTCGTATAATTGCAAATAATGACCCCAAATTTATGGATAAAGCGTAATGTAGAAGAACAGTTTATAAAAATTTTTAAGACTTCTAAAAAAATTTCGTTATTTGTCTTAAATATGTACAGAAAATTTGAGGAGCAATTTTAGATTATTTTTGTCAATTTTTTAAATAACATCTTCACACCTTATCTCATGTATACGGTAGCAAAATATTTTGATAACTCGTGCATTATTTTTGAAACTATAAGAGTTTTGTAAAAAAGAGATAGTGAAATTTAAAAAAGAAATAGTTACATAAATATTTATTATTTAAAATATAATCTAGATTTTTTTATTATTTCACTATATCTTTTTTTACGGACCCAGAGCTTAAAAAATAAAACACGAGATGGCAATAAACTATAATTATTTTGATCATAGGCATATAAGAATGAGCCCCGTTTGTAATATAAGTACCGAATAATAAAAAGCGATGCATGTAGTCATAGAACAAAAATATTATATATATAGTTCTTTTCATTTCAGTTTTGGGCAGTTACCACTAAGGTTGGCAAAG
This sequence comes from Chrysopa pallens, assembly GCA_020423425.1. NCBI lineage: Eukaryota > Metazoa > Arthropoda > Insecta > Neuroptera > Chrysopidae > Chrysopa > Chrysopa pallens. The sequence continues at coordinate 39,543,957 of CM035594.1, forward strand.
ATAAAATATAGTTATTATCCTTTTTATAGTACTGTTGTTTAACATTCTGCCAAAAACAAAAGAGAGTCGTATTAATTTAAATGAAAAGGTCTATTGCCTCACTTCAATTGTATAGGAATATACTTGACATGAACAAATACACCTACAGTATACTGCACGCACATGTTCTGTCTATATATTTATATTTATTATGTACAAACAGCTAAAAAGAGAAAGAAATTCCTGTATATAGCATTCTTTTTGTATTCGGTATTTATGTCCATTCTCAGAATCTACTATTATAAGTATAAGATTTGGATCTATCGGGCAACGATTTTCCCTTTACTTTGTATTAGAAACTGTTCAAATTATATCAAATATCGTTATCTTCAGTGGTTTTTGTATACTGCCCGCTCCAAAAATCAAGTAGTTTTCAAGATTCATTAAGTATCTAATGTATAATTTTTCAAGGTAATTAATAGAAGTCGGATATTGATTTTTCGACAGGTTTCATACAAAAGCGTTCTGACAAGAAATTATTAGGCATAAATTAAGAACATAATATATTGGATTGATTTATCGAAAATAAAACAGGATGACTCATCGAAAATGAAAACTCTATTATCGCGACTTTGTTTTCGCAACCGAATAATTATTCAAATAAGAGAAGATTTAGTTTGGACAGTTTTAACATAAAAACGGGAGCTTTGATAAATATTTTTAATTGAAAAATTATAATTTTATAAGGCATATTTCTTCGGAAAAAACTAATTGGCATGATCTCCGTTTGTTAACAGTGTGTATACCGAATTTCATTACATTTGAATTGCGGTATACAAAGAAACTGTGATATTTAAAAAATGACAAATATATTTTCTTAAAATAATTCAAAAATAACTCAATAAATTTTCTTAAACAACTTAAAGTTCCAACGTCCGACATAATCAAACGAGCTTTCTACGATTTGATAAGGAAAATTAGGATGTTTATGATCGCAAAATCATCGGAAACCTACTGAAAGAAAATCTTCCAGAATTAATTAATTTAAAAATATATTTAATCTTAAAATAAAAACGATTAATTTTTTTATTCTGTCAATAAAAAACAACGTTAGCTTATTAATAATTTTAAAAAAGCCAATTTTTACAATAATTTTGAATGAATTGAAAACATTATAAATAAAATATGCAAATATTAACAATTAACAATTGTAACAAAACAAAAAAACATATTTTGTATAAGAATATACACTCAAACTTTACCTTCTGGTTCTTTGGCTATGACTGTTGAACTGCGATCCACACCACCTTTTTTATCTTCTGATGGGGTCAACGAGCAGCCAAAATAAGACACATAGATATTTACACATAACATTAACAATAACTAACATATTTATTTAAAAAAACTTAATTATTAAAAAAAAAAAAACATTTCGAACCAAAACATTGTCTAAAATCATTTACAAATAATGTTTTTTAATTTACAATAACTTTATTATTTTTATCTCAAAATGTTTGTTAAACAAATCATGGTAGTTGCTTTTATTAATAATTCTAAAGCTTACTAAAAAATTGAATAAAATTTTAAATATCTTGTGAGTAACATTTCCCAAAATATTAAAGAATGTTCAGAAAATGATAACAAGAACAAGGGCAGTAAATAAAACAAAGTATTCTTTAATGGTGCCACGTTTTATCTTTTTTATAAAGACTTCCTTAAGAAAATCATTTGTAAGATATAAAAAAATGACCATATCTTACAGTTGAGGAAGTTTTAATAAAAAAAGACGAAACGTCGCACTTTTAAACAATACTTTGATTGTTTGACCTATTATTACTACCCTAATTGGACGTAAAGATATTGCCCAATTATTACAGAATTTTGAAACATGGAAACTTTCATTTGTTTGGCTGTGGCGCACTACTATGATAAATTTCCGAAAGTGTAAATATTGATGTTCAATAGCCGTCACGGTCAACAAAATATTCGAGGAAATAGTGGAGGTAGTTTTCTCAATTATTTTGTGACCCATAACCAGAAAATTGACGGACATCTGTTTGTTTTTTTGTAATTGTCATAGGAAGATCATTAAAAAACAAACGCAAAAACATTTTATTTAGCATGTGACAAAATCAAATTTCCTTTGTCCGACAACATCAAAATTGCTATTTTTCAAAATTTTCAGGTTGTCGGACAAAGTACATCTAGTTTTATCACGTGGTGCATAAAGTAGTTCGTTATTAAATGAACAATCCACTACAATAACAATAAAACCGAATAGCTTTCAATTTGAAGCTCGTGAGTACTATAAAAAATTTTAGGGGCTCCGAAAAAGAAAACGGTCTCTCTTCATATGATATGCTTTTGGGCCACTTGTCTAGGATAACTTTAAATTATAATATAAAACAGATTAATTTCGCCTTAAAGTTCTTCGTTATCGATTTGTTTGAAATTTTGGGATACGTTCTCTCAAGATACATTCAAATACAAAAATTTTTAGTTACCAAGAATTTGTTTAACATGAAAAAAAAATAACCGTGTTTTTGTACGCGAAATTATTAAGTTTTACTATTGGTTCAATATAATGTCATGATTACACTTTTATGTGAGTAAATTATTATTTTTTCATCGATGCAGAAGAAGGAGTTGTTATAAAAATGGGTATTATTAATAGGATTTTGTTAATCTTTATAATTGATACGAAAATTGATCTTTATAATAACGAAATAGTATAATTGGGCGACGTGTCTTAAGAAGATGAATGAAAATTTTAAGTATTTCAAGCACGAAGAGTCACCACGATTATAAAAAAAATGTTTCATCCTGGCGATCCCACGTACCCTGTGAACTCAAAATTTCATACATCTTTTTGGACGTACCGCCCTCCCGCTGTACTAGTAATTAAAAAACAAACTTTTAACATAATTTATTTTCTTATTGTTTGAGATTTAGAGACCTGAATTGCGAATATTTTTTAGAAAGATAACTATTATGATACTATTGTTGAGCAGAGTGTTTGTAGCAGAGTTCTTAAAGTTTGTCTGCGTTCCACCGGGGTCCACGTGACCGTGAGGGGTTAAAATCGCTTTCGACACAGAATTAAAAAAGTTTTGATTTAATAAACACTTTATTTTCTTGCCTTAATGTAATTTTGCATTCAAATTGACAAGATTTGGAACAACGACGAGTTTTTTGTCAACGACGAATCCTTCCAAAAAAAATTAATTAATTAAAACTAAAGATTATAGTTTTCAAAACTGATGAAAGAAATAAATGAGTAGGAAGTTTTTAAGTATCATCCAATAGTATTAATCTCTTGGAATTTCTATTCAAAAAAATTTTGGTTTATTAAGCTTTTAAGTATCGTCCAATAGTATTTGTTGCTGTGAATTTCAAAAATTTTTTGGTATTACCTATCTGAAAATCTTTAACTAATTCTATACAAATCTTTAACTAATTCTATACTTTTGAGGATCCTAGATGAAATTTCCGAAAGAAAATTTGTCTTAATAAAAAATTATTCTAAAGATTCCAATTATTCAATTTAAATATTATCTGTTCACTTACAACAACAGCAGAATACAATGAAGTACGCCATTGATTACTGAGATCTGATAAGACAATCAATCAAGAAAATAAAGGCCATACTGCTATTGCATATAGTGAAGAGCCAGAATGATGAATTCAATTACAGAATTATGAGTTCTTTCTGCCCATGTAGTAACTATTATCAATTCTAGAAGAACTAACTTCAATAGTCTCTAAATTTTTTCTATTAAGACTTTCCTCTTGTTTTATACTACACGTTTCATAATGTTAAGAATGTAAGAGAACTATAAGGAAACTGACTCTTCAGAAGTAAATGATTTTTTGCAATTATGGAAGGATCTTATTGCAAGAAAATTATTTATATGTAAACCACATGTATTTGTCAGCCATGGAGACATTTTAAAGAGGGGATTTATAAACTGTGGGAGTTAATAATTGTTTTATTTTTATCCTATTAAAAATAAGTACATAATATTTATTTATTTTCAATAATATACGTTTTAAGTATTGGTCAGAAATTTCAGTCCTCATTAAGAATTTTAAAAATATGTTTGGGAAAACAAAATATTTAATGTAACATTTGATTAAGAAAGATGGATTATACAATTTATGAACGCCCTTTTTTATAAAAGGTCTGGCTAATTAAAATTCTTATAGATACATGAACAATTTTTGTACGTGTGTAGTATTACCATACACCTAAAAGTGGACACCCCGTAAATATTCGAATTTTTCCGACATGTGTGTTAAGTCTAGTTGTGATTTCGATCGCCATCTTAGTTTATAAGATATTTGAACCCAATTTATATCAAAAGACATGTTTCGACGAGTGGAATTAAAGTGTCTAGCACCGACTGGCTTCAGTTGCCCGTTATCAAGTGTCGACCAGTATAGAAAACATTTTTAAATAAGAAAAATGTCGACATATGATATCGAGCAACTGAATCAGATCAACGCTAAGACACTCTTAATGCACTCGTAGAAATATGGCGCTTGAATTCACAACCAGATCAAACATTCATGCGGGGAAAATTGAACAATCTAATACTATGGACATACAAAAAATTGATCATGTATCTGATCTATAGAGTTCTTAATTGACCGGCTCACCTAATTAGGTTCCGTATTGAATTATTGCGAATGCATGTTTGTTTAATGATTTGATTTTTATTAGAGCTGTTATATAAAAATAAAATTAAAATGTAGAAAAGAGAGTTAATGAAAGTTATGATAATTAGCTGCTGTGCATCAGTTAGACAGAACACTTAAACTGGATATAAAAAAATTATATCAATTTTTTAAATTGCTTCACATAAGTGTTCTATATCCTAAACAAGTTTACAATAAATCACACCTTCTTTCGTTTTGAACGAAATTCGAAAGCTTAAAGCTATCCTTTGACTTTATGTACAAAAATTTACACAATTTCAAAAAAATGTATGTGCGATATACAATGTGATTTACTATTAAAAAAATTTGTTAGCGCAAAAAAATTTTGAATGCCTAACAGAAGTGTGCTTGAAACAGTTATGCTCTAAATATATACAAAAACTTATGGAATTTTCATGCAGGTGATATAAAAATACGAAAAAAGACCAGAATAACATAAAAACAGAACACAAAATATAGACTAGAAAAGTAAATACGCCATAATGTATACAATTTCTTGTCTGTTTGAAAAAATATCCAAAATCGTTACTCAATGTTTTAATAAATGGTTAATATTTTTACTTTACATACAGGTATAATTTAGAAGAAGTAAAATATATTAGAAGTAAATTAAAATCATTATCATATAAAATCTTACTTTCAGGGTATCGGGTTTAAAAAACAAAATTCAATATTGTATTAAAATTTTAGATTTAAGCTTATGTGTATCATTTTGCCTATACTGGGTGAGCATGAAAGACCACACGTTTTTCTTGGATCAAATTGAAAATAATCTTTAGAGACATGAAGTCCTTGTCGATTCTTGATCTAACCGATAGGTAATTAGTAATTCAGGTGGAGTGAGATAACTCGAATTTTTAAACCAATAATTATTAATATTTTTAAAAAGTAGTACCTCGCGCTTTTCTCTCTCTCCCGGTAAGCCCATTCCCCCCACTCTTCTTCTTTTTCTTATAGCGCGTATTTCATTGGCTAATTATTGTCATTAATTACTAATTACCTATAAAGTCACATCAAGAATCTACAAGGACTTTGTGTCTCAGCAATCATAATTATTCTATTTCTAGGCCCAAAAAAACGTGCGTTATTTCACGGATTAAAAATATACTGGCTGTTCTCATTTTTTTTTCCAATACTTGATTAAAATTATTTTTTCAGAAAATCCGTAGCCATTATTTTATCCTACTGCCAAATTAGATTATACTGCAATTATTATTTAAATAATTAATTAAAAAAAAAAAAAATTAATATTTATTTTTCTGCAAATTAATGGTAGGATATTTCTTCAAGAAACTCAAATACTTCTTGCCTATAAAAAATTGATTTTTAATATGATATTCTATAAAAAAAACCTTGTTTTTCTGAATGTAAAATTTGAAATGATAATGATTTTAAGATTCTTGTAACATTTTTCTTCTTCGAAAATTTATCTGTTTAAAAACTTATAACTCATATATTAAAACGATGTAAGATAATGAGTTTTAGAATTCTAACTAGAAAATAAAAAATGTATACAACGTGACGTAAAACATTTTACAATCTATAATAACAAATAGAAAACAATTTGTTTTAATTTATGTAACATAAAAAAAAAACAAATTATTAAAGCATGCAAAAACATATTTATTAGAAAGCCCAAATGTAATTAATTGTAATGAATATATTGGTGTCGAAATTATTAATTTATGATTGAAATAGGTTATTATGTATGGATATTAAAATGAATTTGTTTATATATTTAATTTGAATTAATATGATTAAAAAGCACTGAACGCAATTGCTAAAGAGCTAGCTGGTGAATAATTATATATAAGAGAACAATGATGTATATATATATAAGAAGCTTTATATTTTATTAAAATTATAATTAATTCCGATATTATGATTCAAATGATGTTTTAGTTAATAATAATAGTTGTGAATTGTGTAAGTTTACAAAATGTATTCTTGTAAAGCTGTTACCATGACATTATTTGTGATTTCTTAAAAATGGCTCTACTCATATTGGTATTTTTATTAATTAATTATTTATTTCAATTGAAAAATTATAACGAAGCATGAAAAACTTGTAAATCAAATAAAATTTATATTTGTAAAAAAGTTGACAAAAAGTCGAACTATTTATATTTATTAATGTAAATTCATCCACCTATCGATAGGGCCAGAATATCTTTTATAAGTTTTGCTCTAACTGGCCCTAATAAAAAATTTCTATTCAATTTTATAGAAAATGAATCGGAATGAATATGATTTCTATTACAAAGAAAATTTAATTTCCTATTACAAAGTTTGAAAAGGATTGAATAAAAAATTTCCTGTGAATATTATTCAAGGATACTGTAGTATTTTTCGAATAAATTTAGATTTTTTACCTCAATTTCCACGATTAAAATGTTTTGTATTTTATAAGTACGTATTTTGACTACAATGTAGTCATCATCAGTATAAATTAGGTAGTCGTAATGATTGTCCTAGGAGATATTACACGTTGCTAATTTGTGTGCAGAATACAAAATATTTTGATCTAGGAAATTGGAACGAAAAACCGAAATTTATAAGAAATATTCTATTCTATCCTATTTAGTTCCATTGAATATCATTAGGATTGAATAGAACTTTTTAAGTAGAGGGTGTCCTTAAATTTATTCGATTAATTCTGGGCCAAATCGCAGTAAATGAAGACCCATATGTTTGTTTTAGTGAAAAAAAGAAACATCTACAATACAGATTCAATATCTAATACAGAAAATCTCTAAGGCAATATAGTTTGTATTTATTTCAGTTTTCGAGCACAAATATCTCAAAAAAGTAATTATCCAGATGTTGTGAAATTTGACACGCATAATTTTGAGATAGAACGCCAAATTTCATAACAGTTTGATGGTTTTTGTGCGCGAAAGTTATAATAAATGCCTTGTTTATTGCATAAGAGATTAAGATTAATATAAATATAAATTTTTGTTGGTTGTTATTCCTCTTGAGCGCGTCTTTTAACAAAAATCGTTATCTGGACCAAAAAATAAACGTAATTTTTACTATTTCTAGTAACTTTACAATTGTAAACAAATAAATTAAGTTCGACTCTTTGACACCTTCAAAAATTGCATTGCAAAAAGAAAATAATTATTATAGAGCAACATTAAGTAATCACTTTATATATTCAATGAAAAACCAGTAGTAAATTACCCGAATGTAAACACAATTTATGATAAAAAGACACCAGAATAATAGATTTAAAAAAAAAAAAAAGTTTTCATGTATATCAAATATTGTAGGTACGCGAATATTCGTCAATAAAATAAAAAATTAATGGCAAGCCTCTAAAATATATATGAATATCAAAAAATAACCTTTAATATCATCATCTTCTAAAGTTGTTGAACTATCTGTTGATTCTTTTACTTGTGACCCATCGCCCTTTTTCACAATAATACTTCGACCTAAAAGAATATATTACTTACAAACCAATTCATGATTACATATTCAAAATGTAAAGTAAAAACTTGAAAAAAAAAAGACGAATAATAAATTTAAATTGAAAAATATTAAATGTTAAAACAATTGTTTTTAATATAATAATAATTAACAGAAAACTTTTTAAAATGCTTTGAACCCAAGCTCACTCACAAGTGTAGAAATATATTATTAATCAGCTTGAAATATTTTTGGAAGCTATTCGGAGAATCATGAAGTATATTGTGATTTAATAATATTCAAATATAATTGTGTGGGATAAAAACGTGTAGTCTAGTAAACGAAATTTTTAAATTACATTACACCCAGCTAAGTGAAAAAAACTTGACTACCCTAGTTCCCGACTGTAAAACCTTATTTAGAAATGATAGACTAATATATTGATATAATTCACAAAACTAACCCTTTGCATCCCTTTTTGTAGTGACATAAAAGAAACGGTTATCTATTATAGAAAAAACCTTTGGGCTGCCCCGTCATACAACGAGCGCGAGCATTTAATTAAACATACATTTAACGTCTTATAACTGAAAAAATTAGGAAAAAAAAATTGTTTAACAAAATTTCTAGACAATAAATTGATCGTCAAAAATAGACAGATGAATTTTATTGAATATTCCAACATTTCAAGAGTTATTGGCCGAGATAGAAAAGGTGGTTCATTAAATAGGCCATGAATTGTAAACGGTAAGTTTAACAAAAAAAAAATGTTTACAGGAAACAAGAGGATTCAAAAATTTTTTGTGTACAATAATGAATGGCCTTTATGACTACTGCTCTAAAGTTCAAAGTTTCCGAGATATTGGTAAAAAACTTTTTTTCAAGATGGCGCCTGGAATCTGTCAGCATTTTGTGATTTTATTCTCAGTGAGTGATCTTAAACCTTATGACAAAAAAAATTGGATTGGAAATTTATTGCGAAAAATCACAACTTCTAGACATTCTAGCTCCGTTATCTTTAATAATAGCTAAAAAAGACAAACAATCTTTTCTTATGTAAAATTCATGCTAAATAATATTTATTCAAAGCTTTTTTCTATAAATCTTTCCCCTTTTGAGATATAACCATTTTAATAATTAAAAATTATTAAAATGATGTCCAACACAGATGTCCCTAGGGCACATGTTAACGATTTTTTACAAGTTTCAATTTTCCACTTAGCTGGGTTAAATGTTGATTAAAAATTTCGTTTTCTGGGCTAGTGTGCATCATAAGCATAATTGAAATATTTTGCTCCTGTTATTATAAAATAAAAAATTACATCCCTTTCGTAACATTGTCAAAATTCAGACTGTCTCACCTTATTATGAAAGATTTATTACATCACATAATTCTTTGAATGATGTCTAATAAACTGAAACTTGGTTATATTCAGTGAAAAACTTTTACTTCTAAATATAAAACTATTTTGACGGTACCTGACAATGAAAATTTTCCGACAATCTGGCAAATGGTCTAAAATAACAAAAATAAAGAATATTCGCTACTTTGAAGCGTAGGCGAAATCAGAAAATTTAAAGTCTGCGAAAATCAAAAAAGATCCGAAAAAAGTTATTAACGAAGCAACTTGTGCAGTTTCAGCTTGTTATCAATCATTTAAAAAATCGAGAGTAATGTTATTAAAAAAAATTATACTGGATGACGGTTTTTATTAACTTGAAATTTGAACAGTACCTAGGAAATGATCTAACGGTCAACGGTTATACAGCACCGAGATGTGCTTATATAGTACTTAGGTGTGCTTTTACTATATAGTACTTAGGTAGATGCTACACCAACTGACGGCAACAAATTGCAATAATTAAATTAAATACAGGACTCGAGAAGGAAAGAAATCATTTTTTCCAATCGTTTAGAAAAGCAAATTTTCGTTGAATTATCCGTGATTGAAAATGACCTTTTTTCATAAAAAAAAGTCATTTTTTTCATAAATCGCTCGAAAACATTTCAATGTAATGACTTTGAAAATCATGTTTCGTTCAAGAAAAAATTTAGTCGTTGAATTTAAAGGAATTAAAATCTAATATTCAAAAGATGTTGCGAATATCTACGGTTAAAATAGAGAAAACGATATGGCGAAAAGAAGATTTTAGCAAAACAAAAATGCATTAATTTATGCTAAATTTGTTGTAACAAAGGCAAATAATTATTCAATTAAATATGTATAAACAGGCAAAATAAAGGCATAATACTGTGAATTAGAACAAATCTAACTGGATTATATTATAGTTTTATTTTTGAGTAAAAAACGTTCTTAAGTTATTAAACATAAGAAAAACTTTAATGCATAAAAAAATACTTCATGAAACTCATTCGTAAGCGATTGCTGTTAGTACAAGAAAATGAAGTTACCTTAAAATGTTTGATAATGATAAAACATTTTATATTAAAAAAAAAGCCAATTAAAAAAAAAAATTGTCGTTAAAAAAATTTTTAATAGTAAAAAAAAAAAAAAAAATAGAAAAAATTAATTATGAAAAATATTTTTTAATTTGTATCCTTCGTAAATTCAACTACTATAAAAAAAATAATTACCAACTCCCCCTGAAATTGAAAAAGATACATTTCTAAATAAAAATGTGAAAATTTTGTTGTATTTATTAAAGAAATAAAAATTGTAAACATATTTTTTGTACATAAAATAAAAAAAGGTTAACGAACTTATTAAATAAAAGCATAATAAATTGGATTATCTACTCTAAATTTCGTTAGAAACAGATAAAATAATATGTTAAGATAATAATAAATATTTGTTGTAAAATACTGAACATAATAGACTCAGAGACCGTTGAATCAAATGTATCCAATCTTTACCATCCCTATATATATCGTAAATGAAAATTTCGAATCTATTTTTATCATCCCTATGGCAACCTTTTATATTATTCCTAGAAAGATAATTAAATTTGACTGTATTTGCTATTATTATTATTATTACGAACAGAATTTTTTTTTTTTCATTTTTGTGTACGATTGGCAAACTCTACAACTTGGATATTTTTAAAATCTTTTGTCTTAGCACATTATAACCCTTTTATAGAAGTGGAAATATACTTTTTGAGAAACGTCTATTACGTTATTTAATAATTGAAAAATGGATAAAATTGTAAGCAATACCCATATACCGGGAATCGAAACAGGGATCATAGAATTGCTAGTCGGATGTGTTACCAACTACACCACGTGTGCTTGGTAGTTACTATATTCTGGATTTTATACACAAACGCTTGTGTTCATATCAATAATAATAACTGATATACAATCGAGACACATATTTGAGTATAAGTCACAAAAATATACAATATACAAAGTGGGTAAGATAGACCTTTTCATTTTAAAATTTGTTTCGTACTGTTGACAATAAGTTTGACAAAGATAGAAAATATTTGCTTCTCATTTTATTACATTAGTTTTTTGACATTCTGTCCGAAACAAAAACGAATCGAAAATTAAAATGAAAAGCCCTATTGGAGAACACAGCACATGATAAGATCCGTAGCTGACTATCAAGCTATCTGTGGTTTTTTCAAATAATTTCATTACATTTTTGAGACTTGCTTTTAAGGATATATCTCAGTTTACTCGGCTGATAAATTTTCATTTGTAAAATGTAAATTTTTTCGTAAAATATAGCGAATTACGTATAAAGATGAATACAATTGATTTACAAATCTCTGAGTCCATTATTCCTTTTTTTTTATATTATATAAAAATCATATTTCAAAAAAAAAATTCAACTATGAAATGAAAATGTATGAAAAATGAAAAAAAAAATTAGACGAGGGATATGTACACAATTGTAAAAATAATTAATTGTTTTTATATTTTCAAAATTATTCCTATGGGGAAAAAATCATTCGATTTTAAAATTACTTTCTGTTAGGGGAATTCGAATAAAAAAAATAATATATTAAAAAGAAAATCTCTTATGTAGTATACATTGCATTTCTTTTTATTTTCACGTACAAATAGCTCAAAAAATAATTATTCAAATGTTGTGAAATTTAGATACACATTTTTGGTAGGAATATATAAAACAGCTTGTCACAGCGTTTTTCCGAAAAAGTATTTTAATAAAAATCAAAAATTTTTAGTAAAATTTCTTCATAAAGATTTCATATCACGATTGTGCGTGTAAAGTTTCATAGTATTTGGAATTATTTTTTTAATTAGTTGAGCGCGAAAATATAACGAAAAATGTATACTACATCAAATAGATTATAGACACCTTATAATGAGCAAAAATTTTGCTCAACAAAATATAAAAAAAAAAATAGTATGATGAAAAATACTCACTAGAAAAGTTGCGCGTTGCGAGCATTGTAGTAAGTATTGCACCCTAAAATAAGAAAAACAGATAAATATCATTTTAAAAATTGTTATTAGCACTCTAGCAAAGTTTTGTGCTATCTATAGTCCCGCCAAATATCCCTGGATATTCTCTTGTATATCCATGTCAAGCATGAGAATTTAGCTAAATTAAAATTTTACTCACTTTAAGTTTACGCCTCGCATTGAATTTCTTGAGGCAATCGACAGTCTCTTGACGATGTACCATTGAAGCAACCCGTTCTCTTTGCTGTAAAAGAGATAATAAATTATTAGAAAAAATAATGATTTAATGATTGTCGATAAACAATAAAAAATTCTTACGTAGATCCATGGGTGTTTAAGTGCTTCAGCTGCAGTAATTCTTTTGCCTGGATTTACTGTTAACATTTGATTAATTAAGTTTTTGGCTTCTGGTGTAACAGTATCCCATTCAGGACTTGGATACTAGAATATAAAATAAAATTTAATGTGTAATAGTAGTTATACTCATGATAAATTCGTTCAACAAATGTCTGATACGTACGTCATAGGCACCAGCCTTAATTTGTGAATATAGTCTGTGCTGATCTTCATCCCAAAATGGAGGATAACCCACTAGTAATATATAAAGTATCACGCCGCAAGCCCATATATCTACTGGCTTACCATAGGGTTCTTTTTTTAATACCTGTTTATTAAAAAAATTTTACATTAAAGTGGTTTCAAACATGTTAGAAAGCTGTTCTGAGATGTTGTCAAAAATATTATTTTTATATATTTTTTAATTTCATAGTAACTATGTTGATTGCATCAAACTTTGTATTAACCACGGCAAGTTTTGATTTCTGATTATGGCAGGTTTTGATTTTTCCTTTTTTTGATTTTTAACAGACTTTTAAAAAGGAAGAGATTATCAATTCGTCTGTTTATATTTTTCTTTATTCGCGTATGAATTTGAAGAAAAAAATTCCATCCTAAGAGGAAAACGCGGGCATAAACAAAATTTTTTGTGGTTGTATACAACAATCAAAAGTAAAAAATAAAAATTTGAAAAAGAACCGTCTAAAAAAGTTAACTGAAAAGTAAAAAACAATTTTAAATTAAAAGCTTCCATAAATAATTTTCTTAAGACCGATAACCTTTCAAAATCGATATCAGTTATTATCCTAAGCTATGAAATATTTTCGTTGGCGCCAATTAAGAAAGATAATAGGTCACAAGGAAATTATTTATAGAAGTTTTTATGTTTTGTGAAACATAACACAACGTTGGGAAATCTTTTATCTGTTTTTTTACTTGTTTTCATTTGAAATTCTTCGAAAAAAAATGCAATTAAGACCGTATAGCATAATGAATGCTAAAAAGGTACGTGTGAAGTCAGAGTGCCCTGCTAAGGTTAAATAAATGAACAAACATATATGTTAAGACTGGTAGACAAGAAACTGATCATTTTTAAAGAACTGTGAGTATTATATATATTAAAGATTGTTTTCAGAATTTTCTATTTTTATAATATATTTACTAGATAATAACAAATTATGAATAATAATTTATGAGTAGTTTACTACAAAGAGAGAAGTCGATCATTAATGATTGTAATTAGATCATTTGAATGGAAAAAAAAGATAGTAGCTATTTTTCAGCCTTATTGAATCGGGTTCATTATTTTATAAATAGCATACCTTAATCAACTTATGGAGTATTTTTAAAGTTGTCGCTTTTATTCGGGAAAATTAGCGTATATGATTTTTTTTGCATATAAAAAAATGGAAGACGAATCAAGTTTATTTTTTACCAGCCTTTTAAAATTTTGAATGCAAAGAAAGGAAAATTAAAAATATATTTATTCAAGCGATGCATATCGTTACGAAACTTTTTGGGATAGGTGAATTCACGGAGCAAATGGTCGATATTTGAAAAATCTCATAAGGAAACAAATGAAAATTTCGCCTAAATAATAATCGAAATCGGGATCATTATCTGTAGAGCTCAGTATGCAGTCACTATTTTTTCATTCACTTCTATATACAAGGAGTTTAAAATTAAATAGTTTTTCTGGCTTGATTATGACATTAGCTAGCTGGAAATTCGATTAAAATTGGTTTCTCGGTTAAGAAAACGTTCCAACAAATTACGGAGACTATTTATGAATTGAAATTTATTTACTTACTTCAGGTGATAAATATCCAGGAGTTCCAGCAAAACCATACCATGCTTGTTGTTCTCCTTGTACTTCAATTGCTAATCCAAAATCTGCTAATTTAACTGCAGCACCTTTTGCTTTACTTGCTAAGAGCAAATTTTCTGGCTATAATTCAAAATAATTTAATAATATTAATAGTAATAATATATCAGAGAAAAAAATCTCAATATTTTTATATATCTGTCACCACTGGCAGCAAGATGCGAGCGATGTGGGTAACAACCCATTGTTTCGTGATCCAAAGGGCCTCGCGCAATATTCTAAATACAGTATAAAAACAATTTTCGATATGCTTTTGATGGTCGGAAATTATTTAGAAATTCATGATGTGCACTTTAATGCAATAGTACGTGGAGTTTATTAAGCTGGCTCATTTAGAATTTACAATGTAAATTAGTATAAAATATTCAGATTGTGATACAAAATGTTTTATTCTTTGTAGTTTGGTGCATTTATTGGCTAAAATAAATTCATAAACTACGCGGTTTTTGCGATTCTCTGAAAAACCTTAAAAGTCGCCAAAAAATAAAATCTTAAATCCTAAAAATACATTTTTTTTTTTAGGTTAATTTGAGTTGATTTAGAAAAATAAAAACTAACATTTATTTTATGATTAGAAAATATTGACCCTTGAGTCGGATTTCACGCGATCAAAAACTATGCATCCAATCGTTAAATGGATGTTATTTCTGAAATCTAAAGGTCAAATTCGGAACGAATCCCTTAAGAAAATCACGAAAAATCGAGAAAACTTTTTTATCTCCGATTTCAATAAAATTATGTTTTCAATAGTAATTTGACCTGTAGATTTGACAATAACATTCATTTAACAATGTATAGTTTGCCTAGATTGGATATTGCCTAAAATCCGATCCGGACAAATTTCACGGGATATTTCGAAAACTAGCCTTTTAATCTAAAAATAAGTTTCATTTTTAGTTTCTGGAACTCAATTACCTTAAAAAACATAAAAAGAACAATAAAAATTTGGATTTTTCGGTAGAATGGACCAGAAAAGACTCTCAGCTTTGGCAATTTTGTCTATTGAAGTAGATATAGCAAGCTATATTGCGATACGATAGTTTAAAACGTGAAAATTAAGACTTAGCCTGCCAGACTTAAATCATTTATCACCCAGTTCTGTGAAATTCATGAAATGAGTAAATATTTATATTTTTTTTTTCAAATTTTCAGTAATATTTCTAGATAGAGTTAATAGAAAATTTTTGACTTTAATTTCACACGTTAGTAGAGATGGTTTTATTTATTAGTATAATTTTATTACAATTTATAAGTCTTATCAAATTTATATTTTGCATGTATCTACCTTAAGATCTCTGTGTACAACTCCATTCGAATGACAATGATTTACACTTTCCAAAATTTGTTGAATACAATGTGAAGCATCCGCTTCTGAATAAAATTCTCTAGCAACAATATCTTCAAATAGTTCGCCTCCAGTTACTCTATAATAATAAAATTATAATTCAAATTAATTAATTATTATACTCGACGTATTATTAAAGAACATATCAGAATATATTAATTTTAGTCTAAAATTTGTAATACTAGAAAATATTGACAAAATTTTGAACAAGGTGCCCATAGAATCACCTAATTAGTCCATTTTTGCATATCCACCCGTACGCTGTCTGCCCGTCATCAATATAACTCAAACATGAAAAAACATATCGAGTTGACAATTCAATATTATGACAATATTAGAATATAATACAAAAATAATATGAGAGCGTTGTAAAATTCTTTTTTATTTCATTGCATTGCCTTTTATTTTGTATTAAAATTAATTCAAGAAAAAATTCTTATTAAGAGAGCGCTTTTACCTTCTAATTAGATAAAAGCTTGTAATTAAAAAAAATTCTTGTTTAATTGAAAATTTGTTTACAAATTTATAAATTTGTTTATTATTTTATTCTTATTATAAATAAACATATTAAAAATTATTTATGATGAATTAGTAAAATACACATATCGTTGTAAAAATCATCGTAATCTTAAAAATTATTTTCTACTTTAAAGTTTGTTTTGCGATTGAAGTGAGTTTTCTTAATTTTTTTTAACTAAATTTTAAATTATAGACCAAAAAGAATCGTTTCATTAACTAGACATTTTATCTTCCCGTAAATATTTTGTGAATATAATAAATTTGCAGAAAATTGTTAATTTTCGAGAAAAATGTGAAAATTCTGTATATCAAGTCGGTAAGTCAATTTTGACGAAATGCTTCTTTTCTCGTCCTTGTATGATACGATGCTCTTTTGGTTCGAAAGATATTTTGATCACAAGCAGACAGACACCAATTTCTAACCTGTTTATTGGGAATCTGGAAGCCTCAAAACGATCCGAAAACGTTACTTTTTTTTTATTACCTATTGTATGGTAAAAGAAAATAATAATATGTAAAATAATTAGAAATACTTAAGAAAATAAAATAAATTTATTCAGTAGAAGCCCAATACATTAATGATAATGACATACAATTTATTACGAGGGTTTTTTACAATTATTTAAAATGAATAATTATTTGTAATTTATATTTTTTAAATTAAAAACTTTTTTTTTTATTTAAAATTATAAAATATGCTTAATAATTTTAAGTGTATTTCGACGGCTAGTAATGGGATACAAATGGGTATGATTACAATATTTCCAATTGTTGAAAAAGGGAAAAAAATTTACTGTTTAATTTTTTGTGACCAATTTGCGTGCTTTTGTAAGTGTTTACTCTATACTTTATACTGACGTTTTATAAAACGTATCGATATCAAAGAGTTTTGATAATCCATACCGTACCATAAATTTAAAATTTTGGCACCCAAATTTATCACATATTAATCACAAAATTCACTATGAACACCTATACCAATATTTACAATCGTTACAGACTGAAACTAAATATAAAAACGCATTATATAAGAATGTTTCAAAGCACATATCAACCCACCAGCCAGCACGATATGATGTCATCAAAAAATTATATTTAACATAGCTAATATATAATTCTTCGATTTTTTTAATTTTTATTTGCTCTAAAATATTTTTATGCTAGTTGATAAAATTTGAAAATTAATTAATACTGTTGCATTAAATTATCTACCCTTAAATGTGTGCTTTTCAAAAAATTTCATTTTTATTCATTGTTTACCGCGAAAACGACTTTGTAAGATTGTCATGAGATCATGTCTTGAACAACGTTTTCATGAAAGTCTTGGCTTAATATATAATGCGTTTTTATACTTAGTTTTAGTCTAAAGTATGTAACGATTGTAAATATTGGTATAGGTGTTCATAAAATCACTTTATTAGTCGATTACCGTGTCCACTCATCATCAAAATAATTAGAAAACGATAAAAGATAGTGAGCAGAAATTTTGGTGACGTGTTTTGAACATAAAAAGTTTGCAAATGAACAAAATCGATGCATTGGATCAATGGACCCATGATGCAATATTTTAACCAAAAGATTAAAAAAATTCAAAGAAAAGTAATGCTTTGTTTTTACTTGATTTTAAACAAACGACTCTTGTTTGAAACATGTTTTCATAAAATGCTTAAATTAGCCACAATTTCAACTTACATAAAGCATTATGCACATATAATTTGCAATGCGCATTCTTATTATATATGTATTTATAACTGAATTGACTAAATGTTTATAGAGTATTTTATGAAAGCTAATCAATAAAACTAGTTCAAACATTGATAATAAACTATATGTCAAGTATCTAAACAATTAACAAAGTTGTAATTTTCGCTTGTTTAAATACATTTTTGGGAGTAAAATCCTTACCAACGTATAATATTAACCATTTTTTCGTTAATTTTTAATCATCCCTATAAAGAACGGACTTTAATGGGATGACCGCGTCACGTACTAGTACTACTGGCATGTGACTGAATTTCAAAATGTTTCCAAATTTGTTTTCTAAAACAGAACATTTTATTCATTAGTCTATGATCTATAGATGTTATCAGTTCATACACTTTTTAAAAAGGACACTAGACTATATGGCAGGACAACAATAAAGGATATATTTCATATGTTTGATGGCTAATAAAGTTGTATTTTCAAATGTATTAATGTCTGGTATATACAGGACGAATAAAATTCACAATAAAGCTGACCCTAAGGTACAATTAAAATGCAGAGTAATTAATCCTTAGTTTTATTTATAAAATGTTTATCAATACTCTCAAATGAACCAACTAGACACAATACAATAGTCAGATAATTAATTAATATTGCAAGTGGGTTTAATTAAATATTGTATATTTCAAATAAATAACAGATTAATTATCGTAGCCAACAGACTATTTCCTCCTATCCTCGTATTTAATATAGTCGAAATTATTTTATATAAAAATGGTCAATCAAATGATTGTGACAGAATGAGATGGCTAAAAACTTTATCTAAATGAGCGAGATCACAATATTAAAGATGATAGAATGAAAATGGTGTTTTTATTAGAGACGGAAAACTTATTGGTGACACAATTTTCTTCAACAGTCTATTTGCATATGAATCTATCTGATTTGAAAAATAATTTTTTTTTCGACTTTTCGATTTTCAATTTTTGTTCATAGAATGTATTTGTTTATATTGTCAAAAGCGGGGTAGTATACAGATAAAAAGGTATGAAAAAAATGTACGTATTAATATTTTATAGCCTAGTTTAAAATGAGGATCTCTTTTAGGTGCCTGTTGGCATTGAAATTTGAACATTTTAAATAGGACCCTTCCGACACCGGAATTAAGGAGTGGGAGTGTTTGAAAATAATTTTAAATTTTCTCAAGAATATTGTGTGGAAATTTCAAGTCGATCGGAGTAAAATTGACGGCGTCATGCGTGTTTAAACGTCCATTCGCTGTTTAGCTCTCGATAAAAGCCGAGCAAAGTAGGACGCTAAAAACAGACTAAAGAAGGCAGAGTTCGTCTAAAAGAAGCTTTAGATATCATGGATGATAGCAAAATCCTTTATGAACCTGGTATCGATGATTCTGGGGTAACTCGCAGATGAACGTTTCCGTTTATTATTAGACCTTAAAACTTTAAACCGTTTTTCCACAGCTTACGTTTTTAAAGTCGGTGTCCCTCATAAGAAGCTGCAAAACTACTCCAACGTTTCTTTTGAAATTCTGAAGACTATTTCTATATATTATATAAAATACGAGGTAACGCTAATGAGTTTTTTTTTTTGCGATTTATAAATTTATTTTATTTTACAAACTAGCTATAAGTGAAAAGTTGACATTTCGAAAAACCCTCGATGGCATTACCTGAAAAAAGCGATTATCTAACGAAAAAACTTTGATTTTTGATTTTGGATGATCCAACACCGAGTTATAAAGGGCACTTCAACTTTTTTAAAAAAAATTTTAAAATTTGAAAGTTTCATATTTTCGTTGTAATAAGCATTATTAAATGTTTCAAGAAAAGTACTTTGTTTTAAAAAACAAACATTTTTTGTCTTAGTATTTTCCTTCAAAACTTTTATGGTTTAAAAGTATGGTTAATGGATCCATTAGACCTTATGGACTAATTTTGTTAATTCACAAACTTCATCATACTTAGAAGCCCTCAAATATACTACTAATATTTCAATTCTGCTTCCCTTTTCCTTATTGAGTTATCTTGATAGTAGATAAATTTAGACTACTAATTTTATTTAGACTAAAATTAATATACTCTGACGCATTGTTTATATATCGAGTTTAAAAACTATATAAGAAAACTATCGTATAAATAAGAATCAGATTTTGTTTTTCTTATTTAGTTTTTCATCATTAAATTTTCAAGAAGTACAAATAGATAGAACTATAAAAAAGCAATAAAAACAATCTACTAATAAAATTATACTTACAAATCAAATACAAGATAATGAAAATTTTCTTCCTGAATACTATCATGTAATCTCACTGTAACAAAATAAAAAAAAATGGGTTAATGATATTTATACATCAATAATGTTATATATAATTTATTAACAATTAATCAGATATTTTAATTATTAAATCGAACTTAAAAGAAATAAAAACAACATATTGTTTTGAAAACATGCTATTATAAATATTTGAGCCAAACCATTCCTGTAATTTTACATGCAAAATACAAATAATGCATTCTTAGTATTCGAATTATGAAAAAAAAAAAGAATTATGAAAATATTTTGTCAATGAAAAATAATTTAAAATATTTTTTTTTTTTTTAATTTTTATTTTAATAGAAGAGTTTTTCAGTTTGGAATTTTGTAGAAGTGAAGTTGAAAGTATTTTAGTATGCAAAATAAAAGAACCGAATTCACAGCGTGTAGAAAGAAGCCATATTTTGAGATTTTTAGTGTTTAGGACAAAACTCATAAACCTATTTTATTTTTATAGACTTTTTAAATATCTCTTTGTTTTGTATGCAGCTTTTTCTCTTAAAAGTTTAGTTTAGCAAATCATTTGAAAAAATCAAAGAAAAACTCTTTTTCATAACTTTAACCTACTGTCATTTTGTTATTTCCGAACATCAAGCCAGTTTTATTATTTTTATATTAAGCTTTTGTTGTACAAATTTTGGTGTTCGTTTGTAGTTAGTATTTAACGTCATGAAAATCTTTAATTTGCTTGGTGTATAAAAGTATTTTTTATAACGGTATTGTAAAATATTTTTTGTTTATTTTTGAGAGTATATCAATTATCACACTGATAAAACGGGTATAATGTGGTTAATTTTTTAAATGAGTTTCTGTCATATTATCTGGATAAAACTTTTTAAGATCAAATTATAAGACAAACAAACAAAATTATAATTGATTTGAGAATATCACCTAAAATTAAATTTCCAATATAAAAATATGTAACCTTTTACCCCTATATCTAAAAAAATATATATGTAGTTGTTTTTATATGGCTTTAATAATATTGGAAAATAATTTTGTGAAACTGTTGTACATTATATTTTTTTTTAGAATGATTCCAAAATTATATTCTACCTACCTAGATGATTCAATTGACATAAAAGTAATCATATTATTTTGAAATTAAATTTCAAATACAATTTTCTATATGACATCATCATTTCGACATGTTGATAATGTATATATATATGTATGTATATACACATCGTTTTTTGCTTCTTTTGATATAGGAAGACCAATGTTAAAATATACTTAAATAGAATATTATAAATTTTATACATACATACAAAAAACTATTTAAACATATAACTATACATTGATAAACATAAAACAGATTTGTTGTGTTATATCCATTAGTATTTTTATAGTTTTTCAGCTTAAAAATTGCTTAGGTAAACTCCTAAGATCCATAAGACGAACTTCCAAATGGGGAGAATAAAATAACAATAATTTATTTATTTTTTATTTGTATATTAAGTCACTTTTCAATTTTTTCAACTACTAAAGTTATATAGTGACTTCTGTGAGTATATATTCAATCTATACAACAACAGTACACAGCAATTCTAGATGTTCACCCATCCATGTTCTAACTGTGTCTTTTGATGCTTAACGTCAATAATTTATTTATTATTATAAATTTTATTGAAAAGTTATTCTGTTTTAAGCTACGTAATTATTTGTCCAATGAAAGTGGTTTCATGTGGATGTAATTTTTTGTTCTTGAGATAATCAAAACATTTAGAACGCACATACAAACACACACACATAGAGATCTAATTAAAAACGTTAAATTTCGGTTATAGTGACTTTGAAACGTAAAGATATGCCAAATTTTGAAATTTAAAAATCGGTCGTATAACAATCGGCCCCACTAGGGAGTTAAAAATAATAATGTATAACACAGTAACTCTGTTAACTCACGCATATACTCGTGGAATCAAAAATGCAACATTTTAGTTTTTTTTACTTATTTTAAAACATTAAATACTCGATTGTTATGTTTTGTTGAGTTTTTTATCAGAATTCATTTTGTTTATCTATCTAATACATTCATTTTAAACTGGAAAAATTATAAAATACACCATGAAATTAGAGTATTTTATAATTATAAGTAATCGTGAAAGATTTAGAATTTCAAGATTATACATTGTATGTTTATCAATGCAGCTAATTGTTTAAATATATTTATGTATGTGTATATAAAAATTGTAATATTCTATATTTTAACATGGTTTACTCTAAATCAAAAGAAGCAAAAAACGATCAGTAAAAAAGTACAATATTATAGAAAATACAGAATTGGTGGTTGTCGGATGTCGGTTATATAAATATAGGTATATACAATGTAATGTGAAATAATGTAAGTCCATCATTCGTATGTTTTCGATGTACATCGGACAATATGGTTGTTGTACCTCATATTATCAGCAGCACACACCATGTTTATTTACACTCAGTGATCGTTAAAATTGTGCCAATACTGTCGAGAAGGTTGTCATGGTGACTGATTACTTCCACCAATTAGAAAGAAAAAAACCAATTAGATTAAATAACTTTAATAAACACATTTTAACTTTGGAAATGATATTTTATTAATCAAATACCAACAATCTACTGTCTTTTTCTATATCAAAGTAGAAGTAATTCAAATAGTCACTAAATTTATGTTTTCTGAGAACACAGGTATTCCCCTTACCTTTATTTTATAATTATACCTTCGATTTTATTCAAATAATGCTACGTTACATATTCGAGCGTTATACTTAATCAGGACAAAATAAATGTAAAAATAAGTTTGGAATTGGTTTTCAAGTCGTAAACCAGCCTAGAAGTGAATTAGCGAGACTTAGAATTACAAGATTAGATTAGAAGACTCCGCTGAGAATTGATTTAAGAGAGGTTATGTTTTTGATAATAAATATACCATTTTCGTGTACAAATAACTCAAAAAATGTCAAAATGCAGTGAAATTTGGAACGCACAATCTTCAACAAATTTTTAAGCAACAATAACATTTGATTTTATATTTTGAAAAATATTTTCGCAAAACACTCGTCAGCATGTCTTCAGCATTTTCATACCAAGATTGTGTATAACAACTTTCATAACATTTGGAAAAATATTTTAGAGTTATTTGTGGGTGAAAATTGCAAAAATAATCACGTAACTTTTCTAGAATACATCAAAATTTCAGCTCGTTATCTCTCTTCGATATTTGTTAGAGTTACAAACTGTAGACAAATATTTATATACTCTGACATATAATATATATGTCGAGTATAATAATACAAAAACAAACCACTTTTTGTTACTATAGCAATTTTGTATAAAGTAATCGAAAAATGGGAAACATTTATAAAGCTACTAATGGCCTTGTATTTTGTTAAAACCACAAGCTTTTAAGCATTTTTAGTGATTCACAATAAATTTATCATAAATAAAATATACACCCTAGAAATATGAAATATATTTTTTCTCTATTTCATACAGATATTCTACAATGCCACTTTTCCTAGTGACAAGGTCAATGACCTTTTGACACGTGCCACACATATCGTTCTACATTTATAATATCTCTAAACAGTTTATATCATAAAATTGACTGATTCCATATATATATAATAGAATTTATTTCGGATCCGTCGAAATACGTGATCTACGAAAGGTTAGAGGTGTAATTAAGGATGGATGGGGGGGGGGTGTTTGAATAACAGGAATTAATAAATAAGGAATATCCTTTTTATCAATTTCTACAATATTAGTGTCTATATTGTTTGTAAATCTCCGGAACTAATTGAGACCTCTAGCTTAAAACAAGTGCTTTTAAGTATTTTATTAACACCGAAATGGGGAGGCGACATTTTGACGAAATAAGTAAACTAGATTCTTCAAAGTTTAAGCATTGATTCGAATTGATATTCTAGCTGCTTTTTTGTCCGTTACAGTTAGATTTGGATAGACTTCGATTTTCAAGTATAACTGATGAAATTTAGAAAAAACGCTTTTTTTACTCGACATACATAATATGTCAGAGTATATTAATTTTAGACTTAAGTTTGTAACGCTACCGCATAGTATTGACCGCACAAACAAAATTTTTGTATGTCATGATAACTCAAAAACAAAAGGAGATAGCAAGCTGAAATTTTTGGAACGTATTCTAAACATAAAAGGTGCGTTTAAATTCGTCAATCAGCAAAATCCGTCCATTGGGTACAATGGATCCTTGAACCAACTTTTAAACTATAAAAGACAGATTAAAAGTTCATATATAAAAAACTTTTATTTTTTGAAACAAACAATTTTAATTATTGTCAGCTATGTGATTTTATACATTTATGCTTGTATATGGTCTGAAGTCCACAATATTGGAGTTGGATTAAACTATAATTAAAATAATGTGTACAAAGACTTTAACACAAGTAAGGAAAAGGTAAGGAAAAACAAATATTATGTCGTAGTTCTCTTTTTTGTTTATAGTAATTAGTTTTATTTTATTTATTTTTTTATAATTATTAATGAGAACTCTAGGATTTTTCGAATAAATTTCGATTTTTTCCTCAATTTCCTACATCAAATTGTTTTGTATTTTATAAATACGTATTTCGACTACAAAGTAATCATCATCAGTATGAATTAGCTAGTTGTAATGATTCTCTGAGGAGATGTTACTAGTTGCTAATTTGGTGACGGTTTGCAAACTACTTTGTACTCGAAATACGTATTTATAAAATACAAAACAATTTGATCTACGAATTTGGGGAAAAAATCGAAATTTATTAGTTTATTTTAATTTAGTTTATATTAATTTTTTTAATAAATAGTGACACATTTTTGATGTAAAATAATGTATCATCGGTCAATAAAATTGAATAAATGAAGTAGTATGGCATTATGAAAAAGCAAATTCTGAAAACAGAACTTGCTAAGTGGGAATAAATAGAAAGTTCTAGTATGGAAGCTGTATATTTCTTATATATGAGATATGAGATATACATATAATTTTCAAATTAAAGTTTATTCACAAGAGAGAGAGAGAGAGAGAGAGAGAGAGAGAGAGAGAATCAGTCTAATATCAAAGTAGGCGTCTCACTCAAAACTTGTTTTTTACCGTAATGTCAGCATTCAATAATATTATTTCTACCTTATATAAAATATATAACAAATATGAAAGGTATCGTTCATTACTGAATGAATAGAATATGAATGAATCCAGGAAATTTGAATAGTGGAATTATATTGAATTAACTATAAAATATACAAGACGAGTTATAGAAATGTTATATCTAAATTAAAAGATAACATCATCCCAAAGATAAAGCGACTTTGAATGATAAATAAATATATGTGACTTGCTGTTTTAATATGATCGACATGAATGCATTATAAACCATTCATTTAAAATGCCTTTCCATGGATTCAATCAATAACAATCATTGTTATTCCATTCTTAGTTTATAATTTACGAATTTATTGGAAAAAATAAGAATTTAAAACATTAGACATCTGCCTATACTAGTCAAGCTAGCAGAGCAAACTATTCAAATATGCTCAAAATTAGATGGTTTTTAGGTGCTATTTAGGTGGTGTATAATTAAATAAGGTGCTCAAAGTTTTTATTAATTAAATTGAGTCATGATGCACAGTTAACATGATATCACGCTAGCAAAGCGACATGAAAAAATAACTTTTATAATATAATGTAATTACCAGAATTAGGTGCTTTAATGGGGTGCCTTCAATACACACACCAATTAACGTAAAACATCCGCCTAACATGAATCTCTAACGAAAAGTGCCAAGCTAGTATGTTGCACAGATTTTTTTTTGTATTTTTAAATGAATTGATGTATTAAAGGCACTCCATTAAAGCACCTAAAATGCAACTAATTTTACTACTTACATTATATAATTATAGTTTTTATTTCAGAATTATTCTGTCAGCGTGATTTCACGGCAACAGTGCATCATAATGACTCAATTTTCTTAAAAAAATTTGAGTCCATTAAATGTTATTTATGTACTGCAAATAACACTTTTACAGTATCCAAATAGCACTTAAAAGCACCTAATTTTGAGAATATTTAAATTCAATTTTGAATACTTTGCGCTGATAGCTGTACTAGTTTTTTCACAAAGGTGCATTCAAGTTCAAAAGAAATAAGTTCAAATTTATGAGTTTAACTTTATACTTCAAGAGAGTAAATTTAATATATCCTGGATTGAATTATCCTCATTTGGGATAGTTAAAGCTACTTTTTTACTAGATAATTCAAAAAGACACCTCAGATAAGTGCCTGCAGTAAGGATAAAAGTATTAATCTTATATTTTGTATATAAACTTAAAAAGATTTCATATATCCTGTATTCAATAAAACCTTTTTTTTTTGGTATGTCTTTGATAAGTTTATGATTGTAGACCATCATCATTTCATACGTGTTCGAAAGTTTAGTTTTAAGGTTAACTTTTATGTGATGTTGGTTCGTCCTAACAAAATTAAAGGTGTGATATCTATTCTCACATAGAAGTGATTGAACTCGACTAAGTGATGTCGATAAAATCCCTATAGACATTATTTACAACGACACTTGTATCAAAATTGACTTTTGCTTTTATCTAGATGATACAAGGTGATTCGATTAGTACTTAAATAAATCAAAGTGTTTTAAAATAGTTTTCAAATTTAATTTTTCAACTCGAGACACTGCTTGGGAGTATAAACTAATAGAGACAGTTTTGTTATAAAGTCTGAGAATTTATTCAGAAATTTAAAAGCTTTTCTTTATAGTCACGATGTTCATAAGCTTTCCTTATCATTTATATAGTAGAGTATATTAAGTGGTAAACCGTAACTGCGTGTCTTGTACCAAGATCTTTTGGTCCTCTGTACTCTCCTTTAGAACAATCCATCACTTGAAAGCAAGATACCTTCTTGCACAAGATAACAATTATATTGTAATTATGTTATGTTGGTGGAGCCGGATATATTCGTGAAAAGAAGTGATGAAGCAAATTATAAGCTTCAAAAAAGGATCGAATCTTGAATGTTTTTGGGCAACAACAGAAAATTTAACATTTCTGTAGATAATAGGGAAGATGCACACATTTGTTTATCACTTCAATTAAACCGTCTTTAATTCACGCACATGAATTTGAAGTTATATTTTTTAAAATCTTAAGAAATAGCCAAATTATGGGCGTTCATATTTCTGAATTAAACAAAGAAAGAGGAGATAAATGAGCATAAATCACATCATACATGTTCATCTCCATAGTGGCCGTACTACTGTTAGAGATGTGCAAGGCACTTATTTATACTCTTATATACACTTTCATTCAAAATTTAAGATAAATAATGTTGGTATGTACAAACGAGTTTATTGTAAATAAAAATTTTATATAAATTACATTAATATTGAAAAATTTTGTGTTGCAATTTTTCTATAGAAAATGACCCATAAAATTGAAAAAGATGGAAAACAATATTTAAGAACGTATTTGAAATAATTTTAATTGAATTTTCGGATTTTGTTTGGTATGCCTAGTTTTATATTTTGATGGGTAAAATAGCAAATTTTTTGCATTTTCCCTGTTGTTCTCATTGAGTACGAAACTGCTCTCAAATATCGATCGATGATCTCTGTCGTAGTCCATTTTTCATTAATCAATATTTTGAGAAGCTAATAGTTTATAAGGAGATGAAATCGGCATCTGATTAAATTATTTGATACACCGACATATTTGGATCCTGGTGTACATTGAAAGGATGTATGTAAAACAGCATATGAAGAACTACCGATATGGATATAATTAATGAACAGTAATGTGTTAATAGTTACGAACAACATTTGATACACACTTTATACGCTTCACTAACAAAAACACTTCAAGTGCTTCGAATATAGTATATGTATTAATACAAGAAAAAAGAATGTTTATTAACACTTGAATTGCCATTTATACTTTTAATAATATGTAATTATATAATAAAATAATAAACATACTTGTTAAAGTGCGTGCAATGTGTTATAATTGGTAGGATTTGGTAGTCTGTCCATGTTGGTGGCTACCATTAGACACATACATTATCGTATTATAAATTTTATGCTGAAATACTATGATTAAATTTCTTTTTTTTTTTTTTAGTACTATTTAATAATTTTTGTTTGACATTTGCTACACAATTTACATGCAAACAATTGAATAAATAATTATATTTTGTGAATATTTTATTACAATGTTAGACACTTGTAGGGCATCAATCGATTAAGCAGTTCCTTTTATGTAATATATACGGTACGAATAACATTTATAACATACTAAATGATCTAACTACTCTATAATTGATTTGACGCTGGAACTACCTTATGTAATAGTATAAAAACAATAAAAGCACACACCACACATTGTAAGAGATAAAATTCAAAACGAATGTTATCAACAATTGGTCAACTAATGAACCATGACGATGAAGATAATAGGTACTGACTATTGTAGGTTAGAGGTGTAAGTAAACCACAAAATGACATTAACCTTCTTGATTTATTCCTTAATGTGCTACAATCACGTCAAGATCATTTATTTATTCAAGGGATTCTACAGTTTTATACCAGCAGGTATATCTAAATGCTGAATATGTGATGACACGGTCATATAATATAGGGACAAGTTAGAGTGAATATGACTTTTGCCAAGTCAGCCAACTTTCTTGTTAAAAAAATCATTATAATCATTAACTGTGCTTCGACCATATTGGTGGTTAGTTTAAAGCAAGAAGCAATGCTTATATTAGTGTTTGTAGCACTCAAGCGTTTCATTTTGGTTTAACTTGTCACACTGGCGTCTGTTACCAGCAGTTTATTTTCATATCAAGACAATATATTCATTGTCGTTGTTACATGTTTACTTATTTATTTTATATAAATATACACCTATTAAACGCTGAGTGTGTTCTGCCGGTGTTCGCCTATGGTTCCCATACCTCGATACTGTCTAAAAACAACTAGCCTGACTACGTCTTGTCAGAGGAATGGTGCGGAACACTGTAAAAACTCAGCAGCTCAGGCGTTGGAGGAATCAAAGATTTGCGGCATTCAATAGATGCATGCTTGGCCACAGAACGAGTATTGTGACTATCGATGGGAGCGGCCATTGTGCAATATTAGAGATTCAAATGGACTATTTTTATAAGTATACATAATTAAAAAAAGGCTACATCATCAAAATGTCCTGAATATTATCTTGATATAATTATGAATACGGTTATTTGGATTTGGGGCTTCCATGTCACACGGATAAATTAATGATAAAACGTTATTTTTAGACTAAAGCTTATGAAGTCTCTCATAGGGATGATTAAAGAAAGACCAAGACCAAGACTAAGACTAGGTTTTTCTCAAATACTTCTAGTCTTGATCTTGGCCTTTCCTTCTATAGTCATGGTCTTGATCTTAATAGGTTTTGCTTATCTAATCTGGTATTTACGTGTTTTTTTTTTTTTTTTTTTTTTAATTAATTTCTCTATGCATTATCTATATGAATACTGTTATTCAAATTCTTAGTTTCAATTACAAAAACCTTTCTTTACACGAAAAGTACAAGTTGCTTCATAAATTCTAATTAATAAATTTACCGGAAGATGTTGTTTTTAAATTAGTCTTTTGCATTTAGTCTTAGTCTTGCATAATTGATCTTAGTTTTGGTCTCTGTCTTACTTGGTCGATCTTGGTATGCTGGTGTGTTTTATTCAAGATCAAGATCAAGACTGTAATACCAACTGTGTGCTCAAATCTAGTCGCTTGTATTTGACATAATCATATTTATTTAAAATTATTTATCTTGACTGGTTATCAACGCACAGCAAAAACTAGTAAGTCTAGAAAATGGAAATTTGGAATTTGAGTATTATTCGTTAAGAAAATAATTTTAAAATTTCACCTTTAAAGGAAGGAGGCTTTTTAAGTATTTTTTCTTTGAAGTAAGTCACATAAAAATTTGAATTACAGATATTGAGTATAAATAAATACGGACACGTTTAAGTAACTTCAAAAAAGAGGGACGTTCGACGTGCGCCTGTTTGTTTTTTTTTTTGTGTTTATATTTTTAATGTGTGTATGTTTTTACGATTGTTTGTTTGTTTGAAATGATATTATCTTAAGTAGGACATATTTTTACTAAGCCGGGATCAAATATCAAGAAAATCGTACAATTTTCAGAATGTGAACAAGTAACTTTCTATAAGAAATTTAATAATGAAGATATGTAGAAAAAAAAGTAATTAAAAAAAGAGCATCGTACTAAATGTTAGATGATGTTGGTGGGTAATGAAGGACATTACACATACTCATGAACCTGTGGTGTACTGTAAATGTTACCTAGATATATATATATATATATTTCATATTTAAATATTTCAAAATGCGACGACGAATAATGTTGGCAGGGTTGGTGGTTGTAAGTACATTTTAATATGAATAGAAATTAACTACTAGTATGTAGACGTGGGGCATGATGTAGCGTGTTGCCAACATTTAAAATTTATCATTTGAATTGTGATACAGAACAAAAATTATTCCACTGTGTTGCAATTCAATAACCTGAATAAAAGAATATTGTCTTTTATGCACCCAGGATCTATTACACCAATGTATCAACCTAAATGTTAACTGCAATAAAGTAGAATAAAAGTTGAACTTACTTCAAACTGTTTAAATGTTTTTCTAGATGTTCGAAGAGTGAATATTTGCAAGTAGGTACATTTTCTTGATTTATTTTGTATGCGACTCATAATCACAATCGATTGTACTCAGAGTGTCAAATTTGTGCAGTGATCAAAACTTTTGAGACATTCCAGTGTGTCTTACTTGATGAAGTGTCACCAAATGAGTATCTTCAAGTCGAAATGACAGTTTTATATAGATTATTTTAATTACCTATAAATATATATATATATATATATATATATATATATATATATATATATATATATATATATATATAGATATATAGATATATAGATATATAGATATATATATATATATACATATACATATATATTTATAGGTAATTAAAATAATCTATATAAAACTGTCATTTCGACTTCAAGATAGTCATGTGCAATGTGTGCTTTTTGAGAAACTGTATAAAGTGGTATAAGAAATGAGAAAAAGCAGTTAGTTCATAATCTGTTGTGATTAAATTATATCACAAAAAGAATTGGAGCAGATGTTCATTCGGGAGAGATAACCAGTCTAATTATTTTCGGAGCACATAACTTATTGGCAATACTTAATTTACTTAATTTAATTTACTCCAGTCGACTTATTACGACGTATTACTAGTAACCTATGACGACATAATTAACTAAGCTCAGGCAGGATTTTGGCATTTAGATGTGGGTTCCGAAAATAACTGATCATCTCTGCTATAAGGCCACTTCCCCCGGACTGACCCTATACAATATTTTGGAATTTTTTATACCTTATAACGCCTTTAAAATCAAAATATCTTGTACAGGGTAATAAAATTAAGAAAAGTTCATCAGGAGCTGAAATGAAGTATTGCGTTGTAATAAGCTTCGCATATAAGAATTACTCTGGAAGATCATATTACTCTTTTATGTTCTAACAATAAAGAATGAAAAAATTGTTTAGTTGACAACACTGTATAAAAGTCACTTAAAATTAGTGAGTAGAAACAACTCACTCTTGACTTTGTGAATAATTTAACTTGTATTTTATGGGTAACAAGCTCACATTAATTACCTAAGGGAGAGCTAAAATTCTAATCAAAGATATACACCAGAGAAATTTTATAGTGAATTTGTTATGTGATGTACGAACAAACGATCCATGATTATAACAAGTTATATAGAATTTTCCAATAATAATATTATTAAAGGATGAGTGGGATATGTTTGTTTTCTTTAAGTTTTGAAAATAGCTTTTGTATAAAGATTCGTGTTGCATGTAATAACAAGAAAATTCTAATATGAAATATCAGAACAGAATTTCAAATTTGTAAAGCTAGCTAGCTAAATGACTATATAGATTATATGTAAACAAGAAAATATTTTGAAGTTTAATAAATTATTTTAATGTACGCCAGATGTAGTGTGCGTTATGGAGCTTGTAATACAGGCTTTTATTTTAATGTTCGTTGAAACTAGAGCATGTAAGGAATGGGCATTAGTTTCAGCAAACGAAAATCTTATAATTGAAAAATTATTCTTGTTTCGAGAAGTTAAATATGTTGGTTGCAATGTTGAACTTGTTCAGTCTGCAGTTTCTTACACGAAACGAAAACCGGAAGATATTGTTAGTGCATTAGAAATCGTGCTTTACTCATACTCACTAGCGGCTTCGAATTTATTTTATTGGGTTATACAGACTAAAGGCATCTATGCGTACAGAATTTTTATTTTTTTAAATTATTAAGGCTTGAAATTTTGAATGCCTTGTACTTTCCTGGACCTTATTTGGCTTACGTACCTTACATAAATAGAGTACTTTCGGTAGTGAAAAATAAAGCATGAAATTTGGCAAAAATTAAAGTAGAAATATTCTTAAATATTCTAAATTTGAATCATAAAAGCACATGAACATTTTATAATCTTAAAGTTAAAATTCGATATGTTTATCCTTATATTACGTGACCTTAAACACTAATCTGCCAGGATGTGACGCCATTTCGGTCAAATAATTAATTATATTTGTCAGTTCAATCTATCAACAGTATCTTCATTAATAAAAAACAATGCGTTCGTTATACCAGTATTCTCAATATTATATACCGATATTACGTCACTAATAACGTAGACAGCGTTTTTACTTTTATAAAAAAGGTTAACATTTTAATGAAAAGGAATCACGTTTTTTTTTTTTTGCAATATTATTTATTTTTTGTGACTTTTTATTAAGAAATAACAATATTTGCAAGTACTATTTTAAACATAGTAAACTATCCTATTACAGGTGATAGAACTGGAAACATTGTATTTCATACGGGGTCAAATGTAGTAGGTAATAATTATAATATATATATTTATAAATGTTTAGGATTAGATTTAAGAGAATTGTATTATCTATAGTAAATACTATTACGAAATAAAGTAATAGCAATCCAATACATTCATGCAGATGCATGCATGAGTATTTGTTTTCGATTTAAAATCTAATAGACAGACTAATCACACACACATTAACAATCCGATTACGATAATCGATCGACCGACCATTCGTGTAACAATTTTCCACTATCAACAATTAATTTACGATATGCCTAATAATATACATAAACTAGAAACTATTGCAAAGAGAGAAAGAGAGAGAGAGAGAGAGGTCTCTAGCTAGATAGATGGTTTTGTAAATAAAATTTACATAGAAAATTCGAAGTGAATTGAATATGTATTTAGAACTATTTTATAGTCGTTTTGTATGCAAATTTTAATCCTATTTATAAAGATGTTTAAATAAAATATAATATGGTATTGAGGAATTAAAAAGTGTCAAGGATTTATGTCGAGGACTTGAACTAAGTTTATTCAAAGTTCTACCAATTGATAATAGATTTTATAAATTGTCGATTTAAAATCAAATGTTTCCTAACTTTTGTCTTTTATGGTGAAATTTAAGGATAAAAAATTTTTTGAAGCAAAGGTTGGGATAATATATGGGAGCTACCTTGCACCTTGTTGAAAACCACCATCAAATTTTAGTTTTCTATATAGGGCCTTGCTTTTAAGCTAGCTGATTAGAACATTGTTTTTGATCGATATTTTAAAGCATTGTAAAATTTAACATATTCTGCATATATTACGTATATGCAAGGCATAATAATGAATCAATGTGTATAGCTTTTTCTAGCATTCACTACTGTCTGAATCGCTTGAGTGTTATCTATAAGACCTGAGACTATAATTCCATGTGACCTAAATTTATTAAATTAAACAAAAAACAATATAAAGCTTATATAAATAAAAGTATTTTCTATAACACAAACAAATGTGCATTTATTGCGTGACCCTGTTTTTAAGTTGAAAATTCAACTTGTTCCGTCTCGTATAACTCTGTATCTCTTCTAGAAGGAATCTCATGTCAAAAAATTAAATATTATATGTTTTAAATAAATAAAAAATTAGTATACAAATAAATAAAATTACTGTTCTAGCTTATATATTTTTTAATATGTCTTTAGAAAGTTTATTTTTTTTACAAAAAAAAATTGATTTAACCGTAGGGGGAAATGAATATTTTCCAAAATCGAACAATGCGTTCGAAAGTTACAACAGAACAAACATCGATAGATACAGACAAACGAAATGCAAAATCCACCAGTTATACCATAGAAATTCTGTATTTTACATTTAAAACCTGGTAGTGAAAATAGGTTTAATAATCATTCAATTTCAATAATGTGCTAACAAAAATGAAGTCCAAGGGATGTTCGAAAAGCATTTTGAAAACTTTTGAGATTCTTCTTCAAACTCAATGAATGTAAAATACATGAATAAAACGCTGAGAAAAGGAATCTTGTTCAACAATTGTCGATGTAAATCGACTTTCCAATAAAGAAGTTCATAAATAATATACCAATGTAGAAACAGTACTTTATATATAACTAATTTAATTTTCAAATTTTAAATGGCTAATCTTTTGAACCTCTTAAAGTACAATGGTTATTGCTATTTTGATTTTTACAGATTTTTATAACTTAACTACAAATTTTGCAGAAGTTAAATCTTTGAAGGAAACTTATAAAAAGTAAAAAAAAAACTTTTTTTCTTGAAATGAACCAAAAACTTTTGGTTACCCAAATAATCAAGTTTTCGTAATACGAAAATCAAGAGACAGTGCTACTTAGTTTAAAAATATATTAACGCTAAACACTGACACGTGAATTTGAATGTTCCTTTACATTGTACAAGGAAGTAAAAAGGTACAAGTACTTCTTTGATGACTTTAAAATTGCACACAAGTTAAATTATAATAATAATGAAGATATTAAATAGATATTATTTTTTAAAGTATAATAAGAATATTTTCTGGTAATGACGTCAATATTGAATATAATAAATAATATCAAATAAAATTCATATAAATGTCACATGCAATATAAGAATATTGTTTTATTTTAAAAATATATTTAATATTTAATAAATGTTATTAACCTTGTTGTGTCGTATTTATAAGTACTATAATAAAAAAAACACCAAGTATCTTCTACGAATTTGCACTTGATGATTATTATTGATGTATGCACTAATAAATATAAAGGACGTTCCTAAAGTTGATGTTAATAAAAATTTTTTAAACAAAACAGAACCGCCTTCAAAAAATGAATCCAAAAGATTGGCACCGACTTCAAAAGGTAATCACAAGGAAAAATTTAAAAGTATTTTTTACTTTTTAGTTCATTTTTTTGAAGGCGGTTTTTGTTTGTAAAAATATTTTTTTACTTTTGAGTTTGTAACCATTAAATTTAGTTATTAAATTGTATAAAATTGTTAATGCCCCTTCTCTCCCCTAAAGGATATCAGATCCTGGTTTATCAAAGTACCAACCTTGTGATATCTTCTTTCCAACAAAAAATTTATCCGCGAACACATATATCACTAAAAATTGTTTTTGCCACTTCTCTTCTCCTCTTAGGAACATCAGAAACGGGAGACTTTAAGTAAATATAACAAAATCGATATTGGCTCACAAATCAATCACACAAAGAATGATCTCTGAATATTTGCCATGAATTATCTTCATTTTTGATCGCCAAACGCATAATATTAATAAAATGGCAGGAAAAGATATTCCTAAAGTTATCAAGGACCTCTGCATCACCTATGATTTAAGGCAGGAACAATAGTTTAAATTGATCACAATAATAAAAGGCAATTCCAAGACTTGCACTAATCTCATCTAATTTAAACTCATAACTACTACCAACATAAAATTTTATCGAAAAAATGACCAATTTCTGCGATATGATTTTTTATTTTGACAATTAAATTTTTATAAACTCCATGGACACTGAATTTTGTCAATTTCTAACTTAGGTTTTTGGTTATATCCTTTGTATTTATTACCTAGTAACTAAGTTATCTTGGTAACAAAGCATAAATTTGTTTTATTCACGCAGTGTGAACGCTTTTGAACGAGTCCATAGTCAGAACAATTAATTGCAGTATAGTATCTTATTAAACTTTGCATTCTAACATACTGTAATTACTGATCTCAACCGATCAATTAAGTTAAGCAATATCGGACACAGCCAGTACTTGGATGGGTGACCGCCTAGGATTGCTGTGTGCTGTTGTTGTATAGAATATATACCCTATGTAGTCACTGTATGACCTTAGTAGTTAAAAAGTGACTTTTTGTTCTAAATTTTTGTTTTTAACCAAAGGTAGGATATTATGTTACTACTGAAATAATTTTTAAATTGATGAATTTTCTTTTGGCATTATAAAAATTAGCTCAAATGATTGCTTAAATTTTGTATCCGTGTCACAATATATTGGGGAGATCAAAGTTTACGAAAATCTCTGCAATCTTTCTTGGCCTGCATAAATTCATGAATTTTTAAGTATAATCTAAAATTTACTCACCTTGTAACACCTGGATATTTATAATAAAATAAATATAAAATTGATTTTTTTTTATTACAGTTATTATACGCCAATTATAGAATAATTGTTCTTATTGTCAAACTTAATTGGAAATAAATGCAGTAATTGAAGCAAAAAATATACATAAAACAATGTCATTAACAGAACTGCTATAAATAATAAACTAATATGTTTTTTTTTTTTTTTTTTTAAATTTTAAATTGTTAAATGCTCATACACAGCTTGAAAACTCCTTTTAGAGAGCTTCTATTTATTTTATCTTTGCAATTTCTTGGTATTAATGCATTTTTTTTTATTAATATTATATAAAGTTGATAATGAAATATCTTTTCCGCCACAGGAAAGTAAAAACTTCTGTTTTTGGACTTATGGAATGTTTCGATTGTCTTATAGCCTAAGAGATCGTGGGCGGTTTGAGTAATGGTCTTTTTGTAAGGCTGTAATTCATTCTATGATGCATTATAGCATGTAACGCACGGAAATCACTTTCTGACTGGAATCGGCTCTGTAAATCATCAGATTTAATATATTTAAAAGGGATGGTGCAATAAAAAAATTTGCTATTTTACCCTTCAAAAAGTGAAAATAGGCTCAATACCAAACAAAATTCGACAATTAAGTTAAAATTGATTCCCTAACGAATAAGTTATATGCTCGTAAATATTGTTCACTATCTCTTTCTTGCACATAAAAAGGTTTATGGGTGTTTCTATAATAAGCGGTCATTTACTATAGAAAAATCGCACGAGAAATTTTTAATATTAATGTAATTTATACGACATTTTTATTCACAAGCAACTCATGTTCGTGAAGTAAAAACGCTAAAGAAAAATGTGTACATTTTCCCTTCTAAGTTGGGTAAAATGATAAAAGTTGAAAAAAAAATTTTAAATATAAATTTTAGAGCACAAAAAAGGGTTTTCGTCTTCTTTTGGCTATTATTAAAATCAACTAGATTCTAGGAGCTAAAGTCCCCAGAAGTATTCACACATACACAAGTAGACTTTACGTATATATGAAATGTATTTAATAGACACTTCACAGAGAGTAAATTTTAAAATCTTCTGTAAACAAATTAAGTTTGAAGAAAAACGTTTGACCCATTTTCGAGAAAAACCTAGAGAATACCTGAACATCACTAGAATAAAGTTGAACATCCGGTGATTCGAATTTTATCAAAAGCTTCGAGGTGCAATTAGATGTAATATGAAGTCCAAGTTTGGAGAAAGTGTTAGATACGATATCGCTATTACACACACACACACTCAATAACTCCCCCCAACAAACGAACACACTAGTAGTAAAAGAAAATTTAAACGGAGTTATTCAATTTGAAGCTTGTGAAAATTATCGTAAATTCTGCTAGAATGATAACAACACAATTTCA
Organism: Chrysopa pallens; assembly: GCA_020423425.1. Taxonomy (NCBI): domain Eukaryota; kingdom Metazoa; phylum Arthropoda; class Insecta; order Neuroptera; family Chrysopidae; genus Chrysopa; species Chrysopa pallens. The sequence goes on from CM035594.1 coordinate 39,582,582, forward strand.
ATCTCTTTGTGACAAAAATAGTCCACTTTGTTTATTTGCCATGCAAAATTAAATTCTAATAATTTTAAGCAAAATATAAAAAGTTGTTTTTATCTGTAAATAGCAGAAAAATACATGCTGCCAGCATAAGGAATTAAAAAAATTATCGATTATCTTATTAAAATAATAGTTTTAATTTAATCAATTAATATTTTTAAATTTATAAAATCGAGTTTTGCAATAATTTTTAATGTATATAAAAGAAAAATTTTTCTAATATTACATTATAAATCGATTTATCATTAATCGATGATTTTTTTTTTTTTTGTACATTCCTAATAGGACAGCACGCTAAAAATCACAAAGTAATAAATATTATGTTGTATCGTTATGTAAAAAACAACATAGCTGTTTAATTTGAATTTGAGTAGATATTCTAATATTTTCTACCCCCCCCCCCCACTTAGAGGTCTCAATATAAATGTCACAACCATTAAATTTTTAATATCGAATACGATTTAAAAATTAAAAAGAACAATAAATTTTCATAACAAAAACAAAATTGTGTGTTTATGTTCTAGAAGTAGAGCTACTATATTCCTAAAATACATCATTCCCAAAACCGCATATAGTGTTGTCATTGTCCGCATCATGTAAAATGGTCTTTATAGTCAAACAATTATTGACCTCAATTGATTTATACTTACTAGTATAAAATGAATTACCATATAGGTCGAACGTCATAAATAAAATGATGTATCTACCTTTAATTGTGTTTTGTTTGCATTTATATAAGCTGTATAAATAATAACTATATATATATATATATTCAGAACTATAAATATGCACATGCATTAATTAGCATTATATATAAACTCGCTTTAAACTCAAATAATTAAATTTCGTGCTTTAATATTAATAATAATAATACAATAATTGTTTTTTTTTTTTTTTTTTAAATTTAATATAATTCAATTTTTTAATATTAATAATTTATTCATTAACAAATTTATAAAAAAAAAATAATAAGCGCTAAGAAATATATGTATTGGAATTGAATGATTAAATTAAATACGTGTGTTATTCGATAAAAAAAATTAAAAAACCACTACTGAATCAAATAAAACCAAAAAGAAACAAATAATGATGGACTCAATCAAATGAATAAAATTTTTATTTTTATTTTTTTGTAAAACTCCTGTAAAACATTTTCATAAAAGTCAATATTTATATAATTTGTACATACATATGTTCTGCTGGATGATCTTTTTTGTGTTAGAATCCGAATCTGGAAAAATGGGGATTTTAGCACCGTTTTGTTCTTTAAAAGGTATACTGTTTGTTTGTTTGTTTTTTTTGGATGATTTTTATTTATATTTTTTTTTTTGTTATCAAAAAAATCAATGTACGGTGTTCTTGAATTTTAAAATGGTGTATGATAAGATGTTATTATTGAATTTAAAAAAAAAACAAAAATTTCAAAATTACTAGAATGTAGACACTTTTTTTAATAAGTCCAATAATTCTTCACAAAATTTATAATCTCTACAAAATAGTAGAACAAATTCTTTACAATTAATAATTGTGAAAATATTGACCAAAAATATCACAAACAATCGGTAATAATGTCAATGTTCTCGATTGCCTTTCAATAGAATCAGAATATTTTTTGAAATAAGATCCAAAAAAGACATACATAATAAGTTTTCATATAAAGATTGTGCAAGCTACATTTCACAAAAAGTATTTTTACTGAGTTAATATTGCAAAAAAATTAATGTAAATTGTATTATTATAGATGTCTTCCAATTGGTTCTTATTAAATTTAAGTTTTATCGATTATGGATCTGCAAATACCATATTTAAGTTAAATTAATCTAAATAAATTTATAAGTTGAATCGTTTTCGTTAGTTCACTGTTTGTAAACAAAAAGTTTCACGTGAACATTTGTATGCTACAATATGATTGCTTGTTTGAAGGTTTTTATGATGCAATACGGCACAGTACATAATATTCTTATAATATAATATATATTAACCCAAGAAAATAGAATCGATAAAACAAGTGTTAATGAAATCACGCAATGAATGCGTGATTAGTGCACTGATGAAAACAATTCAACTTTAGACATTTTAAATAATTTTCGTCAACCAATAAGTTAAAAATATATAAATCTAAATCTAATGAAATTTAAAGTTCGGAATTTGATTATAAAAATGGTGAGCATGAAAAATAATTCATTTTTCGTACCTTTTTTCCCAAATTCATTACATTTGAATGATTATTTTGCGTCTTAATAAAGACGCTGATCTAAGAGAACTTACCGAGGAGCGGTACTACAAAAAATGAGATATCTATGAAGACATCCAATATTCAGAAGTTTAGTATGCACAAACTTGACATGAAAACGGAGAACATGCCGAAGTTTTTCCTAAAAAAAACTTACTCAAATGAAAATAAAACTTTTGTTTTATATTAAGTAATATTTATGACGAAGCATTTCACGAAACAAAATCTCCGTTTACTAATCAAAATCATAAAAAATAAAGTATATATTTCATTAATATTGTCTTCATTACAGAGGTCTCATTTTTTGTGTCATATTTCTTCTAAGTAGCGTATACGTTTAATGTTTTTTTTTTGTCTTATCATTAGAGTTTTGACTTTTGTTACTGAGTGGAACGTTTGGAATTATTGGACTACATAATGTTAATTCTAGTTTAAAGGCGGACTTAGGTATGTTTATTAAATATACTTGGTTTGAAAATTTTTCTTATTTGGTCTGACTTGCATTTATTTTTGCAATCCTATGAAACAATCATTTATCGTTTTTAAAATACAATATAAAAATATAATTCAAATAATGTTCCACAAATTCTAGCATCTTACAAACATTTCTTTAATTTTTCAATATTATGTGTATGAACAACAAATTTGTCCTCAATGAATTTTCTTATACTGATGTGGTTACCTTGGATGAAGTCACCATTAGTTGGAACATTTTTATATTTCCTAAAAGATTTGATTCAATATTTCTTAAACTTGTAATATGGGCACAGCAGCTTTTTGATTGCTTAATAATCAAAAAGTTGTTGCACTGTGAAATAAATCAGAAAATCAATTTAAGCTACACTTCACAGAAATGCTAGGCTTTTGAAGCGAACGTCAATCCTCGAAAGCACAGTAGCAAAGAAAACGTAGCATTATTCGAAAGAAAGAGTTCTGATTAAAGTGTTTATTTTTGTCCAATATACATAAAATGATTAAAATAGCACCATAATGTGGTGCTCTAATTATGCACACTCAAGTACTTCCAGGTCCTCCTTTAAGATTTTATGTCATGTAATATGACAGTTATAAATACATAACTATTTAATAAACATACCAATATCGTAAATGACATCGACAAAATTTTGTATTTTTACTATTTAAACTACACCTGCACATTAACAACACAAAACAGATGATTTCCAATGAATATAGTAGAATATAATAATTCATTATGATACGATTAATTAATTAAAAAAAACAAAAAAAAAAAACAAAACCATAATTAAATAATAATACCCTTCTGAATATTTTATTTTATTCATTTAGAAAAGTGACAACGCAAACCTCAAAACTTGTAATTGAATAATAATAAGTAAAAGGTATTATATTTTAGTTGAAAACTGAGAGTACGAAGTATGTAACTTTTCAAAATTAAAGCATGTGCATGTTTATAGTATTTTGTTTTGTTGTTTTAAAACTACATCACATTGTATTTTCTATACAAACTAAAAAAAAAAAAAAAAATAATGAAATTCTGCAGTATTGCCTAGACTACACTCGTACCAATAAGATTTAAATAGGCTTTAAACTTCGACGTTCTCTATTATGGAATCATCATCACAGTTACCTAACGTTTATTTTAATTTTGTTATATTTAATTATTCAAATTTATGATCTTTTTACAATCTAAAAATAAAAACACACTAAAGTACGCCAATTGAAAATAATAATAAAAAAAAAACAGTACTAAAAAAAATAATAACTACGCTAAAAATTATTCCAATATTAATTATTGCTACAAATTACTAGAAGCTTTTATATTTTTTACTTTTATCTTCTTTTTTTTTTAAATCTCATTTTATATTTAGTGGAGCGCCGTAAGGTTTATACCTCGGAATCCAGGGCCAGTAAATAAATCTTTTTATAAACTATGGCAATGTGTTTTTAATAGCATATAGAAAAATGTTAAAAAAAATATTTTGTCCGATCTTAATTTTTTAATAATTATTATAAATAATTATTATTTTTTTGGAGTTTTCCTTAAGTTATATTAGTGTAAAATTAGATTTTAAAAAGAAGAACTATTACAAACTTCATGTTGGGTCTCAAGGGACTGCAGGTATAACGATGAAGGGTGGGGAGGGGAATAGAGGGGGCAACAGCAGCTGTTGGGTGTTGTTAACGCGGGCCCTAGCAGAATAGTACACGTGACAACTTACTAGGCTTCATATGTAGTTGTTGTTTGCTTCGAAAAAAAAAAAAAGAAAATAATTAAAAAATAAATATATTATTGTGGAGTGAGTGTGATAAAAGTTAATTACTGAGTTTTACAAACTTTGAAAATAGTGGCATAAATAGTAAGTATTTGTTTATTATTTATATTACATGCTTTTGAAAACAACTGTGAATATCCAATAGTATATTTTATAATAGATCGATCTTAAAAGTTCGAATGTAATGGTAAAATTGGTTACAAGATGGTTACAAGAAGAGCTGCACAAAATCAATGGAACGAACGCGTCGCTGTAAAAAAAACGCATGTAATGACATAATATTTGATAAAACCATGCCACTAAAAGTAGCGCAGGAAAAATTTTTATCGAATGCCAAAAATAAGAGTAGGCTTATAGATATGCTACGAGAAACACTCACAGAAAATAAAATATTTTCTTGCCAAGCAGAAGCTGATGCCGACAGACTAATAATTGAAACTGCTGTTAATCTGCAATCTGAAAACATTGCTGTAGTGTCCGAGGATGTAGATGTTTTAGTTTTATTGACTGCGCTCTCACCACCAGACCGAGAAATTTATTTTAGAAAACCATCCAAAGGCAAAATACTGCAAAGAGCGTACTCTTCTAAGAGTTTAGAAAAAATATTACCAAAGTGTAAAGAGCATATTCTGTTCTTACATGCATTCACTGGATGTGACACGACGTCAGCTTTTTTTAAACGTGGCAAAAACGTGTTTGCAAAAAATTTCGAAAAACGAACGGACTTGCAAAATGCTGCGACAGTTTTTAAAAATGAATGCAAAGACATCAATGAAATTTTTAAAGCTGGTGTTACATGCACTCTTGCTTTATATAATGCCCCCCAAAAAATAAAAGATCTTAATGCATTGAGATATAACTCTTTTTTGAAAGCAACTGCCAAAAATACCTGCGTTAAACTGCCGTCTTTACCACCTACTGCAGATGCCGCTTTTGAACACTTCAAAAGAGTATATTTACAAGTTCAAACATGGTTCGGAAAAGAAATATCACCAGAAGAATGGGGTTGGAAAGATGAACGCGGAATATTGATACCGCTAACAATGACGCAGCGACCAGCTCCAGAATCTTTACTAAAAATTATTTTTTGCGCATGCAAAACAGGATGTGGAGCATCTTGTGGGTGCAGGAAAAGTGGATTAAACTGCACTGCAGCTTGCTCAGAATGCAATGGTGATAGCTGTACTAATCCTTTACCTACAATCTACATCAACGAAATCGACGACGACGACGACAATAATGAACAATAATGTATATAGTTAAGGTTAAATTTTCTTTTGTAAATAATTTTTTTACGAAAATCTAATAAATTAACATTGAATTTACTCTGCAAACATAATTTATTACATATAAAATTAATATCTTTACTGTAAACATTTTTTCCCCCTTGCGCCTTTCATTTTTCAGTAAATTGTTTATAAAAATTGTTGTAATCGAGATCGGCCAATTTTTTTTTTTTAACTTTTTTATTTGCGGTTTTAATAATGCAGTCAAACACTTGTTATACAGATTCATTGACTGGCCCTGGGTTCCGAGATTTTACCATTTTTATGTCTTACGGCGCTCCACTAATTGTTAATTTAATAGTTTTTAAATTTGATGAATAAAAAGATTTCACGTGCAACTCTTGGATGACAAAAGTCAAATCAAAATTGTGGAGCAAATAAAAGATTTAAATCATTTGTTTATTGAAATTGAACCTTTCAATTGAATTAAATATCATTAGATGACTTAAGGCGAATACGAATTAAGAATTTGAAAGGGGTATTTGAGTCGTGTCAGAAGGGTATATATAAGATTTTCAAATAAATATTGTTTCAAAATTGTAGAATACGATGGCGTATTCTAGACCCTAAGAAAGAGTTCACAAATGATTAAAATTGATCAATTGGGTCCCATCTTTTAAATCAATATAGAGGATTTATAATAGTATCCAAGCAATTAACATCGTTGTATGTAATTTTAATTTATTTTAAGAACTAAAAAGGTCCATCTAAGCAGTTCATATTGGACAACTACTATCATGTCATGCACAGTATAATGAAAAGAATTTACAAAAAGTTGATAGTCTTAAGGACTGTCGTTAGAAGTTATGGATATTAGGCTAGTCTATCGGCACCCCAAGTCATGATTCTATTCATTTTAATACACCTTAACCACCGAATTATTTTCCATATGACAAAAAGGGGAAGTGTATATCTAAATACATTTATATAAAATTTACACATACATAAAAAAAAATTTGCATCCATGGGTTATACTATTATAAACTATACTGAATGCAATACAAAAAACTCTTACCAAAAATCTCCTTCAAAAATTAATAGTATGACCTCACGCTCTTAAATCTTTTATAAATATACAAAATATATTAGTTTGTGTATAATGTTTGAGTAAATAATTAAGGTGAGTTTATTATCTATAAACGCAATTTTCGAACGTATGGAAAATAATTCGGTGGAAAATCGGTATAGTTTATTTATTGATTAGATAGAATACACCATAGATTTCGCAAAAATATTAAAACTTAATTTTAATAATAGTTTATATAAAACATTCATATTATTTATATCTTATTCGATAAGACATATTATATAATGTATTGGTGTATACAGACTTCTGAGAGTGCGCAAGCAACCGAGTCTTAGTAACTCGGCCATCTTGGTAACAAATGACACAATATCACAAGTTTATTCCCACATAAAAATTGCTCAATGTACGTAAAGAAGTCTTTACTCCAAAAACTAAATATATTGAGTATGCTTATTGGGCTTTAAAATGGCAAAAATAATATTCTAATGATTTGCTCCAAACAAATTTGAAATGACTTAAATTGTCGGATACAATAATTTTAGAAATTTAATGAAGAATATAAAATGAGATCAATTTATGTATTGTATTTGTACAAAAAAAAAAAAAAAAATAAAGGAAAATGGAAATGGTTTATTGAAAGTTTTTCTTTTTAAAATTAATCACAATTGTATATTTCAAAATCATTTCCATTTGGAATGATAGTATATATGTCGGCTGTCACAAAATATTCCCAAGATGAAAAGTTGATGAAAAAAAAAGAAAGAAAGAATAATGTAATATTAAAAGGAAAAAAAATTTTGTCACTAAGTTATTTTTTATACGTATTTTTGTTGTTACTTTTTTTTTAAATACATTTTTTTTTTTTTTACAATATTTAAGATCACTATTTTTATGGAAAAACATAAGGTTGCATGCGTTTATCACTTTACTACACGATTCATGTCATATTTATATGTACATAAAAAAGAAATAAAGAAAAAATTTGCGTAGAGTTTCCCAAAATATTTGTGTATTAATCTTTCATTTTTAATAAAAATATATTAATTAAAACTTTTAAAATTAATAATTTTTTAAATTATTGTCAATTGTATTTTCTAAATGCAAAATATAAATTCACATGTATTAAGGAGGAGAGTTGATACAAAAAATGAGACCTCTATAATAAAACAATTTGCAATGTAATATGCATTGTATTTTTTTAAAATTTTTTCAATAACATTGGGATAATTTGGTATGTATTATACTAACATGAACACAGAGGGCGTGTCAAAGATTTTATCCCGCAAATCATTTTTATATATAAAACCAAATTTTACTTAAGACAATTTTTTTCGGAGAATACAAAAAATAGGAGGTCTTGCAACCTCCGTTTTCATGTCAAAATTATTCATTTCAAATTTTATAACAATGGGATAATTATTTTTTAAGCTATTTATCCTTGAAAATTGAGAAAATATATAAATTATATTACATAAGAGAATGTTTTTATTGCAGAGGTCTCATTATTTGTGTCAATTCATCTTACTTGAATGATTTATGAAATCATAAATAAACACACGATTAAAATTATTATTATTTCATTCTAAGAATTTAAATCACATTTATAGGACGTATTTTCAAAAATTCGATGTTAATAACAAAATATTTTCGTAAACAATTATCTCAATCATTTTTGATTATATTACCCATCATTATTTTTTTTTTATTCTTTGAATCTTTGCAATATTTGACATAAGTTTGAGCCCCCATCGCTCGACACACTTTTTCGAGTGAGATTGCGGATATTCACTTCATGCCTGCTTCAAGTCTCATTGAAATCTATTCTATAGTTTTTTTTACAAAGGATAAGTTTATGTAATATATGCACCTTGATAATGTTATCTTCCTTCCTGTAATATTTCAGAAATTTTGCGAGTATAGAGCTGAACATTAAATTTTTTTTGCGGGGGATCTATTTAAGTAATATTTTACTGTACTGTACTGTAAACGACCCATTGTTTTAAGATACAATTTGAAAACTACTTGAAAAGTGTGAAAAAGTATAAATTTAAAGTAACTTTAAATTTGCAACACTGTTGTCTGTTTGGTCTGACAGTCCATTTGACAATTCTCGGTTGTTTTAAGTGTATTTGGAAATTCATCATGATTATCTAGATTAATGCCATCAAAGCATTTAAGGCAATTCTTTCCCGACAGTTCAGCGGCTAAAGTATTAGCTTAGTATCCACATTCTATTGTATTGTATTTCTAACTAACACTACAACATGTACATTCATACACTCACTGACTATCGTATATACATACATGGAAATAATGTTTTAAATGTTTATCTAAACGACGTGGTCAAGTCATCCTATTTTCTTTTTTAGTTATACAGAACTTATTCTTCTAACAAATACTATTTTTCATCAAAACGGTAACATTCCCTCTAGAACAAACACAAACAAATCTGTCATTTTCTCACGATTCACCCATGCTACGTGTACCAAAAATTTTTAATTATCTCACGTTGGATACGAAAAATTTTCTTCAAACAGCGTGTGTATTATGCATTTAATTACCTTTATTCAAAGTTTAAAATATTCCTTAACATTTTCCTAGCGTGACTCAACTATCTTAGTTTGAGAAACTGTGTATCCGTTTTAGGTATACGTTTGCATTAAACGTAAAACAAACAATAAGACACTTGAGTTTTCCTTACAGGAATCCTTTTTTGCTTTTGTACTTCAACTTGTTTTTCTTTGTATTTTTGAAGTTAGATGAAAATTTAAAATATATATTTTATTGTTTTACACATTTGTATGTCAGAGAAACCATAAAGAGTATCTATCTAATGAAGATATTAAATATAGTCAATATAAGCCATATTTAAAGACGGGACTCCACGCAGAGTTGGGAAATTGAATTTATCGAACAAATGTTACTTATATAAATGTATATTGCTGATATTTCGTGTAGATAGAAAATAATTAATCAAGAATCATGTTCGAATGAATTTCAAAGCTAATAAAATCAGATTATCGATTCGATTCAAATACGAGATGATGATATTTTGATTTAATAAAATCCGTTGTATTTATTTTATATAAAATTTAATTTAAATGCAAATATAAAATTATAAACACGGAGGTAGAGAGTATTTTCTATACTAGTTCAATGAACTGTAGACCTCATACAGAAGAGAGTTAAGGGGAAGGTAGGTTTAATACGTGTAAAAAAGGTACATTTTGGTGAATTTTATGGTATGACAAAGTTAAAATCTATTTATTAAAACTAATGGTACATTAAAGTATAAAATTCGAATAATATTGTGTAAAATTTTTATGAAAAAATACGGCACTGGTATGAATTACTAGATAAAATTGCGGTGCCCTTTATGACTCGGTCCTGGATCAACAGAAATAAAAAATCAAAGTTATTTCGTTAGATCTTCGTTATCCCCAGGTAACGCTGAAACCTAATTTTTCACTTTTTGTAAAATTTCAATATTATTTTTACATTATCCGACCGCTGTTACCTGAAAATATTAACTTGACATTCTTTTACACTGTTTGCAATTAGTATCTCACCTAAATGTATTCTTTAATTACAGTAAATTTATTTAGTTTTTATTTTTCTTAGACCCTTAAGAATTGTATTATTTTAATAACAAAATAAGGATTATTATAATGTCATAGTACGAATTATTATCACATTTGTCATATAAATTTTTTTATACAGACATTCATATAAATAAATTATTAATAACATAATTTTTATAATAAGATTATTTGAAAAGGTCATGAAAACTTACGTGGGGAAACGAAATATAAATTAATAATTTTATAACATTTATGAATTTTTAAAAGAACGGAATACGAAAATAGCAAATGACATTTTAGGTTTGAGTTTTTTATTAATAAAAAATTATTATCATAAGAAAAATTTTAAATTATTTTTACATTTAGTTCAGTTTTGAAGGCGGTTCTTGTTTCTTTAAAAAAATTTTATTTTTCACTTTTGTGTGTTGTATGCAACCATGAAAAATTTTTCAATTGGATAAAATTTAATCATTAAAAATTGTTTTTGCCCCTTCTCTCCTCTTTGAGACATGAGATCTTGGTTTCCTTATAATAGTACCTTTCCTGGAATATCTCGTTTCCAACAAAAAGAGAATAATCGAAATCGGTTCATTAACGACGAAGTTATCCACGAACAAACATATGACTAAAATTGTTTTTCCCCACCTCACTCCTAAAGAATATCAGATGATACAATATATACATTGTAATTGATTCAATTTTCGCGCATAAATAAAATATGATGAAATTTCGAGAAAAACTTTTAGGCAATGCCAAGATTTTTCGGGGAGATGTAATTTGTTACCAATTTTTTCTGGTAAGCGTGAAATTTATATTTTCCTACAACTATCTACCACATTGCTAATATTATTAAATTTAAAATAATTTATACTGTTTAGATTTTATGCTTTTTAAGTCGGACCTTTTAATTTGTCAATCTTAATACTAAAATATTTAATTAAAAAAAAAAAAAAAAAAAGATTTTAACTTTTAAATATTTATACAATCAATTTCAGTGATTGCTCATTTGTTTTACTATATATATAATACGGTTTCCATATATAAATAAAAAAACATTGTGGGGGCAGGGAGCTCAAACATTCTGGGCAGGAACGGATTTTAATTTCTGTTCATTTTCAAATACTTTACATATTTTAAAGAAACTTACCTCAAGTATAGTGCTTAAACATTTATCCAAACATCCATTTAAAGATTGGATGCAAAGTTTTAGAGATATCCGATTCGAAGGTTAATATTTCGAATAAATTTAAATTGATATCTCGGAAATTATCCACCCAATCATAAAAAGTCTTATTTTTGGTTTTCTGAGACCTCAATTACCCAATAAATAGCAATCAAAATATGTTTGAATTTGTTGGTCATTTTAATGTTATGTGAATAAACATTTTTTTGTTCAATCTTTTCGTGAAAATTGTGCTAAGAATACCGGTACTGTAAAGTATCCTTACCGCCCTAATGTTTATTATCGCTTCAAAAGTCCTTTATAGATCGTCAACACCGGGGGATTAATTTGGATCACTTTTGGTATTAATAATTTAATCTTGAAGGATGCTTTTTTAATAGGAATATTTGATAAAACATAAAAAATTGTTCCTGTATAGAATTTGGAATCTCATAGAGTACCATGAATGAACATTAAAGTGTTCACAGATGTACAATTCTTTTCATGTAAAAATAGTCAAAAGTTTAAATATTTAAAAGAACATTGTTTTAATAATGAAATTATATATTATATAGTATTTATTATAATTATATAGTAAAGTTATTTTACAGTAAAATTATTTGAAGTATTATATTTTAAGTATTAAAAAGTAAAAATGTGTTAAAGTTATTAAATAGATGTAGAAAATTGTAAAAAGATATGAAATCAACCCTGGGTTAAACGCTGTATAATGCCTTCTATCTCTTTATCGTTAAATTCTATAGACACTCATAGAGTTTGAAATTATACCGATACTAAAGAAGTTTCACTTCAAAAACTTCGTATTACATAAAACATATTCCATTATTTTAATGTTGTTTACCTAATATTATAAATATTTGAATTACCTTCTCACAAACACTAAGAATTTGCATGCTATATGTTGAAAAGTAGTCATTTTGGTTACAGAAAAAAAAAATTATTTTTTATGAAAAAAAAAAAAAAAAAAAAAATCATGCCATTTCTAATATAAATGCAAATTTGTGTATACATATTTGTGAAAGAGACATAGAAAATACAACTATCAAAAAAGAAAACATTTTCATGGAAAAAACTTCAGGTTATTAGAATTATTTAGATTTAAATATTTTATTTACAGTACATGATTAGAGACACAAACAGTTTGGGAAACATTATTCTACATTTTGATAAGATTATTTTGAAAAAAAAAAAAAAAAATTAAAAAGTATATATATATATATTTATGAAGCCACAATATTAATTATACCTGGAAATGCAACTTACCTATATTCGGATGTTGTAGCTTTCGGCAAATTCTTGCCTCTCTTTCCAGTTTTTGAAAATCTGAAACGTGCAAAAAAATACAAATGTAATTTCGCATTCAATCATTTCTATTGAATTGGCCAAGTCAATTTTGTAAACTCAAGTCGAAAAACTTCTAGTCACTTTGCTCCCGCAATTTTTAAAGATTCCTTTTTGTAATAACATTAAGTACTTTTGAATTTAATAATTGAAGAACGTACCCTGCAGTATTATCCCAAAAAATTTATTATTTCAAAACAATAGCCTTTTACCTGCCTATCATTATAAAAAATGCAAGGAACAATAATTGACAACTTTATCTTATCTATAATCAAAATATAAAAAATATTATTTTTTATATTTCTACACTAATCGATAATTGTTTTTTACATTTCGTAGTTTTCATGATGGGTATTTAATTGTTTATTTAAAATTTTTAATTGTTTTATTTACAAACGTTTGATCACACAAATTATTTTTGCATTAAATAAATTTATGTTGGTAAAGTTTGTCACGATAACTTAACACATGGCAACTAATTAAACAAATCAACCAATCGATAGTTAACATTTTGAACAAACGATAGTTAAGTTTTTTTTAAAATCCTAATTCTATTCAAGACGCTAAGTGATTTATTATTTATCTTAACATATTTTATATAACACAAGTGTTTTTATTTTCGAAATCGTCATTACACCTTTCTGGGATAGTAAATCGATAGTAATATGATATTTTTCTAAAAATGTAGAAATTCTTATACGTAGACATCTGGAAATCTTCCTTGCCTTATAAATTATGTAAATTATGACATATAGCCCGGGAGGTATCATCATCATAATTCAATAGACTGAATTTAAGAAATATACGCAGTTTAAGAAATATGCATTATAATAAAATGATGTGAGTATACGCGAGCTGAAGTTTTTCAAACGATTTTCTCACCAATAAAAAAAAAAAAAAACCAACAGAATATCTAACGGGAGAAAATTCGATAGATGAATAATAAATTTGTATATCCTATTTATAGCCGCCTAACTTGAATATCCCTGCATCAGTTTCATTCGTTTCATGCGCAGATCATTAAATGAATACTAAAAAACAATAAGTTTTGATATAATAACTGAAATGATCGTTTGATTTGTAACGCTACCTCCCGGACTACTAGCTTCATCAATATGCAATATTCCATTACACATGTAGAACTAGGTTTAGTAGATATGATATTGAGTATTTATATTGAGATGTAAAATCAATGATGCATATTATATGTACTTGCAATTATCATTACATAATTAGTTCTAAAATGAATTCAACTGTTTTGATTGCCACAGATAGTTCATATACTAATGGAAATAATAGATTGGGAGATCGTGGATGATTAAAGTAACGGTTTTCTGTAAGGCAGTAATTTGTTCAGTGGTGTACTAAGCCAAATTTGGCCAGGAAGCCTTCACATTATCAGCTTTTATACAATTGAAAGGAGCGAGGGTTGAGTTGGGTCAAAAGGTAAGAATTAGATAAAAAATTTGTTAAACAAACTTGTAGAACATAAAATTTTACATAAAAAGGTGCTTTGCCTTTTTTTGGCTATTATTAAAAACAATGGAGCTGAATTAAAATCGGATTAACGGTTCACGAGATATTGGCATTTAAGCGAAAGTAGAGAAATAAGTTTTTAACCCTATATTCCCGGAAAACATTGATCAAATTCAAGTTTGGTGGCAGCGTATAGAAGGTACGTTTTTGAGGCACGGAAGGGACAGAACAGGAAAGGGTTTTTAGGTTGGGGATTGATAATCCCAAATTAGAAATATTAAAATATTTCTAATGCATTATGTATATTTAAATTATTGTATTGAATTGTAATTAATTGATCTCAGAGCATATTAATAAATGAATTTATATTACATTATATTCTCGGAATGGTAATTGATAGGTGACATGTTTCTAAAATGGAACCATCTTCAACATCTCTACTATTGTTTATTACAAATTTATAAATATTCGTTCATTTGAAGTTATACACGTTTGAGCTCTTCAGGCCGACGAACAAGAAACTTAAATTGCACAGAAAGTTCCAAAACGTAAATATATAAAAAATAGTTCCAATATCAATTGATACAACACGGAAGTAAAATTAAAGAAAACGACTTTTTATTAAAGTTCAATACAAGTTTCAGCTTCTATGGGTGAGGAATAATGTAGATTTAGACAAGCTTTTGTTATAAAAAAACAATGAAACAAATATTTAAATACCAAAATATGGTTGAAGATTCGATAAAGACTTTAATACAATCAAAATACGACCTTTACAAGGTGTATTATATTTGATACGCACGTCGAAACATGTTTTTGAAGAAATTCAATTCAATTCTTCATCAAAAAACGTAGAATAAAAATTTTAAATACAATTACCAACCATCAACATTCAACATGCTTGAAAATAATAAATAAGCTGGCGTATTTTAAAATGTGCAAGAATTTCACTTTTCAATGGAGAGAAAATGACGACAGGGAAATAATAATTTATTTAATCTTGTTCTATATGGGAATTTTATCTTTTTAACAGTACGTGACCTAACTACTTCATCTACATTAAATTCTCTAGAGATACATAATATATCGTTTTACGTTGTTACTTCATTGCAATATGCGGAAAGTAAATTTCCATATGCAGTCGTTTATTGTATGCCTGGTCATTTTTTAATTTCTTTGAAAAAAAATGAAACAATTACCTAAACATTTGTGACAAATGGCATAAGCAAGAAACTAACCCGGTTTTAGTTTTTTTCTTTGGTGTAATTTTTACTTATAAAATTATGATTTGCGGTCATACACAGTTGTTTATTACATGTCTGACCGACTCAGTTCCCGAGCAAGTAAAGCCACTCACTAACACCTCTACGCGCTAGGCTTCTTAGACCGGGAAGTTGGGGGTTCGACCCAGGCAGTGGTAGTGTGATCGATTATAATTAACGGGGCGCTTGATTGATCACACTGTCGTTACTTGGATAAAAACAAAGTAACCGACTCCACGTTCATCATAAATTTAATTGACTGTTTTTTGAACACATTGATGATCATTTCGAACTAAAATCGCTTGTGTAAAATCAACACAATTTATAATGTAGATAATACATTAGCCAGCTGAGTGGGTAAGTTTATGGCTACTTTGACTAAGAGACTATGTGTTCGAAACCTTTTTTTAAATTTATTTTAAGTCACTTTTTAACTGCTTTCGTCATCGGTGACTACAGTATTTTACTTATAGCAACAGAAAACAGCATTCGCAGGCGATCACCCAAACTTGCTTAACTTTGAATATCGCAGTTGGTACAGTGTTATCCATCTATGCTTGCAGAGGTTTTATGCAGTTTTCCTTTTCACATTTCTAGTGTGTCGGCAAACGCACCACTACCTTCCAAATACTGGTGTTACTTAATAAATAATTATGTGGGAGGCCTCCGTTATACATGTATTTGTCTGAGGAAGGGTGGAAAAACTCTATTATTATATGATGTAAAATTTTTATAAAACAAACAAATTAATTTGCATTTTATATTTAATTGCAAAAAGAGTTTTTTCACCTTTTTGTTTATGAATAACAAAGTAAAAAAACAAAAACAATATTGAAATAAACATGTTAAAAATTATATATGCGTGATTAAAATGTCAAGATTGTGTGGTACATTAAGTTTGAGTATGCGGTAGAATAACTATGTTGAATACAGGTAGGTAGTGTAGTATACGAACGTAGTTTTACCAGGTATACGAAAGTACCAACCACATAACTTTTATATACGATGATCATCTAATTAGATAAAAAAAATATTAACCCCTGAATAATGTTGTGCTGTGTATGGATTATACTGACCTAGTTTTCATTCTATCGTAAAGGTAAAACAGAATTTATAAAAAAAAAAAGGAAAACTTGAAAAACTATGAATAATAACTTATAAGATATAAGCTATACATATTAGGCTAGTCAGAATCGGCGCATGAATGTCTAAAACTATTACAATTCAATGTATTTACCCGATCCTCTTTAAATTGCAATACTTATGTTTCCAGAGCGCAAATCGGTGTCATATTGCTTAAACCGACATACAAACTTTAAACAACTGAAAGGAATTGTTGTTTTCAAACGGGAAATGTTTTTTTTATTTTATTTTCTGTGATGAAATACGAATAAAAAAGAACCTATTTCTTTTGCAGTATAGTTAATATTTTTGGATATATTAATTTTTAAAATTCTTTATACAATAGTTAATAATATCCCTAAGCGAGAGTAAATAAATTGCAATTTTTATTCATGTTTTTTAATTATTTGTTACTGGTATGCAATGCGTGTGTGTTAGAGTGAGACATCGATACATAACGGTAAGTGACGAATATTGTGTAACACATAATTAAAAAACGTATAAAAATGAAATTTTTCTATTTTGCTCCAGGATATTATTAATTATTGTAAAAAGAGTATATTGTATATTTTTTTATAAACTTTAATGCATCAAAACAATCCGATTTCGGAATTTTAAAAACCTTTAAAAATGCATATCTCCAAAAATATTAATGGTATTAACTAAAATTATATAAAATTTTACCCGTTCGCAATTGGTTTGAAAAATATGGCACCGAGCTGCCCCTTGGAAAAATTCAATCAGTAATATTTGATGAAAAATTACGTAAAAGAATTTAGGAGGAATAGATTTTGGTACTCCCGAGCGCCGATTTCTAGTAGACTATATACACTTGTGTTCAAATAATAAATAAGTGGTAATCTGAATCTTTCTTTCATATTTATTTAATAAAATAAAATACGAGTTTTGGATATGTGCATTATGTTGTATTTCTATTCTTACTCATTATTCGATAATATATATATACCCGAGAAGAATTGACACTCATCTCTCGAGTCAATTTATAACTTATTTTATTTTGAGCTATTTATTGATCACTGTCTAACTCTAGAGGATAAAATCAAGCTATCTATGATCTAACTATGTTATGTCATTTTAATTCCTTATCGACCGGAACAGTTAGTTGGTAATCAAGCAGATAATATTACTTCTGAGTTATGTCTATTCATATCCGAAGTCTCCGATTTCAAAAATTTTCTTATATGTCACTCAATCAATTGCCGTTCATCTTAATTTGATGCACTTTGTATGTACATCCAATGATTTAATTATTTCTACATTTATGATGTAAATTGTTGAAATCGATTACTTTGAAAAATCGATTTTCAGAAAAAAAACAAAAAAGTGGAAACGAAAAACAGAAGTGAAATTAAAAGAGGAAAAAAGCTATTACTCAAGTGAAATAGACAATCGTTTTACAAATGGAAACTCCAGGCTTACGTTACATCTCTTATATTACATAAGAGAGGATCGTTTAGGTTTTTTCATTACTTCAATTGAAGCGTCTTTACTTCACGAGCATGAATCTGAAGTTATTTTTTTTTTTTAAATGTTTAAAAATAACCAAGATATGGACATACAAAATCCTTGATTAAACAAAGGGGAAAAGACCTAGTTAGTCTCTTCATATAAACTATATATTCAAAATCGTTTTTACGAAAGAGATAGGAATGAAAGTAATCTTTGATAGCTGCTATGTTTTTCAATCAACTTAAATTTAATTATAAAGTTTTGTCACGGTATCCTATTTTAGTCGATACTATGTATGTTAACTGCTAATGTCAGGTATCATTGTTTTTTCAATGGGACTTCCACCTAACATTGAATATCCAACAGCTACAGCTAGCTACCTGAGTGATCAGGGTTGTTCATTGTCGATACTGACTGATATTTCATTATAATATTATTTAATAGCTATCGAGTATGATATGACCTAATTTTAATATCATTCATTATGTATCTATTTTGTTTGTTAATTTTGACCCAATTCAAGTTTTTTATTACTAGCCGTTGCCCAGACGCCTCATCCGACAATAGGGAAGATGCAATATAAAAAATTTGCTATTTTATCCATCAAAATGTGAAACTAGACTCAATACCAAACAAAATACTAAAAATTAAATTGATTCAAAAATGAATAATTTAAGTTCTTAAGGATTCTTTTCCATCTTTTTTTTTCCAACAAAAGCTTTTTGGGTGGCTTCTACGATAAGCGATCATTTTCTATAGAAAAATCACACAACAAAATTTTTATTATATTAATGTAATTTATATAATATTTTAATTAAGGATCAACCCATTTGTATATATTAACATTATTTGTCTTAAAATTTAAAGGATATTGTATATGGACATCGATAAGAGCTCTTATCGTGGAATGATCGTTAATTATAATCACTATGGAGATAAACATGTATGACGTCATTTATGCAAATCTCCTTCTTTGATTAATTAAGAAATTTGAACGTCCATATTTTAGATATTTTTTAAGATTTCAAAAAAAAAAGAACTTCAAAATCTTGTTTGTTAAGTTAAGGCGCTTCAATTGAAGTTATAAAAAGTTTGTGCATTTTCTGTACTCCAATGTAATAAACTAACATTTAAATAAATCATGTAAATGTAAATTATTAAATTTCATCAAAATCGAGTGAACGGTTCACGAGATATCGGCGTTTAAGTGGAAAAAAAAAGCAACTTTCCAACGCTATATCCCCGAAACGGTACTTGATAGATGAGATGCTTCTAAAATGAGACCATTCTGAAGCTCAACTATAATTTACCACAATAATATTAATATTCGTTCATTAGTTATGGAACTATACGCGTTCGAAATACGGACACGGAACAAAAGTTCCAAAATGAAAACTGGAGCAAAAACATTTTATAATTTTTTTAATCAGGAAAATAATACTTGCGAACTTGGAAATAATAACTTTTATCTTCAGCATGTATAATAATTTTAACATTTCATTCTTATAAATAAGATTGTAAAAGATCACAGCAAAAAATGCAATTAGAAAAGTATAATAATATAAAAAAAGTAGATATAATAAAACAATAATTGTAAGTAAAGCTTTTTATTGGGTTGAGTTCACATCGTTATTTTCAATGATATTGATTGTATATATATATAATTTCATTTTTTCTATGGAACTCTTTAATAATACGAATAGCTTTAAGAGAGCTTATACCAAGAAAACATACAGAAAATAGAGTTTCGATAGCTACACTAGAAGCTAGAAAAGTTATACTCTCAACTGAATTGCATTACATTTCAATTTACAATTAGTTTTTATATTATATATTATACAACTTTTTTTTTTTTATTACTTTTGTTTCTTTTGCAAATGACGATATTGGCTGTTTGTAATATAAATGTCAAATAATAATAATAATAATAATGGGAAGCTTTATATTTCTAAAAAAAAAACAGAAAACTTGTTGAATAAAACAAATCGAATAACTTGTATTCATATATTCAGTGTTGTATGGTTGATATTAAATCATTAATGATTTATAATAAATAACAAACGTCTCACTGTGTTTTTAAATTCATCATCGAATCCTGAAATTCGTTGATACAAATTCGACTGGTCGGATATAAGCACTATATTTAGTAGTCTTAGATGTTAAGCTTATTTGATTTATAGTAAGATTTTAAATAAAAAGAGTTTAATTCTGTTAATTTAAAAAATGGCATACCTCTGGTTGAAAGTTTTTTTGTGTTGATTATTTTGGCAGCAAATTCCATTCCCGTACATTTTTGAACACATCTTCTAACTACTGAAAATGCCCCTCTGAAACAAGAAAGAATAAGAATTAAATTTCTGGAAAGTAAGGTGAAATATGTTTCAAAATTTAATTATTTTAAAAGATTTCAACAATTGCTTCGAAATATTTTTTTGAACAAAGTTTTATTTGCAAATAAAAAAAGAGATACAATGTTTTAAATATTAATAAATTTGTTTAAAAGTCAAAATCGGATGAATAATCTTTTATATTCACTTTTGTTCTATGTGTGTTTCGAACACATACAAAATTTATTTTAAATCATTAAAAATAATAATTTGCAAATAAACTTGTTGCGTTCTATATAAATGAATACTAAGAATTTTTTTCTAGAAATTTCCTGGAAAATGGTAAAACACAATTTTTTGTTAAGTAATTTATTCTTTGCTTATTCTTTTGAAAAAAAAATAAGAATACAAAGAAAATTTGTGTAAAATGAACAAACTGATATATAACACACGCAAACGAGGCAAATATATAGTGACTTCTCCACCTTAAACAAAAAATCTATTTAATGTAGGTATGTATCATGGTGGATACTTTCAAAGTATTTAACAGTAGCGGATTCAAGAATTTTTAACCGATAGCTTTTCTCATATTATGTTAATGTATGTGTTGCATTACACATACATTGATGCATTAGTTTTACTTTTTGATCATATTAAAATTAAATTTTTTACTAATTATTAATAACACAGTAAGTTTTTTTCGTCAACAAAAAAAATATTATTCTAACAAATAGTATACAAATACTCATTAGAAACACAAATGTATAAACTTTGATTTAAATATAATATTCTCGTAACTTCAGCATCAATTACTATTTAGATAAACAATCAAAATTATAAAATAATGGAAACTTTTAATTTGTCTAATTTTCATTTTATTTTTTTTAAAAACTTATGACTGTACTTTCGACTTATAATGTCATTATCAAGTGATGAATAATTATTCTTTAATTTTGGAATTATATAGGGAAATCAGGTAAGATTATTGCGAATGAAGAAACTGTGGGTGGAGTTAATTATTTATAATTTTAAATTTTATAAAAGGGAGTTATTAAGATTTATTTGATTATTTAAAATGATAAATTTAGTTTTTATTTAATTTACTGATATTAAAGGGTTCTAGTAAATTTAATTTTTGGCTTCTATCGCAAATTTGTAACACCTCTGGCTTGTGTTCACTATCAATTTTATGACTGGTATTGGTAAGATGAATGAAGATGTTAGAAGAAGTTTTATGGCTGTTTACCTGGTTAAAAACGTTATATCTGACTGACCAACAAAAGCGGCATTGCATTGCAGATATGATAATCTATATACACCACTTTCATTAAGGATGCGCAACATCTCACAGCAAATTGGTTAATGCATGAACACATAGACTATGCCACGTATAAAAATTTGAAGCTGAGAAAAGGGCATCTTTCGAAAAATCGCAAGAGTTTAAAAATTTTTATTTTATACATAGCAATCATTAAAATGTCTCCAAGCGCCTTAGCCCGTCAAAATAGAAGAAAAAAGTAAAAAATTGGTCCGGCTTTACCAAATCCTTTATATTTGAGCAATTCCTTACAAAATTCCATTGCCAGAGTGAGGTGCCGGATTTTTGCTTACTCAAGAACCTCCATGAATTGTAAGACAGTATAATATAATAGTGATATCCTTTAAACCTTTTTTTTTTTTTTTGCAATTGTCTTATATTTAAATTAAAATTAGCCATATAGGCTATAATTTTTTTAAAAGCATTGAAATAAAACTATATAAAATTGCAAACAGACACGAAGTCAATGGCAATGAAAAACAAAAGTACCAGCATAATAAAAGAATTTTGTAACAATAAACATAGATAACAAAAACCACACCTTAACTTAAGTTAAAATTTTTATGAGTCACGCTACTGTTTCATTATATTAAAAACTGTGGTGGTATATTTCTTTTTAAATAACATGATTTCTTAAAAAGAAAGTACAAATACATCGTAGTACATTCAAAGAAAGCACATCACCATTTTTTTTTTTTTGCTAGGTAACATTATTATGTCGCATCGCATGCTTTTACACATTTGAACAAGTTATCTTCAAAATACAGAATTAATGCATATTTTATTTATATATAGAGCATGTATTGAGCGTGCAAAAACCGAGAACAGCAATCTGCCAATGCAAGTGTGTGAAGAATAAGCTCAAATATTAAGAATCTGGATGCAATTTTTTGGTCAAAACCCTCTTCTATTTTCGATGGACTATGAGGATTAAATTCTAATGATTGTTTTATCTAAAACAAAACCAAATTTAATGCTTCTGTAAATTTTTATATTTTCGAACAATGCTTCGTTTCCGAGCTACAAGCGATTTAAACTAAAAAACAACCGAAAAACCTCATTATTAAATTTGATTTACTCAGCTTCTACTCGATATTTTTTAATTTTCTTTTTTAGTCAAAGTTATTGGTTACTGGTTACCAATGTAAATTTCTTTGTTTATTTATGTGTTATATAGTATACAGGTATATTTTATCATTGTCTTCCCTTTTTTATCCCTATGCAAAGTGATGCGACGGATTATGTGTATCATAATAATTAATATATTATCATTATTAGTTATAGTTGAGGTGAAATAGTGATTAGTCTAAACAGTTCACAAATAGACGTTTAAAACAAGCAAACGAACATTTTATGGTTGAAATGAAACGATTTTGCTGATTTTGCTCATACATCTCAAAAGTTTCAGCTCGCTATCTTTTTACTTTTTGGAATTATTTCGATGATGCCAGAGAGGAATGGTAGACTTACATGAAACTAGAAACTTTAGCCTAAAATTAATATATTCTGAAATTAATACAATTATTTCTATTTAAGTCAAATGCTAGAGCTACCGGTCTGTTCTTATCAAATAACCGATTTTTTATTTGATGTTACGAAACTTGATTTGTGATTCAAATTGTGTGAATAAAATCTTAAGTTCATCATATTTAATTGCCTGAGACGAAATTGAATGGTCCGTTAACATTCTCACATGTAGTTCGTTCTTCCGTTTGTAGTTTTTCTTTCATAAACTTTTTGATAACAACACTTTTTTGTTTCCTATCATATAAGTTTTTTACCATTTAAACTGTTTCATTATAAGTTTTCTATTGTGTCTGTGTATTGTACATAGGAGTTATATAGTTGTTATGTTGGTATGAACAATATCACTAGTAGTATAAGTAGGTAGTACCACCACTGCATCGTATAAATAAAATATGTCTACACAGTTTCAGTACTGTGTGTATGTAATACTCGTATGTAGTGATAGGAGCTAGTTCTAGAAGAACTTGAGGGTTTAAGGAGAGCACCGAAATCTCAATGTAATCGAACAATATATTAAATATTGAGAATGTTGTTGGACCCACCTCCACCCATTATTTTTCGATTTATTATAAGGTTTGCAGCTAGTTAAATTGATTGTTTTATGAAAATTGAAAAAAAGTGACATAAAACACTTGAGATTTTGGAATTTTATCGATAAATCCTTCATTTAATGTGGAAAAAAGTTAACTCGTCACTCCATTTTTAATAGGGTTTATTAGCAGCTGTTAAAGGTAAACAATTATCTAGCACAAATAACTCAAAAATACTTATCCATTCGTTATGAAATTTGGTACCTACTTCATTGACATGAAAACTTAGTGCTTTTCGAAGAGTTTTTGTTAACAAAATATTTTTTGGGAAAAACAAGCACTAGGTTTTTAGAAGCACATTCGTTTATGTCACGGCAACAGCTGTTGATAAACAACCTTAAATAGGGTTTCCACTGCATACTTCATTTTCTTATTTGGAAGTATTCGTAAAGAGTTATATTTTTATGCCATATACTTTTTCTCCCACATAGAAATTTAGATTTTCGAAAAGTATTCGATATGTAGTTCAGAAACTCAGTTTTTCGTAAATTGATACGACAATATTCGGATTATTAGCTATTCTTAACATAATTTCATTAAAGAAATGCGGTGCTATATTTTACACACTCAAGTGCATCTAGATCCTGCTAATATGAGCTGAGTTGATACATATACTGTTTGTTTTTTAGCTAAGGTAAGAATGATGAAACATTTTTCTTTTCAAGTTTTTTCGTATAGGTAAAATCAATATAACAGTGTACTGATGTATAGTCAGATCCAAAAAAAAAATCGCATTTTCATATAATACAAAATACACGAGTTTGATAGTGTTTTAAGCTCTTTATCGGATATAATCTTGTTTATCTAAGTAAAATATTTAATTTAAACCAAAAAATTGTAAAATATATCAGAAAAATTGTATAATTTTTAATTTTAAGTAAACAAGAAACATTCAGGTATGTGCATTTATTTTTGGAATTGACTGTATATATTATATATATTGTATAATCTGCCTGGCTTGTTATGTATACAATTTTAGGGGTCTACTTTTCTCTTAAAACTATTTGGGAGTGCCCAGGTACATCAAAGGTTTAAATATTATAGTTTTTTAAACACAGTGAACAAAATCTAGATAAAATTGTCCAAGCTGAAAGTCATTCCTGACCGAAAGTTTTAATTAGTTTTAATTTTGATGACGAAATTTTAAGGGGTAATATTAGCCAAAAAACATACTTTAGTTGTTCTGGGATCATTGAAGTTTAGGAAAATAACACCTTTTTTACAGAAATGGGATGTCGAAAAAAAATTACCAAAATAAGACAAAATTTTTGTTTCTGAATTCAATTAAAATATCTTTATAAAGGTGTTTAAATCCGCGGATTCTTGAGATATCACCAGAAATCCGATCCGGAAGTCAATATTTCGGATAAATTTCATTCGATACTTCGCGCTAAAATAGCCATTTTAACGTAAATTGAAGAGTTATTTTTACCCTAGAAAAACCTAAAAACAAATTTTTTATGGATTTTTATACTTGACTATCCACGATAAAACGCAATCAGACGCATATCACAAAATTTTCTTATACTGTCTCTAAAACATTGCCGACAACCGCATTGCTCTATTTACTTGTAGAGCCCCTTAGTTTTTGAAAAAATTGGATTAAAATGCTATACTAAACAGTAATATGAATAAATAGAATAAAAAACTTTCACCTTTTATTTGGCGGTAAATCATCATGTCAAATATTTTTTATCATTTTATGTCAAATAATATTTATTACTTTATTCGTATTATTTATGTTTATTTTATGCAGAGGCAATCATAGGAACAGAAAAAATCGATATTCCAGATGTTTTCTCTTACGTTTTAGAAACTTGAGAGACCCTTTGTAATCGGATGACAACTTTCTAAGACATCACAATAATCTAAATGTGTATTTCTAGTACATCCGTCAAACAGTAGCCGTCTAATATAAGACAATTTACTTATTGTAATCTATTTCGCTTAAACATAATATGTCACAGTATATTAGTTTAAGATTTGTAACGCTAGGAAATATTGAAGCCACAAACAAAATTTTAGTAAAGGTGTTCATAGAATAATATAAATAAGATAAATACGTATTTTGACTACAAAGTAGTCATCCGTATTTTATTCGAAAATTTATCAATTTATTCGAAAAATCCTACAGTTCTCACTAATAACTATAAAATTGATAATAAACCATATGTCGAGTATCTAAATAATTGACTCTGTTAGATATTTTCACTTATTTGTATCTGACTTCCGCGTTATATCAAGATGATTCATATCTTCGTTTATATATAATTCAAATAGATATAATAAATATTTATTCGCTATTTGGGTTCATATTTATGACATAATTTATATCTTCAACACAAATAACATGTGAAGAAAATAAAAATACAAATACAGGTGTAATAAAAGAAAAACAACCAGAAATACATACACCATTTTTGTATAGATTTCCCATAGGGAATGTCTATGAATTTTATTCGATGAACAGAAAAAAATAAAAGAAGATTCGATGTTTTATGATCAAATACTATACTCTCTTAGGTAACAAATACTATGGAGCAGGACAGAATGATGATATCCATATAATAATGAATAAAAAAATAAAAATAGAACCGCCTTCAAAATAATGAACTATAAAGTAAAGAATTAATTTTAAATTTTTCCGTGTTACCATTTACCTTTCCCAGTTGACACCAACCAATCAATTTTTTAGATAGGGATAAGACGGGCATCTTTTCAAAAGGTTATTGGTCACACGGAAAAATTAAAAATTAGCTTATACTTTTTAGTTTATTTTTTTGAAGGCGGTTCTTTTTATTTTTAAATTTTTTATTTTTTACTTTTCAGTGTTGTATACAACCACGAAAAATTTTTCATTTGGATTAATTTTAAAAGAGAATTATTTTCAATTATTTCAAACCCGATCACGTTTTAGATCTTTTTAGATATTAAGAATAAAGTCATTAATATTGCGGCCTTCTTTTGTATGCTCCTATTGATTCAACAAATACTATTATTGTTATTTTTTTTTTTTGTAATTATTATTAATATTACTACTTCAAAAACAAATAATTTTGCACTCTGTATATAGAACCAATAATATTGAATTTCCCAATTTTCTTCAATACGTATGTATAGATTGTGTACTACATAGAATAATTCTAGCAAATAAACTTTGTTCAATACATACATTTTATTATTACATATTCAGAACTTCATGTAATATGAGATCTACCAAGATAGCAACGCTAGCAAACATTGACCGCACATAACAAATTTTGAAAAAGTTCAAAGAGATAGCGAACAGAAATTTTAGTGGCGTAGTTATTAAAAATAGTTTAAACTTTGATACTAAACAATATGTCGAGTATCTAAACAATTAACTTTGTTAGATGTTATCTTTACTAGTTTAATAATTCCTTCTTCGACAAAATAACCTTAAGGTACCTTGAGATACATTTTACATAGCTGGTAGTCGGATACTGGAAAGCATTCTAACCGACATTGTAGTACAGCCCTTACAACTAGTCAAAACCGCAGATAACTGGCAATTATTTATTAAAAATATTGAAAGTGATCGTATTTAAAGCCAAAGCTGGAAATAAGCTTTGATTCACAATATCAGAAACTAAGAAACCCACTATTATCATCTTCATGTCTATCTTAAGACGCTTTCAGCAGCGATTAGAGTATATGTGTGATAATATTATTTTATATTTAAATCATCAAGTTATGTTAATCAAAACTTTATAATGCACTATTTTCTACAAAGAAAAATGCAAGGAAATACAACTAAAAATAATAAAGCATAATATAATGACGTACATAAGGTTGTCGACCTAGAAACTCGACATTTAAAAATAAATGCATGTATAATGTCTTTTATATGTTATAAAAAAGTCTAGGCAAGAGTGGTAAAATTCTCAACTTATTGATATCAATATTTACGAAATATAAATATCCTAAGCTCAGGGAATGCTTTGACACAGTGTATAATAAATTAATCCAAAATTTGATCAATTTGGTGTTTTTAGTTTTCTATCTTCCGTTAACTAAACTAATGATATTACCGTGTTGCCTTCAAAGGGTTTTTTTTCAAGTAGATTTAAGTAGAGTTTTGATTTGAACGATATTAAATGATTAAAGAAACATCGAAGTGACGAGAAACCCTGATCCTGGTTTTTATTAATCTTAATACGGCTATATCGGTAAGATTCTACGATAAGCGGTCATTTTCTATAGAAAAATTGAGCACCAAAATTTTTGAATATTAATATTATTTATATAAAATTTGTATTCACAATCCACTAACTCATTTTTGCATACATTATTTATTTTCAATTTTAAAGAAAAGTGTATATAAGTGCCATGAGCATCGATAGGACGGACATCTTACCTATGACCCTTATATATAATCACTATGGAGATGAACATGTATGACATCATTTATACAAATCTTTTTCTTTGTATAATTAAGAATTTTGAACATCCATATTTTGGCTAAATAATAACTTCAAATTCAAATTCGTGAAGTAAGGACACTTCAATTGAAGTGATAAAAAATTGTGTGCACCTTCCCTATTAGTATACATGCATTGAATCGTGTGGAAGCTTACATTTTGTAGTAACAGAGTAACAAGTAACTGATATGTTAACTTCCTAGACCTCTATAATAGATACTTATTATTTTGAATAACAAAACATGGTTTATAATAACTCTCATGAACCTTTAACTATCATATGCTAGGTATATATATAAGAAGCTTAAATAAACTTCTACGTACATAATATTATATATACACCTATATTATTACTATTATTATTGGTGAATTTGATATTTTGTTTTATTATTGCAGATATAATCATATTTATTTGTTTAAGTAAAAAAAATAATAATAATAAAGATTTTTAATTATGTAAATAATTTAATTTAATTATTATTACATCTCTTCTGATATTGTTATCTGTAGACAATTAAAAATATAACCAAACAAATAAATCTGTGAAATAAGATCAATCAAACTCTTCTCATTTGGTCACATTTTGCCAGTAAGAGACGGTAAATAATCTATGTGTATTTGAAAGTGCGTCAAAATTCAGCATCAGAAAACACATATCCTTTCAACACATATTTTGTATATTTATGAAACCTAGTATAGTTCATAGTAAAATAAACGAAAATTCAATACTTGAAAAAGATTTTGTTTAATTTAACTTGAACTGAAAGTTAAAGTAATATTGTTCACATTGATCAGAAGTAACAAGAAATTTAGAACTAAACATTTAGAGCACTTGATCAAACATCGTTCACACTTATAATTTGATAATTTAGTCAAAAGTAATTTGATAATTTAATCAAGTCAAAAGTAATTTACATAGTAAAACTATGTAAACAGTGACAAACATGTAATATAATTTTATATCACAAAACTGATTTTTATTATATGACTGTGACTTGAAAAACAATTAAATGCCAAACAGATTCCTTCATTTGTTTATTGTTATATGTTTGTGATTGGAAAGAGGTAATAGAACTGTACTAAACTACTTGACTAAACAATTTTAATAAACATTTGACTAAAATATGGCTGTTCAACCCACGTCAAGTAAATAAACTACTAGCTACTTTACCAAATTACTTGATAAATGTAAACAAAGTTTTAGAGAAAGAACAAGTTGAGCAACTTTACCCTATGTAAAAACTAAACCGATAAATTATCTCGGTTAATTTAAAATATACTTTTTTTTTTTTAAATGCTGCTTTAAATCAAAACGTTAATAAAATGTGAAAACCTTTAATGAGTATCCATAAATTCTTTCAAACTAATACGAAACTTTTGTGTAGATAATAAAATAACATTAATGGGCTTTTCGTTTTATTTTATTTCAAAAAAGAAGAAAAAAAAACTACAAATGTTTTTATAAGAAAATCAATATTAAGGTAGTACTTACACGAATCTTTTTGTACTTGATCGATATTTTTTTGTACTTGTAGCATGGAAGAAGGGTGGGAAAATGATATTTTTTAAAATTTGAAGGCCTTTCACCGTCTTAAGTAATTTTGATAAACCATTAAAATAAATTACACTTCAAAATCGGATGAATTTTCAATAGAAAATTGCATAGGGTTTCGCATCGCCTACAAAAATTGAATTATGTTTGAACATTTTACCTCGATACGACCTAGATGGAAAATTTCCCGCCCTTTGCTTTTCCGTAATTTAAGTTGTTTAAAATAACCTTAAAACGTATATTTTTAGAGATATTAAAAGATATTAAAGTGAGCTTAGAGCGGTGAATTAAGAGCATTTCTATTTGAAAGGCTTAACAGAAATAAAAGTTGGATTCAATTCATAGAACATCTGCCGTTGTACCAAGAGTTTATAATTTGATAAATAAATTTAAACGTGAGTTTCAAAAAGTCTATTTCAATTTTGCATGATAAATTGGATATGAAAACTAAAATTGAGCAGTTGAAGTTCATAGACTATAGTCACCAGATCTAATCTGGACTAATTTTTGTTTACTTTCTGCCTCAGCAAACAACTCTTAAATGAGTAAGTCGCACACACAAATGCTTGGAACTACTTATCTGAAGGGTTAAAAAACTTGGAAGGCCATTTGTAAAATTGAACTGCAAGAAGATTATGTTGAAAACTAAAAACTTACCAAAAAAAATAAACTGTTTTTCTAACTCTTTCTAAGAACTTAACGAGCTTAGTATTTAATACATATAACGAATATATTAAATAATACTTTTGACGAGCCTGCCGTAGAAGTACTACCTTAAAGATAAATCCTTTCTCTCGTTCATTGATATTATATAGGTTATTTTCTTTAATTTTATTAGTAATTCAACGACCATTACAGCAAGTTATCTTAACATTCATTTTTAGTATAGGTACATAGATTTTTAAAGCCCATTTAATATGTGCACGTATTTTTAGTTAAGTTTGAAATATGCAGTTACCAATGGAGTTGGTTCTTATTTTGTGCTA
Organism: Chrysopa pallens; assembly: GCA_020423425.1. NCBI lineage: Eukaryota > Metazoa > Arthropoda > Insecta > Neuroptera > Chrysopidae > Chrysopa > Chrysopa pallens. Next base: position 39,613,596 of record CM035594.1, read on the forward strand.
TGTAAGATTTATAGGAAATATTGAAAGTTATGGCACGATATAAACGTTTACTTCATCGTGATGAACTCGAAACATCATTTATTGTAAATAAATCGGATTACATAAGCCATGTGAGATATTTACGATTGTTTATTGGCAATCCTTCGGATTAAGTAGAAATATTGATATGAAATTTGAATTGCAACTTAAAATAAAGAAGGTTTTCTTTATTTGAAAACGGTGCAATTTTCGAAACTCGCTCTGGGAAACTTTTTAAGGAAAATCGACAAAAGAATGAAAGCGTTTTCTAAAGCCTAATTTTTTATATTATGATACATTTATGGTGTAGAGAAATAGCCTGCTGTCAGTCAGCGTTTGTCGGGGGCGGGCATAAGTTGTAAAAAAATCCTTTGCACGTTGCAACTACTTTCTAAAAGCTGAAAAGTCCATTGCGAGCAATACATTAACTAAAAATAGTGTTCAAATAAACGTGTTTATATTTTTTAATCCTAAATGACAAATGTTTTTTTTTTACGATCGGTCGGCTAGTTTTCAAGATATTGCTAGAAGTGCATCCGAAAAATCGGCCTCTGGGTCGAATTTCCAGCGATATTTCCAAAACTACATATCCAATCGTTAAATAAATGTTATTTTTGAAATTTGCGGGTCAGAATCTACCCTTAAAAATATATTTCATTCATATCGGGAGCAAAAAAAATTTTCGATTTTCTCGATTTTTTCAAAGGGGTACCCCTTCAAAAAATCGCGAAAAATCGAAAAAAAATTTTTTACTCGATTAAAAAAATTAATATGTTAGTAAGAGTATTTTGACCTGTAGATGTCAAAAATAATATCTATTTTACGTTTGGATGTATAGTTTTTGAGATATCACCAAAAATACGATCCAGAAGCCGATTTAGTGGAAATATTTCATGCAATATCTCATAAACTAGTCGACCGATCTTAAAATAAATGTTATTTTTGATTTTTTTAGAGCTTAATTAACCTAGAAAACCCATTAACAACGAAAACAATTTTTTGGACTTTTCTACGATTTTTTAAGGTTTACATACAATCGCAAAAGACACCTTAAGTTAAAACTATCACAAAAAGTCAATCGAAAAATTCACCATTTAAGGACTAATTAAGAGTAAAAATGCAATAAATCTTATTTAATTGTTAGGAAGCAACGTACTCAGTGTACTTTAAGGTTCACAAGCGATAAAAACTATTAAAACTGGCTAAAACACCAAAAGAGTTCCCTGAACGCTAAAAATCTGATCATGACTACTTTGTAGATATTTAAAAAATACAGAAAAAATTCCAAATTTTTCCAAAACTCCAAATTTCCAGATATAATAAGTATGGATATAGAGCAACTAAATTAATTTTGTTTAGATACTCGTCATATGATTGAGCATCATTCATAAAATACACTAAATACCCAGTTATAAATACATATATAATTATGATACGTTTTATAGTTAAATGTGTTTATTACCTAATTTGAACTAAAATTGTGGCGAATCAATTTTATCTTGCCACTTCTTTCTGTAGTAGAGTTTTCTTGATGACGGGCAAAATGACTTTCATGATTTAGTATGTTTTAGGTTGAACGTGCGACCGACGTGGTCTTCTGCAAGATGTTCAAGACTTACTTAATTGGGTTTTCACATCAATTGCTATTCCGAGCTACAATTATATGCATGTTTATCTGAATTTTTATTATTCAAATATATTACGAACTGTACAACATCATGACAAAATATAAATACAATTTAATTGAAATAACAATTAATATATAAACATACGTTGTTGTATAGGTAAAGATATACTACTATAAGCATGTCGGTGACGCACGAGATTTTATCCATAAAACAAGCGTCTAACGTTCACAGCACATGGCCACTACGCTTGCGCCAGTCATGAGCATATATGTGACGAGTCGATAAGATTTTCCCCAACCAAAAAGTGCCCAACGCGGATAAAGAAGTTTTCACTTCAATAACAATAACAGATCAACCTTTAGAAAGTGCTTGCATGTTTTTATCGCTTACCACTCGGACTATAATATCCCATAATTTAAATTCTTAACGACAAAAAAACAATAGCAATTTGACACACTCGGTACTTACATTAAAAAGATATTAAAAAAAAAAAACAACAACAAAAGCTATAAATAAAAAGTCTAGTTATTTTATATTTTTAATGTTTTAAAAGCTCATGTAATATAATAATAGATACAAAGGGTTATAATTCACGGAAAGTTTTTTTTTTTTTATATGCGGCATCCGACTTTACCGCAGAATATATACGTAGAACAGAGGAGATACGTACGTAGGTTAAATATATATAAATGTTTTTTTTTTATATGAGTTGTAAAGTTTTACCGCATGATCCCTGTATATATTTTTAAGGTTATTATTTATTATTCGACATTTTTTATGAATACGTTAGGGGGTGTGGGACTATGCTATTTTTTTTTTAATAGTGCACAACAAAAAGAATATTAATGTTACCTCACCAGTGATAGCCAAAGGCTTTAGTATAAAATTGACCCTCACATCAAATATGATTTTTATCAAATCTATAAAAAAAAATATAAATTTTTATATTCAACATTTATACTAAGTAATTAACTTTACTTTACAGATTCTACTTAGACTTTATAAATATTGAAAGACAAAAAATATTAGTACACCAAACTTGGAGCATATATTCCATACAGATAGTTGATCGGATAGTAAGGAGGCATGCTTTTAATAGAGTCCTCAATAAGAAAGACAATCTCTAATGTACTACAAAATAATATACATTGTATTTTTTTAATTCACACACACACAAAAATTTATTTATTAATTTATTTTTTTATTTAAGTTTGTCCTGCAAAAAGGATTCTAAAAAAAAAAATCAAAAGTATATTATATATTTAGATGTATTTTTTCGTGAAAAGCGACATGCTCTCCATTCTCATGTCAATATGATGCATAACAAATTTCTTAACATTTGGAAAAAAAACATTATATTGCATTATTCCTTGTAAAATTTGAAATAAAATAAAACTAAAGCCGGTATTACAACATCAAAGATTTCATAAAAAATCTTTTATAACATATTTTGATCAGAGAAATTCGACAAGAAAATTTATTGGATACCCAATTCATGTACTGGAATAGGATACTCGTTTTCAAATTCCCTGTTTTGAATGTATGAATCAAAGTATATTTTATAGAATCTTTTATCAAATCTTTGATATAATAATATGGATTTTACAATATTGAGCATGTAGATATCAAGTAAAAATAAAAATACAGCATTACTATCACCGTGCAGATCGAAACGACTTCTGTAGCTAACATTCCAATTTCAATTAATTCGCAGCTTTTTGATAACTATTTATGTTTTTATTTTAAATAATAAAAAGCTTTTATTTTTTTTGCTAATGATAACAAAAATTGTTCTTCTACAACAATACTATAAACACTATAATACAAATTTATGTGTTTCATCAGAAACATGAAGAGTTTATAACTAAAGCGACCTTGATAGATATTTAATTGTCATTTTCAATAATTAGAAAAATATTTTTTGATAAATAATGTGATATAGAAACACTGATATATGTTAAATAACATAATTATTAAGAAACTTTTTTTACTAGATTGTTTTTTGATGGCATTAATTTATTTCCTAGATTCCTCAAAATTTTAATTTCCAGCAGAAAACTTATAATTTACATTTATTTCTTCCAGTTATTTTAAAATTAACGAAACAAAATCTACAATTTACATGCATTTTAAAAGGATTTATATCATGCTCAAGAACTAAACGAATGTTTTATTTTACATATTGGACCACTAGTGTTGCGTCAATCAACTGAGTTTCTCCATCTAAATGGTATAAACGGTGCCAATATAAAATACAAGATTTATTTGATATGTTAAGCTATTCGCTAGATTAAATTTCTCATACTATTTCATCTTTCTGTATTTATGATTATCTGATTCTCCACAAAAACATCATAAAAAATCTGAATAGCCTCAGAGTTAAGTTGGTATTTTATTGTTGTTGCTTGAGTCTGTTATCAAAATATAAATTCATCAACGTGATGTGACATTTATAATATAGCAGATGAACGTGACGACACCACACACACACACACACACCTTCAGCTCTGTGTCATATAATAATTATAATGAAAAATCGTTTAATGTTATTACTTTAATAAAATGGTTTACACTTACAGTAGAAAAACACAATATAAATAATACCAAGAATAAGCCTTATACAACAACCGGCTGTTTTACCTCATTATAAAATATTGTTGTAGATTTTCATGAAAACTTTTAAGACCATGATATGTTAAGGATTCATATTATAAATAAACGTATGTATATGTAGTATTATAATTAAATTAAGATTGAAACGTTAAAGAAAATTTACCAAACACAATCAACGTTGAAATGTTGGTTATATTTACTATTTATGATGTGATTCAGAAATCTAATTTTAATTTTATCTATTTTGTGTTGAACAAATGCAGAATCCAAATTTTTTTACAAGCCTTTAGTTTAAAAATTCCTATTTTATAAACAAATACTTTATAATGTATCTTGTAATTATGATTTTATTCGTTCGCATAAACTTGACATGTCTTGCATGCATGAAAAAATAACTTTCAGATAGTTTTAAAAAACATAAATTAAAGAATCTGAAGTCAAAACATTGTAAGGTATTGTTTTCTCTTTGATAACCATCTAAAGTTTGCAATCGATCATAAGCAAACCGTTTTGAAATAAAAGTCATTTTCATTTACAACAATATAATTGGATACATTTATACTATTTTCTTTAGGAGTGTATTAATTTACGAAGTTGAAAATAACCATCTTCAGTTTTTCTTTTTCAAATTCAGTGTGTCTACTATGCCTCAAGAACGAATTTACCTGACTTTTCCAGGTCTCACATTTTCTAGACCAATTTTTATATAAATAAACAGTGATTTGTGAATGAGTGAGCATCAATATTGGATAAATATGAGATGAAGAACTCATTAATAACTATTACGGATAGTTAAACAATTAAATTAATATTTAAAAAAAACCAGAAAAAAATTAAAAATTCCCTGACTATTTGCATAATTTTTCATTTTCTTTGACTACCATGATTTGTTTAGCAAATTCGAAAATCCCTGACTATTCCAGGTTTTCCAGATTTTCCCTGACTAGTAGACACCCTGAACTTGTTATAGTGGAATAATGGGTAATAAAATGTGACTAAGAGGCTAAATTTTGTATGGCGCTTATTTCCAAAATTGGCTGACCGATTTCAACAAAATTTCGCAAACTTGTAAGAGAGATGAAAGCTACGCTCTTTCTATCAATATCATATGCAAAAGTGGAAGGACAAATTAACATATGAATGAAAACGGGGAAATTGATTTCAACGAAACTTTGCAGCTATACTTAAACAGGAATTAAAGTACAATACCCTCCCACTTGAATAAGTAGATCAAGAGGGATTTTGAGACTTTGTATCAACGAATAATTCCAGTTGAATTGTTCATAACTATAAAGATATGTAACACACGTATAAAATGTTTTCTTTAACTTGAAGTTCTACACGGAAGTTTCGGGCAAAGCTGTAAATTACTTAAAAAAGTTACTGTGTGTAACGAATAAAATTAAAAACTACTGAACTGATTTGAAAAATTCTTTGGTGGTTGGGAAGCTACACTATCCCCGGACTACTTTTTATCACTGTATTCCCACGGGAATAGGAACTACGCTGGTTAACCGCGTGACGTCCGCAAGAGTGGAATAAATTTGACATTATTTACTATAAAAATGGCTAAGTATGAGTAAATTTTTTTTTTTTCATTAATCAAAATGTGATCCGCATTAAATTGTTAGTTTCATTAAATTAATAACATTGCAAATATTTGTATTGAAAATGTTTTAATATAATTAATGTTTTCTAATGTTTCCATCGATATAAATGTCTATTACATTAAGTTAAAGCAAACATTTTATACATGTGTTACATCATATATCTGTATAGTTATGAACAAAATCGATTTGTTTTTATACCTACGTTTACTGATATAACATTTGATAAATTTGATAAAAATAATTCCAATTCTACGCATTTCAAATCTAGTTCAATAATTTAAGAAATAAGTGGTGAAAAATGATGTAAACACAAACGCGAAGGTCAAATTCGATTTTAATGAGCACAGCATAATTATTTGTTCCATAAACGCGCTTTCTAGTTTGTATTCAAAACATGCAAGAGTATTCTATTCTTTTTATGTTTATCCGTTAAAGTCCACTGAATCCAAAAGAGTTTTTTAGAAATTAGATATTCTGTCACCAAATTTGGTATACTACTTCTAGTAACAGGAGACAGAAGCTTTTTATCGGAACTACCTGGTGTCCCAATTTGTTCTAGTGATTTTCAGAGAACAATTTTAATTTTACAATTTTTATTTGAAACATTTCTCGAGAAACATTCAATTCTCAAAGAATAAAAAAAACATTGTAAATACTTAATGGATTTTTATTGGTTTTGTGCGAAATGAAGATTGGAAATTTGGGCAGATTAAAATTTATATCAATATTGAAGTGAAGTAAAAATTTGATTAAAACAGAATTGAAAACATTACACATATGCTGGGGGATGAAACTTGGAACTGTTTTTTCTCGAAAAATATAATATAAATTTTTGTATTCTATTCTTTTCGATAAAAAATCTTTGATTAGTCGTCCGTTGTCATCTCGAAGTTTGTGTATGCCGAATTTCATATATTTTTTCAGTTATTTGTTGGCAAAAATCAAAAAGTCTTATAGGTATCTCTTTTTTTAATTCGTATTCCCCTCAAAAAAAAAAAAAAGAATGAAAATATTCTTCATTGAATACAACGAAAAATAAATTCGAAATTATGAGGCCACCCATTACCGCATATGTTCAACTATATTATGTTCAACCCACCACTAATGATGTTTTAATATCCAAAAATAAAAACGATATATCAGTAAAAGGTTAAAGTAGGTAGAAAGTAGGAAATGTATTTTGGGAATTATACAGGAAATCCACAACAACCTTCTATCTACCTGGATAGACGTAACATATTCGTATTAGAATTACAGCGTATTAAAAACAGTATATATTTTTCTAAACAAATACTTACACATAACTTGATCTATAGGGGGTAAAATATATGTTTCCGGTTGCTTTTATTTCTTTTTATATAACAATTCAGACAGATACATATCATAAGGAAGATAGAGTCTTGGTGTCCGAAAGACAATCCATGTCATTTATATGCTTCTAAAAATCTGTATATTGACTAATTATTGACCGGACGAAGTAAGGTCTTTCGTATAACAACGATTGTCTGTATTTATCTATCTATGTTTGTTGGGCTGTAACTTTCGCAAGCCATGTTCGATTTTGACGAAACTAGGTACGCCCATTGATCAAACTCAGAAAAATTCGCTGTTTTTGTATTTTCATTTTCCCTTTCCGGAAAAATCACTTTTTTTCTAACTATTTTGTAAAAAAGTAAAAAATAATAATAACCGGTTTCGAACACGGGACTTTTTTCGTAAAACTTCCGTAAAAGGTTGACAGACATCCGTCTTATTTTTGTTATTGTAATTGAAAAATCATTCAAATAACAAATGTTCTCCGATAACTTGAAAATTGTGAAAAATATCATTTTTGATGTTTTCGGACAAGGACATTCCGTTTTCTCACATGATAGATTTTGCTGATCTCCATATAACAATAAAAAAAAAAGATGTCCATCAACTTCAGGTTTGTGATGGCAATGGAAAAGAAAATGTCCCATGTTTCAGAATTTTCGTAGAAGAAAAATTTGTAACACCATATTAAGCCACATATAAATTTTTAGTTTATATATTTACCAATAATAAATGAAATATACATTGGCACCGGAGCTAAGATAGATATAAATATTTTTATTCTATATAAATAAAATATGAAGATCCTGATTTATCATGTGAAAGTAATATTTGAAGACATTTCACAAAACAAAATCACCATTTGTTGTTAGTTCATGCGTATTGAATGTATATTGACAATTTATAATTATACCAATTTCATGTTTTGTAAATTATCCAGGAAAATTTCTTTTACTTTCTTGGAATTTTATTCCTTGTTCCTTGGAATCTCAATAAAGCTTTATCATACTACTAGATACGCCGTTGTTTATACTAATTTCAAAATCGATAAACTGTGTAGCTTTGATTCGTGGCAAATTTTATGTTTCACGGATAATTTACAGCCCACATAAAGTCGTTTGAATTATGGCATTTTTCATGAAAATCGGGGTTATGTCAACTTCAATTGAAATGACTCGAATTTTAGCAATGAAGCTTATATTATTTATGTTTAAATAAGATTGTCTCCTAAAGTACAATATCTAGACCGTTTACGTGATATATTTAATTAAATTGTGTTTTAAAAACTATACAAAAATTCTTTAAGAAAAACCATTCAATCTCTATTTTACGTAAAATAAATTATCATTTGAGTAACTGATATAAATGATAAAAGAAAATTATAAATGGATAAATTAACGTTATCAAAAATAAAATCAAAAATACTGTTAATTAACATACAAAGAAAATAAAAAAAAAATTTAACAAATGACAAGTTCAAAGTTAAAGCAACATAACTTAATTATTATTCATTTGTCAAATAAATCATGAATAAATTCGAGCTAATTAATGTGACATTATATTACGACACGATAATATATTAGATATAAGAAGATATCCTCTCATAGGAAATAGAATAACTGAATTATAAGGTGTATATCATCTTAAACTTTCGTTCTGATTTAAAATATTAATTAACAAAGATTAAGCATTATAATTAAATAAAAATATAAATGCAACATTTATAATGAAATGGATACAATTTGAATGAAAATGAAATTACAGAATGAAAACTGGTGAAAAGGGAAGGAAATATAGCTCTTAAAACGAGAAATATAACTTAGACTTAATATGAGGTACGGATGGACAACTTTTACAGCTGGAAATTGGTTTTTCCGGATTTCCAAAAAAAATAGACATCCGATTAAAGAAAAGTTAAATAATGTAGGTAATAAAAAAGTCTATAACCTTTACATTAATGATTTTTGTTTACATAATCTAATAGTTTCTACGAAAATCAAATAAAGTGGCTTTTTGGTTTTTGATTCATTTTCCCCACATAACAACATTTTACGAAATTTGCTTGGAAACGTACCTTTTTTTTAGATCAAAAAGTCTCTAAATATATTTCAATTTTCTTTATCTTTCGTTAAATGTTTCACGCAGTTTTTTTTATTGCGAGAATAATGGATGCCCCATTTGGACTGTTATATAGAGAATCCGGAAAAATGAGGACTTTCATTAGGCGAGCCATTAACTAGGGCGAGCAATGTATCTGCAGTATACAAGGAGTGAACATATTAAGAGAAAGGCAATGTCTACGCTGGCTGGAGAGCGTAGAAAAGGACATGATCCCACTTGGCACGAAGGAATAAAGATCAAGGATGGAAAAATTGGAAATGTATTTTTTAGAATAACGCGATTCAAATAATTGATCTGATAACCCAATCAGTAAAATTAAAACTGGTAGCTACATTTACAACTTATCACCGGAACTATAAAATACACAATGATGGAATAATTTAAATAAAGCATATTTAATTCAAAATCGGTCAAGAATATTATATTATAATATAAATAATTTATATTTGAAAACTATTAAGTACATGTGCATGACATTGGTATTGGTATAGCGGCACAGTTTAATTAATTAGAATTCATATTAATAATTTTCTATAGAATACAATAAAATCAATATATTGAAACCACAACTAATTTTGTTTTATGTTTCAGAAATCCCTCATATATTTTGTTTATATTAATTAATACATATTGTGATTCAGTTTATTATTAGTTTAGCAAAACATTAAGGGAACGTTCCACGATATCTTTTTAATTTTCTTGACCCCCTCCCCCCAACTTATAATAAAGCACCGTAGTAATTCTTGGACCCTTGTCCCCTTCATGCATAATATTATCGATAATTTTGCAAGAATATAATATTTCTGTTTTTTTGTAATATATTTTATACAGTTATTTCGTACAATCACTTTCCGTTGGGAGCACAATAATAAAATACACCTATATAAAATATAACACATGCATACACATCGATAATCACAACTATAATAATTCACTCAATCCAAAGTGTTATTATATAATTAATTTTTAAAAATTTAATAGTGGAGATCAAAATACACGTATAATAATAATATTACGTACTGATATTTTAATCCCTACTATTAAATCTTTTAAAAAGAACAATGAAATAAAATACTTCGTGTTGAGCGAATTATTATAGTATTGGTTTGTTATCAATATAATTTTGTGTGTGCATGTGTTATATTATATACATAGGTGTACAAATACATAGGTGTATTTTAACATTGGTTTCCTCGTCTTTCTTTACGGAAAGTGATTAACTTATTAGAGCAATATTCCTAACATGTTTGTAATTACTGCAATTTTATATCAAATATAACCTTGTAATTATTTAGATAAGAAATCAGTTTAAAAAACATTTACGATGAAAACAAATAAATTACGATTTTTTATTATTATTTTTGCTGCAATTAATTTTATATTTTTATTTTTTTGTTCGAACTATTTATGTACATTACGAGAAATACGATAATTTATACTTAAGGATATATATATATATATATATATATATATATATATATATATATATATATATATATATATATATATATATATATATATATATATATATATATATATATATATATATATATATATATATAGAAAAATGTTATGACATCGTCGTGTATAATCCGATACCATGAAGACTTTTTTAGCTTTTTCGGCGGTTAAATTTGTTTGTTAAACAGTTTTTATATAATAAAAGAAACGATAATACAACCGGCTGGATAAAATTTGCAGTATTTCCTATTCTATACCAAAATATAAACTGCGAAGTTTTAGTTACAAGATAGCACGCGAACCCAACCAAGGTGATGTCCTAGGCCGAAACTCCAGAGGACCTCTAGTTGGTAATCAGGGTGGAGGAAACTCGAAAAGTCCTGATGCACTAGCTTGGGCGTGATCCCAGCTACCTTCCCAGGGATATGCCTTTAGTGTCGTTGGGGTAACGTGTTAATCAGTAGGTACCTAACGTAAAAAATGGTTATTCTCCCTAACAAAATATAAGAATATTGTCGTATGTTGCATATCTAGGCTTTAACTGTTATCGAACAAAGTAAACTTTAACTGTTAATCAAAGTTATCGACAACTGCATTATAGCCATGGCAGTATAAATATTTTCAATTCAAACGCACTTTTAAATCATATTTCCTTTATTTTTAACTTTCAAAATAGAAAATATTTGTACAGAATAGGAGATTCAGTGATTTAAGAATTCTGTTGATAGAAAGTATTAATAAATTCATAATTCATAAAATTAATTAGGTGTTTATTTTATATAAAATTAACTCTTTAAAGAATCTTTTTTTTTTTTAAATGTGATAACAAAAAAAAAGTAATTAATGAACACACAAATCAACAACTCATGTTTAATTATTACTAAATTAATTATGAAAGTAAATATTTTCATATAAAATATTGTTTATTTATAATTTTAAACGAATCCTGAAGATTGATTCAACAACAACTTGATTGACTTATTACTTTATTCGTTAAATACCACCACCAATAGCACTGATATACATAACCACCAACTATTTACAATCATATTGTATTCGTATGGTGGTGATATTACATATATTGTACAGTACGTTTGTTTATGGATTGTCTTAACAGATAATCAATGTTAATATTATGATGTTAATAAATGCTACTTATTTATATTTATACAGGTAAATATTTTAAATTTCTTTGTTTATGGCATAATCCTTTTGGATACTGAAATGATTCTAAAAATTCTTTCCCCGATAGAAAATCTATACCATCAGTAGCATTAATTCGTGTAAGTATGGCAATTTTTGTGACGACGTAAAGTTAAACTACATATATTAAAAAGAATTGTACATTAAAGTATAACATTGGAAGAAATTGTGTAAAATTTTCATGAACAAATAAAAAAATACGACAATGGTAGGAATTCTTCGAAAGTGTCTCGAAAAAAACTAGAATTGCTGGTGCTGGATGATACACAATCAAAAAATCAAAGTTCTGTCATTAGACAATCGTTGTCCTTAGGATTACACCATGACGTATTTTTCTAAATTCCAATTACTGACTTTTTAGGAACACTTTGAAGTGAAAAACTCTCTTTTTGCGAAAAAATGACTCTTCGCCATTACTTTGTGAATTATATACAGAAATAGTATACGAAATTTCAAACAGATCGATGCAGTAGTTTTACAGTTATGAGGGACACTAACTTTGTAAATGTAAATCGTGTAAATATCTAATAGGCTATTCGATTGAAAATCGTATAGCCAATCTAGATTTACACATCTCGTATACGTTGCGTGTGTGTAATATGTAGAAGCGTGAAGTTATGTACTAAACGTTTCCTTCAAGTAAAGTGAAAAAAAAAATCAAATTTCTTCTTAAAACACGCTACACTCTCAATTTTTATTTTAATACTATATTATTGGGTGCAAGAAAACTGAAATTAATGAACAAAATAACACATCAAGTGTGAAATATAATAATTTGGAAAATACATCATTGTTAATAAATCAGATAGAAAATGTATTTTAGTCAAAAACTATAATGCCGGATAAAAAAGTAAAACTTTACCCTTAAGGTTAATCCAGCGTAAAACCACTTTTCGATACATTTTGTATGTTTTTTTTTCACGGGATAACGTTTAGATCGTGAGATATTCAAACTCCAATTCGCAATTTCGTGGCTAACTTTCCATTCAAAACATGTAAAACTTACTGTCCTACGAACAATTTTCGATTCTTTCACAAAAAAACTATCGATAGAATAGAAAAAAAGGAGAATTTGAAGGAATTTTTAAGAAAAACATTACATCTTAAGAACAAAGCACTGCATCGTTTTGTTCTCGATATATTAAAATTAAAAATATTAACTTTTATCTCCGTCATGCTGTTTTCCGGTCATAACTTGAGTGACACAAGAGCAATTTTCACATTAAATATATAAATTTCCAAGCTCAAGCCATTTCTATGTCTATAAGTAATTTGTGTAAAAATGTATAATGTATATGAAAAATGTTTAATGATATATTCAATATATGATCAACTGAACTACAAATTATACTTCAAAATATTTTCAATCAATTAATTTATCGAAAACACAACACAATATAAATAACAGCTATGATGAACACCAATAATGGATTTTAAAACTAAACGTCTAGTGATGTGTAAAAAAGCTTTTAGATAGAAAATCAATCAAAAAAAAAAAAAAAACTTAATATTTGTTAAATATAACAATAAAAAGATTTTAATAAAAAATATTTTTCTTATCAATTTGCTACACTTGACCATGGTCAGCTCGTACAATATGTTTAATCTATTGTCCGTATACTTTAATTTAAGTACAATGTCATTCAAAAATAATATAAAATTTTATCAAAAATCGAAACTAAAATTTTTTTTTATCATAAATGAAAACAAGCTCCAACGAATTCCGGATATTAAATTGTAAAATAAAAGCATCCTATTGCAAGTTTATTATTTATTTACACAACTAAGAAAACTGCAAGCTTTTGACTGTATCATCTAAGAATTTACTATTTGATATTCTTTATATATACTTTGAGATTAAAGTTTGTAATGCTAGAAAATATTGAGGCCACAAACAAAATTTTGATATAGGTGTCCGCCTGTCTGCCATCAAGATAACCGAGGCACGAAAAAAGATAGTGGTGTATTCTAGGCTTAAAATTATAGTCTGACCTGGGTCCAATTGACCCATAACCGATATTTTAATCCAATCAGAAACTTTTGAAAAACTAATAGAATATAATTATTTCTGAACATAAAAAAAAATTATCGTTATTTACACATACTAGAAAATAGAGGGCTTACCGAAAGGTTTTCTCGAAAAAACATTTTTAATACAAAATCTAAGTTTGATTTTTAACTTTAAAATTGTTTTCGAGAAAAAATCTTCGACAAACCCTCCGTTTTCCTGTCAATATTATAGTTTGTTTTGAGTTATTTGTGCGCAAAAACTGAAAGAAATACAATGCTTATTACATGTAATTTAAGTCTTCGGTTTGTTAGAAGCACAGTTCTTTATGTCAATAACAACTGTGGATAGAGGACATTCATTTCTATAGAGGACATAAAAAGCATTAATCAATACTTTAAGCTTAAAAAAGATATGTTTTTAATTTAAGCATAAATCAGTTTATTTTAAATAACAGTCACTACTAAACAAAGCATCTTAGTATAATAAATAACGTCATAACACTGTTATTTACACGTTAAATATTGCAGTAAGAGGGCTTTAGTAATTACTATCGTTTATGTATGAATATAATAGTTATAGCCGTTTTTATTTAACGGAAATGCTAATAGTGAGCCATTAATAATAAATCAAATGTATTTAAAAAAATATTACCGCATTTATTTTGCAATAAAAAAACACGTTATTTATTGACAAGTGAATATAATAAATAACAAAGGTAATTGCTTACAAACTCTTTAGCGTGAGTCTTTTTTAATAACAACCTTAAACTCCACACTAAACAATCCACAAGCGATATTTGGGATTATGCCGGAAAGAGTCATCGTAAGGAATTTTTTCCTTAAGATGTGATTAGATTCCAGACAATATTTGGGATTGAGCTAATTTCGGTTTGAGAATTGAATTTTTGGGTCTCTAACTTCACTCTATAATTAAAATATTAAGACGATATTTTGGTTTGAGTGTGCAGTGATTTGATCGATTCGATTAAGCATGTTTATTGTTGACCCTGCCAAATGTACTGACATTATTAGATTGTCCATAATGAATTAGCAATATTCATAATGACCGACAACTGTCACAAATAATTTATATTAAGTAGATATTTATAACTTGGTCCAATTTGATTTATCTTTATTCATACTATCCAGTCATTATTAATTACGTCGTTTTTAAACACTGGATTCATAATTGTGTATATACAGTCAACTTCAAAATTTCTTATTTTTATAAAATTTAAAAATGCACGATTTATATTATACTTTATCTGATAAAGACCTCAAAAAATCGTTTATTTTGTAATTTTAAATAAACTTAATGATTCAAGTCGGGTCCCTTTTTTTTGGATTTCACTATACATTTAAAAATTAACATAATAACGATTCATTTTTAAGATTAGAGTGGTGCGTACGATATACATATAATTTACAAGTACATGTTACATTCTTGGAAATGATAATAAAACCTACTTTACATAAATATCCATCTACTGTCTAATTTTTCGAGGTTTTCCGGTATTATTTCCGTAGCCTTGACAATTATACCAAATGGTTTTGTATAAAACAGAATAGTAGAAATCTTTTCTAATTTGCATAACAACGATCGTAATGATACAAGCAAAATTTTTATTATTATTATGGGGTAAGTTCGGCGTAAGTGGTCGTAGTTTTTAAGAGACGCTTTAAAAAACAAACTAGTGTTTTTTTCCCCTAAATTTTTATGTAAACCAATCTTTAACCATTTAACTATAAAATACCACAAAGTAAAGAACAAAGTCTAATATGAAAACAATTATATCCCAACAGTCCATCTCTCGTTAGTTTTATCTAATTTTAGTTTTATCAGCCTTATTTACTTTTTTTTTAAATCTTTTTTAGTTCTTAACTAAGGTATTAGATATATAATAGTCGTTATTTTCGATTAAAATGAAACTGTTACGGAGTTTTTACATACAGTTAGATTATGTATTAATTCTATGAGACTGCTTTAAACAGCATACTCGTTTGGGGCTATCTTTACCAGATCAAATGTGGCCATCACTCCTTAATCAAACGTAAGAGACGACTAAAACGATATAAAAATGAATGACTAGGCATTGATGATAATTTTAAGGATCACAAAACAAAAACGTACAAATTTCTATTCAAATTATTTCACTAAAAACTTAGATGTATATAAATAAAAAAACTATTCCCTTTGAAAACCCATTATCTGGTGTTTGCTTGCTTTTTGATTTAATTTCAATCATTCATCATTCGCACGTGCCTCTAATAGTCTACGTTGATAGAAGTGAACTAAGCATTAAATATGACAATCTTCCTATCGGTTCCGAAAACAATTGGGCTAGCCATCTGTCCCGGACTTACCCTATACAATCGTACCAAGTTCTTTAACAAAATTTATGCATATAAGAATGGTGGATATGCTTATTGTATTTTATTTATGTATTGTAACACATTTGTATATAATAATGTACTCTTATCATATTTGATAGTGCTCTTTTAAAGAAAATATATTTTGTATATATAATATAATTGAAATTAATTATAAAACCAAGGACATAGTTTAAATTTTTCCCTTTTTATTCACTAATAGCTCTGTAAGCTGTACAATTCACTCAAAACTCAAAAAACCGCACTTTCCTTGATTTCACAAGGGAAGTGCTTGGTTAAAAAAGAAAATATAAATATTTCTTATGTGTTTCATTTCAGATATTTTTTCAAAAAAAGGGGGAATTTTAGATGCAGTGACAGAATTTGAGGTTTTCTTCCAAAATGATACGCACACAGATAGATATAGATGACCATACAATATATTAATTATTCTATATATAGAAAGTTTGGAAAATTGGACCTTTTACAATAAATTCCTACTGAATTCCATGGCCTAAAGAACATTGCAACGTCGTTGTCAATAATGGAAGTTCATAAAACATTATACAAACAATCAAACATACATTATAAAAACATTTTTTAATTATTATGAATCATTTATAACTTGTAATATTGTTCAATTAAATTATTAAAACAGATTATCATATTGAATAAAAATAAACAAGAATATTGTTTACATTAAAAATGTTACGAAACCTATTTTTTTTTTTTTATACCAATAAGGAAACAAATAAAATGTATGCATGTTTTTTGTTCTGTTGAAGGAATGCAGGCAGTTGTATTCCCATAGCATGTACTTAAATTATATATACACTTGTAATATTTTGTTATTCATGAAAAACATGAGTTCTAAGTATGCAAAACATACATATGTTACCATTGATATTCGATTTTCATTTTAATTCAAATTTTGGTCAAAACAAGATCAATGGGATAATTATGTGAGAGAGGTTCTCAAATTCTCGTATAATTATGTGAGAGAGATTCTCAAAGTTTTGGAACTACTGTTATTTAACTATTATTCTTTCCTCCTTTTTAGTCTGATATTGAAAACAAAAAAGAGTCCCTTAGAAAATTTTTTTAAAAATTTTCCAAAATTCATTTTTAAGCAATTTGTGGCCTCTTATGCATTGTTTTAAAAAGCTGTAGTTTCCGTACAAAGAAATAGTGGCCCTAAATAAATACAGTGGCTTACAAATTTCATTTCATGCTTTCAATGATGATTTGAGTCTCTCTTTTATCCGTCATAAGCTAAAATTTATCCATATTCATTTCTCAACCAAATGATTTCGCTTCATGAGCGAACTCTTTAATATTTAGTTTCAGCTGTTCGGCTGAGAAAATTTGAAGAACAATATCATCAACGAAGCAAAAGTTTTTAAGAAGTTTTAATTTAGTGATCCAATTTCGGAAGACTGTTTCCAGCACTGTATTAAACGGACTAAGCCTTACTCACATTGATCAAGTATTTTAGTCAAGTAACAAGTAGTTTTGTACTAACCACTTAACACTTGATCAAAAATCGTTCAGATTTATAATTTGATTATTTAGTCAACTAACAAGTAATTTATTAAAACTATGTAAGTAGTCACAGTCATGTAATATAATTTTATATCGTAAAATTGTTTTTATTATATAACTGTTACTAGAACAATAATTAAATATCAAACAGATTTCTTCATTTGTATATGGTTTGTAAGTTTGTGATTGAAGAAAGGTGGATGTACTACTTGACTCAACAACTTTACTAAACATTTTCCTAAAATGTTGCTGTACACACAATATGTCAAGTAACAAAATTACTTGATCAATGAGAACAAAGCTTTAGAGATAGATCCCTATATATAATGCTACAAATACTACACTATTGTTTTATTATCTATGGTATAGCAAGCAGTAGTAAGTAGTAGCAACCTAATAACACATAATACTATTTTATAGTGTACATGGTACAACACTATACAACACGATATACATACAATTGTAAATAAAGTCATGATAATTTAATTTTATTGTTTTCAATAATAAATGATAAAGTTTCTTTGCCAACAATAAGACAAGAGGAATACAAATAAGACATAAAGTTGAAAAGAATTTTATATATTATAGTGTAAGAATTTGAATTAATACTATATATATAAAGTATACATTTATAACCATAACTGGAGAGTCCTATTCTATATTATAAATATTATAGTGTCATATATTATGGTTAAAAAAAAAAAAAACATACAGCCAAGTGCCACTTTATCACTTGGGGACTGGGATGACAAAATATAAAATAAACATTTTATGTTTTGGTAGATGATTCTTGAAATTTTTTGTTTGTTTTGTAGTCTAGTAAAACTATTAAAAAACATTTACATTAGTAAGACATAAATTATCCTAAAAAATGACTTATGGGCACCGTGTATCAAAATGGTTTTTCTTTCGTTTTTGTGGCGTAATAAAATTTAGAACGTTTCTGACACAATCCAAAACATGGTCTTATTAGGACAAATTGAATATTATGTCAAAAAATTAAATATAATATGTATTATATAATAAGTAAAATGCAATCAATATAAAATAACATAGTGGTGATAGAGATGGTGATGAAAAAAACTAATATTTCCCGAAAGAAAAAATGAAAAAAAAAAACCTATACAGTGAATTTCTTGTGTGTGATCAATATTCCAAAATATTGATCACACCTACCAAATTTCGTAAAAATCAAACAAGGCGTTCGCAAGTTACAGCGAAACAAACATACGACAGATAGGTAGATAGATACAGGAAAACGAAATGCAAAAGCTTCCTGTTATACCAATAAACAAATTTAAATGAATAATTATCTGCAATTAATATATATTACTCGCTCAATTTCTGCGTGCATTCTTTTTTTCCATTTTTCAACTCAATACTTCAAAAGAAATCTACTTTGTAAAAAATTTACTTTCGTATATTACAAATTATAAAATAGTTTTTGTTTTACAATAATTTTATTATAGCTACCTTATACTACATTTAAAATTTTCCCGCTTTCAAATATTTAAACTATTCTACAAGTTCTAAGTAAGATCTAAGTTATTTAAAAATTCTACAAGTGTAAACGTAATTCTGATCCACTTGTTTTAACCTATATTTCATCAAGAAAAGTAAAAGTGTTTGAAATAATTTTCGACATTGTTTCAAGATATTTGCCACACTTTCAGTATGGCTGTTCGATAGAATAGAAAATCTTTAATATGTTTTTTAAGAAAATTTAAGCCCAAAAAGTTGAACTTTAAACTATTGATATATTATAAAAATATAAATCTTTGATATTAAATTAAACTAACCATTGTTTTGACACGACATTTAATACAAGTAATTTTATAACAACGTTTATTCTACAATGTATGATTACAGTTTACTGCAGGACATTTACTGTAATATAATAAGGCGTATCAAATTATAATGTTGGCAATTATGCAACCAATAATAAATAAATCATCCAAATTTTATTATGTTAAAATTAAATAAGAAACATGTGTGAACGATTCCGCATGAAGGTTGCATCCTGGTACTTTTTAGGTTTAGGTAACTTGGAAAGTCGATATTTTCGTGATTGGATTCAAGAATTTCGTAATGCATGATTTAAAATAAGGATTGCAGAAGCTCGATTGTTTGTAAAATAAAAAACTGCAATCCCAATATCATGAAAAAGTTATGACAAACGAAAAGTAACCACAAATATTCTGGTATTGATGAGAATACCCTAACTTCTATAACACAATGATATAGATGCTGTAATAGTCGATATTGAATGTCGATTCAAAGTGCCCACCACACGAGTATTTGAAGTTATTTGGATTTTCTTTGCAATATCGATTATTTGAAATGTTTATCCAAAGGGTTTCTTCTAAATAATTGTATTGATTTAAGTACAATATTTCAGGAATCTAAAAATCGCAACATACAGTCTTTCGAAAATTTTGAGGAACTTTACAGCTTTTAAAATCCAATTCAGTACTTAAAGTCACTGTTGATCAATAGAAAAAGCAGTTCACAGGACCCAATTTACTGCAGTCCATTCACAAATGTACACTCACTCTTTAAATATAGAATACGCAACCTATATTTCAGCTCATTATGTCTTTTCGTTTTCGAGTTATCTTGATAATAGGGGTAAGGCGTAAAAGAATATGGTCTCCTTATGTATTCATATATCCAACTAACATTATTTTTATTATAATAAAAACAATAGTTGTTATATTAATTATAAAGATAAAATTCGTATACTTCAATTGAACAGGTACTTACGAATGTTGAATAAACGTATGAAAATATTCACTGTACTTACCTAGAAAAAAGAAAAAATTTATTTATTTTAAGGAAATACTTTAATAAATAAAAGCTCTATTGCATTGATAAAATAATCTAGGGTTTAGAAATGAAATATGAGAATTTGGCTGATTTGTGTCGATCAAATTTATTTCTATATCCAAAATAAATTCGCCATGCAAAAATTGTTTTGTATTTCAGCAAAATGAGATAATAATTTAATACTGATAATGACAAATTTTTTTCAAAACTCCATTATCGGTGTAAAATAGGTCATAATAACATATAATAATTATTAAAATATTTATATACATAAATTTAGAAACCCACTTGGAACATGCGTGGGAAATATCTTAGAAATTTTACGAGTGATGAATTTTGGCTTAAATTCAAGAGTATCTTAAGTCGATACAATCCAACGTCCTGAAATAATATTGCCAAATAGATACCGCCATAGTATAAACGAACAAAAAAAATCATTCGCACCTTCGACATAGATGAGTTTTCAGTATCATTTAATGAAAAATATTGTTTTCAAATAATATTCCGTTGAAGTTTTAATTCTTAAAGGACGATAATGGGACGCATACAGATTTATAAAAATTTTTAGTTGAATATCTTGATAATAAAAATAGAATCTTTCTTTTCCCAAAATCCAATAGTTCAATTCAAGCCATATATTTTTTTGTAAATACTTTTACCCCACCAAAAAATGGTCAGTTTTCAATAAAAAGATAATTCTGCAAACCGTTTTGAGATGAATACAAATGAACTATCAGAAAATTATTAATCAATTATAGATCATGCACACAACTAGTTTGAACATCGAAGTACATATGAAATGTAATTCACTCTTTGAATTACATTTTTACGATATGATATGATTGAAATAATTTTATATTGCCTAAAAATAGATTCTATTCGAATATAGAAATGAAAACAAAAAAAAAAAAAAAAAAACAAAAGTAAATATATTTTTATTATGATTGATGGATGGTTTCTTATAGAAATAGAATTCAGAAAGATGTTATTTTTGGAAGTTTATTTTGTTGATGTAAACAAGAATAACAAGATTGCTACTTAGATTATTTTTTTTTTTTTGTATATATTGATTTCTTTATTTCTTATTCTTTCATCGAAACTAAATTTATATTTAGAGGTAAATTGTCATATTTTGTCTGGTCTACCCATTTAGAATACTAGATATACTTTAATGGACATGATTTTTTGTAAATGTGAAAAACATGGTAGACTATTTTATTGGATATTATCAATTCGCCTCGCTGATCAATTCAAACTTTATAAGCAAATATTTTATGATAACATATTCGTATTTTATAAAAATTTTGTTGAATACTGGGTAGAGATTTATACTGAATTTGCTATTTTATACTATGTCTATTATGGTATTCACCAAAAGCTATGAAATATCTCCAGCAAAAATAAGTATGACGTTATACATACCATCCATACCCCCCTTGTTGTTTAATTTAGGGTTTTGAACGTCCATATTTTGCTGATTTGCTTATTAGGTTCTCTCACAATTATGTCGTGAGTAAAAGTAGTAATAAAATATAGAAAAGTTTATTCAGACTAGACAATCGCATATTTTGTTTAGAAACTGAATTAGTTTTTTTTCAGTTCGGGCATCACAAACAAATAATTATAACCATTAACAAATTGTTATACGGAAATTATTTAAGCGGGTTTATCAACAGACACCAGAAACACGTTCGTTTATGTAAAATTTTCGATAAAAAGTTTTCGACAAGCCCTCCGTTTTCATATTAATATTGGGCATACCACATTTCATAACATTTTTTGAGTTATTTGTACGCAAAAATTGAATAATATTACATAAAGGAGTGTAATTCTAACAGCTGGTGATAATGCTGATTAAACTACAAAAATCGAACCTATTTTACAAGAAGACAAATGTAACCAAATTGGAAAGAAATTTTCTTATCCGTAAGAACGATTTGGTATTTAAAATTTGTTAAAGTTATCAAGGTCGTGCAGCGAATTTAGATTTTTTCGCTTTATCAATTAGAATTTACTTAGCGTATTTAATTAACGTAGTTTAAAAATTAATTTTTTTGATATCTTGGCCAAATTTTAACCTATTTGAGTGAACTTTTTTTTCAAACCAACTAATTTTGGGTTATATTTTTCATTTTTAGTACTAATATTTCGCTCAACTATACTCTTATATGAAATAAGACAACCTGACCCCTACTATTTTCATAGATATTCCAGATATGTTTTATTTAACGAAATAATTGAAAAAATGACCCAAATTTAGTAGGATTACATACTTTGTTTGCCAAAATTGGATTAAAATTGAGCGTTATAGGGCAAAATTAAATTTTAATGATTTTTATGACGTCATCAAGTTAAAAAATTTATTTTTTTGTTATCTTGGCCAAATTTTAACCGATTTGAGTGAACTTTTTTTTCAAACCAACTAATTTTAGGTTATACTTTTCATTTTTACCACTAATATTTCGCTCAACTATACTCTTATATGAAATAAGACAACCTGACCCCTACTATTTTCATAGATATTGCAGATATGTTTTATTTAACGAAATAATTGAAAAAAATGACCCAAATTTAGTAGGATTACATACTTTGTTTGCCAAAATTGGATTAAAATTGAGCGTTATACGGCAAAATTAAATTTTAATGATTTTTATGACGTCATCAACTTTAAAAATTAATTTTTTTGATATCTTGCCCAAATTTTAACCGATTTGAGTGAACTTTTTTTTCAAACCAACTAATTTTGGATTATATTTATGATTTTTAGTACTAATATTTCGCTCAACTAAACGCTTATATGAATTAAGACAACCAGACCCCTACTATTTTGATAGATATTCCAGAAATATTTTATTTAACGAAAAAATTGAAAAAAATGACCCAAATTTAGTAGGATTACATACTTTGTTTGCCAAAATTGGATTAAAATTGAGCGTTATAGGGCAAAATTAAATTTTAATGATTTTTATGACGTCATCAAGTTTAAAAATTTATTTTTTTGATATCTTGGCCAAATTTTAACCGATTTGAGTGAACTTTTTTTTCAAACCAACTAATTTTGGGTTATATTTTTGATTTTTAGTACTAATATTTCGCTCAACTATACTCTTATATGAAATAAGACAACCTGACCCCTACTATTTTGATAGATATTGCAGATATGTTTTATTTAACGAAAAAATTGAAAAAAATGACCCAAATTTAGTAGGATTACATACTTTGTTTGCCAAAATTGGATTAAAATTGAGCGTTATACGGCAAAATTAAATTTTAATGATTTTTATGACGTCATCAAGTTTAAAATTTATTTTTTTGATTTAGTTATTGGCATAGTGTGAATAAAGCTTTAAGCTTACCATTGTTTTAAAATAATATAATAAAATTATAATTACATAATAACTATGCCTACGTTAGTATTAATTAATAATTATTGTATTTACAATGTGCAATTTGCTTTAAGGATTATTATATAATTATTTTTAATTCTTGATATTTATTTATTAGGTTTCATTTCGAAGAAACTATTCTATAAGTTGAGAATGAAATGAGAGTCGACGTATCGTAGCCTATTTCGATTTATTAACCCAATGGAAAGTTCTTGTAATGGGCCCGACTATGTGAATTCAGAATTTTGACATATCTTTACGTTTCAAAGTCACTAGAACTCAAATTAATAATGCTTTCAGTGTAGAAACACTATCACCCGACGTATAATTACGTAACTTAAAACTGAATGACTTTTATTTTTCTCATTGGGAAGTTCGTTGTGAGGACCTTGTTGTTCTCACTTAGAGCACGTGTTTTATCTTGATTTTCATATGACTCTGAGATCTCTTGATGGAAAAAAGCCACTCTAATATACGTATTGCTGAAACGCATAATAGGCAACATTCCCTTTAAACTGTATTCTATATATTGCGGAAAACATAGAAATAACTTTTAGTCTGAGGACTAAATTTATTCTAGAAAAAAAGAAACCGTATGCAAATTAGCTATAATTTCGTTCAATACTCCGAGATTTAAATATTCTGTTCATTGTGTCAAAGCATTAAAAGTAACATTGAGCCGTTAACACAAGGACGACAAAATCATTCCTCTGTCTTACAAGTTTTTAATATTATCTTATAAGCAAGATGGAGAAAATGTAATTAATAGTGCAAATGACATATAGGATTCAAATATGATAACAATTTGCAAAATAAGTAGTGGTTACGAGAAGTTATTCATATCTTTCTAATAGCGCAGAACGTGTTCAAAACGTTTGTGATCTAATATAAAAACATCATTCATAAATATGGTTTTTTAGAGAAATAATTTTCAAAAATTTTTTATTTTTTACTTTCTAAATTTTAAATACAACAGCTCACCATGTTGGATACATTTCATGTTTTTCGACACCGTACATCTGGTTTAATCAAGTGCTGGTTTTTTGCATTAATCATAATTGAGCCACATACAAATTTATCGATAGGTATTCATAAAGTATATGATTGATATACACATTAGGGCCGGAACTATTTTAAATTTTTTTTTAAATCCAAATTTCATAAAAAGCCAAATCATACAATCACTTGTGGAATATTTTACAAATTCATTTAGCACCCGGTGTACTTTTTGTATGTACCTAATGTATATGAAAGTAGTTTGCGTCGATCTCATATACTTACATAATATTATTATATATATGCAGACATATGAAGTAAGAAGCAAGTTAATAGTAAATGAGAACATCTTCAATTTGAATTACATTCTTATTCTCTAATGTAAATTTAAATTTTCTATTTGTATTAAGTTGGTACCTCGAACGACATTAAACTTATACATTATCCTACTACCTATTCTGTATGCATTCATTTTTTTTTTCAAAATAAACTACATTCTGATGTTACGAGTTAAATAAACTCTTCTACTAATAATTTTTTATTTTACTTTTTTTTTAATAAAATTATACAATAATACTCTTATTACTCTAACGTATTAAATATCAAAATGTTCGTGGTCCCAGCATGTATTTTCAGATGATACAATATTTTTATATGACAATTATGTTAAGTTATAACAACTTTTAACTCTCTCTGAAAAATGGTTTTTGTTTTCGGAATTCGTAGAATTTATGATTGCGCTTAGAAGCTTCAAATATATGGATATTCCTTTTTAACATCCCAATAGGGAGCTGTAATGAAGCCGATTTTATGAATGCCGAATTTTGATACATCTGTACGTTTCAAGATCACTAGAACCCAAAACCAACGTATTTCGAGCGATACTTGTGTATGTTTGTACGTTCATAATAATAATCGTCACGATTATCTCGAAAGCAAATAATGATATCGACGTGGAACCACTTTCGTTCCAAGTACGTTACTTCAAATGACTCTTTTTAAACATCTGTTAAACCAGTTTTTGTTGAGGATAAAAAAAAAACTATAAAAAGCAAAAAATAAACATATTTATAATTTTAAAAAAGTTTTTTTATTCTCATTAGGGAGTTTGATGTGTGAACGTTGCTGGTCGTACATAGACCACTTGTTTGTACCCACTACGTTATAATTGTTAAATGATTCGTTGTCCGATATCCTGAAAATTGTGAAAAATAGCAAAGACAGTTGTCGGACAATCTTAACCGTTTTGTCACATATTGTACAAAATGGTTATTGCATTTATTTTTTAATGATTTTCTTATAACAATAACAGAAAAACAAATGTCCATCTAATTCAAGCTTCGAACATTTAACGGGCTTTCGAAAAACAAAAAAAGCTGATTTTTTAGAATTTTCGAAAAAATATAAATTTGTAACACTAATCATAATAGTCACATTAAAAGTCTCAGCTTGATACTTATCAACCCGCAAAAGGGAACGTCTACGGACAAATTAAAAATCCATCAATTTGAATCTTCATGATATATTGGACATTTTTAAAATAGGGCATTTTACAAAAATTTGATTAAATATTTAAAAACAATTTAAAACCACATAGAAATTGCATAAGACTATTAATTCTATTTGAATAGATTTACAACTTAATCGAAATTAGTTGCAGAACCTTTTTTAATTGATATTGATATTCAGATAACAAGTAGGAGAAGAAAGAACACCCTGTCCTATTGGTGTGTGGGAGCTTCCAAAATAAATTTTCAAAACCGTATTAGAATAGAATGTTGTAATCTTGATAAAGGTCGTTTAAATAAACGTTTTCATGTACAAGGACACATTTGCGGTGGATACTATTGTTAAATTAAACACTGAAACTTGAAAATAAATATTAAATGTATAAACGAACGTATCATCATCCTTTGTAGTCCCTTTTATACTCAAATTTATATATAAAATTAACTAACATATGATTAGATGCTTGTTTTTGGTCCATACTATGATGTTGTAGTATGAATCTTTTATCAAGGTAAAAACAGGTAAAATATAGCACGGTTTAACAGATCATAAAAATCACTAAAAAGCATCTATAGTTTTTAAAATTTATTAAAATATCAGAAGGGAACTTTTTTAAATAATGTAAAACTAAAAGCGGACATAGGTAAGGTAAAAAATCCAAAGTTATTTTCAATATTTGAACAGAAAATACAAGTGATCCTGTGCTTTCAATTCCGATTTGCAAAAAATTTGTGAAAACCAAATTGTGTATACAAATTCAATAGATAATATGTATATCTTATTGGGAATAAAAACAAAAATGAATCAAATATTTAACATTAAATAAATTAAACCATTTCATCTTGTTTCGTATGCTTATCATAAATTTGATTAATGTTAATACAAATACTTTTGTAATAAAAACAAAATTTGAAAACAAAACAAAAAAACATGAGAAAAATATTTCTAACATTTTTTTGTATTTTTATTTATTATTTTAAGAAAATATTTATTAAATAAAAAAAAAAAAAAAAAACAATCATGTGTGTAACTGAACGCATCAATGGTTTGGTATTGAACGTTCCTATATGCCTTACTTATCTCTTAATATTTCGGTAACCGAGGCTAATTGATCTTTCTGAAACTTTTTATGATTTCTGTGAACTAGAAAAATTATATTTCTATGATCTACGGATCTCACTCATTTATAAGTAAATAAATGGACAAAGTGTATTATAAGTAAGCTGTCAAAAATTCTTTAGGAATTCACAAAAGACTACCTAAATATTTCTTAATAATAACTTCTTAATTAAGTCATCACGACGTCAAAGTTGAGACGTCTTAAAAAAAGTCTTTCTGATCTAGATGTTTGCTAGGCATATGCAAGGACAAATTTCTTCACGGTAAATTATCTCAATTTTTTAAAGTTTAGAAGGAAGTAAAGCTATAGCTTTAGCTATATTTGCAATGTATAGTTCTAAAATTTATCTATCGGTTTATGTGCATCACAAGAATTCTAATGGCCGGACAGATGAGGTCAAATTACAGACCACTTAATTGTGGTGAAAAAAAATCATGTTTAAAATTAGACTTCAGTTCGTACGATCAATAAATTTTTGCATAAAAATAAAACAGATAAAATTGTTTTTCGTTTTGACCCAAATAGATTCACACACTTTCAAATACGCAAAAGCTGATCACGTGAAGGGCTGATTTCTGCCAGAACATGGTGTCTGGACTTCCCAAACTACGATTCATAACTTAGACACAAAAACGACTATACCCAAAGCTCCCACGAGCTCTGAACACTACAATAATGGTAAACATATTTTGAATAAATCTAACTTTAATACGTTCATTAACATTCTTGTAAAAATAACGATACAAAACCCTAAATAAATACAAAAACATTTTCCCCCAAATAAGAATTTATATATTTCAATAAGCATATTTTATGTGATGGTAGAAGTCGAGTATATACAGTAATATATGTATTATGATGGAATGGAACGAGAAATTTGTTTATTTTCTCTCAACGATCGATGAAAAATGTGTCGTAGAAAGTCAAACGGAAATTAATGAGTTTATATAACGTATGTATATATTATATATTGTCAATGTTGGTTGTAATTACAACAAAATTAATAACGATGTTAAATTAAAAAAATATCAACATAAAATAATTGGCTTCAAACCAGTGGTTGTCAATTAAAAAACATTAATATTTATTTATTATTACAAAAATATTATGTTTTTAATGTCATTACAATTACAACATTTGAATTATTTTTAATTATGATAGTAGACTAAGTCATTTTCTCAATAATGGTCTAAGAGCCAGCTCAAAAAAATGCTTTGAATTTCCTAAAGCTGATCATTTGGTGATTTACTACAGCTGAAAGTTATTATACAGATTGTATATGGCATATCAATAACAGTTATGTCTGTCAATCAGTCAAATGTGAGAGCGGAGCTGGTCAGTCAGCTCTAATAAATATACAATAAATAAATAAGATTCCATTCATTTATTAAACATTTTTTTAGATGTCCTTTTTGTATATTAACCATAAATAATGGTCAGCCAACCATAATGTGGCACAACTCCCATCAGTCAGCCAAAAAAATATTAAAAATTGTTGAAATTAAAATGCTCACTGGCGGGAGTTGTTTCCACAATATGGTTGAATGATAAATTAATTTGTGGTTAATATACAATTAGTACCTCTAAAAAAAAACATAGTATATATATTACGGCTGACTGACCAGCTCCGTGCTCACATTTAACTGACTATGTGACGTAACTGTTATTTATATGCAATATAAAATTTGTATACTATTGTCAGCTTTAGTAAATTCATTTAAATAACACGGAAATCACAACCGTTTAATAGCATATATTGGACACTTGTTTTACCGTTCGGACAATCATAATCGTTTTGATACCGCTTATTGGACAAATTTTTTACCGTTCGCATGATTGACCGTAGTATATGTGTGTGAACACAAGAACTGTAAATAACTTATCGTTAAATGATCAGCTGTAGTAAATCCAAAGCATTTTTTTTTGAACTTGTTCTCTGTCTATAAGTACTTAATGTAATTGAAATTATTAATTGTACACTTTTATAATACCTACGTTGAAAATAAACATACTTTGATTATTATCGTTATCGTTCTAATGGGATTAATTTATTATTTGCTGCTACTCAGCCGCTTTCCACCATCAACTTTGTTCGAAAATACAAATGAAAATGGTTTCCATAAAAACCTTCTTAAAACTACAACGTAAGTCGTAGAAAAAAACGATTCAACTTTTCTTTTACAAATATATTATTACATACCTGTGGAAATGTGTAAAATTTTCATTAAATCCTTGCGCCTGCAGTGGGACTCGGTAAAATAATTAGCCAAATATTAAAAAATAGAGAGCGTATGAATTTCCCAAAAAAATTACTAAAGTGAAAATAAAATTTCATTTGTTATTTAGAAATGATTTTTCTTGGTAATTCTGATTGGCCCTTTCTTTTATTTCATGTGAAAATTGTGGCTATAAAATTTAATTTGTATTTAACATTTGTATATTTATTTCTGCGCGAAAATTGAAAGAAATGCAATGTATATTACATTTGTGTTTATAGATGTATCTTATTTGTTGATTCCCAGACCAGAAAATCGTGCTTATGTTATAAAAATATTATAAATATTAAAATGAATCTAAATCGATTTAAAATAATTCTTATATATTATAATAAGTTAAGGAAGACATTTTGAATTAATTATAAACACGTGACATAGATTTGCATCTCTTGTAATTTTTATAAATTATTATATTTTTTTTTCTAATAGAATTAGTTTTAGTGCTTCACATAAGAATGAAATTAAATAACGAGTGTTTGCGTAGGTTTAGTAAGCATTGCCTGCCTGTCTGCCTGTCTGTAGATTATACATTTAAGAAAATTAATTAAAATTTCCACTCCATTAAAAATACATTTTTCTGTATTATTAGTGGTGTCAGAACGACATGTAATCACTGTAAAAATTCAACGTATATTTTTCATTGTATTCAAATAAATAAGAAAAAAAATACAATGACTGTATAAATTTTTTATGTAAACGTTTTACAATTAATTTCAACCATTTTTATATAAACTTAACAACCGCGTCGCAAAAAATTTCCAGTATCTTTCTCAGACGCCAAACAATCAACTTTGTAACTAAGAATAAAATGAGCACCGACTTCGAAAGGTAATAGATCACAAAGATAAGTCAAAAATTTTTATTTTTACTTTTTAGTTCATTTTTCAAGAATTTTCTTTAGTTTTTACTTTTTGGGTGTACAACCACGAAAACTTAGAACTTTTTATTTAGAAGATATCTCTCCCTTAGCGACATCAGATATGGACCAAATTGAATTGGGGCCACGCGGAAAGCACCTACTTTCAAATTATCAAAATCGGTTCACCCAGTCGAAAACATTAAAAAATACACTTGAATTGAGAACCTTCTCCTTTTTTTGAAGTTGGTTAAAAACCAAACAAGTTGTTCATTAGATATTCACAGCACCACAATAGTAAATAATTTAAGATACTTTATATTAAATAAATGTAAATAAATTTTTTTATTTTATATGCATGCTGTTCTCCTTTCAACAATAGCTACTGCTATTGTTGCTTCGTAAAGCTACGCTTACGTGCTTTGTCAATGTATAGGTTGTATATTCTATTGTATTAGATGCTTTGCTTTCTTTTTCTATAAATAAAATTGCCCGTTTCTAAGGGATTTGTTATGATCAGAGACAGACGACATGCCTACACGTTCATATGTTTATAGTTACAAGTGTTCTAGTAACTCATAGAAATATGTGCTTGACGTTATATGTAAATCCCTTTAGAATTAAAGATTGTATTCTATGATTGTGTCTCGTAAAATCACACATAAATACGAATTTAAATCTGTAATCCTATCACAAAAACTGTTAAATCAAGTGTAGAAACAAATTCGTACCATATTTACAAGTTATGGTACATAACCAACAAACATTACTATTATTCTATTTAATATTTTCATATTTTATAAAGTTATATTTGAGCTTTTCTGGATTTAAGAGAAGTTGAAATATTTATTACAGCAGTCTTCAAAAGTTTTCTTATTATGTTCTGCAGACTGTAGACAATATAGATTTTCAATATCGACAAGCTTTTATTTTAGTTTCTCTTGTTCCAATGTTTGTTTGAAATTAAATCTTCCTAAGTTAAAATTTGACCCACTTCCCGGTTACCGATTGATCTGAAATCGGGCATACATATATAAATCGGATGAAAATAAAATATTATGACATAATATAATAAAAAAAATAATATAGTAACGTTGAAAAACATCTTATTTCATTGCGCTTTCACCATTTAGATATTAATTAAATACGCCTTTAATTTCTAAATTTAGAAACAAGAAAAAAACTTCTTTTTTTAAACGTTCGTCTTTCATCTCTTTATACATAAAAACTTGTAATTCCAAAACAAAAAATTTTCATAAAATGGTCAATAGTATTATTTAATTGGACCTTGGCAAAAATCTTTTTTTCAAGGCCAATGTGGTTTAAGAATTAGTGGTTTATGGATTTCGAGATTATGGATTTGGTGTTGGTGTTTATAAATTTTAGGTTTGTATATTTGAAGACAGATGTTTTGATTTTTAGAAATAAGTTTTTCGTTTGAAAAAAAAATTTGACCTAAAAATAACCTGTAGGATTATTGCCAAGGTCAAAATAAAAATCACGATTGAACTCCCCGTTTGAAACTTACCTTTTTTTTTTACTTTTTATAAGAATATCACAATAGTATCAAAAAGCACAAAACGACGTTTAATAAACCCAGTTTCATCTTTATTATTTTTCAAAAATCGAACTAAAAAAATTAAAAATTGTAGCCCAGTGTTGTTTCAAACAGCTGAACAAATAAAGCAAAATTTGCTTTTGATCCATTGTATACCAATAGGTATAGATAAAAAGTATAATAATTCTCCTGGTTTTCGCGGGTTTATTTATTTTGTATGTAACTACAAGGTTCCCTAATTTCAGCATAATAGAGAATATTTCCGTTTCATTCACATAAATTAGAGCCAACTTGATTCTTAGGAAGCTGTTTATTATAAGGAACTGTATAAACATCGTGACTTTACTATCTATTATGCCCAGTATAAATTTAATATGTATTTAGATACCTTGTAACGCTAAAAATAATTAAACAGATAAACAAATTTTAGATGTTCCTAAGAATACAATTTTAGTTAATTTTCATGTATCTGTTTATTCCACAATTAGAAGTACTGAAAGTATTAAAGATTGTTTTTTGATGGGTTTTTGAAATAAATTTTTTTTTTAAATCATAATTTCAACTAATATTCTTTTTTATTTTGCAAAAAATAACATTCTAAAAAAACTATGAATTTAATTATTATTAAAGATTTCAGTTCGATAATCTGATTTTGTCTAGTAAAGATTTTAACAAAGAATAATTTTTAATATATAAATTATGCTAACATTTACCGAATGCGTACATTAGTAATAGGCTTCCCACATGTATTGTTACCTGAACACCGTACACTAATATCTTTAGATCAATTAATTTAATTAAATACACGAAAGCCATAATTTCCAATTCAGATACGTTATCAGATTATATTATCAAACATAATTGACATTAATAGTAATAGTAATCTCACACGCATTTATTCAGCTTATTGATAATAAACTTTGACTATATATATATACAACCTTTTAAGAAGTAATTAGAATAAATTAAAACAAAAGCATGCAGAATAAGAATTGATTAAGATAGTTCCAGCGTGAAACCACTTGGTATAGTTTAGTCAGTCTTTTTTATTCTATAAATGTTATACTCAGAGTATTTACATTCTGTCAAAAATTCTGCAACTTCAGAGTCGCATATCTATCGTTATTCTGAATCTATTAAAAAAAAAATCAACAAAATGTGGCGATATGTGGTTTCACACTATAACAACCTTAATAAGAACGAATATGGACACAGTACCGAGCATCAAAATGTTTTCATTTGTTTCTGTGGTTACAAAATACTAGTTTATCAATCTAATGATATATGTGAATTATGTATGATTTAACATAGGAAATTTCTCAAAATTTATAAAAAATTTACATTTGAAATTAAAAATAATTACTAATACAATTTCTTCAATCATTCTTACAATTTTCAACCCAATAACTTAATTAAATTAATTAAATATCTTTTTTTTTTTTGTAATTATTCAATAATTTTTGTTTGACATTTGCTATACAATTTACATGCAAACAATTGAAGAAATAATTATATTTTCTGGAATGTGAATGTTTTATTATAAATTTTAAATACTCGTAGCGCATCAATCGATTAAGAAGTCCCTTCCACTCACTAATATCTGTACCGTATATCGTTTCAATCAAAGGCAATTTGATTTTCTTGCGTTATTTAGTAAGTCTTGGCCACCTGTAATGACTAGCCTGACATAAAAGATGTCAACTATCGATTAAAGATAAATTTCAAGTTTTTACATGTCTTAAATATGATTTTTTAATAACTGTTTCATAAAATTCCACCGCTTTAGAGTTTGGTTTTAGAAGAAAAAATAGAAGAAGTTTTTTCTCTAGAAAAACAAAATTATTTTCTAATTGATGCCAAGCAGGGAACAGTTTCATTTAATGTAAAAAATGCCTGATTGTCAAAAATGTATGGATATAATCTAAGTCCATAGTCAATTTAGAAGATTTTTAGAAGAAGATTCTAAATAGCTTTAAAAAAATGTTCTGCAATACTTAATCTACAAAAATGGCCAAACCAACACTAATTTGGTTAGACCAAAGAAAGTCAAAATGGATTCTGATATACTCAAAACATGAAATTGTAGTTAAAAATTTTGCAGAAGAAAATAACGCATTGTTTTTCACATGATACTCTAAGTATGAAAAAAGCATTAGACATATAATTAACCTCTAGTTATTAAACAAGTAGAACATATAATACGAAAATTGTTCAGAACAAGGTTACAAAAGGTCACGAAATGTTTTAAGATAATAACTTGTTGCCGCCACAATAATTAGTTTACATAACGCTATCATTCCACATGAAATTTTTATTCAACAGAACCAGATAATAATATCTATTATTTGAACAGTACCAATCCCACTATCCCAAATTTTAATGTATAGCGGTTAAGTGTTTCAGGGTCTTTAATAACATAAGCATACACGCAGAGCTTGAGGAGAAAGCTTTATATAATAATATGGAAGAACATTCAAATAAATATTTTACTTACATCAGAAAACATAAAAATATGTGTATAAAAATAGAAAAAAACTTATCGTCAAGCCAAATCAAGCTTTCAACGAATTAGTTACGTATTATTGTTTCGTTTCAGAGAAATAAGGTAAAATAACTTGTTATACCTTCTGTGAAAAGGATTATAATTTTTCCAATAGGTTATTTTAAATTTGAAAAAATTAGATGACAAATATTGATTTCTTAGTGCCAATACTCACACTTATGCTAAGTGAATGTTACAATAAATTTAGATATTGGTTGTTACAAAGCCCCCGATAAGAATGAGAAGTCCTTAATCTTAACAAATAGGTTCCCTTCATGGGATTATAATCTCTAATAAACAAGAATACTTAAACCTCATCAACAGTCACTTGTAACGTTCTATCTTAAGGCAATTTTGACTTGTAAAAATAACCTTTGTGTGGACGTGAACGCGTGACACCATCCTGTTACAAAAGTTGATACGCGACAATGTTACATCACGTCCCAAAAAGTGTCGGTAAATTAGAATCGCATCAAAAGTAAGGTTACGAATAGTGTGAAATCAATAACGCAACATGTGCAAAGACAAGACGTAAACATTATTAATTTTTATTTTAATTATATTTAAATATTTGGATATGGAGTGAAACGAACAAAATACAATAAAATTTATCGAAATTTATCAATATAAACAAACACTTAAACCGACGATACTCTGGTTGGTACATAGATGGAACGCTAGGCAACATCTAACAAAATCGAAACACCTACAAACTATTGGTCTCGTAACACGTAACAATACAGATTTACGTTATGGTACCCTGCTTAGTAAACAGATGGAACGCTATTCAATACATAGCAACTTCGTAATACCTTATTACATTATTAGTCTTGTAACACGTAACATGTAACACCTAACAGTATAGATTTACGATATGGTCTTACGTTACGGCGAAAAGTTACACGAGTGTACGCACCTTAAAGAAAAAACCAAATTGACAATTTTCATGAAATTGAAACATTCGATTTCAGACAACACGGAATCCTAAAAATATTATATAAATACGAATATTAACCCCATATGGATGTAGGAAAAATAAAATAAAAACACATTATTTTCTAAAAGAAGAATACATTTTTTGTTACTAACATCTCGAAATCTATTGTGAGGTGGTTGGTTGGTGTCTCAGTTTGAGACACAAAATATATATTGTGGAGAAAGAGTAAGTAAACTGGTAAGAAATTTGTATGATATAATATTTCACTACTTTTTTATTCCACTGTTCGTTCATATCTGATTCTTGGCACACAAAATTCGTTATATTCTTATTTTTATATATTGAATTGATTATTAAAAATAATAAAACTGATTCTCTTTATTTTTTTGAGTCTCACTGACGCCACTAAATCATTCTATGTTTTATATATCATCATACATTTTAACAATTCATTACATAAAATCAATTTGATATAAATTATTAAATTCAACATAACAATATAACAAGCGAAGATAACAACTAGCAGAGTTAATTATTTAGATACTCGACATATGATTGAATTTCAATGTTTTGGACTATTTTTCATTAGCATTCATAAAATAATTTAAATATTCAGTCTGTATATGTACATGTATACATATATGGACTGGATATTTAATAATATAGTGATATGTTTTGTTATTGTGTTTATTCCCCATTTTACGAAAAAATATTTCTTTGTTTCAATAAAAAAAACATTTTATTTATTTTAATTTTTCTTTTATAGTTTAAAAGTTGAATCAATGATTCATTGGACCCAAAACACCGATTTTGCTCATTAACGAACTTCAACTCACTTTTTATGTTATGAATATGCCGCCAAAATTTCAGCTCGCTATTTTTTGTTTGTTTGTTTTTTTTTTTATTGTTTTGTCGGAAATGGAATATTAAATGGATTATCTATTTTAGCTAGTATTCTGTATATGCCAAGTATAAAAATACTCTCCGAATACATTCATGTATTTCCAATATAAATGTTATCTATCGTATACAAATTATAATCAAACTTATTAATTAAAACTTCATAATTAAGTTATGCTTATCCAAAAGTATATATGTATTAGCCCCAGGTGTAAATTGTTAATCGTACATACATATTCGAATAATTTCATCGGAAATACCTAACTGTATAAATATTTTAAAATAAATCTGTTAATTAAGTATACATATTTAAAATTACTAATAATTTTTATTGGAATTTAAATTATTGTTACCTTATACTATATGCAGTTCTTAAAACTTTTATTGTCCAAATTAATCATCACTGATTTCATCAAATAATCAATCTACTCTGACGTTATCGACGTTACACTAGGATATAGTACAAATACAAATAATAATTTTCAAAAACACAATATGAAATTTGTCAGGAATATAGTTTCATTGAAATCACTTCAGGTGACGTAATGTCGGAAAAGAGTTTTTGATAATTGAAATTGCCATCGATAAGATACCAATGTTTAAGAGATCATTCGCATTACACGCATGCACTTTGTTACAATTTCTGTATGCTACCACAGAAGAAACAATTGTGGGGATATTGTTTGAAATTTGAGGAGTGACATCAGTGACATGACGTTTTCAGTTGGGCTTTTGTTCTCTGATTGTTACTTGTTTTTGAAAGGAAAGAAAATATAAATCGGAAAGGAAAATCATTGTTGGTATGAGGGTACGAACAACACGAAGTTAAAACATTTAAATGGCCTAATACTAATATAAGTAAAAGAGTCTCAGCACCAGGTAATTCCTGATCTTAAAATCTCAACTAACCTAGCTCCAACGCTATCTTGACAAAATAAAATAAAATTTGTATCCGTAAAAGAATAAGTTATTACGCATCCTGGACATAGGATTATTACAGTATTTGATTTTAATTTCTTAACAAGAAATTTTCGAACTGAAAATTACAGAATCAGTATTCTAAGTATGGAAGAACGATCTTTAGCACTACCGCACAAGAAAGAAACAATGTTTTATCATATTCTAGTTATATATAATTTTATTTCCATAAATGTTTATAGTCGAGGAATTAATAATAAACATCTTAAAATGAAAAATTATAATCAAAGTTCAACCATGAGTGGCGTGATATATGTTATAATATATGGTAATATTGTAATACATCTTTTATAGCAAAAACATTTCATCGCGTATGAATCAGCACTGTTCAAGGGTTCGAATGAACAAACGAATGTAATATATTTATATATACGTAGTAGTTTATCAATAATATTCATACGAGAAATTCAAATCACCGGAAATTTTATGCTTAGCATTATTTTTGACGTTATAAAATTATCTGCACGGTCTTACACAAACACAAATTATTGATATCGAATAACAAAGCCCTTGATTTGAAACGTAATGGAAAGAGAAATATAGAAATAGTCAAATACAAAACTTACTATTTTTATTATGTTAACGGATTTCTTTCTGAATTTTCTAGTTTTTTCGCCTTAAGGATTTGTAATGTTTTGTTTATAAATTATTCATTGTAATACTTTGTAAAAAATAGATAGTTCTCAAAAGAATTGCAACAAATAAATGGATTTATTTTTATGTCATATAGTTCAACCAGCTTGAGCACATCCCTCCTCATAGAAATGTGTCCAAGAACTCAATAAATATTCCCACTTTATAAACGCCATGAAGGAAAATCTACAGTTAGATCTACTAAAAATTTTGAAAGAACAAATATATATTTTTTATAATTTATTATTCATCGTTTTGAAATGCTTTGATTAAAATTTTATGTACATTTTATCAGCCAGATGTGAGCTAGTAAATGTATGTAAACAACCAGCAAGTGGTTATGACGACATACTTCCGAAATCCCCTATAAATCAACCTGTTTTGGCAACATGTGAAATTTGGTATATAAATCTCTTAGAACTCATTCAAAATTAAAGCTATAAAATTCTTCATTTGTTTCTTCATTAAACGATGATAAAACCAATTTTTTCATAATTTAGAAATTTTCTAATTGTTGATCTATTCTAAAGTCTAACATATAGAAAGCACTCATCGTACGCTTTCTCGAAGTATACCATTTTTATTTAAAAATTGATTTTGAAACGTCAATAACAACAATATACGGACATTTTCCAAGTACGTCAGCAGCATCACATAATACTAATAATAATATTTCCCGTATATTTCTTTATGTTTATTTATTTTATATGTAAACACTTAACGTGTAGGAACTTTCCTTTTAAACATGTTACGATAAAGCTTTTGTGTATGTAAATATTTCATTTCCATAACAGACATTTTATTTTGTATATCAATATATAAAGCTTCTTTTTTATTTTTAAACGTAACACAAATAGTTGAATTGTAGATCAATTATGTCGCCTACATTACACTTGAAATTTTTCATATCAACCATAATAGTTTTTTTAATTTAAATAACATACAATTTGTATGAAAACTGATGAATACGTTTTAAATTAATAGAAAAGCTCAAGTCCTATCAGAAGCGTTTAACTGTGTATAACCTGAGCGCCTCTTTGGTTTCTAAAAATACCATCTATTTAACGATTGGAATCGTAGTTTTCGAGATATTGCTCGTAATCTAATCTAGAGCTCAATATTTCCGACAAATTTCGAAAAGAAGCCATGAAAAACAATAAAAAAATCATAAAAAACAATGTAAAGTTTAAAGACTTCAAAAATGCTGTGTCCTCCAACAAAACTCAGTCCAAAGACCGGTTCAGGTTCGGAATTAATGGATTTTATATCACAATCTAGATATTTTATCCTGAATTTAAATTTAAAATATTTATTTCATTAAATTGCAGCCGAAAAATTATTTTGTCTGATTAAATTGTTTTGTACGCTTGACAAAAACCGTAATAGCTGTATCTGCTTGTAAACAGTTCATAGTTTTTGAGTAAGAATGTTTGACTGTTTAAGAATTAAAATAATTCACTTTTACTTTAATAAATAATTTAATTAATAATCGAGGTATTAAAATTGGAATAACATAAATAATAAAACTTTTTTTTTAAAGAATTGTAATAAAAAATTTACTTCACAAATGTCATTTACATTTACTAACATTACCTTTAAATCTATTAGTGCAGTGTAATTAGAAAAAATAACAATATGTAGTGTAATTAGGATAGATTTAGACAGATCGAATAGTCGATTATTTGAAATGAGCATATCTGTGAGCTACAAAATTCATTTTTGAAATACTCAATATTTGACTATTGGCACATGAAAAAGAATACAGAGTGCAAGAATACAAATTGGGCACTATTTTTATGTCTGTCAGTTTCTACGACAAATAGATAAAAATTCTACAATGTTGTAGAAAATTATCAAATCTTTCTTATTATTTTATTTTTTCTGTAGAACTAATATTATAAAAACTACCACCGTCCTTCGGAAAAATATTTGTTTGTCTTTATTAATACAAGTTTCGGTAGTTTCAGTTATAATAAATTGCAGACATTGTAGTTAGTATTCTTCTTCTGTGACAAAATGTGAAAAAATCATAAATGTGTAATTCATTGTAATCCCAAAATTTTGAATTGAACATAATGTTGTATCTAAATATACTATACTAAATTTGATTATTTAAAAACATTTAACACAGAGATGGTTGTTACAACATAGCCTTGAAGCTTCAAGTAACAAAATCAATATCAAACGAAACAAAAGCAACCTTCAAGCTATTATTGGTTATATTTATATTCAATTTCACTTAATTGATTTTATTAATATAGAATATTACCTACATATTAATAAGTTAGCGGTCAACTTTTTGAATTTTCTTAACTGTATCGTATTGATTTACAGCTAAATTATTATTTCAGAAATTTCAGGGTGCTCAATTATTTTAATTTACTATTAAGCAAGACTTTTTTTAAATTGAGCGAAATAAAAAATCTATCTCTAATTTTTGAATAAAAAGTCGTTATTTAACAATTTTTGTATCAATAGTCAATTCTTAAGGTTAATATCTAGTTTTTTGGCCATCCAACAATTGGAAGTATAGATCACATAAAAAAGTTATCCATGTGATAAAGTTGGAAAATTTATCTGGGCTCTATTTTCAGTTGACCTATGGATCTTAGAGTTAAAGATGAACCACTGTATGGGCGATTCGATGAATCACTCAAAATTTGGAAATTATGGGAGTCTTGCGCTTAAGAAAGTCTCACTCTCGTAACAGAG
Organism: Chrysopa pallens; assembly: GCA_020423425.1. Lineage (NCBI taxonomy): Eukaryota > Metazoa > Arthropoda > Insecta > Neuroptera > Chrysopidae > Chrysopa > Chrysopa pallens. The sequence goes on from CM035594.1 coordinate 39,654,715, forward strand.
ATCATATAATTCAATTTTGAATTATTATCCAAACATTATCTTCACCCTTATCTTCCCCATCTGACTTCCCCTAATGATAAAGTGAAGACGATATAAACAGAAAATAGAAGGATATTTGCAGATATGTTCAGGAAGATATTGATTTTTTTAAGAAAACAAATACCGAAAAAAGTTCAAAGAAATTACACTCGGGTTTTTAATTTTTAAAACGACCATATTTATGTTGTACTAGCATACTTGCATTGAATTGGGATTATTGTATTATTGTTGCTCGGAAATTGCTTAAATTTGCTAGGTTTTCATTTTTGTACAATATACTTATTGCGGAAAAGACTCCCAAAGTTTTTCATGTCTAAAATTTCATTGTCATCTAAATAAAGAAAAACAAAGGTTTTTTTTTAAAAAAAAGAATTAATTTTACGGATGTATTGTTGAAAATGTTTTGAATTTTATTTATATTGATAATAATAATGTCTGCGTTGCAGTATAATAAATTCACAGTATAATACATAAGGCAGGCAGGCCGCGTTGCCTTCAAACTCTTCCACCATTTTACGACCTATCCCGCATATATAACATATAGGATGTACGTGATAGCGTATATATACACAACGATGGATGTGAACGTACTCATTGACCGAAAAATAATAACATCTGATATGAAGATATCTGCGCCGATGTGGGTATAGTTACTAGTTTACTAGTAGTGTAATAGTTGGTATATACTGAAGTTAGATAATATTCATGCAAGTTGTTGCTATAAAATTATTTTTCCTTGCCTTACATTTTAGCATATATATGTTTATTTGGTAAGGAAATACGTTTAATTAATTTGATACCAGATATTAAATTCAAATTTTTTAGATATCATATTTACATTCTTTCAGTGCTGGTCCTAGGGTGAAGCGAATGTATCATCCACATCAAACGTTGTCTAAAGCAGATTATCTAATTATGTAAGTCCGTAAAACGCTCAATAACAAAGTGCCTTAACATTAATAACTGAGCACAAACTAATGAGATTATACAAACTCATGAACTTCATTAATTTGTTTTTTGTATTTCATTAATCTGGTTGATCTGCAGATTTTTTTGTCAACGCATCTACTATTTTGCTGAAACTTTCAAACGCGTTGATCAATTTTCATGAAATTGAATCGATATACATGCTTAACGTATTCAGGAAATTTATTGTAGTATTGGAAACTTTCATTCGATCTCGTTTGTAGAAAAGCTCAAAAGATATCAACTTCTTTTTAATATATACTAGAAAGATGCGGTTTGGTTAAGTTTTATGAAATTTGGTAGACATGTTTCAAGAAATTTACTAAGAGCTTGAAATAATCATAATAATAAAACAATTTCTCACAAAACCCCGGTTTGTTTTTATATTCGGATTCTGTTTACCAACATCCCATGTAATTTGAGTATTTTTTTTACTTATTTTTACACTAAGTTAATATAATTTTATACACTCATAAATATTTTTCATTAGGTTTGTTTATGCAATTAATGTATAGTTGAACAATAATAAATATAAAAAGACCTTGTACCTTAGGTCAACTAACAATACATTACTTTTACCTAGTCTGGTTAGATCATAATTATAAAAGTCTGTTTAATAAGCCGATCAAATGCATTGAAAACACTTATCATCTGAAAGATCCTTATAGATACTAAGGATTCTCGACCAATTGGTAGCTCACTATCAATTAATTTCTGTATAAAAGTACATGCAAATTAATTTTTTTGTTTATCTCTGCAAGTTGCGGGAAGAGTAAATTGGCAAATGTCTCTTATCAAAACTTGTCAACATATCTTGTTCAAAACTCTTTATATCTTGTTTCAATCACATGACACAGGACAGAAAAAAGACAGTTTTAACCACCTGAAAAGGTTAATCTCATAAATTATGTATTTGTATACAAAAAAAAAATTTAAAAAAACTTGTGTTTCATTTTCAAGACCAAGAAAAACACTTCGTAAAATAAAGCTTACGAAAAAAAAATTTCATTCTTACTTAGTAGTTACCTCTTACAGGCTTAGTGACCAAGTGAGTAAACCCACTAATACATTCACCAATTTGACTATTTGGACTGGAAGCGGGTTTGAATCCAGACAGCGGCAGTTTAAGCAATTACAATTTATAAAAGAAGGAGGCGGTTCATTGATCACATTGGCGTCGCTTGGATAAGAACGAAGTAACCGGTATCACCAATAATATAACAATATAAATGTCACCTTGTGCTAGAAGACAACTTTGCCTTTAGTGGTATTCTAAAAGCGAATACAGAGGACCAAAAGGTAGATCTAGGTACAAGGAACGCAGTTGCACCCGTTTCCCCCACTTAATATATTCTAACTACCTCTTAATTATTTCTAGTAAAAATTTAGTATAATAAAAATAGGAACATTTAGAATACATTCTAGGTAAAAATATATTTTCAAGTTTCCGGACTTGTAAACAATCGTATAGGAACATTCAGAACACCTATATTATATAACACGTATTATAGTTGATTATAGTAGTACACCAGGTGCGTATAGTGTGATAAGGAAGGCTTTTAATAATGTTTTAACATTTTAAAACGTCAATACATTATGTATGGTTGATAATACAATATATATATATATATATATATATATATATATATATATATATATATATATATATATATATATATATATATATATATATATATATATATATATATTATATGGACGCTTTCAGTTATGTAGAGCTTTGTTCTCTGAATACAAAATGAATTTTAAATCAGTATACACAATATACATTTTAAGTTCACTTTTATTGTGAGAACATGCCAACATACATTTTACAAATACTCCTCACTCGCTGGTAATAGTGAACAACGATTTCAACACGCATTTTAATTCAATGCTTTTAACATAATTTAACAAGCTAGTACAGTCTGTAGGGTTTGGCCTTTCAGGACCACACCAATAAAAAAAAAAAAACTCTGACGCAGTTACTTCAAACTATTTTATATAACTTCTGTTCGTTATTTCAATTTTTATCAATCAAATAATTAATTTAAGATTCATTTCAATTGAGAACTGTAATGCATAAATTCCGTACTACTAAATTTGTTTTGTGGTAGATTTTATTTTATTTTTTTTTTGTTATTAGTTTAATTTTCTTGCAAATTAATTATGAACAATAAAGAATTTCATTGTTTTGAACTATTTTTAATTAGAATTCATAAAATACTATAAATATCCAGTTTATACAGTTACACATTTATAATAATATTATATGTATTGTTATTACCTATACCAGCGGAGTCATGCGTCGTCATGTGTATCGACCAATGAAAATCACGTAAGAATGACACTGGAAATTAATACTACTGTTTAAGTAATCAATAAAAAATTTAATTTTCACAGTTTCATGTTTATTCAACACTTAAAATAATATTTAAAATATTACATCATGATGGCATTGTTTCGGCTTGTTCGACCACTTTGAAACAGTGGAGCTAATTTGGTAGGATTGTCATACATAGCCTCAGATACGTTGTTCATATAACTATCTACCATCGACTTATTTGAAAATCCATGTGAATTTTCCGAATCACAGGATCTCAGCTTATTTTCTTATTATTCAATTCATCTAATATCATATCAGGCGTTTCAATTTTAAACCAGAATTTATATTGAAAAAATTGATTATTATTATAATTTTCCGTAAAATTTTCTCTTATCATTTTCATTAAATTAAAATAATAATAAAAAAAATGAATAACAGTAGGCATCGAAAAAATTTCGAACTATAAACACGAAACTGAACACCTCATAATGTAAAAATATGGGTAAAATTTCTGATTTTTTTTCGGTACACAATAAAATAACTATGTATCGTGCTGTTAATGGTTACCAAAAATATATAGCCCACAAAAGAAAATGAAGAGGCGACAAACGAGAAAACAGAGTATCTTAAGTATTTATAGAGGGTAGAACATATATTTTATAAGGGTGGTTTATTCTAATGAAGATAATACCGTTTTCAAGATAAAACTGTTCTTAAAATTACATATTGATCTCGAAATTATTTGCAAATTTAAATTTAATTTTTTCAAATTATCAAAATACAATTATCTTTTTTTTATGTATGTATTCGTAGGCTTCTTGTTCGATAATAATGTTTACACACAGTGAATATACTAGAGTAGTGCTAGAAGCTCTTATTAATCCGCCATTTTTGTAAATGAATGACCTACATAATTTTTGTGATGTTGATAAAACATTAAAACCGAAAAAAAGTGTTAATAAAATACACTCAATATTTAGTACATACAATTATAAATACATATATGTATTATAACTGTATGGACTAATAATTCAATTAAATTATGTTTTCATTAATTTTTTTAAATAATACATAATTGTACAGAATAAATCAAAATAATAGAAAAGGGAATATCAACGGAAGGGGAAGGTATGCAGTTGTGGCGAACTTTATAAAGAACTATCCCAGTATTCATTTTGTGTAAACCAACTGGAAATCTATAGAAAACCATTAGTAACGATAGCCGACACGCAATACTAAATATCAAATGCATCCCGAATATCCCTAATAACATATTGTTTTAATAATATGTATTGTAATTATATTGTTTTAGCTCAATTTTAGCTGAAATTGTACAAAATCTAAATAGTTTACGAAAAAATTCTGGAAAAAACAAATATGTTTTGTTTTAAATATTTCTTTTACCTTTTACGGTTTAAAAGTCATGGATCATCCATTGGACCAAATGGACCGATTTTTCTCAGTCTCGAACCCAAACCCACGTTTTAAGACAAGAGTACGCCACCAAAATTTCAGCTCGCTATCTCTTTTCGTTTTTTAATTTTATTGATGCCTTGGATGGACAATTTGTGTGATGGTCATCGTTATACATTGTTCATATCTTTATAGTATTCATGTGGACGTTAAGTCACGAGCAGAAGCTAGTTTAAATAATAAAATTAATGAACCATAATACTTAATTTTGATACTATTTTTGTCTATCCGTATTTGAAGTATATTTACTTTACTCCAAACATTTTGTTTGAAAACTATTTTCAAAAGTTTATTATTTTATCAAGAAATCGATATACATTCGAATGATATTATCATTGTTATTAAATAGCACCAGTCAACAGTAAGACACTTTGGCTCCAGTCCTGTTAACTGCAAATATTAATTAACTGGTACACCCACATGAATACATCTTGGAAATTGGAGCTAAGGAAAAGATAAACGCTATAAAACTTCTCCACAAACAAGTATTCTCTTATTTCAATAAATACCAAGCGGTGTATAAACACACAATTTACTTTAGTTATCCTTATTTTTATCAGGATAACTAAATTTCATATTTGCTTCAAGCGCCAAAGTAGTTGCCATGGCTTATTGAGATACAGAAATCCAAGTAGGATTTTTTTCCTTATAAAAATTTCAAATATCGACTATATTTTTTCAAGAAACTAAGGAAAATTAACGAATTGTGTAAATATATTCCAAGGCGACAGAATATTTAAAACTTAAATAAGCTTAAATAGTTCACAATTCCACCAAGGAGAAGGTCTCTTAGGTCTAATATGACCAATTTTTAAATAGCCATATTAGATCTTTAAATATTGCAAGTAACGAAAATAAATGGCATACTGCCACAAAAAAAGATTTTAAGAGCAGTTATTTAATTTCTTGTAGAATTTGTACTTGTATTATTTTTTCTGGTTTTTAACGCTTCGGTGTGACATAAAAAATGTTGAACATAAAATTTGAAAACTGGACAATAGAAGATATCAAATAACCTGTGGGTAACCTCTATGTGATTGTTATCACGAAGATATATTTTGGAAATTTAAAAAAAGTATTTTTTTTATAGAAAATAACTAGCAATGTTGGTTATGTACCAAATTAGCGTCAATTTAACTTTCCAAATTTTATTTTATTTACACATTTAGGCTAATTGTTGTATTTAAGGTGTTATTGGCTATTAACTTAAAAATCAGGCTATCCCAGGAGTTCACAGAAATTTTGAAACGATTACTTCTAGCTACCGGCAAATCTGTTCTAATGATATACAAACATAAATGATATAAAAACGTTTAATGTCATGGACCACTAAACAAGTTTGAAAATGAATTATGATCGATCACATAAAAATATCTAGATAAACGCGGTGTAATCGACTGAGTTAATCTCTCTGGGCGCCCAAAGTAACAACATAGTCAATAGTCAAAAAAAAAAACAACACACACATACACAAAGTTCAATGATTCTTGATTTATTTTCAGATTACAATCATTTTCCTCTACACTATTTTTCTTGAACACAACACTTTCATATAGATAGATAGATAGGCCCAGCTACACCGCATCACCGTTTTATTACTATTATGCGACTATTTACTATTAATTTACAATCTATAAAAAAAAAAATCTCCAACGTATTTGAACTTCATCATTCATAACATTCAGCTTAGATCATAGTGGTATTTTTATATCTTGCTATTATTATAGCGTGCACCATTTATCATTATAATTACAAATATATATCGGGCAAAAAATGTGCATTTTATGGAAAAAATATTTCATGTTTTATGATGTCAAAAAAGTAAAATATATCACTGAGAGTATTTAGAGTTGTACCGACTATAACTTTAGCCGTCTAGCCAAGTGATTAGCCGCCCGGGTTATTATAGATTATTCGGTCAAGCACACATACAACCTCAGAGTTAACCGATCACATCTGCCTGAACTCTGTGATCATAGCCGATCACAGAAAAAAAATTAAAGAAGGCATTTTTGTATGCGTCAAATTTAATTTGATTAGGTTATATATGGTTAGGTTAAATATTAAAGATGTTTAGACTTTTTTTAAATGTACATCCTGTACATTTAATTTTGAATCAATATTACTGATTCTAAAATAATAAAATATTAATTAACAATCAACGTTTATATCTAATGTACTACCTTCTAAATATATTTAATTTAGAAACTCATACAAAGTTAGAAGCCGGGTAGTTGACTTATCGAAACAAGTCTAATAAACCTTATACTAATTAGACAGCATAAAATCTCAAAATTCTTCTGCTATGTCAATTGTTTATAATAGTTTGTAGTCACCTCGATTTCCGATAATCAGTCCAAGCAAGAGAAAAAATAGGCTAATTGCCAACATACAAAATAATTTATATACATACGATAATTCTATAAAATAAAACATCAACATTTGTATTGTATTTATTGTTCATTTTTTTCAAAAGTATAAATGAAAATGTGATTGATTTAATATTTGTTTTCAAAAATAATCAAACTAATCAATCAATTGATGTTGAACGCTTCTGTAAATCCATTTTACATACGTGTGATTTATAAAAAAAAAAATGAAAAAAAAAGTTTTTTATAATTTTTATGATTCACGAAAGACCTTTTTTATAATTACACAATTTAAATATTTTGATTTAGTCTAAAAAAAAAAACTAATTATGATTCCTACACTAATTTACTGCATGACAGAATTGATTTTTGATTTATTTTGTTCGTACTCGATATTAAAAAAAATGTCAAAGTATATTAAATTTAGTCAAAAATTTTGGTACGCTAGCAGCTATTGAAGGCAAAATTGTGGAATCTCCTGGTGTTTATCGAAATACTTAATTAGAAAAGGAAATAGAAGGCAAAAACGAAAAAACTAACTAGCTGAAATTTTGGTGACGTTTTTTGGACCTATAATTTGAGACTTTAGAAATAATGACCCTAACTTTTAAACTACAAGATTATAAAGAGAATTTAAATTTAAAAAATATTCGTTTGTTCGAATTTTTTTTTTTAAAAGATAAAGTTTTAGAAGAGAAAATTTTCTTTAATTTAATACACTGTTTGTTAAATTGAAAATACTTTCAAAATTTGCCAAAATACTTTCAAGAGAATCGAATTTTAACACAGTATAGTGGCAAAATCAAGCAAAATTAGAAAATTTTGCAAAAATACAAGTCGATCGCATTTTTTTTGAAAAATTAAAAAAGCAAAATTCGCTAAAAACGGCTTATATTTCCAAGAACACCCTTTTTTTTATTTTTACGAATAGTGTGACTTTTATAATTAAGAATTCATTCTTAAAGCTACCATTTTCACCAGGTCAATTTTTTTATCGCTAAAATTTTCCCCAAACATCAATATTACTTCTAATTCCTGTAGACGATATGAATATTTCGTTTTACGTAGAATACGTCATAATAAAATATGATTGGCAACCGTATTAAATCAATAAATTTTAAATTATTTAGTGTTGGTTAAAATCTTATGTACAATTTATGTACAATTTTTCACTATTATAAAAATATGTACGCTACAAATTCTCTTTGATTTGTTGATTTATCATGATTTTAAAATATTAGTGGCACCGAGGGTCATAAATCAACCAAAAATGCAGTAATATTCAAATTTTTATTCGTACTTATTTTTTGTTTCAAAAAAATTTCAAATGGCATCAAACATTTATTTGTAATACTAAAAAAAAAAATAGTAAAAATGTATTTTGAAAGTTGGCAGAAATTTTTTTATCGAAAATCAAAATTGAATTAAAAACTTTCGATCCAACACAATTTTTTAGACAGAGAATTTTTCTTTTAACTCTAAATTTCACGAAAGTTATAAAAATACAATTTTTGACTAATCAAACATTTCCAATAAAATTCATTTCAAATTTTTCAAATTAGATTTGAAAGTTGTTATGGAATTATTTGTATAGTTTTTTTCTTAGCCACTCTGTTCTTTACAATATCAAAGTTAATGTTAAAATATGTAATTAATCACCAACTAGCTATTATACTCTACAAGTACAACGTATAAATTCCAAGATTTTGTTTGTTTAATAAGAAATATAAAATATCTCAAAAGGATATAATAAAAATATTGCACACCCATTTATAAAGTAAATAACTTTTAGAAATTATTTAAATTATATTAGATCACAATTTCTCTGCATAGACTGGAGTTCACGCTGGAGTGCGAAAAACGTCATGTATTATTTTCTATTGAGCTACTTTTGTAGCCCCTAATGACCCTAATCACAAGCCACAATCAGAGAAACATTTGAACATTATTTTGTTCATAACATATCTGGTTGATTAAGCTCCCAAATAAAGCAGAGTTTAGGTATTGTTATCCCATAGGTATATTTCTCAACATTTATTGACTAATTTAAATGGATAATTATTTATATTTGTAATTAATAATTACTAATACAATTTCTTCAATCATTCATATAATTTTCAACCCAATAATTTCAATTAAATGTCTTTTTTTGTGATTATTCAACAATTTTTGTTTGGCATTTTTTATACAATTTACATGCAAACAATTGAACAAACTATATTTTCCTGAATGTGAATATTTTATTACAAATTTTAGCCACTCGTAGAGCATCAATCAGTTAAGAAGTACCTACCACGTACACATACATGGTACGAAATTTTTTTTCAAAATGTCCGTTGTTTTCATTATAAATAGTTGAAAAACTGTTGATCCAATTTACAAACAATTCAAAGTGGAAATGTTTTTGTCAAAATGTAAAATTTATTCTCATCAAATTATGTAATCTCAGTTATACCCAACCAACAACTATTTACATGTTTATGAGTTATATCACTTCAAAGCAAATGAAAATTAAACTAAATAATTGAATTAAGTCTGAAGTACATTTAATTTAAATTTTATATCGCTTATGAATATTAATGGTAGAACAAGATTATGGTATAAGTAATTATAAAAGAATCCAATTAGTAAATTTTCTGTCTGGTTCCATAGATTTATGACCCGATTTATAAAACAGTTTCACATAAAAGAAAAGTTTTAACACAAAAAAATTTTTATTTGAAACATTTTCTTTATAATCTGTTCAAATTTACCTCAAAGTAGTAAACACATTATCACAAAAATAATTATAAATAACTCAAAATCAACCGCATATTTGACATATGACACACTAAATACCATTCATTCTATTTAATTTGAACATATGAAATTCTTAGAAAAAAGCAAAATATACTGCTAGCTTTTTCAAATAGTGTATAATTGGTTATATTCAGAATCAATTCCTAGTTTTCTAGCGAATAAGCTCATTTCCTGGAAAATACAAATATGTAAAATATAGCAATTTGAAATGTAAGAGTTAAATTAGATGAATCACAACATCGGGGTGAAAGGAAACAGTAGAATAAATAGCAATAAAATTTCTAACCCTATGCAACGTTGAGAGTTTTGCGAGATTTCAACGTTTCACTTTTTGAGACCACAAGTCAAAATTGCGATTTTTGACTAATGGACTAATATGTAAAATACAAAATATTAATATATTTGAAAAAAAATCACTCCGGCGTTACCTCGTAAATTATATACTGAAATAGTATTCAAAATCTCAAAAGGATCAGTCCAGTTATGAAGGACTCCGACTTTAAAAACGTGAGTTGTGGAAGAAAAATTTTGAACTCTAAAATTTGGAATAAACGAAAACGTTCTGATACGATAGATAAATAGCGGGCGGACGCTTACTCATAACGACGTCAATTTTGCACAGCTAGACTTGAAATTTTAGCACAATATTCTTGAGATATTATGCATTCAAGTAAATAAAAAATATTTTAAAATCCTATCTTCCACTACGATTATTAAGGAATATCCATCTCCGGAAGACTAAAAGTATGTCCAAGAAATCAATTCACATCGCTTCTAAGCATTTTTGTCACTATACAAATATTCGAGATTTTATTGCAAAAATTATGAGCTTACAGTTACTGTTCAAGATGCATGTTAAATACATTTAATAATTCTTTGGGGATATTTTAAAAGTTCCAGAAATATTTCGAGATTACGTGTGTGGACTTATTTATTATGCAAAAGAAAATCGAAAAAATAGCATAGTAAATCTCCAAACCATATAAATGAAAAAATAGCGTTTAATATTCGAGCGAATAATTGGTGCCCTGGAAGTGCATTTAATGAGTACCACCTCTGTTTAGGCACCAATTACCATGTAGAAATTTGATGTTTTTCGCTAATTTTGGTATTTTGTTAACTTTTATACATCTCTACAGATCCTCAACAATAGAATTCCTTTTTAATTTAAAACAACCTAAGAGAATTTGACAAATTTAAGTTACTTTCGCACATTAACAGTAAAAAAATACCATCATATTTTATTTCTCCTCACAAGACTCGACGATTTGCTCACTGTTTTTAAATTCATGAGAATTGCATTATTTGGATTATTATTTTTCTAAAATTTTTCTTATTTATGCGCGAAGATTTGTTCAAGTAACTTAAGTGTCTTACTATATGACTAAAAACGGCCATGGATGTTTGTTTAAAATAATAATAATAAACTTTGATAAAAAGAAATAATCAAATTTTTTAATAAAATTTAAAAAATAATTATACACTTAATCAAACATTACAAATTTATTAATTAGAAAGAGAAGTAAAGTGAAATAATACATAATAGACGAACGAACGAATGTGGTAAACATTATCATATAGAATCAATCTATTTTCGAAAAATTATTAAGAATTTAGTAAATAACAAGCAAATTGATTTATTTAAAAACACCATTTTTGAAAACAAAAAATTTATTTACCATTGTATTGGGTGGGATACTAATTATTTGATTAATAATAAATTTCAAAATGAAAAAATTACTATTGAAAATAATATTTATTTATTTGTGACCATTTTTAATAATCGAAATTAAATATCCAGGACGTAGTGTCACATATTAAACTTAACATTGATTCACAAAATGCCGGTTTGTGCACTAGATTGGTTGCTTGATTTTGTAGCTGGACCTCAAGCTAGCTTTTGCGATGGGCGTTATGATAGGTTCTATGCGATGTTCGATTCACACGATACTCGATTTTAGCGATTTTCATACTCAGTCGACAAGCGGCAGTTGCAGCAAATAAAGCCCATATGACCATACATAACTACAGAAATAAAAATCCACTAATGTAAATGGAAGCCTCAATGGGGTAGCATGAAACACTAGCTAAGGAAAAAGTACGAGAAATAGGACATGAACTATCGCCAAATTTTAGTAAGCGACCACGCAACAGAGCCAGTAGTGATTCTATTTTCTATCACAACTTTCGTCATAGCTACCTACCATCACAGTACACTGTAAGTAATCCATCGAGTGACATCGTGTGAGCCAGGGGACCAACATCGTGTGAGCCAGGGTTTAGATAAAATTTTCAGTAGCGTGCTTTTTAGACCCTACGATAACTATTAATTATAAATCCACTTTATTAAACAAAGTGGATTTTATGCAAAATAAAAATGTATTTAATTAATGTTAATGACTTCCACAAATTAACAATCTCAATCTCGTCATTGTTTGACATACGTTTAGCCAAAATGTTTTTTCTTACATAAATTTTATTTGATTGTTTTTCATTCTCTCAGCATTACATAAACACATTTTGTTGACAGTATTTGATGTTATCGAGGAAAAAAAATAAAACACCCACGATTAAAGTTTCAACAAGCATTTTAAAACTATTATTTCTCACTGACACAAACATTATAGACTCCGATACAAGCATTAAATGCTGACTTTAGGATTAGTTTAAAATATACATAATCCTGCATATGGCACAAAAAATCGGTAATTCACCAAACGAATATTTGTTTTTTTTTTAGTTGTGGGTAAATAGAAAAAGAGTAATAGAGATTTTTCTACGTATTTTTGTCTCTGGAATATGAATTTCTACGGAACAACCTTGAAAAAATTCGAGATAGATTTATATAAAAAAATACTTACAAGGAAAACAACTTTTATAAAATTTTTTTTCAACACATTTAGTTTTAGAGGAAAAACAATATTAAAAAATGTGTTTTTTATGTCGCTTTTATTGAAAATATCTGCTCAATTTCATAGTGACAAGCACGAAAATTAGTTCAGATTAAACGGTTAAAATAGATTCTCAATAAAATTCGAATTGTTATTCCAAATGATGTTTTTCAAACTTCCAAGCTCCAAATTCGAATTCAGAAAGTAAAATTATAATCAAAATCTGGATGCAGCTTTAGACTACATAAGCATTTAGTTCATAATACGTGTGCAGCCAGAGAATACTGAGCAACATAAAGTTTGTTTTCGAAAACCAAATATTTCGAAAATTTTATAACTCTGCTAAAAATTAGCCAAAGAATCTAGAGAAATTTTGGTTGAATCAAAATTTCTTAGTTCTTCAAAAACTCTTGATTTCAGGCAGCAAAAAACTTGAATATAAACGTTTATTTATTTTTCTTAGAATTATTAACTCTCTCCGAACAACTTGTTGATTATTTTCGTTCATTCTTTAAAAATTTACAATTTAACAAAAAGTTCTAGAGAATTTTTTACAGTTTATTAGAAAACTAACGATACTATTATCGCACACAACAAATTTTTATACTCCAATACAAAAAAGAACAAATACGAATTATTCATTTATAGAGACAGTAAAAAGAACACTTTTTTCAATTTTTAATCCAATAGTTTAAACTGTTAAACACCGCAATTTCAATAACAAGTGTTTTATTGAAAATTGTAAAATGGCATAGAAAAACATATGGTCGGTCGGTCATCAAGTATCTAGTTTATTTTAAAAACTAGAATTTCAATTATACTTTAAACTCTGCCGCCATGATATTCATAAATAATTAATTTTTCTCTGCCATTAGAAGATCAATGACTTTTCGTACATTCTTTTAAAAAATTTTTAAAAGAACGTTTGAGTTTTTGATCACTTTTTAACAAACATGGTTTTAACCATATTTGATTTATACGTTTTTAATTAACGTGACGATAAAAATTGGATTATAGCAGGATCACCTTAACAAAAAAAAAACTAAAATTAATTATAAATTTATTAATTTAGAGTTTTTAATCATTACCTATTTTTAAAATGGTTATTCAACCATTGAAACTGATTAAAAACAAGAAAAACATCAAAATATGGAACCCGAAAAATTAGTGCGTAGATAACATAAATATAAAAAAAAAAAAAAAAAAAAAAAAAAAACAATTTATGAAAAATATTTTATTTAAATCGTAAATTTTCATACAAGTAAAAATTCAATACTTGCACATAAAAACATAAAAATTTATTTGACAAAATTTTTTGATTGGAACCCGCCCTAGCTTTTACGTAATTTTTAACGACTTCAATTATTTTTGACAATTTTTTTCTGGTTGGAACCCGCCCTAGCTTTTACGTAATTTTGAACTCAACATATATTGTCGTGTTATTTTAAAATATTTATTTATTTTTTATTTTGTCAATTTGATTGAACAAATTAGGCCACAAATAATAAAAAATATTTGTATGTAAATTTCAAACATTTAAGTAATAAAATTGTAAGACAGGCTATCTATCAACTAAAATTAGCTGCGCTTCTATTTACTAACATCAGTGTTCATTGTTGTTATCTGAAACAATGTGAACTTATATTGCAAAATAAAAAATAAAAGAAAAAAAAAAATTTATGAAATGATGAATTTTGTCAATTTAGTGAGACTAGACGACGATCGACGACAATCGAGGATGACGACATTCGATTTGTTTTGTACATTTTAAGGGTTGAAATATTTGATGGTAATAGTATGGTCGAGTCAATTGAGATGTTATTGAATTAAATGATTATTATTAATAAATAGATCATGTTGATGATAATATTTATAATTATATAATATTAGAAACACCTCTAGAAATGGAAATATGTATTTAAATAATGCTAATAATAGATAAAACAACCACCTGTCATGACCACCCCGTACTATTGATTTTTTAGTATACTGCAGATGTACTAACCCTGCTCTTACATTTATTTTTTATTAATATCTCTAGGTATTAAAATATTGCGCGCCTCGTAAAGTTACGTTTTTATACACACTCTAGACATATTTACAATGCAAAAAAAGTCAAGTTTATTTTCGTATTTCGCCTGGTATATCACAATTTTATTACTTTAAACTGACTGAACTCGTTTCATATAAATACACAGATTTAATAATGGACACACAATTCAATGATGTTAAACACCTAGATAATTTTGTAAAAATACAATTATTGTTGAATGTTAAACATTTATTTAGAAATGTCATTTACTACTTACTTGCCCAATTCTTCTTTTAATTCGTAGTTCTCAGTGAAGCGCGTGCAAATCGGGACCGCCATTTCTCTCAACACAGAACACAAGGCACCGACTGGCGACTTACATATATATAATAGCTATCTGTGATGCGACACAGAACACTACACGATTTCACCACTTCGTATAGATTCGTATTTTATAAAAGATAACACGTTTTAATATGCACTTCTCTCTTTTTTAAATGTCCAAATAATATTATTCTACGACTACGATTATTTTAATACTAGACGTGAATTCAATTGAATATGTTTATAATATTTTAAACTATTTTCATGCTAATCACACTCAAATTATATTTAAATAAAACAAAAATATTTATGCGCACAACTATTCAATTGTTTTTTTATTATATACTCAAAATCAAAATAATTTTTTACTCATTCAGTCTTTATAAATAATAATAATGCGATTTATATTTAGTTTTTCAAACAAAAAACACTTTGGTACTGTTGACAAAATTTCTAAATTTATAGTACACAATTTGTGTTTATATTTGAAGAAAAACGAGAGCTACCGAAGGAGTATCGTAGTTGATAACGTATTTGACGCTAATGTAATATGCTACCGTGAGCCGGAATACTTTCAATCAATATCAAATTATGTCTGGAATAGGAATAACCAAATCGATATTTTTATGTTTTGGAACAATTCAAATTTTGCAAAATTTAATTATGGTAAATTTATTAAAAGGTTATCTTTTTTTCAACTATTTATAATTAGATACCTATCTAAAATTATCTTGCAATAAAAATACCTACATGTATTATAACCTACTGATGAGTGGTTCGTTGTTTCTTGAAGAAAATCGATACAAATTTTAAAATAAAAAATTTTTTAGATTTTTAATAACTATTTTATTTTTTTTGCAAACAAAATATAATTGATGTTTTTAGTTTTTCATCATTTAATATTTTAAACAATTGAATTTATTTCAATACAAAAACAACATATAAAATTTCTGAAAATAACATCTTTAAAAGCAATAAAAAGCTATGCCAAAAAAACAAATGAAAATTAGAATGTTCTCGTTTTTGAAATTTATTTGTACATTTACAAAGAATTCTGTGTAGTTATAATTATTCTGAGATATCAATTATATCTTCTCTTGTGAAATAATTAGGTCATAAAAAAGAAATATAACTTCCGATTATTATCCAGAAATAACGATCAATTCAACTCAAGCATAAAAAATATTTTAATATATCTGTTTTTCAACAGCCAACTTAGGACTGTTTTTTCTATTATTAAAAACTATTTTTACGTACCTTTGTGGAATTATTTAAAATAATTTCATTAACTTAATACTTCAAAAATAGAAAGCATTAAGTCTAAATAAATAAGTTCATAATAACAACAATGGTAATTCTTAGTACCGATTTCTTCCGCTAGAAGCGCTATTCTATAAGCCAGAATTAGACCCGTAGTTTTATCTTTAGATTACTTTGTTGTCACATAATTATTATTTCAAATAACGCTAGATAGAGTTTACTTTTACGATCATAAACATTTTTTACATTATTAACATCTGGTATTTTGTACATTTTGTGTTCAATGAATCATCGTATAAATATATTTACGCTTGCCTGTTTGCAATCTGTTCGTTATCACGATAACGAAATAAATTTTGGAAGCTTTTTTTTAAGCGTTAATTACACATACATATTTATAATACATATAAATACTTTTTTATAATAGGATGAACTGTAGGGGCGTAATAAGGCGTGAAGTCTCAAGGTCTGCAAGATCCTGATACCAGCCGCGCACAAAAGTTTTAGATGGGTTACTTATGAAACAAAAAAAATTTATTCGACACAAAGTAAAGAAATAATACAAGCATAGAAGTGGTAAATATTATTCGGCATAAAATGATAATAATTGACATGGTGATTTCCGCCAATTAAAAATGCGGATTTCTGTGTGATAAAATTGTTGTTTGGTACCTACCTATAGTCAATTAAACCAATTTTTTCAAAAACTGTGAACAAAATTCAATAAGCAGAAAGTGAGGTTTTCAGTTTTCGGCACTAAAAGGCAGTATAAAAAAATTTTATCTGCAGATTAAACTACATTAAAGAACATAATTTTTTTTTTTCGATTTTTAGTAATTTTCTCAAGGGTACCCCTTTCAAAAAATGGCAAAATTCGTGAAAATTTTTCTGTCTTCCATTTTGAAAGAATTACGTACGCAGAGAAAGTTTGACCTGTAGATTTCAAAAATAACATCCATTTAACGATGCGGAGTGTGGTTTTGGAGATATTGCATGAAAACTGATCTTGAGGTCAATATTTCGAATCAATTTCAAGCGATATCTCAAAAACTAATCATCAAGTAAGTGTTATTTTTGGTTTATTACCCTATTAAATCTCAAAATCTACTATTCGTCAATTACCCTAGAAATCTCAAAATCAGAAATAAATTTTTTTTTAATATTTTTTAGAATCACAAAAATTGTGCAAAGTGCGAATACATTTTATTTTAGCGACTAAACTACCCACGATAAAACAAATTTTATATCAAAATGCAGATATTTAATGCAAATTTTAATTGTAAATTCATAAACAGCGACCTCAAGAACCTATAAGTACAAATTTCATAACATTTAGATACTTATTTTTCACAATATATATTACTTAAGAGATTGTCTTTATTATAAATACACCCTATTTCCACCTTTCAATTTAATACATCGACTTCTTGCTTCAATTTAAGCCATTTCTTGCAAGATGTACTATAATTTTCAACCAGTTATGATGAACTCATTATTTGAATAAAAAAGAGAACAATGTTTTAAACTGATAAATATTTTTTTTAAATAAAAACAATGTGATATAAGTTTAATCTTCAGCAAAATGACGCTCAGATTCTTAAATAATTATCCAAATCTCATTAAATTTGCAATAGACACAATCTCTTTGAAAGGTTTTTGAAAAATTTTAGAATCAAATAAATTTTGCATTTTTTTAGATATTTTAAAAGTTAATTCTTGAATAACTATTTTTTGAGTGTTTGTTTGCGAAAATAGTGAGTTACTCATCTTAAATCTTGGATTTATCATTTGACTGTGTACTATTATATTATTCCGTAAGAAAGAACAACTATTTTGAAGTAAATTTTTGGTGAACTATTATCATGATCTTACACACTTTTTAGAAACATGAATGAATGTACTATAATTTGCATATCAAGAGGGTAAAAATATGCTAATTGATATCAAAGGAAAGAGGGCGTCTGTATGCAATTTCAAAAACCATTTTCACCAAACAAGAAAACGAGTAAACGTATAAGATAATATGACTTTTTAAATCTTTTTGTTCATCATATAATGAAAATCATAAAAACTTAAATTAATGAAAAAATAATAAGGAGAAAGTAAAAACGCTGATTTTCTATCATATCTCCGTATATGGAAATCAATATGATAATTATATAGGAAATAAATTAATTAACTTTTGATGCGAGATTAAAAATTTGGAAATTTTATTTAACTATTTGTTATTTCCATGTTTATAAAGTGGTGATAGTTTATATATCACTCTGATATTATTTTTGACGTAGATTTTTATTTTTTGCGTTTCTTTGGTAAAAGTAAAACCAAGAGTCAACGTACCAAAACCAATTAGTAAATCCTGTCAAAATTTACAAATAATTACAGAAAATTTATCTCACAATTTCAACTCTCAGTGATTAAATGAAATTGTGTTTCAGGAAAACAAATTTCAGGATATAGAGTAGCAACAAATATTTTACTCATCCTATATACTTTAATAATTAAGGAATAATTTTCCCAAGGGCCATTTTTATTCCCTGGTATAAACATTCAGATTGTCTATTTCTATTCCCTGTCCAAATTGTTTGAATTGAGGTTGTTGTATGGTCGTTACATGTTTAATGAAAAAATGCAATCATCAAATCAAAAAACATACAAACATAAGGAAAATTTACAAATAATACTTAGTATTAAATTCGTTTAGAGTATAGTAAGTTACATTAGCAATTTCGAATCCCACAATTCGACAAAAATCAAATATAGGGCGTGTCCAATCTAGAAACTGTTTAAATGAATCACAATCAAGTTAACTTCAAAATTTCACGACAAATTATCATAAACGTACCCTTTTTAGTACTATTTTTTTATCCATAATATTCTCATATTGTAATATGAATAAGATATACCGGCTGATAAACACTAAAATTTCGTATAAAAAATACTGACGGTACAGTACGATGATTTATTGATTAAAAACGAATTTTATAAAAATAACTTACATCATTTAAAATTTATTTTATAACAAAATATATATCCATTTGGTTTAAAGTAATATTTCAGTAAATTTTTGTTTGTAATTATAAATAATATCAGTAATTAAAAATAAATAAAGGATTTGTTATGCACTTAATACGTTATAATTACATAGCAGACCCGCTGCATTTAAAATTAGTTACATCTATCTAATGAAATTCAGACTAATTAAGACAAATTAAACTATTCAGTTTTTTTATCTATTAGATGTTGTTTAACCATCATATAAATTAATCCTCCAGTTAATGTTGCAACTACTGTGCCTTGAGCTGCTACTCGAAGTTGCATTAAATATACACTGGTACTCATTGCTCCACGGTTCTTGTATCTATATGCACCAATTCCACATGCTATTATACAACCAGCAATACCTAGAAAATTGAAAAAATATTTTTATTATATATAATTTAATGTTCTATTATCAAGTCCAACGATATAGAATTTGATTGGGAGCAGGGCCTTCTTATCAAATTGTTATTATATAATTGTTTCTATTTCGTAATTATATAAAAAAAAATTTTTTATTTTTGGTCACTGGCGTTTTAAGCATTATAACGCTCTACATACTAACAACAGTGATTAAAATATTTTTTCCATCTGTCTTAACGTGAGAAATATTTTTGGATAGATATGCGTTTGCACTTACGACTTATACTAACCCCAAAACTGTCAAAAAACTTTCTTAGAAATTACTATACTTATAGTTTATACTATGGTTATAATTTCTATAGCCCAATTTATCTTAAATCAAATTTTTTAAATAGATATGTAAATTGATACAAAAGTAATTTTAACATGTAGACATTTGTTATCAGAATGATTTGTGATGACGCATGATATTAGACATTGGAATAGACTTTGTTACTTGACAAATATGAAAGAAAAATGAAAAGAATCTAACAAAAATTTCCTCCTTGTAATCTAGAATCGCATTTCAACTTAGAAACTATATCTGCTTCAATAGAATAGGAGGCTCTACCGGCGACGTTATCAAAATTTAAACGACAATATTGGTTAAAATAAAATTTATTCATACTACATTACGTGGTTTCTGCGATTTACTGAAAAATGTTAAAAATCGCTAATAAATCCAAAAATAAATTTTTTAAGTTGGATTGAAATTGAACAAATTTTTTTTTCATAATTTGTATCCCCAATTTTCCAAACAATAATGTTTATAAGATAAACTGACCTGTAGATTTCAAAACTAACATCCAATTAAAGATTGAATGTGTAGTTTTTGAGATATAGCAAGAAATCTAATCCGGAAGAACAAAATTTGGTCAAATTTCAAACTCGAAAACTAGGCATCCAATCGTTAAAAAATGTTACTTTCAGTTTTCGTAGATCTCAAGCACCCATACTAAACCTTAAAACAAAACAGCAATAAAAAATTATTGATTTTAGTCGATTTTTTACAGATCATAAAACCACTTAATGTAGAATGAATAAACTTTTTTTAAGCCACTATTGCCAATCTATTCAAAATAAACATTTTTATAAACTAGTATGATTATTTACATACTACTTAGTATAAAATCCATTCATTATTAATCATTTTTTTTCGAAATAATATATAACGGCAAAGGTAAGGTTAGATTTTGAAAATGTGTCATAAAAATGGAGAAACATAGCGAGTAATTGTTTAATCTTTCTTAACTTTAAATATATTAAGTCTTATTTTTTACTAAATGTAAGGATTTTAAAAATGAAGTATAATTAGCTGTCAAAATAATATTCAAGGTTAAATATCTACACTGTCTTCACCATATCCAAATGTAATAAATAACCTCAATAATTTTAAATTTAAAATAATTTTTAATTAATGTTTTAATAGTTACCTATTGGAAAAAATGGATTTTCAGCAATTTTCCTCGATAATCGATTACCCTGGTCTTCTTCACCGTAATATTTATTCGACATGTCTAAAATTTTAATTATATAATTTTTTTAAATGAATCACAAAATAAATTTAATGTTGTATTAAAATTTTGATTGTTGCAATTTTTATTAGCTTGCAATAAAACTTATATCAATTAATAATAATACTTAAATTGATACACTGTTAATTACATTTTTCATTAATGTTAATATATATTAATTGCATACCTGTAATTTTACATGTAACTAACAAATTAAAGTGAAACTATTTTATTTCCTTGATCTTCACTATTCAATCATAAATATTTTTGCTGTTAATGGCAAATTTATTACATCAGGTATGGAGCAGACAAATGTGCGCATAATCACGTTCTGATATTTTAACCTTGTATGATCAGTCATACATACATACACAGTTAGTTATTCATACATATTACATATATCTACGTATACTACATGACTAAAAAATCGAAAGTGTTGTGAAATATAAACACACTTCGAACAAAATTTTCCGTTTTATTATTATTGACTTATTCTAAACTAATTAGTAAGTGTATCAATAACTAAATATTAGTAAATCATAGTCTGATTCAATTCTGTTTGAGCGAGAGTAATCATTGATTTTAAATATATTAGCATTTAATGTGAAGAAGCAAATTCCTTTCATATTTATTACGTATGTAAAGATAAATATTATCGAAAATTTAAAATACATTCGGATATTACGTCTATTTTTTTTAATTACTCTAGCTAAAACAAAAACCTACCAAGTCCAACTTGTGTTTTTCGTACCCGAAAGTCATCATTGATCATCATACGGAAAATATAATTGAAATTTTTCATATAGCATTAATCTCAAACTGCGTAGACACTAGATTTATGTAGATGCAAGATTGTAGGCCCATCCACAATTACGTCATTATTTTATTCTAAGAATTTTTATTTTATTACAAACTAACAATTACAATTTACAAGCGTCGTTTCCGAAACCAGCTATAATCTCGAATGAATTGTACTTTTTTTTAATAGACAAGGCTGATTCGAGTAAAAAGAAAGGGATAAGGTATGGTAATTATGAGCTGCAATGTATAAAACTTTGAGGTCTTTCAGGGTCTTTAACTCGCAGAATGAGACATCTACAAAAAAGATATTCTCAAATATATTATAATATAATGTAATATACATTGTATTTGTTTAAATTTTCTTCCGCAAATAATACAGAAAATAATTATCCAACTTTTATGAAATTTGGTATGCAAGATCTTGACGTGTTTTCATGGTACCCCCTTATTTTGGGAAAAATATTCAAGAATACCAAATAAATTTTTCCTTTGCAAGTTATGGAGATATGGTTGTTGGCAATCGGTTAAAATATGACAAAGGAACATATGAAAATTGTGAATTTTTGAAAACCCCCTTTCATTTTGGTATGTGGTTCCCCTGGTATGTCTTCAAATATATCTTTTTGTCTATGCACGCTATAAAAACCCGATTTTTTTGCGATCGATAAAGTATAGTATGATCACAATAAATAAGAAAGTTTTATTTTCTTTTACCCCCTTCCGTTTTGTTCAATCAAAGAATATGCAGCTTCTTGTGTATTTAAATGAGGTCTACAAGTAACAGTGCTACTAATAAAGATTGCAAGATGAACACTAACTTACCCCAAACTACCAAATGCCAACTTCACAAAACCAAAGAAAAAAAACGATTTCTAGGGCAAAACGGAAGCAGAACCACTGAATATTTGGTATAACTTTGTAATTGTGACAATGTTTAATGATTTAAAATAATTAATAGTTGAAATAGAAAAAATGTATTTATATTTTAATCTAGGTGCGACCTGCAAAGTCCATACGACGAACTTCCCAATGAAGAGACTAAACACCCAAAACAATAAAGTATTTTCCCAAATATTTTATTTTATCTACCATTCCTAATTGGTAATCACTAAAATTAAATTTTAATAAACTTACTTAGAGCGCCATCTCTTTTAAAATGGTATAAAATACTTCTGTTGATAACACTTCAAAGAAGCCGAGACACTATTAGTGTAGATATCTTTTGTCAATCTTATACTCTTTGAATGGGCATTCATACTGAGAAAGACTCTATCTATCGGTAAAATTAAGAACTATTTAGAATTACACACAATATACATAAAACTTATAATAGATGGAGTGTTGATAATATAAAATTACTTTTATATTTATATTATTTCAATATAAGTGTATGATACATGTGTGATATACGATTATAACTATAATTAATAACATTTTTCTCGTCACATTTTCTTTTACTATTATATACTTAGTATGTACAGTGTTATGCCTGTAGCTAGATAATATTAGATGCATTTTGCTTCTTATTTGAATTTTTTCAGAGAAATGTTTCAAATAAAAGTTGACAGCTTTATATTTTCTGTGAACATACTAAATTACATAACTCGTAGTCCGATTTTAACCAAAAGTTTCGAGACTCGGTACAAAATTAGCGGTAATATGGATAAAGCGTTCGATATGATATTGCTATCACATACGCACACATACACCCACACACAAACATAGACCAAATTCTAAAACCATCTTGTTTGGAATCAGGGGACCTCAAAACATGTTCTTTCGGTGTAAACTCCGTATCAAAATTTGGCAGAATTATAATACTTCTTTTTACCAGTATTAAAAGAAAGTAATAAATAAAAAGGGTTAAAAAATGAAAATAATAATTGTTACAGAAAGAAAATTATGGGATTTTTTTTTTGAAACTATATTTTTATACAATACAGAGAACATACAAAATCTGGCTACCGGAATGATTTTTTACGATAATCAAATGATATGTTTTACATTAGAAAAGCTGCTGAAATTGTAGTATACATAATAAATATATTATGATTTGAAAATAAAAAACTAAAAAACAATTTCATGCTTTCAATATTATTGAAAAAAACAAAAAGCATTCTTAAAAATATTAACAAATAAATTTAATTTATTCATGTACATTACTAATTAATTAATTGTAGATACTGTAATCCATTACTACAGCAGATTTTTGTTACAAATAAGCGAGTATTGCAAAAATAAATTTTTTCAATTGATTTTAAATTAACAAGGATAGTTAAAGTTGAAATTTGAAATAGTATGAATAACAATATTATAAGGCGTGATTTAAATTATCACTTCATTTCGATTTTATATTATGTATTTCTTGATTTCAAACACATTCAATTTTTTTAAATATTAAATTTGAAATAAAAGTCATATAAACGTATACTTTTAAATTGTTCTAAATTATTTCACACAAAAAAGTCCTCTACAATACGGGCAATCTCTAAATTTACTACAATGTAAAATTGGAAAGTCTTTCATTTAAATACTCTATCTGGCGGATATAATATGAACTGTCCTATACAGAACTACTTGATAAAAGCTGAAGTCTTACTAAAGTTATAAATACAAAGTGTTTATAATATCGGCTATAGTTGTTATTTAAGGTTTTAGTTAGAGTTTAATGTGATTACCAGCATAGATCAACAGATGGCTATAGCTTCTCAATGTCGGTAAAGAATGGAGGTCTGAAATCTTTGATAAAACGAACAAAAAACTTAACTAATATTAAATTGTATAATACTATGTTGCATCCGTTTTATCAAATATTTTAGACCTACATTCTTTACCGATATTCAAAAGTTGTAGCTAACTGTTGATCACTGCTGGTAATCACACTAAATGAAGACAATAGCCTTAAATAACAACTATAGCCAACTAGTGGTCAAGGTAGGTACTCAAATTTTTTGAATACATAAAAAGTGGACTTATGAGTTCTTATATTCGTAATGGTAATGTAGTGGTAATCACACTAAATGAGGACTATAGCCTTAAATAACAGCTATAGCCAACTATTGGTTAGGGTCTATACTCAAATTTTTTGAATACATAAAAAATGGTCTTATGAGTTCCTATATGCGTTTGTATTCTTTTTGTATTCCCAATACATTTTGTTTTTTCCTTTTTCGTGAGTTATTCAACAAATATCTCAAAAAAATGAAATATGGTATGCAAAATTTATTAACATTAACACAACCACTCTCGTAATCTCTCGGTAAGCTCTTTAATCTCATGTTAAGATTGTTCATACAAAATTTTATAACATTTGGATAGTTATTTTTTTGAGCTATTTGTGCGCGAAAATTGATAAAAATACAATGTATTTATAGTACATTAGAGACTACCCTTATTGTAAAGGTCTCTTTTTTGTGTTAATTTATCTAATATGAAGGATGGAAATTGATTGAATGAATGAAATAGCGAATATAAAATCAAATCTCGAGGCATTGAATTAAAATTCCTTAATAAATTATGGGAGGAACATTCTTAAATCGTAAACAATATTAATTTAATCTAAAATTATTTAAAATTAGATTGTATCTTAACTTACGAAATAAGTTTATAATGTGAGATAACATTTTAGAACTTAAGCATAAAGTTCTAAAGTTAATTGAAAAGCTTGTAATTGACTTTTATAATTTCGTTAATATAGTATATATTTTTATAATCACAGTTTAAAAACAATGTTCAATCTATTAATTTCACTTTGTTTTCTTTTCTATATTCACTGCTACGGTTTCTCGGCAGTAATACAAAAAAACCACTTTTGAAACGTGTCATTATATTTTGTCCAGGAACTCGATGCATGATTACGAGGCCAGGGTACATAGAGAAAAAGTGTGGTCAGCACTTCGCTGGAGCGCTTGATTTTTCTCTCATTAAACATCAGGTGTCCATTTTCTTGGGCTGGGTATAAGATGCGTATGATCAAGATCTTCCATAGCATCGGGAATTGAACAAATGGCCTTTAGCATTAGAACTCGGCGTGCTGCCCTGTTTTATTTGGAAGTGATACCAAGAGTAAAATAGGTCGTGAATAATGAGCTTGTTTTTATTTTATATCAAAAGCTCTGAGAATACTTTGTCAAACTTTTGTCACATAAAAACACGTCTAATTCACGTCTTCTGTTATGAGAATAATATACATAAAAATTTAAATAATTAGTAAATTTTCATTAAAATGGTCCCGTTTTAATTTGTTTAAAATTTATAGCTCTGCTTCGATCTAACTGTCTAAGAATTGGTCTCTATTATTTAAAATATAAGAAGAGATGCGTTGTTGCAGAACACAACAATACTGTATTAATTAATACGTAATACGTACTAAAATCAGCGGGAAGTTCTTGTAATGCAATTAAGAATTTTTACATATCTTTGCGTTTCAAGGTCACTAGAACTCAAATGTCTCGAGAACAAATAATGATATGAGAATGTACTTTTATTCGACATGTACTTATGTAACTTAAATGACATTTCAACACACAGTACCAGTTGTTTTTGGTTGAGGATTATAAAACTAAATAAGACAAAAAATATTCATATATATCCATATTCGTAATAATAAACAAATTGTTGTTTTTAATTCTCCTTAGTGGAAAGTTCATCGAGTTTCACCGTGTTAATAAGCATTAAAACAACTTTAGCACTTACCCTGGCCCCCAGTTGACTTTAGCTATTCATGTCAATATTTAATGTGATTAATAGTAGCTACCGACAGATAGTCATAGCTAGCTGTTGAATATCTGTAATCTTTGATAAAACGAATTCAATAATAAATAAGAAAATTGAATGTCAGTTAGTTGTTATGTGTATATATCTATATAAGTGTTTTTACTTCCATCGATGAATTTAAAAATCACGTAATTGCTATTCATTATTGCATCCATTTTATTGAAGGTTACAGTTGCCGATAAATGCAGACATTCAACATCTTGAGCCATCTCTTGCCCAATACTGATAATGACATTAAATACCCACTTTCCGCAACTATTGATCAGAACTGTTGATCAGGGTATCAATGGACGTTTGTATTTTTTGTGATAAAAAGTTATAATATTGTTCCGGAGTAACTGGGCATTCCGAATCTATTGTCGCAAGTGGTTCGTCGTAATTTAGATTAAATGATTCTTAGGAAAGTATTGAGAGTCGATACCCTTTTTACGTAAGTATTACATCCGAGAAAACGTTGGCTTTTAAACTTGTAGGTTAAGATACAATTGGTACAAGTAAAGGTGTTTTGTTTATGTGTAAAAGATAAAAAATTGAACTTGTATTTTTACTTTACGGCAAAATAATACCATTACTCGATTAAATGTATACATCTTTTATAAAAGAAGTATTTAGTTTTTTTTTCTTGTTTGTTTAAATTTACAATATATAATAATAAGCTTATAAACTATTGTTTATTTAAAATGAAATAAATAATTATATACAATTAAATATCGTGAATTTTCTTTGATAAACTATTACTTATTTTACAAAGAAAATTAATTCTTTTCTTTGAAAATATGCGCTGTGTTTTACTCTGTTATCATTGACTATCAATTATCTATAGGATTCTGAAGAGAATCCATTTTTTTTATTTATTTATAAATTTAATTAATGACATTAATTTGCGTTTATATAAAATTGTTCCTAGTATTTTTTTTTATAACCATTTTCACTGTAATTATTATATTATAATAATAATAAATTATTAGTATTTTGTATTATTTTAACACACATTGTTCGCACACAATAGGAGAAAATATATTCTAAAGAAGGTGAGGAATTCAAAAATAATATAATTAAATCGTGAAAAGTGATTAAAATATTTAAATATGGGTATTAATATTATGCAAAACTGTAACGATTTTGCTATTATCTGTAATTTAAGATCAAACATAGGAATTGAGTCTAGTTTACTTTGAGTCTGATTACAAGAAGCACAATTTACAATAACGCCTGTGTTTTTTTTTTTTAAATATTTTCATACAAAAACTTGATTTGTTGTTCTTGACTAAACCAATCTGTGAATCCAAAAAAAAAAAAAAAAAAAAAAAAACAATTTATTTTTTTCGTCTTTACTTTATATTATTGCGCTATACCCTTTGCAATTATAATTGCGAACATAACACTGTATTTAAACAAGTGAAAACTTGCCTAGTTTTTCCTTAATTTCAATATATATAGACGGTAAGGTTACGAAGATCTTCTTGTAGTTAGAATTTCATACTACTAATGAACTACATGGCTGCATAGCGAATGATTCTTAAAACATGAAATTTTGGGCCAATAATGCTCATTATTAATCGTAGTGATATTAAATGTTACAGTTATGCGCTGTCAGAATAGAATAGAAAACTATAAATAGGAGTAAGCTCGGATAACTTGACACATCCGTTTTATAACGTAGAAAAAATTGTATATCAGAATTATTTGGTATTCTTTCTTCGGAGTTACTGGTCTCTTAGTAGAACAATTTATTTAAAAAAATAAACGTAGTTTATGCCTATAGAAATGTAAAAACGAAAAAAAGGAAAAAATTTCTCAGTCAAATATCTCGAAGCACATTGAACGATTTTGTTTGAAAATTTCAAAGTCATCGCAATAACTTTTTTGCTATAAAAATAGAGCCTTATATATTCTATTTACGAAGCTAATGAGTGTTACAATTTTCTATTCATTCTGGCTGTTTAATTCTGGCATTTTAAGGTATCATATAAGGTAGGTATCGTGCGAATTTTAAAACTAAAGTGGGTTTGGTTGTTTTTGGGTAATAAATGCATGACTGAAAAGTGAATATACAAAAAAATATGTATTTTACATTTTTTGTATGTGAAATATTTGAAAAATGGCTTCTGACTGATGTAAAGGGACTTTATTTTTCAAACTAATTCATATATGAGTAATCCTGTATTTATTCATTGCAATCATCGTAGTTTTATTCCAATTATTATGCTTAGTCATAACATTTTTTCCTCTATGGAAATTCTGATCAGTGGACCGTTAATTTCTGTTTGCAAATTTTTGAGTTTAAGCTAAAAATTAGCAAATCTTTGTGCAATTCTAAAATGGAAATAATACAAAAATTATTTTGGCCGATGTACAACAAAACGAACTGTTTATTTAGCAACCTGAAAATTGCAAAAAGAAGTCTTTTTCCGGCACCTATTTTAATTGGTTTTATTGCTTGTTTTATTTAATTGGTTGATTTCTAGTTTGTGCGCGTAATTGAAAATAGAAGATGCCCAGAATTTTCGTAGAGGTAAGGGTTTATAGTGTAAACACATTTAAGTAATATACTCTAATTCAATAAGCAATCAAATTTATCGGAATATCAATAAACTTTTACCAGAAAAAGAAAAATCCCTTTTCAAAAATCAAGTACCTAATAATTAATCCGATTCACACGTATATTCAATAATAGAAAATGCCATCAAAATATTAGATTCTGTTCATTTCAATTTGCTTAAAGTTTGTATTTTATTCAATTTTCAATTTTGTTCAATTTAGTTAATCAGTATTTTATTAAAAACATGTCGTATGTATAATACTTGGGGTGCATTCCATATATACACCAGTATATTGACCAGTGCTTTCGACATAGACACTGGTAAAACGTTTCGCCAATACTACGCTACTGTGAGAGTTTCAGAATTTGGAGATACCAACTATGTTCACGATCTTTATTGTTTTTCTAGTAATTCTTTTAATTTGTTTGTTATTGTTTTATTATTATTATTATTTTTATATGTAATAAAAAGGGAATAAACAATTCCAATATACTTCACGCATGCTCGGTCATGCTCATACTCTTTTTTCCAGTACAATAAAATGGCATATCATTACAATATGTTGGCGATTCGTGCCCTTATTAGAATTGGCTTACACAATTATGAATATTTCCAGCACTTTCAGTTATATACCCATTATAGTTATAGCATTTAACATTTTTTCTAATATGAGGTATATATTCGAGATTATAGCTACCTTACAAAATTTTTAGATTGAACTGTTTTTGGTTTTGTTTAAAACAGCATTTTCTAGTGTTGATCTTTTTTGTAAAATTAATTTAAATATAAGAAAATAAATAAAAATTTTAGTTTTTTTTTTATACATATTCTTTGAATAGAACCATTATAACCTTAACTTGGTCAAATGATCATAAATTATTTAATAGAATTTTATGAAGTTTTATAAAAATTTCAATTTAAACAATACAATTATTCTTTATAAAATAGTTGCAAATTTTAATTAAAATAAAATAAAAAGCATAAAGATATTTTACATCTGGATGAAGTCTACTTTTTCAAGAATAGAAGGTTATGTATGTTTCTAACACATTAAAATAGGTTAAAGCACATGGTGAACCGCAAAGGGCAACTCATTTATTAGTCCAATAAATGAACAGAAAAAAACAGTATGACTTAAGTATTTTTTCAAATAGCTCGGGTTGACTTGAAAATTTAATAGTAAGTAAAAAAGACGCCATGAAATAAAAGTTAAGTCCGTAAGAAACAAAGGTTGCCGGTGAAGAGAAAGTTATCTTTAACCAGCTGTATCTCAATAAAAATCGCACATAAATAAATTCGTTTTTTGTAATACTGTGGTAACTTTCAATATAAAATTTTTCACCCCCTTGAAAGGATGTTACCTTCGATGTTACCATGTAACTTTTGTTCCTTGGGGTCCTTTTTATTTATTGCTATATTTTATAGTGAATCCGAGATATTTGAAAAATTATTCAGTGAAAATGTTCATTGATTGGACTATATACATAATCCATTGATATTTGAGATAAAATATTAAAACTTTTTTTTGAATTAGTGTGTTAGTTAATAGGGATGGATGTCTATTTATAAATATACCCTTTTTGTTTTGGTTTTGTTTGTTTATTTTATGGAACTATAAGGAGGTTTTTGTTTTTTTTTTTCGTTTGAACACACGAGTTGCTGGCTCACTTTGTATACAAGTATTCACACTTACAAATATTTTTTTTATACATTAGCTCCTATTTTCACAATTTTTAATTTTATATATTTCTTATTTGTGAATAATTTTTTTTTTTGTTTAATGTCAGCCTTATTAGTGTCATAAATAATTTGTATTTAGTTCATTTATTTCACAATTTATTTTAATAATGGCCACTTAATTTCTATAGTAATATGGCCTTTGTTAGAATATATTCACAGTAAAAAAGTTTATATATTTTTTGTTTTTTTACAATTTGGGGTTTAATAATAGACAGTGTTGTTTTTATGGATTACATCTGCCGACATTTTGTCCCACTGCTGACATTGCAATTAATTTGATATGGTATTCTGAATCCAATACTAAATCTTCAACGCATCCTATCACACCGGTCGTATATCTGCCGTGGGTTGTTCGTTCAGGACGTGACATACCTCCTACAAATAAGTTTCTCACTGTTGGCAAGTGATGCACTGCAGATGCCCATCCAGCTGTTATTACTGGAGCACTATCTACTTCTAATGATCCGCCACCTTCACTCCAAACCGCTCTCAATCTATGCCACAATCCATCATCAATACGTGTAAGATTATATATTAAATGATCGGATCCAGCTATCGGACGATGTCGTAAAACTAGGGCACCATGTTCTAAGCCCAATGATATACGTTCTGTCCATATTAACAAACCATTGCCTTCAGCGATTTTAAAACGTATATTTATGTCTACTCGATGTCCACTCAATTTATCAATTGTTTCATAATCAGTGAAGTGCAAAAATGAATCAAGACCTGAGAATTGCGGTATTTGTGAATCATACGATTGCCTTTCTGAAGCACTTCCTCTGGAACTGCATTGAGCGTCTCTGTATCCAGGTTTACAATGGCATGTGAAATAATCTAAATTAGGTATACACGTTCCATCTTCACCACATGGTCGTGCAACACACGGATGAGGACAGTTATCAACATTGGCGCCACCTAACGCCTCAGCAAGTATACCTAATGGCCTGTTATTAATAACCACTTTCTGTATACAACCAACAAATGAAGTTCGAACACGTACATTTGGAGAAACTATTGCAAAATTAGGAACGCCACCAATATATAAATTCTGTGGTAATGATAACTGCGTAAAAGCTCCGGGTGACCATATTTCTAATGCCGGTGATGTATCCACTTGTAGCACTGCTAAACGCCCAGTTCTTGAAATTTTTACTTCATGCCATTCCCCCATACTAATTCGTTCTTCACTCCTGCAAAATTTATTATTAGATATTAGACAATTATCAATAATGTAAAAATTGTTTCTTTGAATTCAATTCAATATGGTTTAAAAAAAGTGGTTGTTTACATAAGATGTGTTCGTTTGCAATAAATTGTTTCCTTGAATTCAATTCAATATAGTTGCAAAAAATTGTTGATTTATGTAAAATGTTTTCGTTTGCAATAAGGGTTATTTCGAGTTTAGGAGACTATTTATCATCACCATCTGTTGGTGCATAAGTGAACAAAGCCGGTAAGTTTGAAACCCTCTATACAGAAAAAACTATCGCTAGTACACATTAGCGCCATTATCTTTATAACTAAAAATATAAATCATCGAATTAACTGCCAGAATTGGCTTACAAAATTTGTTAGTTTTTTTGTTTTTCAACACTTCAAAACAAGACAACGGAAATGAATGAAAAATCAGTTGACAAACAAAGGAAAAAGGGGGTTGAGGTGCATTTGATTTGTCAATTTACATATAGATTTCATACTTTTGGTAACTCTTGCCTGCGCTTAATGAACTCAGTTTAATCCTACGTTCGTATAATTTCTCCAATTCCTCGAATACCGGATTAAATTAGTTACCCAAATGAACACAATACTTTGAACAGCGATACTTCAAAAATTTGAAGAATCTATATAATATAGGTACATAGTTTTATTTAATTTTTTTTATAAAAGTTGTTAAAAATAATGTATGTAATATACCTGACTACAGCCGCTCCTGTACCTAAATCGAATGCAAATTCTAAATGTCCATCATTCATATATACAGCCATAAAGTCTCCTGAACCATCTACATGATGTCCATTATATAATAGTACACCACTATCAGCACCTGGTTTTAATGTAATTTGTAAATCTAACCAGGACACAACTGAATTTGCTAGACCACGATATCGTAGATAACTAGAACCATTGAATGATGGTACTTGTAAATCTACACGCGTTTCACATAAATCCCCAGAGAAACCAAGTGGACATACACATACAGCCGATTCACCACTCGTCAAACATTTACCACCATGCTGGCATGGTACACGACTGCATCGATCTGCAGTACATTCCTCTGTAAATAAAAAAAAAATTGTGTGATTTTAAAATATTATAATATTTGTAATATACAAAACGTTTTTTGCTTCTTTTGATATAGGGAAAACAATGTTAAAATATACGTATATAAAAAAGGACAATTTGTATATTCATACATACGTATAAAAATCAAATAGTTGGTCAAGTGTTGTAAAAATGAGACACAATAAATTTTAGGCAAAAATGAGACAGTCATGTATTTTATATGAAACTTTTAATAAAATTAATCCTTAAATGGTGTCTTATAATTCAACCATACAGTCTCAGAGCTACCCAAAGCAAAAAAATAGGTTAATTGTGAACCTGAAAACACGATGTCTCATTTTTAACGACTCTTGTCTTTTTATTACCCCAAAGGATAAAAATGAGACAGAGTAAACACGTTTTTCTAAAAATATACTAAATTTTTGTAGAATTTTTTATGCCATTACCTAGTGTTGTCCAGTAAACGTTTTATTGACTAAACATTTTTTTAACAATAAAATCGAAAATTATCATTCAATAAACTTAAATGGAATAAAAAATGTTTTATTTTTTATACCACTTGATTCTACATCTATAAACATAGAATTTTTGTTTTAACGTATAAGAATTGTTATATTCTACAAAGCGTATATTTTAACATTATTTTGGTGAATCGATAAATGGTAAAATAATTTGAAAAATCGCTTCATGAATGATTGTCGAAGTTGCGTGTATTATACGTAAATTAATTTGTGATAAACTAATTATTCCAATAGTTATTATTCTCAATTAATAAAGTTAGTCTTAAAAAAAAAACATTTATTTTAAACTTGATGATGGACATAAGTGTCTGCAACTTGTAGTTTTTAAATTAAAACTTTTCGTAGAGTTGAAAGAAGAAAGTAAAAATATAGGAAATAACTTTGTGTACTATTAATAAACTTATTACACAAAATAATTTTCTGAAAATAAAACTTTTTTTAATAATGATTAAAAGTTCTTTTTTTTTTTTTGCTACATAGAAATGCACCGTTTATCTTTACTTTTAAAAATATTACTTCTGCACACACATATTGAGTTTCACATAACTGGAAGGTTTGCGATCTAATAAATAAATATTTTTTCACGATGTCTTGCCTATTAAATTGCATCAAAATTTAAACGTTTTTTTATTCCTATGAAAACGCTGTCTGTCATTATTGGTGACGTAATACCGGTATATAATATTGTGAATAATGGTATATCACTTTCAGAATAAAACATTTTCAAATATTTTTGAATCTATTTTACCAAAATGACGTTTTCTCTGTTCCGTCTTAACGCCTGAATATCGAATGCATTAAAATTCGATTTATTTGAACAAAAAAAAAAAAAAAAAACTAATTCAAGGAAATATATAAAATAAAAAAGAAATAAAATGCAGTTATAAATAACATGATTACAAACATTTCTTTACGATAAGACGTCATTCGTCAGTCACATAATGATGTAACGTTTCATCTACTTTGATCTCGATTAGAACAATTTTATTTTTCAAATGAGTGTAATCAATTTAAATTGTATTGAATTTATTTTCCATTTCCGTATAACGTACTACTAAACTTTTGTTATTATATATTTTATTTCAAAACTAGGGGACGCTTTCAATCAACGTTCCAACCATAATATGTTTTACTCTTTCGTAATCATTAACAAAAAACTACTAATAAAATATCAAATATCAATTTAAAATTATCATTTTAATTGCATATAAATGAACTTGACCCCCCACTGATAGCCTAATGAAAATATTGTGCTCAACTGATACCCAAAATTAAGCAAAATCTCAGTCAGTACTTCGATGGGTGACAGCCTGGGAACTTACTCTGTGTTGTTGTATAGTACAGTTTAGTCACTAATAAACTCAGTAGATGAAATAAAAATAAAATAAAACTTCTAGGAGCCAAAGACATTTCTGCTGCCATTTTCCAAAATTTCTAATTTCGTAACTAATCCGAATAGTTTTTGTTCTAGCTTTGGCTCGTATTCGATTTTATCATTATACTTTATTTCTTCTTCTTAGTTAATCAATTTCGCTTTTATAGACCTTAATGGAACTCTAACTGAAATTGGAGACAAAAAAGTGAAATCGTTTTTTTTATCGAATCAAAAAAATATCCTTTTGACTTCGATGAAATTATAAGAGAAACTTGATCTGTAGACTTCAAAAATAACAATCCATCTAACGAATGAATACGCAGTTTTTGAGATTTTGCCTAGAATTCAATTCAGAATTTAATTTTCAAGCGATTTTTAAAAAACTAGTCGTAAAATATGTATAATGATTGGATTTCCTAGACCTGAATTATCCTAACAACTAAAATATAAAAACATATTTTTGGCGATTTTTATTTTTTTTATAGACATTTTTTTTTTATCACATACTCCATGTTAAGTTTTCAAAAATCATAAAAGACTCTCTTGGAGAGGATTACAAAATGATTGTATGTAAATGAAATCTTTTTGGATCAAGTATACAGACAAGATTCTCACAAATTTTTCTTATATATCTCATAAAACATTGCCGAAAAAGGTTATGTTTTATCCGATGGAAGAGCTAATTTTTTCAGTAAAAATTCTTGATTAAAATAAAACAATTGTTAAATGATGTTATATAAAAAAACTTTTATTTCACTTACGAACACCGAAGCCTTTGGTGGCATCTCCATATGGCGCCAGCGCAAACCTATATGCGTGATCATTGACCTCTAGATGTCTAACGCAACCACGTAAGCCAGTGGATACGGGAAGTTTATCAGAAAGCCCAGTGGTGTTCCCTGGTCCACCTATAAACAATGGCTCGCGGAATGTTATTCTTGAAAACAACCCCTGAAAATAAAGAAAACAATTATTAATTTTTTATATAAATTTAATAATCTTTAGTATAATCATTATATATATTGAGAACATAAAGAAATATAATATTTTAGTCCCGGTGCCCACAAGTATATCGTATAAATTATAAATACAAATTTAAAAATTTGTAATTTTTTAAATTATGATTTATGTAAAACATTTTACTCTGAAAAGTAGACCATTTTCCATAAGTTTCAAATTGACAGACATTCGATTTTTGTTATTGTAGTCGGACAGATTAACGTTGCCCGAAAACGTGTAAATTGTGAAAAACAGAAATCTGGAAGCTTTCTGACAAAGCACGGTTTGTTTTGTCACATATCGGGTAAATTTTGGAACATTGGTTATTGAATGATATCCGTAAATAAAAAAAAATCAAATATCCGTCAAATTCAAGCTTGTGGGAGCAGTTTAAAATTTTAAGGGGTGCACAGTAGTAAATGGCCCACCTTCTTTAATTTTCATAATTTTTCTTTGGCAACGAAACGATGGTTTACTAAACTGTCAAAATTTGTGATATAGTTTTGGTGGCAAACGCAAAGAATTTTGATATTTTTAACTTTTGACGCTAAAGGACAGTCGTTATCAGCTTCATGTGTGAAGCTGGTTCATGCGTGTTCCAAAACGCATGAACCGATTATGATTATGATTGTTTATTTTTATTTTTTTAATTTGTTTGAAATGTGACTTTAAGGACTGGCGCATACGATACAGATACGATACAGATTTTTTGTTCAGAAAATCTGATCTCTCATGTATTAAATAATGTCTAATATAAAAAACATGCTTGGAGTTACATCAGATTTTCTGATCAGTAAATCTTATCATGTGCGACTGGCCTTAAATATTTTCCAAAATGACAGAAAGTTTCAAAAACAAATTACAGTTTTCCCATGTTCTCTCATTTCAAGTCGATTGCAAAATTTCATCAAAATCGAACAAACCGCATATTTCTTGTACATAAAATAAAGAAAAGGTTTTTGTGAGATTTTTTTCAAACGGAGTGAACTATATAGTTTATTTCACAAGTGTGATAATCATGTCTACTAAAATTCATAAAATCGGAGAAAGTGTTCGAAAGTTAAAATGAAATTCAAAATCCTGTAATTTTAACATGGACCTCAGTAAGTTCGGTCAATAAAGAACAATATTCAATTAAAAAAAAAAAAAAAAACACTTATAAAATTTATATAAAATTATTTTTGTCTGTTGCATCTAGTAGAATAATTATATTATTAATTAGATTATTATTATTAATTATAAACACTTCAGCATGGCCATTCAATTACTATCATATTATGATTATTTGTTTAAATTAAAAAAAATATATATTATTACCTAGTATTATATATGATTATGTATTATTATTACCTAGTATTTGCAATGATTATTATTTGTGTGATGTTCAGCAGTAAAAAACATTAATTATGGGTATTTACATTGCTAGTAAGTTTTGAAATTTGTTAATATTTTGTATGCAGTTCTAAATATCAATTGTTATTTATATTTTAGGAAGAGTAATAATTAGTGTATTATTATTTTTTATGTTTATTGTAACAAATATATCAAACAATGTTTTACACATTTCGATTGTATCAATGGTTGAACATAATACTTCATCATTTCAAAGTTCTACATCAAAGAATATATCATCTATAAATTTTACAAATCCAGACCCAAATGTACGTATCCTATTTTTTTGTACATCAATCATAAAATTTTGATGGGTAGTTCTCAAGTTGATCCTCATATTTTTTTAAATGTATTACAAGCATAAGTTTTTACATAAGGGTACGATTTGAGCTATTATTTATTTTAGAATAGGGTATACTTCAAAGTAGGTCCCATTAATAAATATTCTAGACTTAAGGAGGATTGTTACCTTTGTAATAAGGAAAACTTCTTAATGTAATATCTTCCGCTTTTTACGCATAAATAATTCAAAAAATACTTACTTGAAATGTTATGAAATTTGGAATACACAACATGTCGAAGTTTGGCATGCAACATGTCGAAGAATTTTTCACGAAAAAAAATTTCTAAGGATATCCAAACTTGATTTTATGTAAAGAAATGTTTTTTTTTCACTAAAAAATCTTCGACAAGTCCTCCGTTTTCATGTCGATATTGTGCATACCAATTTCCACAAAATTTCGACAAATATTTTTTGAGTTACTTTGAGTTAAAGTGCGAAAATTGAAATGCATTATATAATGGAGTGTGCAAAATATGCAAAAGGAATGCAAAATATCAAAGTGTCAATTTGAAAATATCTATATTTGACATTCTAACAATTGCCTCAATAGCTTCAGAAAATTTCGTGTTTGTTTGACAATATATCAAAGGAAACGAAAATCAGTTTGTCTCAAATATCTTGTTATATTCAAATTTTAAAAAATTTGCTGTAACCGAAAGAGCGGGAAATTAGGTGTGTTATAAACACCTAAAGTAAAGTTTTCTTCTATATTTTCTAGGCTTACAAACTCAAGACGAAATTGAATATAACCTCCTAAATTCTATATCAAAATATTTGTTTTCCTAATCTATTTTTTCAATTTGCTTTGAAAAAATTTTA
This sequence comes from Chrysopa pallens, assembly GCA_020423425.1. NCBI lineage: Eukaryota > Metazoa > Arthropoda > Insecta > Neuroptera > Chrysopidae > Chrysopa > Chrysopa pallens. The sequence goes on from CM035594.1 coordinate 39,693,741, forward strand.
AACAATTGCCATTGTTTAAATAAAATAATAATTTGACTTATCTATTTATCTATACTAGAGTTTTGTTATAGCGGTCGCAATTCGACCATAATTACTGAAAAAAGAATCTCACTGCCTTTAAAAAAAGATTATATAAGCGTACCTTTAAGCAATTAAAGAGCTCTAATATAAAGAATATATGTCTACGTGTTTGGTAGTGTGTGTAATATAAGCTACACCTCTTATGCGTGTGTACCATAGTATGTGTAATGTCTTTTTTTTTGTTTTTTTTTTATTGATTTCATGTATTTTTATGCATAATTTTATAATAATATTAGCATTCTCCAGTCCTTTTCTATATAAACTATAAGTCGACCAAATTTCATAGTCCTCCATTCGCTCAATTTTTGGTAAAAAGGAGTAAGTTTTTGTCTTACGTGTTAATATATAGATAGAGGTCAGTGATTTTATTAAAAAATGTTTTTCCAAATTATTTCGTCAATTTTAAACAATTGCCATTGTTTATAATTTTATTAAGAAATAATCCATGTCTTATCAATTCAGACGAATTATTTCTTTCGTCTCAACACCTGATAATTTATTACAGACAAAATTATCTATGTGAATGATAAAATGGTGGGAATCAAGGCGAAGAATTAATGGAGGAGTAGAGTATGTTAAGAGGAGCAGTGCAACCGCGTTGCTTGTACCTTGACCTTTTGGTTCTCTGTACCCTGTTTTAGAACACGCCATCACCTGAAAGCAAATTTGCCTTCGCACACTAAGTGACAATTATAGTTATATTGTTGGTGGAGGCGGTTATTTAGTTCTTATCCTAGCAGTATGATCAGCCAACCGCCACCTTTCTTTTATTTTTATTTATCATACTGCAGCTGTCTGAATTCATTCCTCCAACCTCCAGTCTAAGAAGTCAAATGGGTAAAGGCATTAGTGCCTTTATTCACTTAACGACCAGTTAGCCGGTTTAATAACATATTTAAGGAATAACATATTTTGTGTTTTTCTATCTTTATAAAATTTTGTTATTCCAGCGTGAAACTACTGTTCGACAGAATTCGCTTATTTTTTCACGAACTCGAAATCATGTTATCTATGCGATCCCGAAATTACAGAATTTTGCACCCGTTGCACAATTGAGATGTATCAATTAATTAATTTATTTTTTTTTGCTTTAAGAAACTACACTGGGATGCATTTTCAATAGCTTTGGTCCAAGGTGCTTATTTTTGGGGATATTGCATCACAAAACTTCCAGGTGGATTACTTGCACGCCGTTATGGATCCAGAAGAGTTTTGATGATAAGTACTTTTATAGCTGCAGTGACGTCATGTATTTTTCCTATGGCAGCTAAGATTCATGCAATATTCGCTTTCTTGATTAGAGTGATTTTAGGGTTGACAAATGTTGGTTAAAAATTTTTATATTCGGCGACCATAAGTAGAATTTTTAGATTTTTTACATAATTGGAGTTTTTTTCACTTCAAAAGGGTGCGCATAAAGTACATACTATATCTCTTGGGGCTAACAAAAATAACCTTGCTTCTGGAAAATTAGTATCTTAGTAAACGAAAATAATAACGTAAAAAAGCCACTCCGACGCGTTTGTTTTTTAATCAAAAATTTTTTTCTCAAGAATGCTTAATTTTTAATAAATATATCTTTTCTCAATTTGAATTGCCTATAGTCAACCATAATTAATTTATAACGAATTTTGGAAAAACTAGTTAGCAGAAGAATACTAATTATAAAAAAATGTTTTTGGTGTTCTAATAGTAAAAATATTGACATTTTAATAAATGGACGATAACATTTTGTTTTTATATTGTAAATTTTATACGGAAAATTGACATTGTCCATTTTATACAAAATCCAAAAACAAAATTTAGCAAACGATTTAAAAAACAATAATAATAATTAGTACAACGTTTTAACATTATTCAATTTTAATAACCCAAATTATTATGTTTATCGCATTATTTATGGGTAATAATATTACCATTTTCTTCGCTCTATGAATTCTACTTACGGTAGTATAAATAATTTATCATGGCTATTTTTGATTTATACATGATATTTTAATGCAGGGAATGACATGGCCCGCTGCTATAGACCTAGGGGCACAATGGATTCCAACATGTGAACGAAGTTTATTCTCAAACATTTTTCAAGGTACAAATAATTTAGAACAAATAATACTTGAAATACAAAATTTTCCCGACAAATGCGAAGAAAAATTATTATATATATATCATTTTTCGAGATCGATTTCAAATTTGTTTACGAAAAATTTCAATTTTTTACTTTTGAATGTTATACACAACCAATAAAATTATGTTTATAGCTCTTTGTACTGTTTTTGAAATTGAAAATCATTAAATTCAATAAAATTTTTGAGTGTTTAGAAGCATACGAAGCATACGGATCGAATTGGTAATCTCTTTTTTTGAAGTCGTTTGGAAAAAAATTTCCAAAACATAAAATTGACTTAAAAAAATGGACTTAAAAGTAAAAAAACTTAAATGATTCCATAATATCAAACTGAAATATTACAGGTAATGGACTTGGAGTAGTTCTTTTTTATCCAATAAGTGGATTTATAATATACCGTTACGGATGGGAAAGTGTTTTTTATTTAAGTGGAGTTTTATGTTTTATTTGGACAATATTTTGGTATTATTATGCATACGACTCACCAAATAAACATCCAACAATATCTTATGAAGAAAAGACATATCTTCAAAGTGAAATTAAAGGAGTAGCAAATAACAAAAATAAATCATTGTCATTAATCCCATGGAAATCTATATTGACTTCAACAGCTTTTTGGGCTTCAGCTATCAGCATGCAGGGTAGTATGTGGTGTATGGCCACATTAACTTTACAATTGCCAAGATACTTTACTTACGCTCATAATGTCAACATAAAAACAGTAAGTTTAAGGCTAACATTTCACATTTTATCTAATTTTGAATATATTAAGATTATACATAAAATTTACTTGCAGAATGGTATAGCAGTTGGTTTACCCAATATTTTTAAAGTATTATCTGGCTTCATTTTTGGATATTTTATGGATTATTTGGTTAAAACAGAAAAGTGTTCCGTAACAATCGTCAGAAAAATAGCTACAATAACAAGTTTGTATAGTAAACATTTTCAAATTATTCTATACAAAATTTGAGTACTGCTTTGACAAATTTTAGCCGACGCCAATAGTAGTGCCGTCCGTTTGTTCTTCAACATAACAAAAGATTTAAAAGTGAATTTAGAGCAACTTAACAATCTGTTTTTGGTATCAAGATAAAAATGGCTTTGTTGAAACATTGAAACGAATTTTCACTTTGAAATTTTCTTTGAAATAAGTGTACTTGATATCAAAATTATTTTGAAATAAAAATCAGATACAATTTACATGAATTTGAAAGTAATTATGAAAATTCATTTAAATCGCCTCAATTTCAACACAGTTCAGACTCTTTTTTTTTCTAAAATTATATCAAAGCCTATTTGGAGTTGTGGGATAAAATAATTTTCCATTACAAAATAACGATCGTATCCGTGAATTTGAAACTTTTGGGCGTAACTTCCCACTTCTTCGAATTTTCGTAGAGAAAGTTGTTATACTTATCATAATTAAGCGATGAATAAATTTTTAGACCGCGGGTATTTATGATATGTTAATAAATTAATTTGATAAATCAAGTAACAAGTAAGTCTTTAAATTTCCGTCTTTGTTTTCTTATGTAGTGATTATTTTATTTCATCTTTGTTTATTTATTTATTTTTTTTTTTTGTTCTGTTTGAATAATGGCAGGAGTACTATTTGCTAAACTACTAAACAACTTTACTAAACACTTGACTAAAATGTTTCTGTTCAGTCACCTTGCAAGTTCCTCATTTACTTGCTACTTGATTTAATATTTGACCAATGTAAACAAGACTTGAAGATCGCTATAAAAAGATATATTTTATAATAAAATAAACAAACTCTTTATGTTTTAGGTAAAATAATACCCGCAATTGTATTATATACTTTGGCCTTATATACTCATGGTGATTATCTATTATCAGTAATATTAATAACTATTTTTTACACTTTTAATGGAACTGCTTCATCAGCAAGTTTCGCTAATTTAAGTGATATTGCACCGAATTTTGCAGGTAGATATTTTAAATTTATTCTGTATGCATTTTAAATGATACAAACCCATAGGAGAGTGAGCCGACATAAGTATTATAGTTTTGGAACGTGTTCAATTAAAGATAATTCAAATGCGATTTGAAAACGTAACATAAAAGAGCAAAACTTAACAAAATTGTTTTTAAAAATACAAATTTTATTCGAAACATTATTGGGAGAACACAACAGATTCGGTTCAATTATGAAACGAAGTTCTTGATTCAAATGCCGACTCTTCGTGATATATAGACATTCCTTAAATATACTCGGCAACAAAACGAACCGCGAAGAACTGAATCTTTTAATACTTATTTCAAATTAGAAAATACACGAATTTTACAGTATATTTTTCGATTTATTTAGTTTAAAATGAATATTTTGTACTTTTTTTGAAATAGGGATGAAAGATTGAGCATTTTTTTGTTGTTGTTGCATATACATGTATTCATGGACACATAAATAATTGTCTCGACGTATCCTACTACCTCAATGACTCATGTTTGAATGATTATAGGAGAATTTCTTTTTTCAGGAATAATAACTGGATTAATTCAAACTACAATCGGTATACCAGGAATCTTATCACCTTTAATCTACAGTTCAATTTTATCGTCAAATGTATGACAGAATAATTAATTTTACACTCTTCTTAAATATAAATGAGAATAATCAAGCTATCCTAGGACAAAGAAAATTATAATTAATCCATTGAAAAGTTTGATTTTATTTAGAAAAACTTTTATGATTTTTTTCTCCTAGGGTAACTCTTAATAATCCAAAATTACTTGAATATAAAATTAATTTTTCTCTATTTCAGCCATATAACGCATGGTTATGGGTTTTTGCAATACTTGCATCTATTGAAACAATAACAGGTGTTTTATTTTTGATATTTGGTAGTGGAAAAGTTCAAAATTGGAATGAAGTCAAGGAAAATCGACAAAAAGTTGAGAAGAATGATGAAATTAAAAAATTTATTGAAATGAAACCATAATTTGATGTCTTTCTATTTAATAAGTTCTTTTGTCCAATTGCTATTCCCGATAAGTATCAGAATAGTATTGAAAATAGATATAGATTATCGTGTGCCAGTTTTAGGAGTCTTTGATATGAATGGTTGTTAATTTGTTTCACTCTTCTCTCTGATAATTAGATACTCTTCATTTTTTCATTTCACTCCCCGATTTATTAAATATATATTTTGTTACATAACAGATTTTTTAAGATAAAATTTAAAATTATCATCAGTTAATATAGCGAACAAAATGATATTTTTTCTAATCTATGACCAAAGAAAAAAGGATTTCGGTAGCGCTTTTTTTCGTTCATTCAGCGAAAACAGAAAAAATTAAATCATTGAATGTTTTTAATATGTGCATTTCATAAATAAAATTAATTTAATAAAAACGAATTTTTTATTTTTAAGACCATTTAAATGTCACACCGTGTCAAAGCTCATTTAAATGTCACACCGTGTCTATGCGTTTTAATGGAGTGGAGATTCGTTGTTCAATTAAGTACTGGAAGAATTAGTAATCGTATCCTCACATTTTTTATACTGTATCATTCAAATTATTAAACTTATTACAGTTTCAAAAATATAATTAAAATAAGTAAAATTAATTGAATTGATCTAAAAAAAATTAATTTATGAATATTTATTTACTTAAATAATAATGGATAAGTATGCAATTAAATTGTAAATATTTTTATATCAATGATAACTGATAGTTTAATCTTATTTAGATATTCAATAATAATAATAATCTATGTATATATATATATAATTTTCGTCATACAGTGTTTGCAACCGAATTTCTCCGAAACGGCTTGATCAATTTTTATAAATTTTGTGTGTGTATATTCGGTAGGTATAAATGATAAGAGTGGCTTAACCCTAAAAATTTGTTGTTTAGTTTTTGGAAAAATGCTTTTATATTTAATTACCTTTTTTGATTTTACCGTAAAAATAAATATAGTGTTTAATTTGCATCCTTTTTTGTGTTAGATAAATACGGACTAACCAAAATTATCGTACACTCCATTGCACTTAGAGATTGATATTGTTTTTTTTTTTTAATTGTCATAATTAGTGATAGCAAATATGGATAACATCTATTGAATTTATAACTTTTAAGAGATATTATTTTAATTATATTATTAGTTAAGTTAATAAAGAACAATAAATTAAAAAAATCAATGATTATGGTGTTTTGATGTATTTAAAGACCGCCATCGCTCACAGCGCCCTATTCATAGACCACATTGTTTTTTATTTAACTACCAAAATATAAAAAAAAAATTTATATGACCAAACAAGGATTGCCGGGTCTGCTAGTAATTTATAAATTTTTGATACGCCGACAATCAAAATAATTTTGGATTATTTATTTAATCCAAAAAACAAACTTGCAACAAATCTAATATTATTAATACCTTTTATGCAGTGTGTCCTGATAGACAGCTGATAATTTACATCCAGTATTAACCGAAAAAAAATCATGTAATTAAGTATACTTCATGCATCTGTGGGGGTCCCATTACGATTTGAGTAAGTGAGTAGATGAAAATTTATTAAAATTAGAAAAAAATCGTAATTATGTATTACAATTAATATCCAGCAATGTGTATAAAAAAGGATAATGAATTCATAGGGTTGTTTTATGTTTACGAAGCTTTGTTCACATTGATCACGTAATTTATTTATGTAGTGAGTAGTTTACTTACTTGACATGGGGTGAACAGCAACATTTGAGTCAAACATTTAGTAAATTGTTTAGTCAAGTAGTTAAGTTAAATTCGAATTTTTGTGTGCAAGTAGTCCACCACTCTTGTGTCACAAACATATAATAATAAAGAAATGAAAAATCTGTTTGACAGTTAACTGTTGTTCCTGTCACAGTCATATAATAAAAATAGTTTTGTGATATGAAATTATATTACATTACTGTGACTGTTTACATTGTTTTAATAAATTACTTAACTAAATTATTAAATCATAAGTGTGAACGATTGTTGTTATAAGTGTTTAGTACTAAACTACTTGTTACTTGATTCAATTACATTATCACTGTGAACAAGGCTTAAAGCTATAACTTTGTATCAGAAAACACAAGAACAAAATTGTTGATGTATTTTTATCATGTATTTGACATATTTTTTTATGTTTAAAAAATCAAACACGATGAATATTTTGCATGTTTTTGAACCAGAATCGATGTGATATAAAGTGCACAAAAATATTTTTCGATTCGTTTCAAAATCATGTACCTTAATTTTAGCATACATAACATACACATACATCCGCTTCTGCTTTTCTACAATTCGTTTTTTTTTTTCGTAACGTTGAAATCTGTTACTATTAAATTCACAGGAGCTATTCAACAGCAATAATGTTTGTCGTTCTTTTACAATATACAATATGAGTCAAATAAAACGTTCATATTTGATAACTATTGAAAATACACTGTCAATATTGGAGTCAAATAAAACGTTTATATTTGATAACTATTGAAAATACACTACCAATATTGGACACAGAACTTAACTCAGTATGTACAAATATGCTCAGCTAAATAGAAATATATACGGTACGTTTTCAACGAATGAGTTCCATTTAAGATGTGAGATGAAAGAATGCATTTCTACATTTTAACCATATAAAATTTTCTGCACCATTAAGATAACAAACTTTTCTTTTAATATATTTTTACAGTCAATATTCCGAATAAAAAATTTAAACAAAATTGAAATGACTGATGTAAAACTATTATACATCACGCATACGTACAAAGCTCCTTCTTTCAACATCTTGACCAATTAAGTGGCAATTTAGATATGAGGTAAAAAAATATATTGATACAATTTCGGAGTAAAAATTTTATCTTTATTAGGCAAAAAATATTTCCGAAAAAATACCGAGTTAAAATTATTTAATCTGTAAATTAATACGTGAAGCAAAAATTTTGTACCCCATTTAAAAAAAATGGGCGGACGGAGGTGCACACTTAAAGTTTATATAGAGAAGGACTGGAGAATGCTAATATTATTTTAAAATTATGCATAAAAAATACATGAAATCAATAAAAAAAAACATTATGCACACTATCAGACGAGTTATAATCAATATGGGGGACAGTAGCGTACATCGATCGCGTGTTTAAACCTTCCCGCCTTATTTAAAAAAAAAGTAATGACATCACTGACTTGTGAACACAAACACATATAATATTAATTCCTCACTATTAAATCTTTTAAAAATAATAATATTACAGTATTAGCTATGAATGTAAATTATTTTGTTTATGTATGTGTTTATTCTATATATGTGTATTTAAATATTGATTTCCCTTATTTCCCAATGGAAAGTAATTGCAAAATCTATATACACAATCGCTCCAGGATATGTACCTTTTATACTATCACTTCTTTGACGTATGCTGTATTAACTTACTATCCTCAATGATAAATATAAAAAGTATAAGTATTCGTTTGATAAAAATTTTCACATTCAGTGTATTCGTATGTTGGGTTGTGTTGTGTGTGTTGTTGACGATAATATAACGAATTATCCTGACTATTCAGTGTTCATTTTGTGTGTATTCAATCTTCTATATATTTAAGCTTTAACTTTGAAGCTGATGGTTTAACTTCATATGAGAATTTAATACTATGAAAATATTTGTATTACCTATAAGTAAAAGTAATCATTTTTATTGGTACATAAATCGAGCAACAAAATTATTTTATTTTCAATTTAATATAGTATGTGTATATTTTTTGTAAAGATATAGTGAAAATATAATATACATATTTGTTTATTTGTAATAAAAATATAGGTAATAACAATAGATATTATACAACAGTATAGACTGGATATTTATAGTATTTTATGAATGCTAATTAAAAATAGTCCTAACAATGAAATTCCATCATATGTCAAGTATCTAAACAATTAACTTTCTTAGTTGTTATCTTCACTTGTCTTTAAATCGGTTTCAATCGGTTATGACGCAACGATGAGTCACTATTTGTACAGAACAAAGTTGAAATAAATTCTATTGACCAGCCATGAGATTTGAGGTCAGCTATAAGGAAATTATTAAACAGTATTTAACTCTTACTCCATTACATGTGTAAATAAGTTTAAATAATCAATAGTGGATTGGTGTGAGCTTAAATTTTATTAAAAAAGTAATTTATCAGAATAAATGATCTTTACTGTTTTTACTTCTTAACTCATGAGAAGCAACTAATTGGCTCGAGATGGTAATTGTCGCTGGGTGGTTCTAAATGTAATTAATTAATTTTCTTCTTGGAAGTAACAAACAAAATTGTAAAGTTAAAGCTATTTAATCTTCACTGTGACGGCCCTTACACAAATGCATAGTAATTGGAACACTCTTTACTAATATGTAGACATAACAGATATTTGTATATACAGACAGATAGATAATAGTGTGTATATCATACAAATGATGTATATATCGAATATATCGAAAACATATTTGATAGTTTGAAAGTCGAGGTTCAATAAGAAAGAATATTGTAAAAATGAAATACAAATATTGTAACATATTTATTCATAACTTAATCATAAAGTTCAGTTAACAAAAGTACACACCAACCAGTTAGTTTATTTTGAAAAATAAATTCGAATTGTATTTTTCGAGTTATTTAGAATTTATGATAAAACTTATACTTTATAACCGAAAATAGTGAACCGCAAACTTTTATTGTGGTCTATTTTTTGGAGTATTTAGAACAAAAAAAACATTTTCCAACTCATCCAATTTGAGTATTTAATACATCAAATATTAGGTCCTAAATCACTCAATATTCTAAGACCAAAACAACTTTGTGCACTACAACTGGAGATCCTGGGATACAAAACTATCACAACATCGCGTTTGAGTATAATTTGAGAAAGGCAAAAGATAAATGTAAATCAATAGTCGATGCTTCATCTGGACACAAATACCTATTATTTGAAATTATGAAAATCTGCTGGATAGAACGGCCGGACGGACTCGAAACAGTTTCCATCAATTTTTTTTTTAATATATAGATTCCTGTCACTAACAAATTAATTAATGAATAATGAATTCGATAGATGTAAAATCTTAACAGAAAAAAAATACGGATAAAATTAACGGATTTCACAATCCAGGTTATGTATCATATGCCTATATTCTGTATATTTATTAAAGTAAAAATTTACAAATATAATATTATGATAGACCATTTTTTAAGTAATTTTTTATATTCAAAAAGTACCGACTCATTTTCTGTTTCTTGGTCTACTCAAATAAGTGAGACACATACATAATATAAAAATGCAATATACTAACTGTTTTACTGCCAACGAAAAATTGGGTGTCTGCCAAATTTAGTAAAAACTATTAACCTATTTGTAAATAATTTCATATTTTAATCGTTTATTTTGTAAAATGCTCTTTTAAATGCTTATTCTTTCTAATTATGTAAAAAGGATTTTCCAAGAATAATATTATTTTAACAAACATATTGTGTAGTTCAAGGCCTGGCTGCAATAAACCAACTTTGATAATACAATTTAGAATTGCTGGATAACGTGTTCTTTTGATTTTCATTGTGCCAGACAATTGACCAACACCACATCTAAAAACCAGCGGTCTATGTGCGATCCGTAAGGTTCACATGACGAACTTCCCTATGAGGAGAATACAAAAATAATAATTTGTTTATTTCTACAAATACGAGTGTTTTTTGTCCCCTTTGCTTTCATTTTTATATTCTCATCAGCGAAAGTGGTTCCACGTCGTTGTCATTATTTGTTTTACAGAAAATCGAGAAGAAAAATTCCAAACGCACATACATATTACACGTACATACACACACAAACATGTCTTTGCATTTGAGTGCTAGTGACCGTGAAACGTCAAGATACGTAAAAATACGGAATTCACAAAATTGGCTCTTTGAACTTCCCTCTAGGAAGGGGTCGATTCTGTAAAGGGTTCGAAGTTTTAAAGCATAATAATCTTCACAATCATATTGAAAAAACTTGGTATCATTGAAACGTTGAAAGTGCCTACATTTCCAAATTCAGATCAGGACGGATGTAAGCATAAATTAGTGGGGGGTGGGGCTAGGTAAAACAAACAAGCTTTTTATTGGCACGTAACCTGCGGGTTATTCAACAATAGCTTTAACGCATTTAGTGTCATTAAAAAATTCCAGTAATCCGTAATAAGTGTTCTTTCGCTCTCTGACTAATATTAAATTTTATATTGTTAGTTTTTGTGCATATTTCAAGTTAAGTGTATATCGAATCTTTATTTACATAACAAACGTACCAAATAATACTTTTGTTAGTTTTAAAGTAACGTTCAATTAATACGATTTGCATGGAAAAATATGTTAAAGAACTCTAAATAATAATAGTAATAATAATAAACTTTTATACAATTCTATACCTTGCATGTAAACTACCTTAATTTAGTAATTCTACCGTGAACACAGGATAAGAAATCTTCGAAAAACCGTCGAAAAGATCAAAATTTTTTGTTCGCTGTTTATGAGTTTTCTAGAACAATTAAGTTCTAAAAAATTCAAAAATAACATTTATTTTACGATCGGTCGACTAGTTTTTGAGATATTATATGAAATACATCCGATAAATCGGCCTCTGGATCGGATTTCTAGCGATATCTCAAAAACTAAACATCTAATCGTTAAATAGATGTTATTTTTGAAATCTACAGGTCGAACTACCATTATGAACATATTTTCATCGAAATTGGATAGAAATAATTTTTTTCGATTTTCATAATTTTTTAAGGGGTACCCCTTTGAAAAAATCGAGAAAATCGAAAATTTTTTTTCTTCCCGAATTGGATGAAATATAGGTTCTAGGGTAATTTTGACCCACAGATTTCAAAAATAACATCTATTTAACGATTGAAGTCGTAGTTTTGGAGATATCGCTAGAACTCCGATTCAAAGGCCGATTTATCGGATGTATGTCACGTAATAACTCGAAAACTTGAAGACCGATCGTAAAATAAATATTATTTTTGAATTTCTTAGACCCCAATTACCCATGAGAACACATAAACAGCGAATAAAAAATTTTGAACTTTTCGACGGTTTTTTTAAATTTTTGTTATACAATCGCAAAAAATTCGGAAAATTTAAAAAAATTACAAAGCAAGTTTTTTGATGAAATGCATCATTTAAAGAATAATTAGGATAAAAAAATACATAACACTTCATTAATTTGAGCGCTAATCTTTAGATTGTATAATAATATATCGCAATTCACTTTTCAGTATTTAGAAAGTAGTTGCAACGTACATGGTTTCGTTATAAATGACCAACACATACCGCTCCCACCCCCTCCAACCAGATAAACGCAACGAATTAAACTAACAGCAGGCTGTGTGTCTACATCATAAATGTGCTATGATATCAATAATTCAATGGAAAATATTAAACTAGAAATTAACAATAATTTCGTATTCCTATTTTCGTCTTTCGTGTTACAGTAGTTAACTAACTGGTTATATTGTGCACAATCTTCTTATAATATATTGTTGGTGTATTAAAAACTGACTGTTATCTTGAGCTTTGTTTGGTTAAAGAAACTATAATGCATTGGAAGAGACTTGACTTATTAAAATTAAACTTTCGAAGTGTATAACTGGGTATATTTTATACAAAGAGAAAGATGGATTCAAAAAATATGATGCAATATAAATTTCTTCTATAAAAAATAATATTTTGTTGTTGGCAATATGGGATAGAAATAATCTTCTAATATTTTTCTTATTCTTATAAATATTATCCTCTTGTCTATATATATATATAAAGTATAAATGTGACAGTTTTTGTTTGATGATAATATTTTCGTTTCTACCATATTCTTACAGAGAGCTACAAAGCGAAACAAAAATATAAGTGAATACCGTATTTAGTTCATAACATTGATTCTAACTAACCATATATATTTTTAACTTTTTGAAGTGAAATAAACTTCTTTAATAGCGTTGTAATTTCAAACTCGAGGATACCAAAAGCGGAAGTAAAGAAAAGACAGGCACATACATCAATATGGTATGAATAGTATGAGACAGAAGTATCTATCATCGTACAAGAGAATCATATAAAAGGAATTATTCAGTGTTTATTACAGGGTAAGTATGGGTGTAAACAGACATGCAGGCATCATAATACCGTAATGGATTAACAATTGTACATATGTGTATTGTCTTGCACACATGTACTGTACACATGCATTTCTAAAGGCACCATGTATTGTACACATTTATTTGTTGCAAAGGCATTATAAATGTTATAAATTTAATATTTGATCAATTTAAGAAAAACATTTTCCAAGTATGATTATTCCAATTATTATGATTCCAAAATGAAATAGTGCTGTGATAATTGAAAAAAAGAATTTATAATCTTTATGGATGATAATTAAATAATATCCGCGAATATAACTCAATAATTAATTCATAAAATGTAATTTTAATATTAAAACGAAGATGATAGCGAAGAAATTCACTCAATAAATAATATTTTCAAGAAAATGCTTTATATAATTATTTGTAGAGTAATTTATTTGCGAAAGTACGCATTTTTTAGGCATCACTTCACGGTTAAAACGGTGATTTAAATAAATTAACCAACATTTTGGTATATATTTTTACTTATATCACCCAGTAAATAGAAAATATATTTCAGTTATCGCTTCTCTGTTTGTTATATCTTTAACTGTGTAATGTTGACGACAACAAAAGATATGAAATACGGTTTCGAAGTTATATGAAGAATGAATACATACAGTTGGAAATAATAAGGAAACTAAAAAATTCTGAGCTAAGCTGAGCTGTTGTAGGTTGTTACTGATGGGTTGGTATGTTAGTAGTTAATAATCAATGCGTCTAGACGTACCTTTAGAACATAAAAAATATCAAGTATTACTTATGTATTATATACGTATAAATGTATTTGTTCGATTATTTTGAATTAAAATTTATAATTATGTTAATTAAATTTTAGTAGAATTTTATTTCTTGTTTGAAAAAATAATTTATCTATATCTCTTGATATTTGCTGAGAACTCGTCAATAATAATGTTAATATTCTTACTATTATGAACATTCGTTATAGTGTTTTATTTTTTGTGCGATTGTCAGATTCTACAACTTTTGTTGACTTAACTAACACGGGCTTTAAAATTTCTAATATTTTTATTTAAACTAAAACGTATTACTTCACGTATTGAACAAAGATTAGTAAGATCGGGTACAAAAATTATAAAAAATACCATAATATTAAGTACAATATCCACAAAGAATAGTTACAAATAACTACTAGTCTACTAATACCAAGAATTGCATATCAAAGCAATCGAATACCTTCGGGTCACACCACATTTGAGCTCGTATATTTGTATCCGCATTTATATTTGCATATTCGAATTCGGATATTATTTGTATTTGTTCGTGAATATTAAAAATATTATATTCATATTAAGTAAATTATATGTGTAAAAACTTGAAGATGCTCCGTTTTTTATAATAATATCCAAAAAACACAGAGTATCTTTTTTTATGTAAATTTTATGCTCTACTTACAAATTATTATTATTCACAGGCATAGACTGTGGGCAGTTAGTTCTTTGAATACCCTAATGACAAGATGAAGAGCCCTCCATGGTTAAAAGGTTTAAATGCTAAGGGTAAATAATTGTTATCTATCAAATACGTATTTGATTATTTCAACGAAGTTAAAAAACTTATAAAAATAAATAATGCATTTTTTAATTACCTGTATTTATTTTTAATTATATTTTTTTCATTTTTTGACTACTGTAGTATCCACATCTCTTATATCTGTGTTATTATTTGAAACTATTTTCCCAAACTCTTAAAAGCTAAAAGCTGAATTTTTCTATTTTAATCTAGATTTTATGTGTCATAGTAGAAAATATATTAACAAAAACATTACCGCATATTTTGTGACACCTTATATATATATATATATATATATATATATATATATATATATACATGCTATTGATGATAAACAATAAATTTTACTTCAGTAAGAATTGCATTAAAAAAAATTTCGAAAAACTATTTAAGTTTTATTCGCACGCACTAACATAAATTTTCTTTTTTTTTTTTTGTATTTTTTGCTTCTTTTAACGAATATGCACGTGTTGGATTTCTGAATTGTATGAATGTGTATACATATATACCTTAAAATAAGTTAAAAAGAATTTTTTCCCCAATGGAAATCAAACAATTGATGTAAAAAAATTGTTATAGAACTTACATGAATAGGTATCGTAAAAACCAATTTCAAAGTAAAATTTTATCTTTTTTTATTTTATTTTATTTTTTTTTACTGAATAGAATAGTTCTTATGAATTTGTTTTATTTTATAAATAAATATCTTTTGTCTGTAGGCAACATTCATTCGCATTACACGTTTAATATTCAATTATATTATTGAATCCTATACAAGTATTCTGTAAAGTAGACGTTTTTTAGTATATTTATGAAGTAGTTCGTTCAAAGAAATTTGTCTAAGGTATAGAAAGCTTTCACATTGTAAAATACACTGCCACAAATCTTCCTATAAATCTCTTAATTAGCTATATGTTTTCTACATTTCTATCATATAACATTTTCTGTACCATTAAACTAAACTAATGAATTAAACTAATGAAGCTAGCTTCTGCATCCAAAAATATCAAGTTGAATGAATCACTAATATAACAACCATCTATACACAAATTTCATCAAAATCGGATGATTCGTTCACAACATATCGGTAAGTAAAAAAAAGTTTCGGCGTTGTATCCCCGGAACATTAAACGATAGATAAGATGTTTCTAAAATGGGACCATCCTGAATTTATACAAATACAAATTTATAAACCGCCTACCTGGATGAATTGCCACAAACGGACAGTTCCATTGACCGACGGTCACGAAACGAAAATTACTTAGGAATTTCCAAACCGTTGATAAAATATACAAAAGTTTTGTAAGCGTGAACTCATTTGAGAAGTATTATTCAATTACTAAAGTATTATTATTCACATGTTGTAAATTATTCACTTGGCCCCAACACCATGGGTTAAATATATTTATACGTTTCATAACTGAGGTAGTCTCTATTAAACTTATTAAAAGCTTATTAAAAAATCTCTTGAATTACCTTTTTTTTATATTATGATATTTTAATAATGATATTTAAAAGTAAAAATATTTTGCAGATAATAAAATAAATCTTTCTTTCTTAAAATAAATATAATTTTCTAAAAATAAGACATACATATTATTTTATAATAATAAATAAACAATAATATAATTTCCTAAAGCAAAATTGAATTGGAAAACGTAAAAGCAAACAATCCAGATATATTTCTTTATTTTTTTCTTAAGACTATATACTTATTGTTTTTCAATGTTCTATATTATTTCTTAGTTTCAAGTAAGATGAAAAATTATTGAAAGTGAAAAGTATCTGAAAAGTAAATGATCAAATTTTAATAGGATATATATTAGAAAAATAATTAGGGTTCAGAGGAAAGTTTAGCTATAGTTTTGATTTTGTCACCCTTCATATTTTTTGAGTCACTGAACACGAATTTGAAGTATGCGAGCAAAAATTTAAGGAAATGTTTTTCTGGACACTTTATGTGCCACTTCTGATGTGACTCTTTATTTTGATACATTTTTTAGTTTTTAGCCTATATTACAAAAAAAAAAAAAACTGAAAAATTTTTTTTCATCAAGCCTATTTTATACAAAATTTCCTAACTTTCTCATTCGAAACATTTAAATTAAAAATTAATCGGTACGCCTCTAGAGCGCGCACAAAAAATTTGTTTGACATGTCGTCCTTTTTATTGGGACTTCTTCAGCAACTCGTTAATTTAGTTGTTTTATTGTCTAAAACAATAATTTAGAGGTATACCAGTTTCATTTTAGTTGCTAAAAAAGTCTCAATAAAAGGAACGAAATGTTAGACAAATGGTTTAAAGTTGTTTTTGTCTTCAAACGTCATGTTTCGATTAAAATTTTATTAAAAATAATTTTATTTCATAATTTTTTAATGCAAATTTTTGTATATGTGATTTCTCTGAATCGTCTCGTGTGTTTCATAAAAGGTCACTTTATTAATAATATGGGCACCGTGTATAAGTCTGTGAATGGATTATGATTTAATGAAGGAAGTTTTTATTTTAATTTTACAATTTTCAATCCATAACTTCCATTAAATGTCTGTTTTTGTAATTATTCAATAATTTTTGTTTGACATTTCCTATAAAATTTACATACAATTGAACATATAATTATATTTCTTAGCATTTGAATGTTTTATTAAAAATTTTAAATACTCGTGGCGGATCCCTTGTTTAAGATTTCTCTTCCACGTATTCTGCACGGTACGGATAGAGAAAAAACATAATCGAAAGGTAAAAGAATTGCAATACGCAAGTTATGAAATATTCTTATTGGCCAGTATAATCTTATATCATATTTAAAATAGGGGAAAAATTATTTAGTAATATTAGAGCAATCAGACAAACATATAATTTATTTTTCTATTGATATGGGTTCATTCACTCCTACGCTTCTTAACCATTGTTATTTGAATGGGAGTGGGATGGATGGCGACCGATGGATTGTACATTTTCACATAAATAGAATATTTCATATAAATGTGAATTGAAATGGTGAATGAAAAAAAGAAAATAGGTAAACATTATAGGTACATACGATGTTTCAGGAGTAGTGTTGATGATATTTGGCTATTTTATCCATCGAAATTTGATTCTAGGCCCAATACCAAACAAAATTCGAAAATTAAATTAATATTGATTAAAAAACGAATTAGTTATAAGCTCATTACACATTTTTTTCATCTCTTTCTTGTAAAAAAAGTTTTATGGGTGATTCTACGATAGACAGTCGTTTTGAAAAAAAAAATCGCCTATGAAAATTCTTAAATATCATTTATCTTAAATTTTGAATGAAAGTGTTTTTAGAGTCATGGAAATCGATACGACAACGTCTCATAGAATGATCCCAATGAATTATCACTATGGAAATGAATATGTATGACGTCATTTATGCAAATCATCTGAGATTATAGCTTGTTGGCAAGAAGAGATACATGAATTCACAAGAGCTATATGCTTAAGGATAGATCACAATAAAAACACCGGTCTCGAGTCGATCTCAGTTTTCTCTCGTTTAAAATAATTTTATTTTTTAACCTACATTTTTTTTAAATTCTATACTCATATATGTGAAATGAGGTATTATATAAAATATGAGGTATTATATGAAACACGTCATTATAATTTTCAGCTCGTTATTTCTTTTTAATTTTGAGTTTTGTGATGCCGGACAGCCCAAAAGGTGCTAATTAGGTGTTTCTATGAACACCTATACCAAAATTTTGTTTGTGCAGTCAATATTTCCTGACATTACTAACTTTAGACTAATACTGTGACATAATATGTATGACGAGTGTATAAATACAACATAACATTAATATAAATATTTATGTATGAAAGTTAGCATCATTTCTGATACACTCTGTATGTCTATCTATAATCATATATATATATAAAAACTAATATTAATGTATGTTGACCCTTAATCTTGACATAATGTAATATTTTATTATTAATGTTTACACTTTGTGAACTTTTATTACGCTTACCATATATATATATAACGTATCCTCGAATAATAAAAGTACGAGAAAAATCTTTCATACTCATCTTATATTTATATATATAGACATATAAAAAAAAATGAATTTATCTAATAATTGCCATATAGAATATACTCGAATAGGTGGGTGTACAGTTTTCCCTTGAAGTCCTTCGTAACCTTTTATTAAAGCATATTATATAGGATAAGTTGGATACATAAAAAGATTCAAATTTGTTGAATTCAAAACGGAAAATCTTGTGGTAACAAGACCATTAAAAAAATTAAGATCTAATTGGATTTATTTGTATGATATATAAGTTAATGAAAGTTATTATTTATAAAACAAACCTGTTCTTATTAAAAATGGGATTTAAATACGTGATACTTAAAAGGCTCAGTTTTTCAAGTCGGTTATAGGCAGTAAGGTGTCATAATCCCAAAATTTTTAAAAATAATAAAAATTAGTGATTAAAATCTTGAAATAATGTAGATTTAAGCATCTAAAAGTACGAATGGTCAATATTAGATGGTTTTTCGCCACATAAAAGCTAGGCAAATTACGAATTGATATCAATTAAGAATTATTGACTTTTTTGAATTTGAATTTATTAATGGGGTGTCAATCGTATCGCTATTATGATCCAGATAAAATAAACTATGTATCATAATAATTAAATCAGTGTGCCAGGGTAGTACAACGAAGAAAGTGAAAAAATAAGTTATTAATTATAAAATAAAAAAAAAAAAAAAATAAGTATAAAAGAATTAAAGCCCTACTATGAAATTGTGCACTTAAAAGTAGGAAACAAGAATATATAATTGTCCGAAATAAGTTCTAAGAGTCGGAACGAAATAATTTTATTCTAAATTAAAATAATTTTTTTTGAGTTTACTAAGTACAGTATTGTGGAATATTTATTACGAAACGGTGACATTTAATTTTAAAACAGACGCATGTTAAAATAAAGTGTAGTAAGATGGATCAAGGTGCAATCTTTTAAATTTGACCTGCAAACTATTGTGAATCGAATATTTGAGAGGATCTTAGTTAGCTTGGTTTATGTAGTAATGTTTCTTTGGCATTTATTTTGTGATTATAGTAAGACACAAAAGAAAGTCAACTAATTAGAAATTAAACCTTTCTAATAATTCAAATTTTGTAGGAATGTGTCTTCGAAAACTATATTGTGCATAAAATTACTGAGAAGGAAAATGAAAAACATTTTATTGTTCGATATTTTTAAGGCCGCATACATTCAAGTTAAGAATGACTGCATTTTCCTCGCTTAGAAACCT
The DNA here is from genome assembly GCA_020423425.1 of Chrysopa pallens. Classification (NCBI taxonomy): domain Eukaryota; kingdom Metazoa; phylum Arthropoda; class Insecta; order Neuroptera; family Chrysopidae; genus Chrysopa; species Chrysopa pallens. The sequence goes on from CM035594.1 coordinate 39,713,955, forward strand.
ATAAATATAATGTGCTTTTAGTGATATATTAACCACTTATATTTCTATAGGTATACAATATATATATATATATATATATATATATATATATATATATATATATATATATATATATATATATATATATATATATATAAATAATATAAATAAATGCATTTGCTTGTGCAACATTTTCCCTTTGGTAAATCATTGATTTTATTTTCATCCCCTTGTATATAGTAGGTATAGTTTGTAACCTTAGTCTGTATAATAATACATAAACTACTTACCTTGCGAAGAGATCAAAACAAAATACGACCCTACCTTTATACTAGATTACTTACATAAGGTGTGTCTGAATGTGTGTATAAGTTGAAGATTGAGAAAGTCACATTCATACCGTGAATTCTGGATGTTTTTGAATGGTCATTTCGTAGTTATCCAGTGAAATAGAATTTTTACGATATATTTGACAATATAAGATATTTCATTATAGCTTGTGGACCTGTGTGCTGCTCCGCAGCATAAACTGTTAATAATAATTAAATATCTTGAATTTGAATCTGAAATTCGACTTTTAAAATCTTAAATTGTGACATTTTCCAAACAGACCAGACACTATTAATCACTCTTATACAGCTATTAAACACTCAAATTGGGGGTGATGGGGGAGAGCCAGGCGGGGACATTCTACCTGACTTTCAACTCAACTTATGAGATTTTCTCCACTCAAAGTTAGATATCTCCTGTTCCAATAAATATAGCAAGTTTGTTTTGATCTAAGTTGCATGAAATGGAGCAAGGCGCAGACATTCAACATTTTAAATTTAGAAAGAAAAAAATTACAACGGCGGATTGTACAAAAATGTGGATTTAATCACTTTTTTCGATTTGTAAAATAGCGCAAATTTATGCCTAGAATACACTTTTTATTTTGATTCATAAGTGGCATATTAATCAGTATCATAATTGGTTTTTCATATCATATCATATGATATTTGCTTTTTATTTACTTTCGATTTGAATCTGACTATTGTATGCTTATTTGATTATACTATAAAATAATATATCACACAAACATTAGTCAAATTAAAGCAGTTAGTCAAATTAATAAAAGAGAGTACATAAGGGACAACTAAATCGATTGACGCCTTACTAGTGGTAGAAATTAATAACAAAATATTCTTTTTGTGGATAAAATATTTATTTGTTAAACTGTTTTCATGAATTGTATAGAAAATCAAATAAAAATTTCGATCTACAGTACCAAAAAAAAAAAAAAAAAGGATAATTGAAGTAATTGCATTTAAAATTGTATTATAATAAATAAGAGAAGAATTAATATTCGTAATATTTTAAAAATATTAATATAAATGAAGATTTATTTAGGTTAATAATTAAATTTCGAAAAACTTTCCATAAAAAATAATTTACCACCCACAGACTTATAAAACATTTGTTTGATGAAATACTATGCCGTAACCATAGCAATGGGTACAACTAATTTAATACACAATACGAATTGTTTTGGTACTATTGGTTTTCTTGAAAATGGCTAGACATAATACAAATTCTGGAATTTGATGGTTGAATGATTAGGATTCAGACAAGTATACTTATGAACATTTCAACAAAATTACCGTCTATATTTGAGATAAGATAGCATAGTTTTCTTCTGTAAGATCGTGATATGCTATGCTTACTTACACTACATTTTCCATTTTGAAAAATTACCAGTATTAGTATGTTCGAAGATTTTAATATTATGTTTGGTGCATAAACATACCTTTACTTATTCTTCAACTTCTATATACTACAGTAAAATGTGATCTAATGTCTAAATTCGCGAACTCGAATGCAGCATTCGTAACACAGAATCGAAGACCTGTACTGTTACGTGTTATATGTTACGTGATACTACCACATGTTCCATCTGTTTACCAAGCAGTGTACCTTCACTTTACAATTGTAAATGTTGATAAATTTCAATATGTTAAATTGTATTGTATTTTGTTCCTTCCACTACTTATCGAAATATTTAAATAGAATTAAAGTACAAATGAAAGTGTTTACGTCGTGTACGATTCGAAGCATGTACCATGTAGAATGCCTTTGAAAATGTAGCATTATTGAATCTAAACATCTTATAATGTGATTCAAATATACCGATAAATTTCTGGGACGCGATGTAACATCGTCGCGTATTCACTTTTGTTACGCACTGGCGTTACGCGTTCTTGTCCACACAAAGGTTGCTGTTACGGAGTTACGTTACACACGAATGTTGTATGTGTGTTTGCGGCTTAATATTGGACTTCATCATGACTGAAACGTTATCGCGGCAAAATAAGAATCTATTGTTCATAAATCATATTCTGTTTGTTTAAGCTATTAAAAGCACGAATGTAAATTTAAAACCAAAGATTGTGAGAGATTTTACATATAACTATAGTCTAATTATTATTCTAAATTCATGCTAATTGCTCGACAAAAAAAATATTAACTGTATATTAAATTAAAGTCAATCTCTATTGTAATATACATTGTCTATTTTATTTAAATTTGGCGCACAAATAACTTAAAAAAATGATTCTCCAAATGATATAAAATTTGGTATGGATAATATTGACATGAAATGCGGGTCGATAATTTTTCATGAAAAAATATTTTTAAATATAAAATGAAATTTTAACAATAGAACATTTTTCGGGGAAACTTTTCGACACGCCATCCGTTTTCATTTCAAGATTGTTTATACTAAATTTTATATCATTTAGATAATTATTTTTATTTTTTTTTTTTTGTGCGCGAAATATAATTGAGGTCTTATTTTTTGTGTCCATTATTTTTTAAGCATGTGGGTTTTGTTCATTTTTGGTTTTAAATGTGATGAATGCGAAATGAAAATCGCCTGAAAATCGAATATTACTTGAAAATTGAAAACATCTAAACTAATGACTTAAACTATTCTTCGTAAACAAATTCCACGTAAAAATCTGAAACAGATATCGAATTAATTTAAAATATTATTTTTCACTCTCTGCACGTAGGCCGTATCGTATGATCAAAGGTTTTATTTAAATATATGCCAAGGATGCTATTATTTTAAAATGTTTACTTATTTAAATTTTGTCTTTATTCGTAAGAAAACAATGATTGAAATATTTTTGTTTAATGTTTTGTAGAGTAAAACTTTGAAAAAGATAAATATTTCTATATTGTTTTTATGATTATTAGTTTTGAAATATAAACGAAACAAAGTTTAGATAAGAATGAAATGTTATACAACTATTTGTAACATATAATAGTATATATTGTATAATGTGTATAATCTTAGATTGTTTAAACTACTTTTAGGCCAATAGAATCGTGGATTAAGCGTGATTTTTAGTAAGGAAAAATTTCTCTTTTACAAAATATATGTAACAATATATTTTCTATACAATTATTGATGGGTAAATTTAGTAAATCATGTCTCAAAACTTGACTGCTCTTTCTTAAATCTTAGCAAGTTGGACGTATAATTTGTTAAAATTCTATATAAGGCGTTTGGATTTTAGGAATTTTTTTAGGAAAAATTAAAAAAATTATATTTAACTCGCAAATCCATGCTCACATAAAGACTCAAGAAACGGAATCCGTTTATACATATTTTCCAGAAATTTTCATTGCAATAGGTAAAGCCAAAGGTTGAAGTTTCAATTATTATTATTTAAAACAACGATAACAACTTACAGAGATAATTGATTAGATACTCGACACATGATTGAAATTCATTGTTTGGGCTATTTTTAATTAGTATTCATAAAAAATACTATAAATATCCAGTCTATACAGTTATATATGTATGCACGTATAGTAATAAAATGTATAGTTATTACCTAGCCAAATAAACATTTTTTTTTTGTATTTGAACTCTCCTTCTATCTTTTATAGTTTAAACGTTAGGTTAAGGATCCATTGGACCCGAGGGACTGATTTTGCTTATTCACGACCATATACTCTCTTTTTATCGTTAGAATATCGTTAGATTATCGTAATGACGGACGGACGGACAGTCGGAAATGGATGAATTAAGTGTTTCTATGAATACCTTTACCAAAATTTTGTTTATGCGGTTAATATCAGGTAGCGTTAAAAACTTTATTTAAAATTAATATACTATTTTATGTATGTCGAGTATAATAAAAATATTACATATACAACATATACTCTTGGTGTTTTTATGAAAATACTGAATATTTTATTTATTTTGTATTTCATATATCAAAAGGTACAAAACGAAACACAACGATCGATATATGTAGAATAATATAAAAAGTAAATACAATTAAAACGGTCTCAAAATCTAGATAATCAAACCCTTCCACTTTACAACAACATAGCAATGTTGTTTTATACGCATAAAAATCACATCAAAAAAATAAAATAACCTAGAAGGTTTGTTATATCAAAATGATATAAATAATAATATTCATATTGTATTGATTTTCTCATTAAATATTATTATATTGGTTGGTTATAGAGTAGCTATGCCGTGCCTAAACTTTATCAAACTAAATGAATAATAATAATACAATAGCGTGTTTTGTGGTTAACTATAAACTTTTGGTATTTTTGGTATTTTCGTTTATGTAATGTGTATAGTTTAATGTACAGGCTGCTTAATTTTTATTTAAGTGTGATGAAAGATTATTTAATTCACTATTATATTCAGATTTTTACATTCCATGTTGTCAAAATTCATTTAGCTTACATACAAAGGTAAGGAGGCATAACCTTGGGATTTTTATTTTGGAATTCGATTGCATTTAATAATTGAGCCCCTGAATATGTTCTCTCCTTTCAATAATCACATACAAGGCTCAATCGCTTCATGTATATGATATGCCAGTATGTTTTTTGAATATTAAGAAGTGATGTAGCCTAGTTGGTAGAGGAACAGTGTTCAGCGTTCGTTTCCCGATCAATTTCATTTTACAGTTAATAATAAATACATTATCCATGATTATTATTATTGAAAAGGAAGTACACATTATAGGGGTACAATAATTAAACGGAATCTTATCCTAGAAAAGAAATCCTAAGGTTATTCCCTTCCCTTGTAAGTAAGCGAAATTTTGACACCATGGAATTTATCATGCTAGTCATTGTGTTTTAAAATGGTACCGGAGTGATTCTAAATTTGCTATATTCCACATCAAAATGAGAAACTAGACTCAATAAATACTAACTTGAAAATTAAATCAAAATTGATTTAAAAACAAAAAACCCTATTAAAAATTATTTTCTTTCCTACATTTGCTTGAAAACGATGTTTAGCATGTAATTTATATGCAGATACGCTATAATAGATGATTTCCCTCCTTGGTGAATTAGGAATTTTGAATGTCCATATCTTGCTTATTTTTAAAGATTTCGATTTAAATTAATTCCGATTCTTTAATTACAAACACTTCACTGAAAAAAAAAAAAAAAAAAAACAATTTAGCCCAGTTTTCTTTTAAGTGATTCAATGCAAAATCGATGTTGCATCGATGTTGCATTTGTAGATCTACAAAAAAATTTTGTTAATGAGGTTAATATTTTCTTGCGTTAGTTTAGACCAAAAAACATTTGTAATCTGAGATACTCTGATAAAAAAAAAAATCTTCAATTATAATTGAATCATCCATTATTAATAATTGTATCTAATAATAGATAGCAGATACCTATATTAAGAATTAACAAAGTGTGTGATGATTTAATAAAATGAACTTTATGAAACAGTTCCGCCTTACTCGTGTTCAAAACTATTTATTGTTCCACAATACATTTAATTTGAATAAACCTTCATTTGCTTCTGGTTCTATATACAATTACAAGGTGTAATATTGAATGAGAAAAAAAAAATTGTATTCACTTTTTGTAACATTGCCAAATATATGCATGCAGATCAATGGATTCTTATCCAGTTGTTTTGACTCTGTATACGATGATGTGATTTGTACGTATCCTATGTGTAAATACATGAGTTTTCTTATAACATCATACAATGTGAAAACGATAAGATTTTACCATTTGAATTATCACAAAATTTATCTGACAAAATAACATTTCATTAAAAGCGATTATCCACAGCTGTTTTTGACATAAAAGAGTATGCTTTTAACAAGCTGTTGACTTCAATTACATGTAATTAGCATTGTATTTCTTTCAATTTTTGCACTCAAATAATTCAAAAAATATTTATCCAAATATTTTGACATTTGGTATTCACATGATTCAACACAGTATTCACATGAAGACGGAGGGCTTGTCAAAGACTTGTTCTCGAAAAAAAAAATCAAAATACGATATTAACAGTTTGTAATGGAAAAAGAAAGGTCTTTCTATTTCCCGGACAATTTTTTCAATTTGTTTCTATAAAAGAAACTTCAATTTAGCTATAAAAACAGCCAAATCGGTCCAGCCGTTATAGCAAAATTTTTTTTAATAGTCAAAGAGTACTTAGTTCACTGAAATGAATACAATAGGCGCCCAAAAACATAGAAAAAAAAACAAGAAAGAATATTACTTCGATATTGTCAAACTGCACATAAAATTTTAGTCCTTGGGTACCTCCGGCGATACACGATAAATTTTTATAAAAAAAAAAATGAAAAAATAAATATAATTATTTTCTCCTGTATATGAGAAATGAACTATCGTTGGTCCGATACAATAATTAACTATGATTCTATTTTACAATCTGGATAATTCGTTGAGAAATAACTTCGGTTTATATATGGCCTACGGCACCTACCAATGAATTATTTTGATGTACAATTTCAATTATTTGTCGTTGTAAATAAAGAAAATAGGAACTATTTTACTAAGTTATTATATAGTTAGAGTAATTCTAATACAAAAGTAGGGCACACATCATACAAGAAAATCCATGACAATATTATACCTTTATTTAAAAACATACAATACAGTGTTTTTGTGAATTTTCTTAGTTTTTTAGAATACGTATTAAAACCAGTTATATATAACAAAAGAGATTCACACATTCAATACCAATATAAAAATATTAAAACACTTTTCCTTTGTCCATTTTTTTTTTGTCAGCTACATATTTGAGAACTATTTTGTAATTTAATTTGAAAATTTAGAGGAATGGTTCACAATGTGTGAGTGTCTTAAGACTTATTATCGTGTTTTACTGACTATATTTATCGTGTATAGTAGTTAATGATATTGTAATATGATGTTCTAAAACTTTCAAGTTCATATTAAGCACAGAAAGTGTTTTATCTGTTCATTCATAGTTACAGTTAACAACTAAATGTTTAGTTTAGTTACATACATCGTATTTATTTATTTTTAACCAAATAAATATCTCACAATTATATATATTATAATTCCAAAAACCAAAATCGTCAACGTATATTTAAAAATTTGACTCCAAATTTGGATTGATATACTATTAGTAGCCGATGTTTTAATTCAACTTGTATATTAATGTTAATATTGACCACAAAAAAAATTTTTGTAAAGGTGTTCATAGAATCATCTAACTAGTCCATTTCCACTTTTCCGCTCGTCTGTCATCGTTATTACTCAATATCGAAAAGAGATTGCGGGCTGAAATTTTGGTTGGGTATTATGCCTAAATTATAAGATTTCGTGAATGAAAAAAATCAGTTCCATGACCCAACTTTTACACATAAGAACTAGAAGAAAAGTATTTACAAAAAATGTTTGTTTTTTTTTTTTTTTTAAGTCGTAGTCATTGTTTCGTCATTTTTTTTTGGATTTTTGAATTCACCCCAAAGCATGTATTTACAACTGTATAAAATATTTAGAGTATTTTATGAATGCTAATTAAAAATAGTACAAAAATGAAATTCAATCATATGTCGAGTATCTAAACTATTAACTATGCTAGTTCTTATCTAATTATCATCTGTATATTATCGCTATGTTATTAATAAACAATTTTTGGAAAAATTTAAATTTTTCCTCAAATTTTCAAAATAATTTATTTATTTTAGGGGTGCAAGTAAATTATAGAATGAAATTTTATACATTAATTTTTTCTTTTAAATTATAAATAAATTCCTATTTCGTTTTCCTAAATACGAAAGTAAGTATCTACGTGCGTTAAATACATCTGTGCGTTTATTGAATAAAATTGTATAAAACATTTCTAATAGAAATTATATCAAGTTACAGAATAATTTACTTTTGTTAAAGTTAATATTTTTTAAAATGAATTGAATTTGTTTATAAAGCAGGGTCGCAACATTTCGTCGTAACGAGCCTGTGTATCGAAAATATGTACTGTTACATGTTATGTGGTACGAGAGCAATGGTTTGCAGATGTTACGATGATGTTTTGTGTTGCATAGCATTCCATCTGTTTACCCAGCAGAGTACCTTCACTGTATTTGTTTAAATCCAAAATCACCATTACCAAATATTTAAATACAATTAAAATATAAATGAATAATGTTAACATCGTATTTACAGGCGTGTAGAGTGTGATTGGCTTTGTAAATGTTGCCTTGTTGAGTCGAAGCTATTCGTAACACCAGCTATCTTCATTTTTGGATGCGATACAAATTTACAGAAAATTGGTGGGACACGATGTATCATCGTAACGTATCAACTTTTGTTATGCGTTCAAGTTCACACAAATGATTCTGTTACACGTCAAAGTTACGTTACAGCAGTACGTTACACACAAATGTTGCACGTGTGTACGTGGCATTATATACTTTGATGTCAAACAGAGTCTTTGTTAAAGTAATTTGATTTCAACCGAATTATTTAAATTCATTTTAAATAAAAGGTAGTTTTATTAAAATTATCTATATGTAAATGAATAAATGATATTTTGAAAAATTCGAAACTCCAATTTTATTTACTCAATAGTGACATAATTGAATATAAATTGATTTGAATAACTCACCTTAGAGCGACCTTTCACATGTTTGCCACCATTCAATTGTATCCATGCATCCCATCGATGTCTGTATAATGTGAGCCGATTCCATTGGTTGAGTAGCACTGTTTCTTCGGTTCGTACTACACCAATACCAGATCCACAGTCAAATCTGTTGCCAAAAATACAAATATATATTATTTATGTTGTCGGTCTATACAGTAAGTATATATATACGTTTGTATATATAAACCTTTTGAATCTTATAATAATTTATATTTATATATACCTTAACACATAAATAATCATAAAATGGATGATATTAACCACACACAATCTACGAAATGGAAAATATTTTATGGTTTTGAAGTGGAATTGAAAATAAATAAATATATTGCTAATAAAAACATGTCTAATAATGATTATATTATTTTAATAGTAAAATACTGAAGCATACGTATGGTATCTGACCGACTCATTGATTTTGAAAGTTATTTTTATTTGATGTGACAAATTGTATCGATAATCTAAAGAATTTTTGAAGGGGAATGACCAGGTAACTAAGTACTCAAAGACTAACCAGTCAGGTTATTGTAGGGGTGCAAGCTGTATTGGCTGGAACCAGAAAATCGTGTAATGATAATAATTCGTAGCGTTTTGAAGGTATCGAGAAAATTAACTTAGTTATTATAAGATAGAAAACAGTGTTCAACGGTATTGGAGATATTAGTGATATCGAAAATGAGAAAGAGTCACTTTTTCTGAAACTTCTCTTTAAATTAAATATCACATCGAAGAAAATATTGTAAACGTTTATAAGAAGAAAGCAAATAAAAAATATGTTCGTGATTGAATTAATTGCATATTATTAATTTTTTAATTATAATTTGATTTATATAAAAATTTGAACTATTTTTATTAATTTTTATATAACTACCAAGCAAATATCTTTGATACCCGATTTTTTAAAGTATAATTACCATCAATTATACCATTTTTAAAGTAATCAGAAAATTACTTAAAAATTTAAAAAATGTACTGAATTTTATTACCAATAACAATTTAAATAATTATAAAATAGTTTAAAAAAACTAAAAAAACACGCTCTATCTTTATTACTCTCATGCAAAGTATCCGTTCATATGCGTTCTGCAGCCAACTTCAGAGAGTTACCTACAGACAAACAAACATACGAGTGAAGCTAATAAAAGCGTGTTAAAAAGCAAGTAATTTTAATAAAAGTCACTATGCCTCATTCTCAAAATCATTTTTGATTGGCTTAAATATAAAATATACGAAATTAACCGAAGATAATATAAGAAATACTTCAGCATTCTCTTTATTAAAACCAAGCATTTTATTCTCAAACTTAGAAAAGTTGTTCTTATGACAAGATTGTGAAGAGATGATGTCTCAAGTACATTTAAATAAGATTTATCTGAGAAATTCCTAATCCTATTCTAAAGCAAAGAAGAATAATTTCGGTCTAAGTTTTATTATTAGACATGCTTAACAAACAGATTAAAGATTATGACATATGGTATCAACCATTAAAAATTTGGTTTGTTTCGTAACAAAAAAAGTATCTATATATTTGAGATAACTAAAAGTTTACCCAGATATAATAGAATATTTTCATTTATATTGTGAAAATATACATTCCCATTTCGATATATAAATAAATTTTCAATTGGTAAAGTGAAAAGAGTTTCTATATATTTTTATATAATTTATCAATGCGGCTGGCTGTAACGGATGCCAACGGCGTATTATAACGGTTTTAAAAGGATGTGGTGTGCAATTGTTGGTTGATCAATTACATTGCCAGTTGAATGTATTATATATTTTTTAAATAAAAGTACTATTTTTTACTTATGTGAGAATTTACATATGGAATGGTATTAATTGAATTTTAAATCGAACGTTTTATGAAAAATTTAAATATTTTGTTTTTTTTAAGAAATCCTTATAATAATTGTTATTAATGTTTTTCCACCTCTTGTTTTATAATCGGATTTCTAACTCATCATGAATCTCTGTTGACAATTACGTTTACATTTCTCCAGAGAAAATATTTTAGATAATTTGGTAACATCAAGATGATTTTTGGTTTACCATACTATTATATACAGAACATTCGATATTTTAGGATAGGGCTAATGAAAGGAGTTATTATTTTATTTTCTAGACGTTTTTGTTCACTATATTATTGCTTACCAGTTTTAACGGGCCTGATGACTTAGTTTATTTTATTACTTCATTGTTACCTCATTTTAAGCGTCTTTATTTCACGAACAAGGGACTGGAGTTATTTTTTTTTAAATCTTAAAAATTACGCAAGATATGGGCATTAAAAATCCAGATTGAATAATGATGGAACAGTCGATTAAACAAAGATGCATAGAAGTGACATCATCATTCACTATCGCCATTGAGATTACATGTTAATCATTGTTTTCAAGAAACAGATAGAAAAAATCTTTGAAACCTTATAGCTAATTAATTCTTCAGTGAATTTTAATTTAATATTCGAATGTTATTTCAATGCATTTTGATGTGTAAGATAATTTGGTATTAGTTGTCGACCCTATCGTTACATTTGTTTAGTTCCCATTAATTCCATTGAGTAAATAAATAGACTAAGAGCAGATTTAAGTCGAAAACAAATTAAATGCAGCGTAGATAGGGCATTTTTTTTAAACATTATTTACGACTGAATTTCGCGTAAACTGAAACACAACACAGTGCTGCCTTATGAGTTCACTGTGAACAATTTGGTCGTAGGGGATACAATTTCTTATCTCTTTGGTAAATATTGGTTATCTTATAAGATACTCAGAAATTGATTCTTCACGTAAGAAGATGACATACTTCTGAGTGCAACCTGTGCAGCATTGCTCAATATGAACCTAATTTTCTTGAAATACTCAAGGACAAATTCACAGAGTGAAAAACAACCAGACTGCAATTAATTCTAAAATTTAAAAAATATTTGATTTCAAAATTGGTTTTTTATCATAATTCATAAGTTTTCTTCAATTTATGAAATAAAACATGTGCATCTACAGTTGAAAGAAATATTTATACCGCTTTTTTTGATTTTAAACTTATTTTTCTCGATGTTTTTACCATTTTCTATAAGATAAGCATTTACGCAATATCTTTCTAATCATTCGTGTTGTATACGAGCGATTGAATCGAAATGTTTCTTTGGCTTAGATCAATATATTTTTTTAATAAACGATGTACTTTTAAGCTCTATGCTGTACATTTCAGATTTGAAGATCGTTTGTGTTAACAATGATAAAACAAAATATTGATATAGAAGGAGTATTTCAATTATAGAAATGAAAATAGTATGTATATTGAACATCTAATCTAAGTCTAATGTAGAATGTTTAATTATTATGCATATAATCTAAAGTATATTTACATTTAGAACTTCTAAATCAACAATACCATTTCTGAAGATGATGGTTCATTTACTTGACGACAGTCAAATGTACAAACTCAATTTGCTTGTATCATTTATATTGACGCCACTCTTAGATACAATGATAAAAACAATTATGTCTGTAAGAAATTCGACAGTAAAAAGAAGACATTTGTAGCTATTGTGTCTAGACTATTCGAATAAATTTTTAGTTTGTTTTCTGGAAAATTTAGAATACATCTCTATTTGAATATGTTGTTTATACATTTGTTACGCATTTAGAATTTTTAATGTAGTTAACACAAAGAAATTATAGTGCTTTGATTATAATGATAATGAGATCTATTAAGTTAGCAATAATAAATAATGCAATTAAAGATTGTTGAGTTTTAATAAAACAGTTCTCTTTATCGTAAGAAACAACTGAACATTATTTCCTGAAAATATCTTACTTTCGTATTTCAAAAGGAATCTTATACACTAGGATATGGCGCGTCAAAAAAATTCCTGATCCCTAACTTTCTCGTGTGGTAATTCTTATAGGGCATACATAGGACAGAACAGCCATTATGGAGACAGAGGGGATGTGAAAATTAATAAAAAAGTGAATCCTAAGCTGTAGAACAGTAAAATGTAAGTAAAAACTGAACAAAATTTGTGCCGCTTCCCAAATAGCTTCCAAAATGATAGAATAAATGTTACATAATCCCGACACAATACACTGGCTCAGAGGCTTATTTACCAATCGACAGCGTCATCAAAAGTCATAGATTTTTGACGTGGCATATTATTAGACTATGAGTAGTCTCTTTGAAACATTGGTTAAACCTTAATATTTTGCGAACAATGATAGAACATTAGCCGTAGTTTTGTTTATGAATTACAGCATACAGAATACAGCTCGGTGATTAGACTCTCGAATAAAATAAACGAATGCATGTTGTTACTTTACTAAAACAAATCTATCTAGAGAGTTTACATATTAATTTCAGCAAAATTTCATTAAGGAATTGCAAACATAGAAATTAGCTAAATAAAATTGTATTGTTTAATACGGGCTACAAATAGATTGTAGCTAAGCAGGTGTTTGCATCCTTTGATATTTTGAATGAAACTAGATCTAAATTATAAAATCTATCTCTATGATGTCAAATTATTTAGAAAATCGAGGTTGAACACTAGGATGAAGCAACCGGATGTGGGATGAAAAATCTATGTTCCAACTAAATTCAATATAAGTGAAGTTAAATCAAGAATTTAGCGGCGAATTCTCTGACAAAATTGATTTTCGTTTTACACTGTAGTGATATCTGGCGAGTTTAATTTGACATATTTTATAAATATTTTGACATAATATAATACAAATATTACGGTAGCGTTGTACAGTTTTTAATGAGTAATAGTTATTTTCATTACGTGAATTCTTTTCATAATAAGCATAATTTTTTTTGGTTCGAAATATATTTCATTTGAAGCACTCTCCTAGCTTTACAGATGTATTACAGAATTATTTTTTCATTTATACTTTCTTTCCATGTTTATATGATTCGTCATTATGAGATTTTTTTTCATGAGTCATCATTGTTGATTTTCTGAATATTCTCTTTAATGAGTCTTTGCTAAACATAATTATTACAAAACATGAAAATAACGTCAGAAACTTAGATAAGTGTACAAATAATAATAGCCGTTATTTATCTGTTTCGCTAAGAAATTATAAGTTTATTCTAACATGATTGTATTCTAACATAATAATGCGCAATGAAGATAAATGAGATATGTAAAAGAATATCTAGATACAAACAAAAAAAAATTTTCTTCCTTTTACAAAGCAAGCTTTCAGCTTTCGACATCAGACCTCGCAATTAGTTGCAAGTATTTAAGTTTGGATTATGGATCTCATTTTTAATAGTATAACTTTTTTCAAGCAATTGAAAAAAGTTAAAACTGAAGAATTCTGTGTAAAGTTAAAAAGCATACATTATACTGTATGAAATACTTTGTAGAAAATCATGCTTGAAGGCCATATACGAGCCCATTGATGAAGTTTTCACTGAATATTATCAAAGAGAACTCTAGGATTTCTCGAATAAATTTCGTGTTTTGCCCCAACATCCTAGTTCAAAAATTTTCTTCTCATCTCCTCGGAGAATTATTACGATTAGCTAATTCATACTGATGATAACTAGTTTGTAGTCGAAATACATAATTATAAAATACGAAAATAAAAATTTTATTTCGAAAAGTATAAATTCTTTTCAGTTAATGACTTCAACTTTTTTTGAATGAGTTTCTACGTACTTTACAAAAGGTTTCATTAATTTTCACGAAATAATTGTTCGTGTAAATGCTATACGTTAGCTTGGAGTTAAAGGACACTTTCAAATAGCTAAAATTCTGTTACAATTTCATTTATAGATATCAAAGATAATTTTTTTACATTTTTATATGTTTGATTTTTTTTTAAACAAAGATAAAATGTAAGGTTTTCGATATTAGCGGGAAAAATTCAAAACATTGATTTTTTAATCTTAGTTAAATCGGCACTTTTAATCAGTGATTTCTCCAAAGTTTTTCGAAAAAAAATTTATAGGACATTTTTTGCTTACAAATTGTTTTATGGATTTCTGTGTTTATTTGAATGTTGTATACTATTCTACCTCATTTTATTATTCTACCTTATATTAATTAATTGCGCTGGATCCATAAATCGTCTTTTAAATAATTTTAGCTAGTCAGCTCTAGCCATAAAATATTTCGCAACAAAATCCTAATAAATAGTAATAAACTTGTTTTGTTTTGTAAAAAAAAAAGAGAAGAGAATAATTCTTTATATGTGTAAAATTATTCTGGATGTTTTTTATATAGAATAAGAAGAATAACAGAAAAAAAATTATTATTATAAAAAAAGAGATATCATATGAAAGCAAAAATAAAATATTTTTTAACATATAAACAACTTTTTACGAATGTCTGTTACGTTCTACATCAACGCCATATAACACATAACTCTGTAAGGAATAAAAATAAATAAACAAGGAGCATGAAACTCCCAGGCGACTTGGGATACTCATATTAACTAAGTATTTAACGTGGATGGAAGACTAAACCTGATAGATGTTTATTATTTAAAAAAATCCAATTAATGTCTAGAAATTGGAAATAAATGATTAGTAAAATTTTCGGTGACAACATCTCTGACATTTCTATACAGCTCATATACTTTTAATGAAGTAAAAAACCTTTTTAAAAACAAGCTTTTATTTAAATGCCCTAAAAACAAAAAAATTGAATTTTACATTAAAACGTTTACCATCTACTTATAACGTCATTACACAATTTATATGGTATACAAGCGGAAGATTTAAATACTCGCATGCATTTAGTTTAAAAATTTTAATATTTAAAATCAATTTACTTGTTAATCTACACATTACATAAGTTAACAACGTGACAAACTTTAATACTTATAAATTGTGTAATGACGTTATAAGTTGAGAATAAAAATTTTAATGTAAAAGTTTATTTTTTCCTTTTTAAGACATATAAATAAACGCTAGTTTTAAAAAAAAGATTTTTACTTTTAATTTATTTTTTACTATTTAGTTATCTCTGGACTAAAAAACCATAAAGGTATGTTGTTATACTGTGTTGTAAAACATTCAGTTTTACTTGATGATATTTGCTTCAAGATGGATTTTCAAATTGTGGATGTCCACCATATTTATTTTTCGAGTTATTCTAAGTAAGAAATTTCATTTGATACCCATATCAATACCAAATTTTAATTTTACGGTTTTCGAATTTCAAGTTTATTGATTTTGGTTTCGATGGAAATGATAATCGTATTTGTAACATAGGTATTTAGAGAAAGAATTTGTAAAATATTCATACGTAGGGATTTTACGTTAATCAAACGATTCTAATCATTTTTATCGTAACAATGAGTCGTCTGCCTGAGAATTTTCAGTTCAATTGATCACGGGGAAAACATTTGGAATAAAGTTTTTTCAACAGGCACTACGAGTTAGAAAAAGAGAGTAATGAAAATACAGAAATTTTGCCACTCCATATTTTTTAAGCAAGCTTCATTATTGAATACGTGAGATAATAAGATTTAAATAATCTTCTTTCGTTGAGCTACAAAGAATAAAAAAAAAACTCTTATTTCAACAAATATCGATAAGAAAAGATTAAATGGATAATGTAAGTTTTTTTTTTCCTTAGAGATAACGATCACTTTTGATATCTTTCGCATACATATCATATTTGAGTCAGTGTCATCATCCTATAAAGATAGATATTAGTATGTGTGGAGTACGTTGTACTAGTAGTATCTAGGTGTTTGTGGTAGATAGAATTGTCGGTAATGCATGTTTTACATTAAACAATATAAAATTGATAAAAAATTGTACAAGAACAAATGTTTTTTTCAATTTTATAGTTTTAAACCTCAGTTATAAATAAAAAATATTAAAATAGCTTTACGTCCCATACGCCTTCAAGTCCCAATTTGGATATCAGATGAAAAAATGCATTTTCTTCATTTCAAGCATATAAAATTTTATATTAATCTAATAAGGCTCTTATTGTTCCATTTTTTTTCTTCTATTTTCTATTAAAATTTGTTGACCCTCAATAAACAGAAGAATCAATTTTAATCACTGATGTTGAACTACACCATTTACATCATTATATTTCAAATGACAGTAAGACTTAGTTTATGTTTTTTTACATTTACTGGTTCCAATCTTTGCATGCGAGTACATATAAAATTTCATCAAAATCAAATGGACTATTAAGTCACGATAATTAGGGTAAAAAAAAGGCTTTCTTTCTCCAGAACGATTACTGATAGATGAAATGGTTTTAAAATGGAACTATTCGGAACAAGTAACGAGTTTATCTCAAATGTTTATGAGCAGATTTTAAATATTTCTTTATTTGTTGTGGAACTATGCGCATTTGTCTAAATGAGTGTCACTGATTCTCAGTCCGACAAACCAATGGTCATATAAGAGTATCTAATTCTGGTATTTACATTATATGTTAATAGTTTTCTATTCATAAACTAACTTAAAAATTTGAGCATCGTATTTATTATAATTTTGCAGCATCTAACAAGCATCAAAAAAGTATCAAATTTGAGCATATTTAAATTCATTTTTAAATACTTGTTTCAGTTATTTTAAGATGCTACTGCCAGCTTGAAACATTTTTAAATTTGACTATCTAATTTTTTTTTAGAACCTATATTTGAGGATATTTAAATCCAATTTTGAATACTTTGCATTGCTAGCTTGACTAGTATTTTTTTGACTTACCTAAATAAAAAAATATGTTTTGTATAACATTCATAACGTTCTGAGGATTTGTTCTACACAGA
The DNA here is from genome assembly GCA_020423425.1 of Chrysopa pallens. Lineage (NCBI taxonomy): Eukaryota > Metazoa > Arthropoda > Insecta > Neuroptera > Chrysopidae > Chrysopa > Chrysopa pallens. The sequence goes on from CM035594.1 coordinate 39,731,664, forward strand.
CTTACAAACGTACAAACATACAGAATGAACGAACCTCTTATGTACGACGAATGTATGAAAGGAGTGAAGCATCAGTCAGAAAAAAAATCTTAACATCGTGTTATCTATGTAATACACTACTCACCAAAAAAAAAAAACACCACTTATATAAACAACAATTTTCCAAAAAGTTCAGATATAAAAAATGCGACTTTTTATTTTCTACTCCAATATAAACTCAAATATTTTTGTACAATTATTTATATATCGTAAAAAGTATGTGGAAAGGACTCCTTAATCGACTGATGCGTTACGAGCGTCTAAAATGTGTAATAAAACATTCACAATCTATAAAAAATAATTATTTGTTCAATTGTCTGCATGTAAAGTGTATAGCAAATGTAAAAAAAAAAAAACTATTGATTAATTACCAAAAAATACATTGAATTATTGTTATTGGGTAGAAAATTGAAATAATGGTCGAAGAAATTAGTATTGTTATGTAATTTGCTATTCTTTTGCTATTGAAATTTCTGATTGGAAATGTTAAATCATGTATCATTCCTAGACTTATACATCACTTGATTGATAACGTTGTATTTCGTAACCATAGCAACGAAATAAAATAATTTGATGCACGGTGCCTATATTATAATTTATCAATTTTTCAACAATTATAGAAATCCGAGATACCCAAAATCTACTACATATTTATATTTTTTAAATTTTATTTTTAGTTATAAATTTTCGAACTAAGCCTATAAACTAAAGGCTTTCGATTGTAAATATTCCAGTTCTGTTTTATTATCAAGAAGTAAAGATATAATATTTTTAGAGGCTTCACTTACATTGAACGGCATTGTAGACAGTGTAGTTATTGTAGAGTGAGTAACCTTAACTAAGAAGCTACATTTGAATAAACGTATAATGGAGTGAAATACAAGTACAGCGCTAACAGGCTTAAAATTATGTTATAACTAAACACATAAATCTTGACTTATATAAAGTTCATAGGCGAATCGCAATCAAGTGAGAACTACTGACTTTAGAGAGTTTTCTTTGTTGACGCTTATGATAGAACATACCTTGCAGAACGATGGTATTGGAAAAATGGTTTTTGAATCTAAAATATAAGTATTATGTCATGATATTGTGTTTAACTAGAACCAGACAACAACAATTGGATGAGATTGGATGGGAGGAATTAAATTATCAAGTAAAGTAGAGATAAAAAAGAAAACAAAAATAAATAAATAAAATTATTAGATTTATTTTTCGATTATTATGGTATTGAATGTTCTTGGTATATAATCAACGTACCTTTGATATTACTATGGTTTTCTAAATTGTCTATTTGTTTATTTAATTTAATTTATCATATTAAATAAATAAATAATTAAACATTTTAGAAAAAAAAAAATGATCCGACGAAAAATATTAATTAAATTAAAAACTTTCTATGAATAATTATGACCAATTACGTTTCAAAGTCGGCGCACAACGAATCAATGCTTATGTAAGAATATAGCTAGCGACCTTGAAAGGTAATTAGTTGGTCTCAAGGAAATTAGTTTTTAATTTAAAATAATACATTAGTTTTCATTTTTTGGAGTCGATTCTTTGTTTGAATTGAATATAAACATTGTTTTGATCACTAAAAATAACTTCAATTTTATACGACAAATGTAATCATGGATTTAGAATCGAATTAATAAAAATCGGCTTTAATCTAATGCATACAATTAATAAATTTTGTATAATTATTACATTTAATTTAATATGCAAATGTTTAATTAATAAGTACATGGAAAATCGAAAAACAAAATTTTATTCATCAATAATCACTTTTAATCACTTTTTCATCAATTTTCAATACATTCTCTAAAAAGCAAGAAGAATCAAAATTTTCGTTTATTACGGGATTAAAATTTAATTGGTTAATAGTTTATTTAATAAGGAGCAACAAAATTCGTAAAAATCCTTCAATATTATTTTCATTCTCAAATTTTGAATGAATGTTTCAAAAATTGTCATTACATCGATAATAATTTAGCATCAACAATAAATAAAATTTAAAATCAATGGTAAGATAAAAGATTTAACAAATCGATTACACGTTGTTTAAGTATATTTGTTTGAAATAAAGATTCTTCATGTAAAAAATTCCGTCAAGTAAATTAAGCTCAAGTAAATTACCAAAGCTCAAGTAAATTACCCGCAACAAACATTTACAGTATACATTAAAGGAAACATACATTTCATTCATTTTTAAATTATTTTAAATTGTCAATAAAAAAAAATAAATCAATAAATCAATATAGTTTTACTTGAAAATTAAAAAAAAAAAAATTATAATAAATAGTTTTCTTTCGAATAAAAATTCAATTATACACCCGTAACAGTTATTACTTACTGGCAAAATGCAAAAAAGAAAGGTCACGTTATTCAGTCGCTATGTAACGGTCGTATATATGCATACATACAAGCCTAATACAACCCAAGAATATACAAACTAAGAACTTTTATAATGTGCTTCAATTTTCTATGTTTCCGTTAATATAAAATGTTTTCTTATGTACAGAAAGTTGTTTATATTTTAGTAGTGAAATAGGATAGATGTGGCAAAATTTAAATATGATCTGAGATTCGAACGAATGAGAGTCATATGAATCAGATTTATCAACAATTTTCGTCATGTACGAATTACGATTATAAACTTAAGAGTCAACATCGCTGATATAGTCCTATTTTGAGCACATACATGCTACTTCTCGCAGGCTCTTTCGACCTTTATCTTTATATAATACATGGAATATTTAAGCAAAATTTATAAAAACGAAAGACTTCGACGAGTGGAATAAATGTACTTGTATCTACCAACACCAGCTGCCCACACTCTGTGTCGAACTCAATAAAAAAAATTATCTTCTTCGGTAGTCACATCTGGTCAATCTTACAGGAAAGACCAGTGATATATTTTGCCAGTTTGAATAGTTTTACTTAACTCTAGAATAATAATCTATGTTTTTCAGAGGTATGCAAAACACAAACTTTGTTCCATATTTTTTATTTCGCATCGTAGCGCGATGTTCTATGTCACTGGGTCGAGCTTACTTGTGATGGTTGTGTCATTCCGTCAAGTACAATATATTTTAATGGGTTTTAATAATATTTTATTGCTCCATTTAATGATAAATTCATATACGTTACTAAATTTTTTAATGCTAAAGATATTCAATATTCTCTCAATATTTATAAAACCATTTTACATTTTTGTAGCTTTAAATTTATTCCACCACAAACTTTAATACCAGCACATAAACTCATCACTAATATATATATATATATATATATATATATATATATATATATATATATTGATTCATTCTATCCAAGTATATAGATAGATAGTTCATATTTCTACATTCATAGACAGTATTATTCTTATTTCTATCAAAAAATGTAAGAATAATGCATCATCGTCATCATTATTATCATCAAATTCAACATGAATAACGTACATTTTACTTTTATTTTACAAATAAATCTTTCAAAACTATTCGAAGACTTTCATTATTCTACTGATCTATCTAAACTACGTTCATATACATAATAAATTACTTAAAAATTCATTTAATTCACCAGAAATTGTATACAACAGAAATGAGGTGAATATTAAACCTTGAATACTTTATTTGACGTTAAGTTTATGCTCTAGTTTTATAGTATTATACTGCATGAAGTAAACTTCTCATTTAAAAAATATTGAACTGTATTAAATTTGTCAAGATATAAGCAGAAAATTTGCTTGCGACAATCAAACAAAATGAGAAACAAAATTAGGAAATAACAGAGAAAAGTTGGTTTGTTGCAAACAAAAGTTATAGAAATTGATAAATTTAAATTATCTGGTTAGTTTGAAGAAATTTTTTGGAACCATTGTATAGTAATTCACGCATAATCGAATTTCGTTCGGATGAAGTATTCTTAGAGAATACTTCGATTTTGATGTGTGCTTGTTTTCTGACTCTTGGGTCATTTGAAGCTTAAATATAAAATTAAATTTTGAAAAAGTTCTTCTTAAGATATAATTCTGAAAAGATGATATCTGAAGTATATTCAAATAAAACGGACTTAACTGAGATATTCCATTCTGAAGCAACGACCAAGATTTTTTTTGTATTACTACTGAAATTAATAATTTTTCAAGCCCAATATTTAATGATGGTGATTTTTCCATGATACCCTTATTCGATACTTTCGCACTACGTTCAGAATATTGCTAAATAAATATTGAAGTAGTTACAAATAATTCTTAAATACACGAATTTATTTTATAGCTTCATACAATATGCTAAGAAAAATAAAGATGTTAACATTATTGTGACAATAAAACAGAATTTTAAACATTTAATTCGAATAACACCATTATATTTTTTAATGGTTGAATGTTAACATATAGTTACAGTATAAGTCTGTGCCTGTGTCTGTTAAAATTCACTGAGGCGTGTTGAAAGAGAGCAACAGCAACCCGTTTAATTCCATTGGGATCATTATTTTAACGGTCTGCTGAAAAAACAGATTAGGTAATAAATTAGGTCTATGCGAGAATTTATTGTTTCACGACATAGTTATGCATTTATTTAACTTTTTTATTTGTTTGTATTTTGTCATCAAATAATATTATTTGTTTGTATTCTGTCCGTTATGTAAAAAACTTCTAGTTTTCACATGCCCGTAGTATTTATTGTATATATTATTATAGCTTCCCAGTTAGTTGTGGCACTAGGATGACTCAAACGTTGTCTCCATACCAAGCACCTGTGACAAATTATAAACATAAGTTCTTTTCACACAGTTACTGAGGCGCGAGACGTCTTGACCACCATGCATTGCAAGATTTAAGACCTTATTTTATATTATCTGACATGCCATGATCAATCATAATATCTTAACCATCAATTTAACTCTAAATGCCTTTAAAATTCTATTTGAATAATTAAGAATCCAACAAATCGATAAAATAGATTTACATTGACTATGTATAAGCCAACAATAATTAAACTATCTGACTATATATAAGTTGAAAACTACACGCCGTCTCAGCTAACGAAGAAAACATACAACATGTGCCTATTTTTTTAGTATGTACTTCAAAAATTTTTATATCTACCAATGATCAATGATGTTCATTTTTATGACAAGCTTAATTCTTCATAAACTACCTTAAAGGTGACGTTATTAATTAAAAGTGGATGTGAGCTCAAAAACATGTCTTCTTCACTTCATAAATTGATCTTTAATACACGTAATAAAGTATCGCAGATTCTCGGTCCCGATAAGTTAATCTCATTTTAAAATTTAAGCATACAAGTTATACGACTGTTATAAAATTGGTTAAAATATTAACAATTTTAATAATGAATCCTTAAAAATGTAAAAATAACAAGTTGCATTATGTCTTTTTGTTACTTAACTTTAGCTTCATATTTCATTGTATGAAATTTTTTTGAAACTTGACAAAAAAAAATCGATGTTTTATTTAATAATAATCTATCCTAAGTTTATAGTTTTATAAATTTTTTTCAGGTTACAACTAACCTATAACAAACAGTTTTGATTTTGGGTTGTTCGTGTGAAGATAATTGAACCAATAAATAATCACTTGTACGTATTTATATTCAATAAATAATGTATCGCGTATCGTATATATCGTCGAATAAATTCTAAGAATGTTAACTCTAATCATGTGGTTTGATTGTTATGAAAACGCATGAAATAACACGCAAATGTCGGGCACCATACTTACCCACATATTGATCGAATTTAAATAATATGTCTTTATATACACTTAATATTATATAGAACACATAGAGTGTATACAACATACATAGAGTGTAGAATCAAAACTTATGTTTATTCACCACCGCCTGGATCTGTTCCCAACATTTAACCAACCACATAATAATAAAATAGTTACTTGCTATATAAAGCTCTTCTAACTCTATACTCAATAAATACATTGTATTTTATCAAGAAGACATATAATACTTGCCAATACTAACTAAACTATACTTATTTACGTCTATCGATATATTTGTAGAGCAAGCTTGATACCATGTCTGTCTAGAACATGGATGCATTGAGTATACCAATTAAATTGACTAGTTTTCAAAATTGAAGCTATTATGAAGAATTCGTCTTCAGAGCTTATTTCGTTAGATTTTTTTTTCGTGAGTGTATATTGCTTTGAGTTTTATACAAAAACATTCCTTTTTGTTCCGCAAATATATCAACTTTTGAGTCAGCTAAAAGCATTTACGAGAAAAATAATGTCTCCTTTATGCTTCAGTATGGACGGCCAAAAAAATTTGAGATATTAAAGGTGAAGATCGAAATCAAAACGCAATAACAGCTTCCTGTGAATGCCTTTCTTGTGTGCTATATAACGTGAAACCGAGAGACGACGAAAAAGCTGCTATATTCTAGTGATTTCATAACGAACGAATGATATCGATTAAAACTAATTTGTTTAAATTTTTATTATAAGTTATATTTATTATATTTTCAAGATGCAATTAAAAAATCGATGGGAGTTTGAAAAAAGTATTAGGGAGTGATTGAAAATAGTTTGGTTCAATTGCGCATTCATTTTGTTCTGATATAAAAATCTTTTAAGCAAAGGTATAAAAATAGCAACCACGACAGACTTCTGTTCTAGATTAAGGATTCAATAGTCCGAAGTTTGCCGATCTATGTGAGTCATATGTTTAGGTGTAAATTTTAATATGTTGCCCCAATTTCCTAGATCAAGATTTTTTTGTATTTGATAAATAAATATAAATTATAAATGCATATACTTTCATATGCATCTAGTTCGGTAGGATTGGGTACCGAATTATAAAGTTATGTATTGTCGATTTTATGGTTATTTTCAATTGCGTGAGCGGTTGTGATTAATCAATTCAATCAATTTTGAATCTTATAACACTTTGTCATCTTCTTTATCCTATATATTTCTACGACTAATTTTGACATCCAATGCAATAAATTCCTGACTAATGTTCGGAGCAACAGGAGGTAAAAAATTACTCGAAGAAATATATAGAGGAAAGTTGAACACAAATTGCAAAGTAAGGGCAAAAAATCGAAATTTATTCGAAAAATCATTGAATTATTGTCTTTGGTGATATCCATGTTTAAATGTGTTAAAAAATTTTTCCATCTGCCCTACTGTATATGACTTGACACATTAAATATATCCTTTACTATATATATATATATATATATATATATATATATATATATATATATATATATATATATATATATATATATATATATATATATATATATATATATATGTATATATATTACAACTACATAATATAAATTGTCCTCAAAATCATTTTTTACATGCCGAAAAGGGAAAATAAATTATAATTCTTTTGAATTTCCTTTAAATGTGATAATTTATTGATTACAATGTGATTGTGATTTGTGATATCACTTAACATAAATATTTGGTTTGAATAATAAATTCGAATGTGAATAGTGTAATTCCTAATTAGTACCTTATGAAATCAGCAATAAGACTTACCACTTATAATAAGGGTTAAAATAATAAATTTCTCGAAGTATATAACTTAAAAAATAAAAACTATTTTAATGGTATTTTGTAGCTACCTTTACTTATAAATCCATATACTCTATGGAATTAAATAATGCAAAAGATCCATTTAAGATCCGTTGAAAAAGAAACGGATACAGATACGGATATCCGGCAAATCTCTGATTATAATACACAAACCCTCCTGTCTTAAATCTTTTAAAAGTAAGCAAATAATATCAGTTTGTTGCTGAGAAGTTTATTGTAGTATTAGCTATGAATGTAAATTTTTGTATGTATGTGTATATTTTATATAAGTGTATTTTAATATTGGCTTCCTCTTTTTATCCCATACAAAATGAATATGTGACCAATCTGTATACAAGTTTGTTAGGAACTACAATAACACGATCATATAGGTAAGAGTAAATCTTTCAGCATATTTTGCTTATCATTAATATTTATATAACAAAACATGTATCGGATGTATATGAGTATATGGACTAAGAGCCAAGGTCCGCAAAACTGACGTATAAAATCAGAATATTTTCTATGATTTTAATATAAAATTTTTTAATTTCCTAAACAATATATAAAAACTTTTAATCATAATGGAACTAGTTAATAAGATGATGTATTATAGATTAAGCTTAGGCTAATTGCCATTGTTTTTAAGTTGATTTGTATTATTATAATAGTATGATATTAATAAAGACTAATTAATTTCAATTTGAAAGCTCCCCTTATTGTAGTGAACAATTTTGGGAGCTTATTAATTTTCAGAGCTTCTGTCTTTCGGAACGATGGGGTGGAAGTTAAAATACAGTGTTTTTAAAGACTATTGAAAATGGGTAAGGCATTGAAATAAAGTTTCAAATAAAACACAAAGTTTTACATAAAAAACTTTATTCGCTATATAATTTTCTTTGTTACTTTTTCTTCTATGAATTTCCTTTGGTAATCATACAGTATATGTTAGCTTTTTTCATCCCCCCAGCGAAACGCTGCATCTCTGAAAATAAATAGCACCCAAACATTGTTTACTACACTATTGATAATACATTTCAGCTTATATACTATGACGTTTATTTGACGGACCCTTAGTTCATAATCCAACACTGTATATTGTGTTTAGAAACCTTTTCAAAGCAATTTGTTATAATGAGTATTTGGATACAGAAAATTCACATATTTTTAATGTACTTTGTACGCATTTCAATAGATAACAAACTTTATAATGATATATAACATACCTATAGAATGTTGGAAAATGTAAAAGATATCATCAGTTATTTTATTCACGTGATATCTATTTGTAGAAAAATCTGAAGAAAATGGTGTTGTTAAAATTGAAAGAAAAAAATGAATTAGATAAGTGAACCTTTGTAATATGAAAACAAAATTGTACCTTTCTATGTTTTGGATTTCATGATCTAAAAGATAATTGGCCGAACGAACTTAGGTCTATGGTATAAATATGGTATCCGCTGTAACTTTCGAATGCCTTTTCGATTTTGACAAAATTTTGTAGACGCATTGATCACACTCACAGAAAATTCACTGAATAGTTTATGGAAAATGTCTAATTTCCAATGATACTCGACCGTTAATCGAGTCACTAAATCAGTGTTTAAGAGAAATTGGGAAATTGAAGTTCTTTCAATTTTCGCGTACAAAAAATTCAATTCCAAATGGTAATTCCAAAAAATACTATTCCAAATGGTATGAAATTCGGTACGCATGAAATTTCTAAGGTAAAAATCAAAATTCGATCAAGGAAAGTTTTCGAGAAAACTCTTCGCTAAGCTCTACTTTTTTATGTCAATATTATGCATCCCAAATCTCTAAACATTTGGATAAGTATTTTTTGTACCCGAAAAATTATTGATTTAACACAGTGCAGGGAACTTCCATATTATGTTTCAATCACCCTTAATCGAGCTTTTACAATATAAAAAAACAGAATAAAACAGTTAAAAAACAATAATTCTAACTGAGAAGGCTTACAAAAATTTAAAATTAAAAGCGCTATTTTATTGAAGTGCATTGATACGTTGTACGTTTTATCTATAACTGTCTGTGATCGGAATAAAACCATTGTAAGCATTTTCATTTATGCATCATAAATTAACGACAATCATGTAATTTTGATTATCTTCCTACCTATAGACATGCCATAATTTATGAACATAATTTTCATATTAAAGATTTTCTTTCTTATGGAAAAACAATAATATTTTACTTATAACTTTGTTATCTTTATTACACTTCATAGAATACAATTTTTAAAGAAAAAAAATATTATTGGAAATATATATTCGTAAATTTTGATAAGTATGAATTGTAGATAATATTTAAAATAATGGGTAACATATCAAATATGATCATTCGTGCGACTGTTTTTTGTTAACCAACTTCAAAGGAGGAGGATGTATCAACAAACACACAAACAAATTTGCTTTAAGTTCAATTTTCTTAGCTTTTCAGGCTTAAAGTAAGTGTTAATAGACTTTTAACCGAATTATTAGCTCATTTAACGAGGATTCTCTCGTTAAAAATATTAGAAAGTATCTAAAAATATTTGATCTGATAAATAACGTGATAGAAGCAAAAAATTTTGTCCAGGTCGATAAGTCATCATTTGTTAGATCCAATAAAGAAAAATATATTATGATAAAAATATACAATACATTATGGTTTAAGTAGGGTTGAACCATAATACTGGAGCACCCTCAAGTAATTTTTTCGCCCAAATAACTAAAAAAATACTTATCCAATTGTTTTGAAATTTGTTAGGCACAATGTTGACATAAAAACGAATAGCTTGTCGAACAGTTTTTCTCGAAAAAACATTTTTAATATAAGTAAGCGAGTTTTGACTTTTTTTGAAAAACTCTTTGATAATCCGTTTTCTTGTCAATACATTTGAAAAAGTATGTTTTGAATTATTTGTTAGCGAAAATTGAAAGAAATATAATACCTATTACATATAATTTAAGTCAACAGCTTGTTAGAAGCACACTCCTTTATTTCTTATATCTGTGGATAATCACTCTTAAGAGAAGAATGAATATTTGTATTTGGTTGGAGACAAAATGGGTTTATATTATTTATAGACCAGTTTTAATATATAACAACTCTTTTATTCGTTGCTTTATATTTGTTTTGAAGTTGATTTTATATATTTTCAAGTTTTATTGTAGAATGAAGTCACGTAATTGTAGGAAATTATTTTATCATTTGAACGAAGTTACTGTCTATGTATATATACAAGTATAGTTTTTGTATATTCAAATAAAAATTATTTATTCAAATGATGAATTTCTTTCTGTTCTTTATAAAATTTTGTCGAGTTACTCTACTCGTGTTACTTCAAAATCATTATCAGTAAATTTTTAAAATATTATTTCTTCACAAACAGAATTACAAATGGATTGTGTATGGAATATACAAACTGATTTCAAATGATCAATTCATTTCTATGTTTTTACACAAATAAAACAAAAAAGCCAATAATATAGGATATACATCAATTCATTATTATTCATTGGAACTTTTGTGTAAAGAAGACACTGAGGATGCGATTATACGAATACAAACAAACGAATGCAAACTGGAAAATGTGTTTTCAGGATACATTAATAGCTTGTCACACTAGCGTTTAATTTCACTTGCGTTTTAACTTAAGTACATTGTGGAACTAAAGTACATTATATAATGTACGTTTAACTTTTAATCCAATAAATTTAAAAGTGCATACTAGCTAATAACAAAAGTGTGTTTTCAACAATTAGATGATTATTTTGCTGCAATACGCTTAGAATGATATATGGCTTTCTTTTACTGCCAGTAGAAAAGGAAGTATTTTAGTCTTGTCAAAAATGGAAATGTTTTGAAATTCTTTTGATTCCAAAAAGAGAAGCCTTAACATTATACACAGAATATGAAACATAAGTATATTCAATTTAGCCTTTTAAGCCCCCAAGTCCCAAGTTTTATAAATATATGTAGGCGAGACTCTTATAGCGTTTATATTCATCACGCGTTTTTGCGTTAAATTTATTAATCATGGTAGATGCCACCATACTGCTACACTAAACACCACTGTTTTTGTATTAAAGCTAACTCACACTTAACATTATAATACCGCATGTGATTTGGTCTTCTCAACTATTTCTTACCATGCTCTTCTATTATGAGCTTCCGTTTCTTAGTCTTTATTTGTCATAGAATTTACATAATTTTCGATATCATTCAGTATGTATGACATTTTTCTAGCCTTACAAATTATAGGTATTTAAAGATTAAATTCTTGGTAATTCATTTCAGCAACTGATAAAAATTGAACCACTTCTTTATCCTCTCAACTTGTCAATTTTTTAATTTTAAATAAAAGAGATTTTAGTTTTTATATTCCCAAAAGCAAAGAAATTGTAAAACGTTTTTAAGTAGAGTACATTTAAAACATTTGACATTTCCTTTAACTTTTAACAGACTTCAAACAAAAAAGAAGGATACATAAAAACGTATAACAAATAATGTTTATCATTAGTTATGAAGAAAATACATTAGCTAATGTTAAGAATTATTTTGATGAATAACCTGACTATTAAGTGTCATAACGGCAAAGATGTTTAAACTTAAAAAAAAGTTAAATTAGTACTATATATCCATATACTCATTCTACAACACAGGATATCTCACAAAAATGTATCTGGAATAAATTTTTATCAACTGAATGATTTTCTCGAATAACGATGGACATATACTAAGTTCTTTTTTTCTTTCAAAAAATCAAATGTCAAAAGAAAATAATTATTTAATGTCTTTATTAATAACAACCGTTTGAAAAAAATACAAATTGAATATTTATGATAACACGTCGTTTTTGATTTTAAATTTAGTGGAATAGAAAATTTATTTTTAATAATTTAAAATTTTATTTATTTTTAGTAATAGTTTAATACCCCGTTTTCATCAACCTTACGCTATTTCACATAACATATAGATTAAATTTCATCTCTCTTGCGCGACATAAAAAAATTTATATAAATTATTATTTATATTTGCAATTAAAATTAATAACTAGTATTTTCATTCCAAAATACATTAATTTTCAACCTAATAATTACATTTAAATGTCATATAAATATTGGTAATTACTCAATAATTTTTGTTTGATATGCATGATAGAATTTACATGAAACAACTAAACAAATAATTATGTTTTTTAGAATATGAGAATGTTTTATTGCCATTTTCAGCTACCCGTGGCGCAGCAATCGAATCTCATACTATTGACGGTACGAATAGCATGGAATAGAGTTTTTGAGACATCCTATACAACTTTAATTATAAGAACATATTCCACTAGAAAATACTTAACTTAAAACTGTTTTGCATATAATTTACATTAATAAAATAATATCTTTAAAGGTAGTTTTTTAAGCCTACATTATATTAATTTTATTATATGGTAGTTTTCTTTTCTTTACCTACACATATTAACGTAGATTCCGGTTGTAAGTATGTTTTACTGTTTATATTTCTACATAAATAAATATTATACATTTTATAGACTTTTTAATTAATTTCCCCAGAGGTGTTGAAAAATACGGTCAAAGTTGAAATGTTATCATTAATCATGAATTGACGTCATAGTCGCATTTTATATTCTCATTTTAAGTTTAATAATCTAATAATGTTATTTTTTTATATTGAAAATTGATTGTGTTTGGTTTTCTCTTTGCAATTTTCCATTTATTTCTTTTAGCTTTTTTAATTGAATGAGTAAAATTAAGTAGTTGTAGAAATTATTCGGAGAAAACTGATATCTAACACTGATTTTTTGAATGAATATTAGTCGTTAAGCATAATGTAAGCAAAAAACTTTCACTTGAACTTTCGAAAAAAATTACGCACACAATGACACTCGCATATATAAGAGGTGTGGCTTTTATTACACACACTACTAACACACATTATTTTGTTTAAGATACTTTTTTGTTTGAAGGCATGCACTGTTTTGTATAAAAGGTAGAGAGATTCAGCTTTGAGTGATTACGGTCGAATTTCGCCCGCTGCGAAACTCTTGCCATATATAATTCTCCAGCCGATTGAACGGGGCTTTGTGAACCTACATATTCACGTAAATTACAAATAAAAAGGTTACGTTTAATCGATAAAACTGATTTCATATTTAATTATATTTTTTTATGAAAACAATTTTTGGTGACACTAATTTTGCATATTATTTTCGCAAATAAAATAGTTGCTTAAATCTGAAGTATTCAGGATTATAATTTAAATTGGCCTGAAGGAGTTATTATATTTATTTCTAGTTCCAGTTTTCCATTCATTCGTTTGCCTCATAGGCGTTAGAAGTTGATAAAACAACAGTTTTATGTATTTTCATGGATTCATTCAATTGGAGAAAATTTTTTAATAAGTGTTTAAAATGAATGAATTTAGAAAAATGAGTGCCTACAATTTTAACACTTGTTAAATTTTGGAAACGATAAATCGTCCTTATGTTTTCTTTTTAGTCCTTTTATTAGTGAGGACTAAATTATCCACTCCCTTATTTGAATTTACCTGTATAATCAGGTACACCAAATATTTACATTTTCAATTTGAAGCATACAGTGAACGCTTTAAGCTATTCGTACTTTATCATTTCTGTTATATTTTTTAACTTGTATTATGGATATATATCAATATAATAATAAAAATAATAATAATATTTAATGCAATTTATATTCATTTTTGAAAATAATATGAAAAACAAAATGTATTGGTAAATATATATACCAGATGATAATCAATTCAAGACTTGTTTATCTACGCTTCAACTATTTTTAATTATTAAAATTCATAAAATTCTCTAAATATCCAGGATGTACAATAATAATTTGTGAAATAATTACTGGAGTATTTTTGTGTATTAGAGCCTAGTCGGGCCAAAATGACCTAGTATCATTTCTCCTAAACAAACATCAGCATTATACGAATGTTTCATAGAGGGTCACTATGAATCATTCGTATACTCGTCCTTCATGTATACTCAAATGATCTTGTGTATTGTGGCGAATATGTATGTGCCCAGTTTGTACAACAATGGACAAATTTGCGATTTGATATTATTTTTTTCGCAAGTTTTACTCATTTTATTTCATTTAATGGTCTCCGTTCATACATTATTAGTGCATATTTTTGTAAGTAAACTTTAAATCTATCGTATGTTTACAGTTAGTATGGTTAAGCATTTTATTCAATTGTTTTTCGATTAGATTCTTATTTGTAAGAAACGTGCCTGGGTTCATTATGGTCTACTAGGCCATTTTAGCCATACATACAAGTAAACGTACAATATGATCTCTATCAGGCCATACGGGACTTTAAGAGAAAACTTTAAGCTTAGTGCAAGAGACAATAAGAAATTGAAGTCAATAGATGCTTCCAAGCCGTATAATGTTCCACGAACCACTTCAATTTTTGATTGTCTTTTTACTCTTAAATTACTTTTACACCTGGTATGTTTTTGAAAAGGCAAGAAAACCGAACAGCAAGCATGTGGAACAAGAATATGCGTACATACCTACATACCAAATATTTTATACCTATATAAATAATTTTTTTACGCATGAATTCGTTTATATTTTTAGTAAAAAAAAAAAAAGAAAAATTCTATGAATTTTAATGTATTTTTATTGTATATATTTAAGGAACGCTAAATTTTATCCACAATTTTATATAGGTACGAGAAATTAATCCAAAATATTTTTGTATAAATATCTATACCAGAACTGTAAATATATTTTAATCGTATGTAAACTAAATTTGGAAGGATACAGCTTTTGGGTTCAAGTAAACATTTAAAAGTCATTTTATTTAGTTTAAGTATTTTCTGTTTTTAATAAGAATTATTTTTAATATTTATGAATATTACAGTGAAACCTTTTTAACAGGGCCTTTGATTACATGAGAAAACAGTATTAAGTGATAAAATTTTTAGTTTGAAAAAATATATTTATTCTCAAAGTTCGCTAATGACATATTTCTATTCTTTTCTGAATGCCATTATCGTGAAATTTTTCAAGACTGTGGTGAGAGTTCAATAATATTAAAACCGGATAAAAAAATAAAAATTAATTCAAAAAATTATCGTTTTAAGAACTTTACGTGAAAGGAAGTGAGCTTTCTATTATGAATACCCTCCCATATTTTATTAGAGACTCTTCTATCGTGTACGTATCCTATAATTCAGGATCTTTTATAATTAGAAAGACAGTTTCTAATTGAATTTATTATTTTATATTATTTATTTTTTTTTTACTCCTTGATGAATTATTGTTACACTCTGTAAATGTTTATTGCTTGAGAAAAAAAACATGTCGTTTACCTGAATTCCACAAATCCTTGATGTAATAATAAAGCCATAAAATCACCAGCCATATCGTCACGTTCACCCGTTAGAAAAAAGATTCCATCATAAGCTTCAGGTCGTATTTCAAGTGTTAACTGGACATGTTTATATGCTGCACGTAATGCAGGAAATGCTAACCAACTATGACCAGAAAATCGTGGTGAATGTACGTTAAGTTCTGAAACAAAATGAAATAAATATTTATTTTGAGCTCTACTTATGTCTCTTATTTAAAGTGTTTATACTACAAACGGTTTTAAAAGTTGATAAGTTGCGGTCATATTCGCACAGGATATATTTCTTATTAAAAGGATAGTTCTTTATAAATTATCCTCTATTCGTAAGCCTACTTCCTTGATGATTCGATAAAATATAATTTTCTATGAAAAACATGCCTTTTTTCTATTCTTCTTCTTCTAGCTATTGTAATGCAAATGATTTTATGTCAAATTTAATTTATGTTTTCTTTTGAGACATCACTCCATTATGAAATTAAGAAAAATGCGAATTTTTGTTTATATCTTAGTGAGGTTTACGGCTCACAAAGTTATTAGTAAATTTGTTTTTAAAATGTGCTTTTATTGGTTTGCACACTAGATTTCTGAGATTTTTTCAGTCATAAATCATAGTATGCCATACTCCTCATCAGCTTAATATAAGGTTAGATTTGAGTTATCCTTTTATAAATGAAATTTTATGCTCTAATTTTTATTTGGATTTTCTAAGCTCTCACCGCTTTCAAACACATAAAAGCTGATGACGTTCTGGGCTGATTCCTCCCACAATATACTTTCCATACTTTGGGCACTACGATTTATCACTGAGAAAAATTTTACCTTTTTTTTTTTTTTTTTTTTCGAGTAACTTTCTAGGAAGTAACTGAGTCTATTTAATCTATAATGAACATTGTTAATTTTTATCTTCAATTGTATATAAATTTAATATTAAAAATTCATAAACAAATATGAATGTTATTTGCCAGTGTTACAACGATGATACAAGTATTGTTGTAACAATTCTATTCTTGTAATAGAAAATATGAAAAGCTTTATTATAGTCGGGTCAAACAAGTAATATATAAATAAAACCATATGGAGCGATTTATTTTTATAAAAATTTTTGCAATTTAAATATCATCAGGTATTCATATCTGAATTGATGGGAAGAACTTAAAAAAAACGGCTATCACCTTAATTAATTTCTCCGTATTAACACGTAAATAGTTTTCATTTATTGCCGTTTAAAGAATGAAAATTCGGAACAATGCTGATTTAGTCAACAGGATTTAAACAAAGTAGATATTTTAATTTACTTATGGCGTAGCTTTAGTAAAAAAGTTAAATGAAAGTTGGGAGAGATGAAGTACAAGGACTTTGCCAATACAAAGAGTCAGGTTCGTTGAGTTACGTTTTACGTAACGGGACACTGGCTATTTTACGTTTTTATTATTGGATCAGAATAAAATCCGAGTATGCTCTAAGCAAGCGAACTACTTACTGGTAAAACTAATTATGAACACTCATATTGTAATATTGGAAAACCAATCCGCTTCTCAATGGATAACAAAACATTCGTTCAACATTTTTTAGAGTTTTTAAAAGATAAGATAATTTATGATGACCAATAAGTTTTTTCATCGACCCTAACATGTGCTATTTTATGTCGTATTCAAGAAAAAAAAAATTTTGACGCAATTTTAACCTATTTAATGGATTAATTAATTCATTATATCTATTTTGCAGAAGTAGACATGACGTTCGAAATTCTACAAATAGGATATAATTGTGTTTTTATGCATCTTTCGGGATACCTACTTACAGAAATTGCGCAATTGGTTCAATTCCTTAAAAAGTATAAAATTCCCATAATTTTTTTTACAATAATTTTTTATATTATTTTTATATTATTTTAATACTTTTTTTTTTTCACATTCTACACAATGAAATATAGAATTAAAAAATTGCACATCTGCCAGCAATCAATACTGGCACCTTATTAATACTGGTCGGACGTCCGAACATCCATTGTTCGATTCTCGTAAAATCTACCGATCTTTCAATATGTAAAATTTGATCAGAAATTCTATGGGAATTTTATATTTTTTAAGGAATTGTTGAGCCTAGTTTTGAATTCTTGTATCTAAGATATAAATTAGGAAAACGTTAAATTAAATTTATTCTTTGATATTTGCTACACTTTTGACCCAACTAATAATGTTTCTAAAAACAAAACTACAGTACTGTGCACTCACTCACTATTAACTAGTACTCTGTAAATACATTGCAACTTGCAACTATAACATACAATAGTACTAGTAAAGTTGTATTCAGGTTGGTTCCGTCGTGGTTTTCGAAATTCTAACTTCAAATCTCATAAACTATTTATTTGTATGTACATGCACTTTATACTATCGATGTACGAAATCATTTTCAAATGTTTTTACTTTAGACTATAGAAGAAACCACCACTATGTTGTCGTGTTGTCAAATGAAGTGAAGATTTTTGTTCGAGAAAATAACCCAGTTCAGTGAGTGCATTTGAGAGCAGTGATGTTTTATGCCAACGCCTATTTATTGTAACAGTCTCATTATACTCAACATATACGATATGCCAAAGTATATCAATTTTAGTCTTAAGTTTGTAACGCTAGAAAATATTGACTGCACAAACAAAATGTTGTCTGTATTGACGCTAACTCAAAACCGAGAATAGAGAGCAAGCTGAAATGATCTAGGCATAACAAGTTAGTTTAAGTTCGCTAATGGGCAAAAGCGGAGAATTGGGTCCAATAAATAGACCTCATGATCCAACTTTTGGCAGAAAAGATAGAGAGAAAAATTTAAATACAACTACTATTTGTTTAAATAAACAACTTTTGTTTGAAATATTTTTTCATAAAATGTCTGGATTCGCCACAATTTCAGCACAAATTAGGAAATAAATATTTATTTCATCATTCAAATATACCAAAAAGAGAGCATAAACAGACAATTGAAGAACGTGCGTTGAATTCAAGGTGATTATTTTTTATGCTAGTATTTTCATCATTTCATCATTTTTGACGCTAGAATTCTATTGAATAGGGCTTAATGTTAGTCTGAACACACAGCTTTAAAAATAAGCAGGATATTGAGATTCAAATATCCTGATTAAACAAAGAGATAGTTTGTTATATCTCGATAAGATTCCATGTAAAACTTTGGTTTTCAAGTAAGAGACGGAAAATAGTCTTTGAGACATCTTTCTTTTTGAAATAAATTTAATATAGTATCTAGTAATATAGTATATATAGAGTCTAGTTTAGCATTTTGATGTATAAAATAATAAAGATTTTTAATGCAACGTCTCTATTTCTAGCTTGGATGAGCTCCTACTTTTATGCACACATTATAGCAATAATATTATTACAAAGATGAAGAATTTCATATACAAGATATCCGTATAAAATATTAAAAGCACATTATCATAATGGTACATGTAGTATACGATAGATGGCATTGTAGTCTTTTATCAAAGGTATCCTTAGTTTTATTGTTATTATTAAATAAATTATTCTTTGTCACAACATCCAAACCTTTTTTATTCCTTACTTCGAAACTATAAGTGCTTCATCGTGGGTTGTATTGTAGAAACTATATTCAATGTATTTATAAAGGTCTTGTAAATAAAAATAGAACGTATTATTTCGGTATTAAAAGCTGCTTGTAATAACATTTGTTTGTAAACAAAATCTAGCTCGTCTATCGTTATTTATACAGTTTTAATTCATTGGAGTTTTACAAATGTATTTATTATTTTATTGTTCACAGCTTTTATTCATTTAACGTCCTTAGTTTCCAAAGAAATTATTTATCTTTTAGAAAATTTAAACCACCAATTTTTGCATTTTTATCACGTCGTTCAAATTTTAGCGGATTTTGATACGAAAATTTTAGTAAAAAAACAAAAGAAATTTTCTTACGATTGATTGAATGTCTTAAAAGACTGAAAATACCTAATTAAAGGTATATCAATTATATAAAATAAATCTATAAAGAAAATAAAGACAAACATTTTTTAATCTTGAACTCTATAATTTAACGAAAATAAGTAGCATTTATAAACATTATACAAATTATTTTACTCAAAATATAATGAAAATAACTCACTAGTTTTGGGCTGTACTTTTCATTTTTATTAATAATAAATCACTTACTTTACTTTTTATATAAAATATCATGATCAGTCTCGCAGTAATTTGGACCGATTTGAGTGTACTTTTGGGCTGTACTTTTCATTTTTAGTATTAATAAATCGCTTACTTTACCCTATATATAAAATATCATGACCACTCTCTTAGTATCTTGAAAGATATTATAGTTATGTTTATTTTAATCAAAAATTTAAAAACAACGATCCAAATTTAGTACGATAACATACTTTGTTGGCCAAAATTGGTTAATAATTGAAGATTTGGACCGATTTGAGTGAACTTTTTTTTGAAACCCACTAATTTTAGGCTGTAATTTTCATTTTTAGTATAAATAAATCGCTTACTTTACCCTTTATATAAAATATCATGACCAGTCTTTCAGTATCTTGAAAAATATTATAGTAATGTTTATTTTAATCAAAAATTTGAAAACTGCGATCCAAATTTAGTAGGATTACATACGTTGTTTCCCAAAATTGGTTAAAAATTGAAGATTATATAGACAAATTAATTTTTCGTGGTTTTTGTGACGTCAAAAGATTCAAAAAATTATTTTTCCGATATCTTGGCCAAATTTGGACCGATTTGAGTGAATTTTTTTTTGAAACCCACTAATTTTAGGCTGTGCTTTTCATTTTTAGTATTAATTAATCGCTTACTTTACCCTTTATATAAAATATCATGACCAGTCTCTTAGTATCTTGAAAGATATTATAGTAATGTTTATTTTAATCAAAAATTTAAAAACTACGATCCAAATTGAGTAGAATTACATACTTTGTTGGCCAAAATTGGTTAATAATTGAAGATTATATAGCAAAATTAATTTTTTGTGGTTTTTGTGACGTCATAGGATTCAAAAAATTATTTTTTCGATATCTTGGCCATATTTCGACCGATTTGAGTGAACTTTTTTTTGAAACCCACTAATTTTAGGCTTTAATTTTCATTTTTAGTATTAATAAATCGCTTACTTTACCCTTTATATAAAATATCATGACCAGCCTCTTAGTATCTTGAAAGATATTATAGTTATCTTGATTTAAATCAAAAATTTGAAAACTGCGATCCAAATTTAGTAGGATTACATACTTTGTTTCCCAAAATTGGTTAAAAATTGAAGATAACATAGCAAAATTAATTTTTTGTGGTTTTTGTGACGTCATAGGATTCAAAAAATTATTTTTTCGATATCTTGGCCAAATTTCGACCGATTTGAGTGAACTTTTTTTTTGAAACCCACTAATTTTGGGCTGTTATTTTTATTTTTAGTATTAATAAATCGCCTTCTTTACCCTTTATATAAAATGTCATGACCAGCCTCTGAGTATCTTGAAAGATATTATAGTTATGTTTATTTAAATCAAAAATTTGAAAACTGCGATCCAAATTTAGTAGGATTACATACTTTGTTTCCCAAAATTGGTTAAAAATTGAAGATTATATAGCAAAATTAATTTTTTGTGGTTTTTGTGACGTCATAAGATTTAAAAAATTATTTTTTCGATATCTTGGCCAAATTTGGACCGATTTGAGTGAATTTTTTTTTTGAAACCCACTCATTTTAGGCTGTAATTTTAATTTTTAGTATTAATAAATGGCTTACTTTACCCTTTATATAAAATATCATGACCAGCCTCTTAGTATCTTGAAAGATATTATAGTTATGTTTATTTAAATCAAAAATTTGAAAACTGCGATCCAAATTTAGTAGGATTACATACTTTGTTTCCCAAAATTGGTTAAAAATTGAAGATAACATAGCAAAATTAATTTTTTGTGGTTTTTGTGACGTCATAAGATTTAAAAAATTATTTTTTTCAATATCTTGGACAAATTTGGACCGATTTGAGTGAACTTTTTTTTGAAACCCACTAATTTTGGGCTATAATTTTCATTTTTAGTATTAATAAATCGCTTACTTTACCCTTTATATAAAATATCATGACCAGCCTCTTAGTATCTTGAAAGATATTATCGTTATGTTTATTTTAATCAAAAATTTAAAAACTACGATCCAAATTGAGTACAATTACATACTTTGTTGGCCAAAATTGGTTAATAATTGAAGATTATATAGCAAAATTAATTTTTTGTGGTTTTTGTGACGTCATAAGATTTAAAAAATTATTTTTTCGATATCTTGGCCAAATTTGGACCGATTTGAGTGAATTTTTTTTTGAAACCCACTCATTTTAGGCTGTAATTTTAATTTTTAGTATTAATAAATGGCTTACTTTACCCTTTGTATAAAATATCATGACCAGCCTCTTAGTATCTTGAAAGATATTATCGTTATGTTTATTTTAATCAAAAATTTGAAAACTGCGATCCAAATTTAGTAGGATTACATACTTTGTTGGCCAAAATTGGTTAATAATTGAAGATTATATAGCAAAATTAATTTTTTGTGGTTTTTGTGACGTCATAGGATTCAAAAAAATTATTTTTTCGATATCTTGGACAAATTTGGACCGATTTGAGTGAATTTTTTTTTGAAACCCACTAATTTTAGGCTGTATTTTTCATTTTTAGTATTATTTAATCGCTTACTTTACACTTTATATAAAATATCATGACCAGCCTCTTAGTATCTTGAAAGATATTATAGTTATGTTTATTTTAATCAAAAATTTGAAAACTGCGATCCAAATTTAGTAGGATTACATATTTTGTTGGCCAAAATTGGTTTATAATTGTTTCAAAATTGGTTAAAAATTGAAGATTATATATCAAAATTAATTTTTTTGTGGTTTTTGTGACGTCATAAGATTCAAAAAATTATTTTTTCGATATCTTGGCCAATCTTGGCCACATTTGGACCGATTTGAGTGAAAAGGTTCAAAAATTAATGTTTCCGATATCTCGGCCAAATTAAGACCGACTACTAACCTTTTAAATTTTGACCTTTTTTCGGTTATTACTTTTTGATTTTCACATTAAAAGTGTGGGTGTAAACTGAAATACGAATTATTATTAAATTATTCAAATTAAAGGCGACCGTACACCGTAAGATAAAAATTTCGAATAAAAAATGTCACTTTTCATGATACCTTTACTATAAGATTTTCTTATAATACATTTAATTATGTAATAAGAAATTATATGAGAATATCTTACGGTGTGCGTGGAAATACGATGCTGTCTGGCGTGAGCGACGATCTTAAGGGTGTATTTTAATTATTTGTAATCTAAAAACCTCATAGTTTGCCGACCACCCTCAATATTTATTTCGACCGCCCTCAGTATATTCTTTAGTAAAAGGTAGCAGAGCAAATTCTTCTAAATTAAATTTAAATGTTCTCTCAATTTGGTGCTTTTCAGGCTGCAAAATTGATTAATTAAAAATGAATTGAGTCATTGAGTAAGTACTTAAATTAGGTGCTTTTATGGTGTGCTTTCAATAAATTATTTTAATCAAAATTACCAAAAAAATTCGTGTAACATTTTTTTTAGCAATGATTCATGTTGTACCGATTTATTTGGTTATTTTGATTAAATTGATTAATTGAACGGGCATCATAAAATCACTTAAAAAGCACCTTATTTTGGTACAGACATTACATTATAAAAGTTATTTTTAACATTGCTCTGACAACGTGATGTCAGGGCAATAGTGCATGGTAATGATTCAATTTTTTAAGTTTCTAATTCTCGTTAATTAAAGAATGAACATTGTTATTTCGTATCCCTCATTTTTTTAATTCTGATTTCTTTTTAGATGACAGTGCCATCCTATCCTTGACTAATATGACATCCATGTGAATATGTCTTCAGTGTGTTATCTTCACTTAGTGAATGAATCTTGTCTAGATATGGGGAATATAAACTACTATTATTTAGTTTGTCTATAGAGGCATGATTTAATTTAAGTTCAAAATTTGTGGTCATGTCATTGGAGAATTTCATTGTTTTGATATAATTTCATTCAGCTATTTATGCTTTTCCAATTTAAATAATTAATATTTTAAGTTAATATTAATTTTATGAATAACAGGGTTTACTGATTTAATTATATTTAGAAAATGTCCACCAACAGAGGATAAGTCTATAATAAAGACACTATTTTTGATCAAAATTAACTCCAAAAGTAATACAATTTGGAATGCACAGTCTTGATATCATAACAAAGGACGTGCCGAAAGGTTTTTCATGAAAATAATTTCTCTTTATCTAAAATCTATTCGTAACAATTTCGTTATTCGTTTTTCGTGTTTAGATTTATATCTACGATATGAGAAATGTGGTTTTCGTGGTTAAAAATATTTTCTTTTTTTGTTTCGATTTAAAACACTTAAATGTTGACGTTGGAACTTTCTGAGCAACTTTCGTATCCGTCAATCTGAGAAAATTATTTATACGAAACTTTGCATTGTAGGAGAAATCTTGAAATGAGAAACAAAAATGCACTCACTTAGTCTCACATTTTGTAAAAATATTCTCCTTCGGGTCGGAAACACACTTTTAAGAAATCTACTGAAAATGTTAACTTAAATTATTTCTTTTTTAGCTATAACCTTTGTGGTAATTCTGTTGAATTTAAAATGAGTGCCGCTTAGACTAAATGCTCTGGCCAACAAGCGGGGTTATCTTTCCAGTTCCCTTTGATAATCCGATACCCTTTTTGAAAAGTAAGAAATTTCGTGTAAATTGTTTTGTTTTTTTTTCTTTTCTTTTTTTGAACAAATTGAATAATAAAAAATACATTATGATACATTGAATTATTATTATTAAAAACACCAGCCCTTCGTGATCGACAACAGCCCTTGTAGTAAAAGAAATACCCAACTCAAATAACGATGACTATACAATACATTATCCATAAATAGTATAACAACATTAAATAGTGGAAAACATATATGTTGATCATGAAACTGGTATATATATTTCCTTCCCTTTCAATAGTAAAATACTAATCATTATTACAAAGGTAGTTTAGTTTCCCTTTAGTAAATTTTCTTTTATTTATATACAGTTATTTCTAACATAATATCTAACGGCTCCCATACATTGTTAAACATTTCTTTAATCTAGTTGTCAAACTAGTTTTCATCTAAATTTGTACAAAGTTGACAGAAAGAAAAGTTTTGTTTATTAATTCTAAGTTATATCTACGATATCCGATGTATTAATTTCGTGATTAAAAAAAAAAAAATGGTGCCGATTGAAACAAATTTTTGCAGGCCGACATTTTTGAACTTTTTGAACAGTGTTCGTCGTTTCGTACGTGAAACTCATTTATACGAACATCCATTATTCCTAATCTACTTTAGAATAATTTCGTCTATATAAGTCTTTCGTCTATAAAAGCCGATATATCGTGAACCATTCATCTGAATTTAATGAAATTTAAGAGTAGATGCATGATATAATTTTCAACCAACAATATTCACCAAAGATATTAATTTGAAGTATTAATGAAGTATAGGGTGGGGCAGAAAATTATTATTGTTATAGGATGTAAAAATAAATTTTGTGAAACAATTCAAGATTATTTTTATGTATTTTTAATTTTAAACTGGACCTCATAGGAAAAATGTAAGCTTACATTGGATCAAATTCTATTTGACGCTGTCAGATTCCAATCGATTTAGTTTTGGTTAAATTTCGGTGTTTAAAACTATTACTTGCTGATCAAACAGTGATTAGTATAGATTTTCAGAAAGAGAAAAATGTTTAAGAATAATATATGAGTGTTATGTCGAACTTTTTATATTTAGATGGGACCCAGTGGATATGGCATGTATATGATACTAATGTTATGATACATTTGCTTAGCATGCAAACCTCAGTTTTGCGTTTTTTTTATATTTGTGTATACATATTTTTATATGCAGAAATTAGTTACCAATGAATTAAGTTGATAATGTATGTACTGCTTAATATTACTTGGAATATATACCTATATGTAGTTAGTCCACAACTAAAATGATCAAAAGAATTGTTATATTCGTTACTGCACAAATAATTTAGGTAATATTGAACAAGCCTGTAACTTAATAGCTTTGATGGATACTATATTTGGGGACCCGATCAATAACTTACTGATATATTTAAAATACCACAAGTTTTATTCAATCCTGTTAAAAATGAAACAGAATACATCGAATTTTAACTAATTTCATTTCAGTAATTGATATTTAATTTAATTGTAGGGAGTGATCCATGGCTTCCGACCCGAGGAATTGGCAAGAATAAAAAATTTTTCAGATATTTGATTTGAAAATTTCAACAAGTAAATCACAAAACATAATGTTAGTTCTTAGTCATTTCTATTCAATTAATTTTTTTTTTTCGGGTTGTTCGTATTATTTTTTCGTGTTTTTTTTTTAACATTGGTTCTTCATTGAGAGGCATTACATCTATGCGCAGAGACTTGGTTTTAGACCTCAGAATATCATTAAAATTTTTTTTTGATGTGAAAAGAACAACTTTCTAACAGAAAATTTATTTATGTATTGAAGAAATAAATGATTCAAGTGAAAACTACTTACTTTAATTGTACATTGTTTTTCGTTATTCAAGAATAAACTTTTATCGTATTAATAGAGTAGGTATAGAAGAAGAACTAATAAAAGTTTTTTCTACTTGTTTTATTAAATTTGAAGTTTTTCTCAGTTCAGTTTTGTCACTAAAAATTTGTAAACAAAACGACAATATTTGTAGGATAAGGTAATTTATAATTTGCCACATATAATACCTGCAAAATATAATAATGGGATTTGCATTGAGGTAAAATATATACAGGAACTTAAACAAAGGTGTTTGTAAAAAAAAAAAAAAAAACAGTTAATACTTCGAATTTCGTAGATATAACTCAGAATTAATAAACAAAACTTTACTTTCATTTAAAAAAAAAAAAAAAAAAAAAACAAATAAAAACAGATGCGCAAGACAAGAGATTTTGTTGAGAAACCGAACGAATATTGATAATATTGAATACAAAGATATGAGGTATAACTGTATGCTTTGGTGTTACAAGTTTGAGGTTTATTGGGCTTGGTTTTCGTGAATTTGGAGCTTGTGGATTCGAAGATTGGAGCTTGGATTCCAAAAAGGGATTTAATTTTAACAAAGAAATTCGAACATATATTGCGTTGGTCAAAATAATTAAATCAAAAGGAGTTAACCTTAGGAACCGTTAATTTAGGAAAACTTGAGAAAAAATTAGTTTTCGTATATTTAGAAAAATTATTATAATTAAAAAAAAATTCATTCCATTGTAAAATAAATTATTTTAACAATATAAAAGTATCTTTATCGAATAGCTTTTCTAGCGCTGAATTTTTTTGTATTAATTTGTCTTATATGCGAAATCTGTTACTTTTTAGAGTATCGCAAATACAGGTATTAGTGGGTTTCCACCGGATTTATTTATAAACATATTTTTTTCTATGGCCAAATTTATCAAAGTTTTCGCAAAAAATAGAGCCTACTTTTAGTCCCTACAAATTTGTGTTTTGGGTGATATAAAATCACTAAAAAGTTGTGAAACAAAAAATTTTTTCGCGTGCATAGATACAAAATAAAAATATAATTTAATCAAACCAGCCGGTTGAATCATTTTCGGTTGGACCGCTTACACTTAACAACGCAAAGAGAATCATTAAAATCAATTTCTAAATTCAGAAATAATGCGTAGGAATAACAATCGTTTTTTAATTTTAGTGCAATCTTTTGTCTAAATTCGGTACCAACTATTTTTCGAAAACTTTTTACTTTCAAGGTTTATTTGCCTATCAAACAAATTGAAGTAAATATCAGAGAAAATTATTTAAAAAATACATACAGACTAACACCTTTCTTTAATTGAAGTCCGTTAAAAATAGTCTAGAACGTTTAATTATTAGACTTTTAAGTAATAGCCTACCTCCAAATAAAATTTTATTTTGTGATGGACATCTAAACAAATAAACATTAACGTAAACTAACATGCAAGATTGTATAAAAAAAAAGAACATTATATACCTTAGTATTAGAAAAAAGGATATAACGAGAAATATCCAGACATTATGCAGACAATTGAGCATTCGTTTTAGTAAAAAACTTTGATTCAGAGCAAAATAAATTGTGAGTAACAAACACAACTATAATAGCAGAGTAGAAGAATAGAAGCTTATATTATAGAAGTTAGACGTAAAGTCATATATATTTTATTGTAGAACAACATTTTAAGATGGTTTTGTAGCATGTTTATGTATTATATTCTACCTACACATAGAAACGTGCTGTTCTCTAGGGTAAATGCCGGAAGTCATTTCAAGTTCACCTCTCCGTTGTTATACCAGCAACACACGCATTTATTATGCTATCGCTATTGACTATTCCTTCATTTTCCTCTGGATTTTACAAAATCAATTATACAGTATGAAGAAAAATGTGTTACAGCTTTTTTTCATTCAAACTGTTGATAAATAAACATACGTAGTTCATTTTTTGTAAATAAAAGTTTCACGTGAACATTTGCATTCTACAATTTGATTGGTTGTTTGAAGGTTATTATATTTATAACTAACAGTACGCTATTACTTATAGTATACAATACGGTACTGTACTTATTATAATATAATATGTATTAACAAAAAATTGAATCGATAGTTTTATCGATTATAGATAGATTACTTTATTATAGATAGATTATGTATTAATGTGATTACGCAGAAAGAATGCGTCACGTGTAGATTCCATTTCCGTGGGAATACCGGGATAAAAAGTAGATATGCCACCCAGTGTTAGTGTAGTGTTCCAACGGTGAAAGAACTTTTCAGTTCGATACAGTCATTTTTAAGTTTATTCGTTATATAGAAAAGTTCAAAAAAATGTTTCCTCTTTCACCTGTTCCCCTATGTCACCCGGTGATAGTGTAGATTCCCAACGATGGAAGCATTTTTGAAATCGGTCCTGTATTTTTTAAGCTTATTCGTTACATCCAAAAATACAAATGACTCCTCTTTATAATATTAGTATAGATGAAGCTGATAGGAAACATCATTTTGATTTCCCTTATTTCGGGGAAATTTATATATTTAATGGATTTTTTCCGGAAAAATTCTGGTAAATATTTTAACCACTCTGTAATTATTTAAATGTCTGTATATCTGACAACAAAATTTTATCCACTATAACAATATTTAATCAATTCGAAATGAAAGATACTTCGTAGCCGGAGCGTCTTTAACATACAAGACAACTTAAGATGTCGGATAAAACAATAAAGATATCGAATATGTACTTTAACTAAATGACAAAAACAAAATCAATCAAACCAATTTCATACTCAATCAATTGATGACTACTATTCTTTGAATTTAAGGATTTAACATCATTGTACAAGTGACCTATACAGGAAACGTTGGTATATAAATATACACTCATTGAAAGGCTATACAGGCAGCCTACATAAAATTGAACGGTATAAAGTGTGTTTGCTTGTGCAGAGTGGCGGTGTAAGACGTAGGCGATGTGGGCGATCTCCCACTTGGTCCAAGGGATTTTGTTTTATGGGTTATTACTTCAAAGCTGTGAAACAAAGTTTATTCGACATAATATGAACAAATAATTATTACTTGTATCGCATAAAGTAATAAATATTATTTAACATAAAATGAAAAATAATAATATACATGGTAATTTACCGCCATTTCGACGTGTTTTGTATAGAATTTACAAACATAAGAACTTAAGAATTGTGGTTTCTAGTAATGTTTTATAGATAACGATAGGGAAGAATGATTCTCAAATAGTTGGAATGCACTAATTTATTTTTATTTTCGTCAAAGGTGGCAGGAAAATTCTTAAATGGCGTACATGACGTCATTGATTACGAATTTACAATTATAATTACCATAAAATATATAGAATTTCATTAAAAAAATGCGTTTAATCGTACATACCATAGAGATTTTATTGGGTATAGCCCAATAAAAGGTATCGGATATTGACTAAAAATTACGAAATTTAAGTATTGAAAAATCGAGAAAATACTTTTGTTTCCTATTTCGATAAAAGTTTGTTTATGAGAGTAATTTGACCTGTAAATAATAAAATAACAAAAATAATATCTATTAAACGCTTGGACGCATAGTTAATGCGATACCACTTGAAATCCCATCCAGGCGTCTATACCTTTGAAAATTGCAAGTGATATCTCGATCCACCAAATCATAAAATAAGTGTCAGTTTTGGTTTTTCTAGACCTTAGTACGCTAAATACCCCCCCCCCCCCAAAACAACATATAAATGTTTCTATTTGAATTTTAGCCGATATTTTAGGATTTTTAAGAGATCCTAAAATTTTTAAAGAGCCTGAAATCTGATCTAGATGTCAAAGTTCCAGTTAAATTTCAGGAATATCTTGGAAAATAGCCACCCAATTGTAAACTAAGAGTTATTTTTGGCTCTAGTAGACATAAATTGTCTACGGAAATCTAGAAACTCAAATTTACATGTTTTGTATTTTTAGGCGACGGTGACTTGA
This sequence comes from Chrysopa pallens, assembly GCA_020423425.1. Taxonomy (NCBI): domain Eukaryota; kingdom Metazoa; phylum Arthropoda; class Insecta; order Neuroptera; family Chrysopidae; genus Chrysopa; species Chrysopa pallens. The sequence continues at coordinate 39,762,346 of CM035594.1, forward strand.
TTATCTATTGAATATTATATGATCTTTGTAAAGGGATAGCTCATAAAATACCTCCTACTCTTTTATATTTAAAAAAATATTTGAAAGAACTTATAACGTAAGGTACTACCTACTATTTCAATGCGTCCCTTAAAACATCTCTTGAATACCTTCAGGTAATACCTTGATACTATATTATAAGTAAGTAGATTTAAGGTTATACGTTCGTATATATTTTATAAACTCTTTCGTGATAGCGAATGAACAATATAATAGATCACTTTTCCTTTAAAGAAAGCCTATTATAAACTTGTTTATTTAAATAATTTGTATTTATGTTAAGGATGTTTGGGAGGTATAAAAGAATGCTATGAGATGAATAAAAATTTAGTTAAACGTTCATCATTCCATTCTAATTCACATGTATTTCATACCATTCTTTTACTGATGTTAAAAAGTTATAAAAAAAAAATCTATAATTTTACGTGTAATGGAGATTCATTAGCCGAAAGGACGAAATTTATTTTTATTAACGAAGAAAAAGCTGCTAGCAATTTCAACCTTTTATTATAAGGTAACTTGTACACTAGAGAACTAATTGAGCATTAATTTAAAATTCACTAAACGGTTTTCGAGAATTAAAAACTGGCTGATAACGTCTTAATTTAATGGAAAAATTAATTAGTGAATAAGAATTTATATTTAAAATTTATTATTTTATTATCAATACAAACATGATTTAGGCAATTTTCGAATAAAAAAAATTAATATAAAATTTTTTACGAATATTTTTTAATGTTATCACTAACACAATATATTAAAATGAACGCAATATATCATCTGTGGAAATTGTTCCAACATTCTATTTATATCTCTATTCAACGGTGTTGACTAGATGTCATACGATAAAATAATATAATATTTAATTTAATTAATGTATAAAAATAAATTAAATTTCTTAAAAAAATATTACATACTCTTAACTATTCGGTAATGAATTCTAAAACAATTTAACCACAAAATAATTTAATTATTTTTGCACTAATAATAATACATTTTATATAATGTTATGTATTATAAGAAATGTTTTGATTTTAGCTGGAATTGTAGCGAATCTAAACTGTTTAATAACCAATATTTCAAATTAAAACTGTTTGTTTTTAAAAATGAAATGTATTTTTCATTTGAACGTATCTTTTATCTTTAATGTCTTAAAAAATTACTTATGGATTAACGGGACTCAACTGACCGATTCCGCCCAAAATCTATTCTGCATGGACACCAAAGTTTTTGTTAAAAATTAAATTGAATGCAGGATTTTTTTGACTTTTGTGAATTATCACAAAAAACTTGAATAAAAAAATAAAGATATGACCTCAGTACCGACTTGCATTAAGGAAGTTAAAATAATAATTTATTGTATTCAAGAAATCTGCAAGAAGTATTTCAATAGTACCCAACACGTAAATTTAAATTTTGAATTGACAAAACAATTGTATGTATTGACTAATTTTATATATTTATTGGAATAGTCACGTTTTGTGTAAGTTCGTATATGCTTGTGGAACTGTATAGGGAATTGTCATTACAACATGTTGTATATTTTACTTACATGTTTTATCAAAATCAGTTTTATCAAATGAAGTAAAAAGTTGAATATAAAGATTTTTCTTTATACCACTCTTGTTTAAAATAAATTTTCTTTTATTTTATTTCAACAAAAATACAAAGAAAATGTTTTCAGTTTCTTTTTGACAACAGACAGTGTCAAATATATAACAATGCATGAAGAATAAACAGAAATTGTTAGAACTAAATTATGAAAATATGTTTCAAGTAACAACATTGCAAATATTTCTTTTGAATATAAAATGCCACAATGCTATAGGGTTCAAAAATTTTTTACGTTCTTAAAGATGGTATTTGTTTACTTTATGTAATATTTATGTATTTTATAAATAAAGTTAAAACTTATTCTGTCGAATCATTTCAAAACTTCTCAAGATTATCATGACTTGTGTTTAATTTCCTAGTTATAAGTTATTCTCATGTTTAAACCAACCCGGCTGTTACAATGAACGGGGTTAGTTTTCCCAAATGAAGTGGATAAATAAAAAATCTGGATATATAAAAAAATAGAAGACTGACATGGCGAAAACAAATTTGGTTGAAGAGAAAACAGCTTAATTTGGAATTTTCTAAATTGTTCAGGTTTTTGGGACAAAGGTCTAAGTTATTATTAGACAATAAAGTGCAATTGTATAAGAATCTAAAACCGGTGTGGACTTATGTCACTCAACTATGGGAAACTTCAAATAATATATAACTTTTCCAAATATTCCAGAGTCTGGAAGTGCTCACAGAGTGTAAAGAAATTGCGTGTTTCTTTGACTTGTCTCGCCTCGAAAGGCATCCAAACACGGGGGTAAAATCTTATAAACAATAGTGATAGTGTGAACAGACTAAACAGACAAAATGTTTTAGATTTAAAATTTAGATTTATTTAAATAATTCTTAGGTATAGATTAATTACTTCTTTTTATAGATTAAATTAATAACACATGCTTTTAGTATTATATCATTAAGTTAAAACTACCAGTGGGTAAATTACCGTTCAAACCCACATATTAGTCATTTGATCTTTTTATATTTCTTTTAGATATAAAAAAATAAAATTCCAATTTTGATATACTTAACCTTATGTATATAAATGTAACTCAAAACTGATTAGATTTTAAGCAAAATCGAAAATTTGTGTGTATAAGGTTAAAAAAAATGAAATTTCGTCAATTGATAAATGCTTTTGATAAATGACACATATTTTACTAACAATCATTACATAAACTTGATGATATAGCATTCCACTCTCTGAAGATGGTGGTGAGTTTTGTTAAGTTAGTCAAAAATTAATTAAATTTAAAGAACTTTTTTTTGAATGATGACATATCCAATTATTATAGAACGGAAAAAAGTAAATTAGAATATTCTGTAATATTATATAAAATGTAGAATATATTAAAATTGATTAATATTGATGTAATAGAATATTATGGAAAATTAAACTGTGTTTCAATATACCTACTTCATTTATCTTATTATTAACTCACGAAGAATATTACGTACAAGTAGACTAGTAAAGTTCTATAATAATTTTGCTATATTACTCAATCCTCTAACTTCATTTAGAAGAGAATTGGAGTGCATACTTCCTAAATGATACTTCGTTCATAAAAAGAGAGGGTCTGGGAGGTTGAGCTTTCATTACCTTCGTAACAATATCTGAATCTATACACACATTTTTAACTATTTAGCCCAATTTGTGTACACTCCCTACACACAGATCGAAAAACTCTGAAACGAGTGGTTTGTCTCATTGAAACCTCATTCAAATATATAAAATCAATTTCCACTTTAATCATATTTATCTATTTGGTAAAACACAAAATTGAGCTCTATAAACAAAATTTCAGCCCATTTGATCGGAAGGAGGCTGCTGTAATTGTGAAAAATTCCAAACCCTAATATTAACCGTGCTAAGCCTGTCTTATTACAAGTAAATACTAACATATATTGTCAAAATTAATAAAGAAAAATATTTGGATACTTTCAGTAGTGAATAATAAAGCATGATATTTGACATAAATTAAAATTTATGTAGAAATATTCTTCATTATTCTGAATTTGAGTCATAAAATCACATTATTATTTTAATACCTTAAAATTAAAATTCGATTTTTTAATTTTAACATCACGTGTCCTAAGTCTACTGAACATGTAATACTATAGTGTTTCTCGATTTCAATTATAAAAATATTTACAACGGTAAACGTAAAAAGATTGCCAAGAACGAAAGTTGAAAATTGAAATTAGTTCTGAAGCAGAACCAAATTGTCTTATAGAAATTAAAAAATTAAGCGTAGTAAATTATTTTTGATACTTTTGATTTTATGAACTTGTGGTTCTGATAATAATTGGATTTTTTACGATATTGTTGATACGTTCAGTAAGATGTTAATTCATGACACAAACTTTATTCTTATTATGTAGAATTGAAATGGCTCTCTCTATCTGCCGTATTATTTGGTTTTTACAGAAATCCCATTATTTGCGACTTAATGATCAGTCTAATATTTCTAATAAACTTAGTTAAAGCTATATAAAATGTAACTAAGTACTTTTACCAGTTGTTGTTTCTGTACAAAACTACCTACCATTCGTTGGTATGTAGTACTTATGTAGTATATATATATATATATATATATATATATATATATATATATATATATATATACTACATTATAAATCGTTCTAAAAAGATTTATGTAGATTGGATACTATAGATTATGTCATTAAAGGTAAAATTATGTATAACATAAACTCAACTAAATCTGATAGTACGTACCTAGGAAGCACACCAGCTAGCTACTAGCAGCAGCTTGCTACTAGAGTTTTGGATAGTGATTTTGATTGTGTGAGTGGTATGTTATTATACAATAGATGACGATCAAGTATATAAAGTAAAACGTTTGTTATATATGTCGGTTTGGTTTTGCTTGGTTAAAGTATAGTGTTTTTAACATGATGACCTACGATAGAAAGTAATATGCAAATCACTTCATAAATATTTAGATCATGTACTTCAACTTTTGTGAATATTCTAATTCTAACAACAATGTCACTCATATTATGTACTATATGAAACGGGAAATATCGATGGAATATAGTTACAATATGCGGGAAAATTTATGCAAAAATTCTGTGTCGGATTTCCGTTTAGGCCCGTGTGAAGAACAATTCAAATTTAAAAATATATTTTGAATAGTTTTATTGTTAATTTTAAAAATTAAAAAAAAAAAAAAATCAATATTAAATTAAGATAAGTAATAATCATATCCTAATATTAATGGATATCAAAAATTGTACTTAATATTAATTATTTTTGTGATAAAAGAGCAAGATATTAATTTTATGCTTCATGTCAATTATTGTATTTTTGAGCAGTTAATTATAATTAGCTCCCAAATTTAATTAGCTTACTAAGTGAAAGATAAAAAGTATGTGAACAACTAGCTTTATATAAAATTTAATTATTTTTCTAATTTATTCGAAATTGATTCAATGAATTAAAAAATAAAGTAAGAAATATGATCATTTAGAAAAATCACTAGGAAATGAATGTATTCACTTACATTTTCATTTCAAAGGTCCATTAGAAAATAATGAAGTAGTGCGCTGAGCTTAAAATAAATGGAACATATTACATTCTCAAAATCTTTGCGATGTTTACTTTAGCGTAAAAATTTCGCTTCGTATATTTTCATATTATTGGCTCGAATTTCTCAGCAGAAAGGTTTTTTTTAAACCACGAAAAGAATGAAAAAATATTAGAGATTAATTAAAGTCCAGGCTAAACTTAATGCTCTGGTACTAATGTGTATAGAGGCTAATTTAGTGAAGTAAATTGATTGTGATGAAACAAGTATTACATGTATACATTTTCAATACTTTATTTAATAATGTCGAGTTACATTTTCATCAATTTGAAAAAAAAATTATTTTAATGAAAATATTTAAATAATAATCTTAGCATAATATTTGAGTACTATTAAACATAATATTCAAACCAATTATGTGACATAGTCTTCTGAAACCCTTTGTACAACCAAACTTTAACTACCATCATGTGTTGTTTTATGTGCAATAACTGGTACAAAACTACATTTTCTATACAAAAATAAAATATACTAAAGGTCGTAGGTCTACGTCTATTGGTGGTAAAAGATAAATGTATTATATTTTATACATTTTTTTAGATAGATAGCTACATGCCAAAAGAACATTTGAAACTACCACCTGTAATTTTTATGCAATAACTTAAATCATATATAAATCATTTTAATATATACTGAAATAAATTATGTAAATAGCTACATTTAAAAGCATTACGTTTAAAAAAAAAAGTTTTGTTTATGGCGCTTGGAGCGTGGGGTGAGACTAAAAAAACTACTTTAATGTAAATTTTTTATAAAGGCCGATAATCTTTTTTAGAGTGTTTTTAATAATAGAAAAGCTTTCATCCACTTTTTTTTAACGAAATATAAATGTGTTTCTTTTTTATTATTATTAAATCTGTGCCGTTATGTTTTTATCGGCTTTTTGTTATTTAATAAGCATATTGATATTTTATATTGTCCATAACTTTTGATTTGGCATATCTGAATATATTTCAATGCCATCATTGAAATATACCTAAAAAGAAAAAATGAAACGGATTATTTTAAGAGTTTCCAACCGTACGATATAAAAGAATTATGTTCCTTTTTACTTCCAAATAAAGCTCATAAGTGGAGGGAACAACTAACAAAGTTAAAATACTTATATATTTTTCTCTTATTTACAATATGTAGGATTTCTTGTATATCAGTGGATGTCTTGTTTTTGAGGTACCCACCGATAAATTTTATAAACGTCTCAAATTTTTCCCATATATATATATATATATATATATATATATATATATATATTCGCCCATTTGAGTACCGTTTTTCGTGTGTATCTTTGTCATTAGTTATTATATAACAGATTATATGATTTAATATTATACTTCAGCAAACAGTGCTGGCTTTAGGAATTTGATTGGTATATTACTTATATATAATACATTTTTTATTACTAGCCAGAATGATTTGGCTTTTACTTATTCAAATTAAAAAATTACTGCAAATAAAGACTGGCGATATACAGGTTATTTTTGTACAATCCGTTGCAATAGATATTAATACATTTTTTATTACTAGCCAGAATGATTTAGTGTCTGTTATTCATATGCTCTAATTTATGGATACATAAAATTTAATTGAAGAAGCAGTCCTAAAATTTGAGGGTAAAATATGTATACAAGCAATCGAAATTCTGGTAATCTATGCATTTCATTATGAATTGAAATTTCGAATTTGTTTCGAGAGTTCTAGACAACATGAGACACTATTTAAGATTACCATTCACGTATTAAGATACTTCAGTTGTTATATTCGAAATTCTTACTTTTTATCGTTAACATTTGTTTTTGCGTTATCCTGTTGACAGTGGCATCAATATTTACTAGCGTTACAAACTTGCGACTAAAATTATTATACTCTGCCATGTTCTATATATGTATAAAAATAATTTGTTGAAATATAAATTTAAAATCCCTTGTAAGCCAAAATTTACTTTTTGAGTAATTAACATTGAAAAGTATTAATGAATTATTGCGATAGAATAAAAAAGTATAATAAGTAAATATTTTTCCCTTATTTTAGAAGACCAAATACTTGTGTCGGTTCTGTAACCAGCAACCATAATATGTATTTACAGTTAATACAGTAAACTGCAAGTATATGGAATAGTAATATTTTTGATATGGTTCATTTTATTACCTAGATTTAATATTTAAATGATACGTTTGTTTATTGATTTTGTAATTAGTCGTGTCGATTCTTTCTCTGTTTCATACGTTTAATGACTTTTAACTATAAAGTATGATTTTTAATTTTTAAATTGATGGACTGACTTTCTGTAACAACGTATTTAATAAAAATGGTTTTGATACCAGGTTCGCATTGGGTGACCAAAAGCTGCTGAATTCGTTCGAAAAAGATTCGTTCCTTGAATTTGATGGTGACTTTTGTAAGACTGATTTGTTTCAATGAGTAAGAAGTTCTTTAATTTCTTTTGTGATTCACGCTTTTGTGATTCAAACTTTTACGTGCGTAAAAAGTGTTTTTTAATTAAATCCTAAAATTAAATAAAAATATGATTCAGAAGCATTACATAAAACAGATTTAACTTATCGTTCCTCCAGATGCCAAATAAGATAGAATCAAGGATAAGAGAACCACTCTCCAATTCAATGACTTTTTATTGAACTACGTTTCGAGAAATTCATGACACTATCACGTTCCCTAATACTTAATAAAACATGGTTATTTAAAGACATCCTGTGTTACTGATATATGTTATAAAAATAATGATATATTATTTATACGATAATTTTAATCTGATAAAAATCCTTATTAAAAGTTACCTTTTTTTTCGCAAAATCATTACTATTAAATGGTTGTGTTTGTAAATCAATGCTTTTCACGAACGTATCTAAAATTGAAATAAAGCAATAATATATATGTAGATTCAAACATATCTATTTTTTTTAATCAAAACTTGTATCAAGACATGTTGATTGAATTTTGATTATATATCTCTAATGATATTATTCAACGAGTTGTGTCCGTAGAGAAATATAATTTGATTTGACTAAACTTTTATTAAATTAAACTAATCAAAATATTCTAATTAAATTTTTCATTAAACAAGAAAATTTAACAACGAACATAATTTATTGTATAAATAAGCTGCATATGCGACACAAACATTTTTTTTTCTGGATTGATTATTTAAAAAAAATGGGGGAAATAATTATTAAAGATAAAGATATAATTATTGAAAATTATTAAAGATATCAAGAGCATAATATTAAGACGAAGAATACGATATTGTGTAGATGGATTTTCATAAATAGAAAAAAAATGGTTCTGTTAAAACTGTTTAGTTAAGTCGGATTTTATTTATTTAGTAGAAAATTACTCAGCTCCCTTAAAGTTCATGATTGGATGGGAAGAGATTCGTTTGACTGAAGCCTTAAAGTTGTATAAACCGTGAAATTTATACTCTTGAAGACGTTTGCAAAATTTTGAAATTAATTAAATAATTAAACTCAGCAACTTAATTACTGTAACCGTATATTTTTTTGTAATCCAGAAATTTGAAAGGGTAAGATTAAAGAAGATACGATTTGTAATGTTTTACTATGTATTTCGGAATAAAACTGAATTCGCGCCATGTATTTATTGAAAAGTTGTACAAAAAAATATACTCGACAACGCCATCGTTATTTAAAAAATGAACCCAAGACCACTAGACACACTTGCTTGGCAAATGCCACCTCTAAGGAGCACCCATTTCAGTCGCATATACACTTGGCCTCTCAACTTTAATCCAAGTAAGATTATTAAATCACCGTACTATATGCTAAAACAAATACATTTATTACTCTGAACGGAGTAGTTTTATATTATTTGCAGTGATGTAAAGAGGAAGCTATTGACAAGTACCCAATAAATATTTTAACTACAAAAAACCTTGAAAATTTCACTAAGATATACTAAGATAATCACGGAAAACACGCTTCATTTCATTATCAATATAATAGAAGATTTTCAATAATAAATTTCGATTTAATCAATATATACGTGAACATTTTAATCAATATATACGTGAAAAAGTTATAAATTATCAAATTACATAAAAATGTATAAAGTTTTTTGTAGCAAAAGGAGTTTGAAAACAATAAATACTATTTTTCCCCATTATTGTTTCTGATTCATAAAACTATAAATTTTTATGAAATTGATACTACATCTCTATATTTTTTCAACCAGAAGAATATTATTTACTACAAGGTGTCATAAAAAACTGATTTAGTAAAAAAAAAGAAAAAAGAAAGATAATTCAGTCGTACAGCTTGGGACGAATTGTATAATTTGAAATTTTTGTAAACTCTAAACTCTTCCTTCAAGTTCAGTTCTTAAGACATTTTTTTTCCAACATAGATAAACTTTTTTGATAAGATTATTTCCACTGAAATACATATGCTTAAATTTGACTTTAAGATGACAGTACCAAATTTTTACTCGAAACATCTATACAAAATATGATTGAGTTTGAAAAAAAAGCTCATGTCGATCACAAGAATAACAATTTATTTTATTTTTTCTTATTAAACTCCTTAGTGATGACCATAATTTCTATTCATTAATGAACGACTTAGCTGATACCCAACTATGGCTCTGATCTCTTAAACAACGTCAAAACCATTTGAAATTTCGTTGTTTGGAATCAGAAATTTATTCACTAATAAGTAAAACAAAGATTATTAAAGCTAGGAAGGTGGGATGTTTTGCAATCTATTATGAGAGTATATTCGAAAACCGGTAATTTTTTTCAACCACTCTTCCATTTTGGAAAATAGTTTAAAATTCGACCATGCAAGCTATGAAGACGGTGTTGTTTTGCAATCGATGTGAAATGGAATGGAATCAGGACAAACAGGAACAATTTTTGTTTTCTAATTATTTAGATTTAGAGGATGAAGGATCAGTGAAAAACATCAAGATAAAGCTTTTACTTCACAACGTTTTTAATATTTATTTGCTTAATTTTTAGACCATCTGATGAAGTGTTAATAAAGAATACGAAACGCTGAGAAGTAAAAGCTTTATAATGATGTTTTTCACCGCTCCTTCATCCTGTTATTCTTAATAAATATTTTATCATACGTGAGGATCTTAACTAATATAATTTTTGATTTCATTTAATAAAAAGGAGGAGGCTTTTTGTGAAATCAGATAAGATACAGTTTTTTGGTTTAACTACGAGTGAAGTCTATAGCTCACATAGAGAATAAAATGAAAATACATGATTTTATTCAAAGGCAGAGTATTTCTGACAGAGTTTTTTGAGATACAATGTACAGAGATAATAACATACACATATGCATTGTAAGTGTTTACATTCTCTTTATCGTTCTTTTTCGTTTGAATCATTTTCCGTTTTTTTTTTGTGTGAATCATGGGAAAAACCAATTTTAGAATTATTGATCTTACTTAAGAGACAACAATAAGGCAAATTCTTGAATTTTCTTTCTCATTTTTTTTCTCTATATTTACAGTTTTACAAAAACACATATAACTCAATAAGCAGTGGGTGATAACATTGTGTTGTTATACACTACGAGTAGCATGATATTGTAACCAGACTACTACCATATTATTTGTGAGGTTATTCCCATTTTTTTTAACCATTCATATATTTATGACCTTTTTTTACGACTATAAATTCAAGAATATATCGTAATGGTAATATGCATGAAAGACATTTCTTAATCTATTGATGCGCTACGAATGTCTTAAATTTGTTATAAAACATTCGCATTCTAGAAATTATAATTATTTCTCCCATTGTTTGCATGTAAATTATATAGCAAATGTCAAACAAAAATTATTGATAATTACAAAAGAACGATAAAAATTCGTTCTTTTGTAATTATCAATAATTGAAGTTATTGGGTTGAAAATTGCAAGAATGATTGAAGAAATTGTATCAGTAAATATTTTTAATTGTAAATATAAATAATTATTCATAAAAATTAGTTAATACATTGTCAGAAATTTTGTATGTTAAATCACACGCTATTCACAGATTATCAGATATATCATTTGATTGAAAAACTAGTAATTCGTAACCATAGAAACGAATGAAAACATTTTCATACACGATGCCCATACAGAATTCTTTAAACATAAAAGAATAACTGGCTGGCATATTAACGCAGATCGAACCCACTTGATTAAGAAATTTTGGATGATGGTGTCTTATATGACATGTTAATGAGCACTTAGATAATCTGTTAAGATTAAGTACGCTACCTAATTGAGTGTAGAACGTTTTCAAGTTTTGATATATTTATCATTTTAGTTTTCAATTTGCTAAAAAGATTCAAATTAAGACACAGCAATTCAAATTGCTGTGTCAGTTTGAAATTATAAAAATTTACTCGTGAATGATTAAGTTTCAGGTTATAAAAATTGACTTAATGTGCAGTAATTTCAATATAGTCACTGTATATGTTACAAATAGTACTAACCGAACGTTATAAAATAAGGAGGTGTATTAAAGGTGTACTTTTACCAATTCTATCATATTCTACAGAAATCAAGCTGTATTTAATGTGCGACTTCTACCAAAAAGATAGTTTTTATTCCGATTCTTTCCTTGTTTTGATGCAAAATTAACGAATTAAGCAAGTCCAATAATTTTCTAATAGATGACAAGTTACTTATTGGGTTTAACCCATGTAAACATTTTAGAAAAACATTTTTAAACATCTAGGAATCCAATAGATGGTTCAAATATTTTCTAATTGCTGGGTGTTGAATAATTCAAATAGTTGGATATACGCATCCAATAGTTTATGACTCGATTATTTTTTAAAAAATAGGGGGAAATTCATACGAGCAAAAATTCATTGATTAAATAAATGACAGTTAAATATATTTTAGTCATACTCGTTTTAGTCATTTAGTCATTTTCGTGTTTGATGTGAAATGCCTAGGGAAAATTAGAAATTCGTTTTGTCCATTTTTCTTATTCAGATAGAAGCAAAAATACTAATTACTTTTCAATGCAAGCAAGGAAGATGATAATTTCTTTTCGAAGCTGTGTGAGAGTTACCACTGCGAAGCACTTCTGAGTCCGCTAGTTACCTATTTGGAGCGTAGTCCTCTTATAATATCTAGTATCGGTGGTTTACATTTAATACATCACGCAATGGTAGCTACATCTGTCTCATAGAAAATAATAAAAGTATAGTTTTAACGTTTTTATTTTAATACAACTCGACGAGTCACATCATATATAAAAGAAAATATTTTATGGAAACTTTTCTAACACACTTATAGATAGTTTTTTGTTTTCACCCTGTAAATTGTAATCTCTATATTCTGTATAATATGTAACAAAAATGTCTTAAAAACTGTCTATGTGTGTATGCTTAATTGTAATGTGTGAAATAGTTCCTAAACTCTTTTGGAAGATAATTTCAAAATCGAAAAAAATAAATATTTATCAATTCTTGTAAATCAAATTTTTGAGATTTGAAGATGTTATCTATGTTCATTGTAGTGTAATGGATAGAATAACGGACCCGGAAGTTGTTTAATATTCTAGAAAATTTATTTGTATAAAAAATATTTTTTTTTATATTTTCGTAGTGTTATATTCAAATTTATTTTTGTAGTAAGAAAAAATTATTATTTATGAAATCTTAAGGTGATCAATTATTGGCGCATTCGATGGCTTAATGACTTATTAGAGGGTTCTTTTTAAAGATAATTCTGACGTCCAACTCATAAATAAAAATTCTTTAGTAATTGTTTCAGAAGTCCAATTGCTATATATATATATATGATTGGTATATATATATATCTTCTACCGTGATCTGACCTCAAAGAACCATAGCCACTACAACTTGTTACATAAACTTATATTTTAAAAGAAAATCAATAAATCTTCTACCCTACACGAACACAGGTTCATAAAACTTTTAATATATACCTGTACATTGTTGAGTTTCTATATAATGCGACATAAATTATTGTTTTAGTCTCACTCTTTTGTTTCTACCTTTGGTTTCTTAATCAATTTTTGTTTTTATTCGTCGTTCTGACATTAATGTGAGATTTGATATTTTAAATTATACACAAATGGAAAGGTGCAATAAATATGCAGAATAATTGTATATATTATAATTAAAAAATTATAAATATAAAGTAAAAAACCTTTTTAAAACAAGCTTTAATTTAAACTATTTAAAGAAACAATAAATTAACTTTTACATTACAACTATTATTATCAACCCATAACGTCATTATACAATTTATAAGATATAAAACCTTGTCGTGAGATGTAAGTACTCGTATTTAGAAAATTTTATTATTTTAAAATCATATCAAGTTACCATACATACTGATAATTATCTTTGTAGTCGAAATACGTATTGATTAAATACAAAACGAAACAACTTTTAAATAGGAACTTGGGTAAAAATCGAAGTTTATAAATACATTTGGAAAAAGTTGTTGCCATATAAACATTTTAAAGAAAAATAATAATGCTGTTATAAAGTATTTATTTATAAAGTAAAAAACATCCAGATAATCTAATAGCTAACAGTTAATATGCATAAGAAACATATTAAATGCAGTATTTTGTTTCAATTTTTATTTTCTTTTGTTATATAAAAGTTATAGAAAACATTGTAAATATACAACAACAAAAAACTAAAGTCACAAACAATAAAGAACAAAAAAATAGAAATAAAAATAAATAAATAAAAATAAAGGTTAAAATCAATTAATTGTGTATGGATAACACGTAACTGAAACGACCACAACAACCATTTATTTTACGGTACAAATATTGATTTTACCGTCTTTAATTGAAAGATAGAGAATGTTATACATGGCTTTAAAGAGATGGTGCTATTGTTGCGTGACACCATACCAAATACTTTTATGTATATATATATAGTAGAAAGTTATGAAGGAATTTTCGGCACGAACATTGCCCTCAAGTATAAAAGACAATTCACAAAGCATTATATAGAATACCATATACGAAATACACAAAATTTTTGTTTAGTACAAAGAGAGTCCAAGTAATATTGTTAATGTGTAATGTTTAGAATTTAGCAACGCTCGTTAATATCAACTACAATATATGTCATAACGTTTCTTCTACTTTTGTAAGATTACAGCTAAGCGAATCTGTATTTTGTTGTTCTAAATAATTTATCCAAAGTCGCTATCGAAAAGGTTGAAGGTAGGATGAGTTATGTCACTTATGGAGTTTGTAGCATAAGAAATTCGTTAAAAACATATAGCATTGTCTATCTTAATTTTCGACAATTATGCATTGTTTCGTAATAATTCATTTTTAGACAACTTTTTGAAAATTGACTAAATAATATAATGTCCAAATCAGTCCATTAATTGAAACAAAATTCAAATATTTTTTCTAGTTTGTACTCTATAATAAGAATATTAACGCAAAATAATTACAATAAATTTAAAGATTCCACATTTGGTTTGTCAACTGGAGAAATGTAGTATTTATGATAATCAGTTTCCTGCAAATCAAAAATTTGAAATTACTGAATAAAATTTCACAATTGATTTTAAGCTTTGAAATTTGATATCTTCAAAACGATTCAATTTACAAATGAAACCCTCTGAAAATGTTGATTGTTGATTATTTGAAGATTTCGACGAACTTTATAATGGCTGATCCAATCTGGAGATATTTTTTTTTCTAATGGTCTGGGAAGGTTGAACATGATTTACCAATGGATATCCAAATTCTTTTTACTTTTTATTTGGTTTGTTATGCTCATGAGAAAGAATTTAGGAAAAAATTGCAATAATTAGAAAAATAATTTATTTATTCATTCTGTTTTAGGAGTAAAATTATGCCATTTCTTATAAGGTTATTAAAAGCTATTGTAATTTTGAAGCGAAGCGAGCTTTGCACTTATTGTACAGATGGTTGAGCTATTGAAGGAAAATTAAGAAGCGCTGTATACATAGTACCTTGAATAGAAAGCATTTTGTATTACATGGATTTGTTTGTTATATTCACGTCTTTTCTGTATTTTTAATTTATAGATTTGAAGTAAGATCAGGCAACCATGTGAAATAGGTGGATAAAAGTTAATTTGTTTCTGTGTTTCTGATTAAAATTTTATTTAGTTTTTTATTTTTAATGTAAGGTTGATCGCAGTGTTTTCAAGAATGATTTAAGAAAATTTATTCAGCTATTTAAAGATTATCAACTATAGTTCTCTCTTTTAATCACAATAGTTCTTGAAACATTAAATACAAAAAAAAAAAAAAATTATTGAGTGAAATAAAATAAAGAATAGTTGTAGATATGCGGCTCTCCATCAGGGATTTCTTATTTTTTCTAAAATTCACTTATGATCCTCTTTGAAGATTATGAGAATTGTTTGTATAAAATAATTTATTTATGTATAGGATATTCCATAGGGGCAAAAATTCAAACAAGGTAAAATATCCATCTGCTTGTCGAGCTCAATGACGAGGATTAAAATTTTATAGGCATATTTTTCGAAAACATTACTTTTTGTATTGGTCAGACTATTTTTGTACAGTAGATGAAAATGAAATAATTTTAAAGATTGTGTAGGACATTGACATTAAGAGATCCTCTGACTTCATAAGCTTGAAATACTTGAGATATTTTACAGTACAGGGTATAATAATAAATAGTTATAAGTAAGCCTGTAAAAAAATTAACTGACTGTCATCACTCAAGATTTTCATTTGTGGTAAAATCATTGTCTGAATAATATATCATATTCAAATAATCACATATTAATAATAATAGTTTTTTTAAATATATGCCGTTACGTGTAACATGACTTTCATTTGGTATACTATTTTACTAAATAGTTAGTTAAATTTTTCTCGCTTTATTTGAAATTTCCCAGGGAAATGTTTCAAATGAAGCTAGCTTATTGTGTTTTGTGAACCCATTAAGAAAATCGTAAAAGCAAAATGAAAAATCTCACTTAAATAAAATGGGACATCCGGAAGTCCGATTTTCAAGCTTAGAAAAGTTTAGCATTAAAAATAGAAGTCATATGAAGAGAGCATACCAAGTTTGGTTAAAATTGGGTAAAGGGTTCGATACAATATCGCTGTCACACACTGCCATAGACATAGGCACAGACTCACGATCCAATTTCTGAAAATCAGTTTTTTGGAATCAGGAAACCTCAAAACATGCGGCATTTCTGCATAAAAATTTACGACCCGTAACACAATTTAGAAAAGTTTTGTTTGCTTATCACAAGACTAGTGATGTAATCGTGATTATATTTATATATAGTTAATTTCTTTATCATGGACTCAACAACCACGACAGATAATTTTTCATGAATTCAGAGCTTTACTTACTTTAATGAAATGACTTAAAAATGTATAACATTCATTAAATTGAACAGTCATCGGGTCTTATAAGCTACAATTGGGTATTTGGCAGAAACTTAATCTGCTATAATTTACATTATTGTGTGAAACTAGACTCATAACCATAACATCTTGAAAATAAAATTGATTAAATAGCAAAAAATTAAAAAAATAAAGTTTAGCATGTAATCTTTATGGACAAACAAGTATGTGTGGCATTATGCATATCATATTTCTCTTTTATTTAATCAGGAGCTTTGAACCTCCATCCATTTTGCTTATTTTCGAAGAATTTTTTGTCGAAATCTTAAGGTTTAAGAAAACTTTTACAAAACGCATTTTTATTTTTTATTTAAACAAGCCATAAATTAGATATTTAATTAGCTACTTATCAGCGAATTTCACTAATAATTTCAAATTTTCACTCTAAAAATTTATTTGGGATGATTTCAAACAACTGTTTTAGAACGGTTCCAAATATCTGTTTTAGAACGTATGAGACGTCGAAATAAGTTTCTAACAGCAGAACTATGTACAAGAAATTTTATTAAAATTTTTCTCATAAAAGGAAATCATTATGTCAAACCAAGCGTTTTTCCAGTTTTAATGAGAAACGTTATCTCATTAGTATGTTATTTTACAAGTAATGAAAATTTAAAAGTCGGTTTTCATATCAGAAGAAAAACGATGAAAGAATTACAAATACGGTACATATTTGTACGACAGTAAATGTCACCACCAGTAAGCAATAGTAATGATCTGAACACAGCTTTAGATATGAACATGGCTTTGTGAGGTTATGAATGTATAGTATCGATATACAGGCTGGTTCGAAATATTTTAATAAAGTGACGTTATTGGAAAATTTAATACTTTATTTTAAAGAAAACTCGTATATTAGTTTTAGCCTAAGCTTTGCAACGCTTGGAAATATTAACTAACAACATTTTGGCATAGGAGTTCATAGAATCATCAAATTAGTGAATTTCTATTTTTCCGCCCGTACGTCATCAAGATACTTCAAAAACGAAAAGAGATAGTGAGTTGGAAATGGTAGGGGCGTTTAAACCTAAAAGTGAGTCTTAGATCGTGAATGAGCAAAATTGGTCCATTCAGTTGATTTAAATCCATGACCCCACTTTTAAACAGTAAAAGAAAAATTTTAAGGCAAATAATTGTTTGGTTTTTGAAACACTTTTGCTTGAAACATAGACAGAGATATTAGTAAAAGGCTCCGAGTAGGTTTTATATTTTTATTTCTTGGAAAAAAATTATTTCATCTAGACAATGATTTAATTTTATATTCTACAAACATGAACACTTTCCCAACATTATATTTTATTTGTTTAAATTTTATTTTTGAAAATGTTTAATTATAAAACCTTTGACCTATTAAAAAAACCTTTGAAACTGGAAACCTTTATTACATAAAATATATTATTATATAATAAGAGCAATATGTGAATAATCATTATAAGGTGAAAGGTTTACTAATAACCCTCCGAGGAGAAAATTATAACGATAAACTTCAAAAGATGTAGGAATTCTACAAGTTTTGATAAGATTAAGAATTTGTTGCGTCTTGGGCAGATGTTAAATGGCAAACCTAAGTCTAATACTTGTATAATTACTTTAAAGATATACTCGTTTACACTGTGTTAATTATTTTTTAAAAAATTCAGCAATTTTAATCGATTTCAAAAAAGGAGGTTTCTTCTTCAAATAACCGTCTTCATATAAATGAGCTAAAAAGTAGAAAATAATTTTATATTAAAAACTTCGATAAATATTCTCCTTGTTACCAATTACCTCTCGAAGTCGGTGCCAGTTTAATCCTTAAAAATGGATTGGTTGGCAGCAAATTATTTATAGAAGGCAATTCTTCTGATTGGAAAAATATTTATTGTCTGAGCAAAGCAGAGCTTGAACATACTGCTTAAGAATCACAGTGTATTATCTTGAAAAGAAATCTTTCATCTGTTCATTTTTCTTCCGTAGTTCATAGGAAATATTGGTTCTTGATTAAGAACTCAGAAGCACAAGATATTTTACACATATCTCGAAACTTATCTTTTCATTTTTTTTTCCAAAATACCAGTACTAATAATGATTTAGTGAAGCGTTTCTCTGATTTTGAAAAAACTTTATATAAAGATGAGTGGTCTAGGTTTACAGTAGTAGTTTAAAATAGGTCAAAATCGATATTTTAGAACATCGTTTTTAAATCGAAAATGTTGTCAAAAACAAGTGCAGATATAAATTAATATAAAAAGACTTAATTGCCTAAAACCTTTTTTTTTTCTAGTTCTTATAATACATTGAAAATCCACAAATTTTAGAATAAAAATATGCAGGACATCGAATAATCCTTGAAATGGCATTTTCTTCATCTCAAAGATATTTAGCTAACCATCCGGTACAAAAGGAAGTATATCTATATTATATCTATATATATTCGATATATTTTCTCAAATAAATGTACTGTTGTTGGCACGTAATGACATTTTCTCCATCATCAAGCAATCGATATAATATTGTAGGTACATATAAGTCGGGGACATGTGAGAAAAACATTGTTGCAACTGATATTATATGTACTGAATAAGGAATCAATGTGGGAATTTTGAAATCACTAACCGTCCACTATAGCGGTTACTGATTTCTTTTATTCTTTTGATTTCATTTGATTTTATTTTTTAACTAAAGCTATAAATGATTTTTATTTGATTTTATTTTAAAGAATTTAATTTTATTTGAGTGTTTTTTTTTTTTTGGTAAGTCGTTTGTAGATTGTGCATTGTCTAATAGGCTTTTTAATTAATATTTGACTACAATGTGATTAAAAGGAAGACACATTTTTTAATTTTTGATTTCTTAAGTTTTAAAAGATTGATTAGGTCTCATCGTTTTTAAAGTATTGAAAGAAACTTAAATCCCAATTTTAAACTATAATAATTTAATTCATATTCTGTTCAGTTTCTAGGTATAAATTTTCGTATATTGTTTCTCCTTTTTGAAGAAAAAAAAAATTAAAAAAATTAGTAAAAAAAACAAATTACTACATAATGTGGAAATCCTATTTTGAATATCCTAAATTTTGTAACGTTAGAAAATAGTAATAGTAACAAAATTTTGATATTGGAGTTTAAAGAATCACTTAATTGATTTATTTTCCATCTTCATCCCCGTCTGCTATGAGTTTTAGTCTAATTCAAATCGAAAATAGGTCAATTAGATTCTATGATTGAGAAATCTCAAGACAAGACCTATAAAATAGTATCTGACTTACTGGTCTCTTACTAAGAGTCTGGGTGTTAATAAAAACATCATATCGTTTATAATTATACTTCTAAAAATTAGTGTGATAACATTTTCCTCCACAAAAATTATGACTAAGCCGGTTTCTTTTTCAAAGCCCGTAAAATTTTTGATTATCCCCTTTAGATTCAAATTGACAAACATGTAACGACTGCCGGGCTAAGCCATTTTGTCACATCTTGGACAAAATGTTTTTTGTATAAGTATTTTAATTTTCTTATAAGAATAACAAATACCAGATATCCGTCAATTTCAAGATTGTAACGGGCTACGAGAATTAAAACGGCCTAGTTTTTAGATTAATCGTAGAGGAAAAAGTTGTTACACTTATCATAATTAAGCCATATACAAATTTTTAGAAGAATATTTATAAATGATATGATATGCTTATAGGTACCAAGACATTAATTTTAAAAATCTCTTTTGCGTTCGTATTCGTAACATACAAAAATTATTGAATTATTACAAAAAAAACAGACATTTAATTGAAGTTATTGGGATGAAAATTGTAAGAATGATTGAAGAATACAAATAATTATTCATTAAAATTAGTTAATAAATTTTGAGAATTTTTCTATGTTAAGTCATTTACCATTCACAGAGTTATATATCATTTGATTGATAAACTATTTTGATGCACGGTGTCTATAATGTTCGTTTAGTATGTTAACATACTTTTCATTCATCTTGTACTTTAATACTTTAGTTTCTTATCAATCTTAATATAATGTCTATTTTATCAATAGATTTAAAATTAAATTATCGGTTATATCAATAAGCCATTTTCACATGCTTAATTTGATACCATTGTGTGTAGTATATATTCACTTCATTTGGTTCATTTGGAGAGAATTAAAACATAAATTTATGAGATTTTATTCTAATTTTCCAAAGAAAATCATTCAAATATATAATATATTCATTCAGAAACAGGTATATTTAGCGATGAGGGTAGAATTAAGCCCTAACTAGGTATGGAACACTGTTACTATTACATACATTCTGTTACTTCAAAGACTCGTTAAAGTAATTATAGTAATTAGATAAGTTATCCTTTCTAAGGTAATTGTGTTGAACCTTTCTTTAACCTTTTGTTGATAATTTACAGGTATACTATAACTATATAAATCAACCAATACATGTATTTGTACATAATAATGTAATAGTTCTTATAAATAACTTTAGTGATAATAATTATTTTGGAATTTGTTATTAAAATAAGTAAGTCATGATCTAATTATTTACTTGAGAATGTACCGAAAATTCACAATGTTTTATCCTTAGTATATTTCTCAAGTTCGTGTGTATGTTTCTCCTTCTAAATTTCTGAGTTAACTTTGATGAACTTTGTTGTGGACCAATGGTTGCTTCAGATTCAGTATTGAATCCGGGAAGTGGCTCTAGTATCGAGTTCTAAGAAAATTTTTTTAATTGTTTGGTGCAAATTTGCACGAATGCTTAAGAGGATAATTTTGATAAAAAGCCAATATTCCGGCGGGGCAAAGTCTGCCGAGTCGACAGTTTAATATAAGTTATTTTCATGGCCTGTGTTGAAGAAAAAAAGGAGATAAACAGTCGAATCAAACTTGGGACCCACTTAAAGTGGCTGGACTTCTTTATTTTATTTTGTCAGGTTGTTAATATCTAATTTAACAAATAACGAATTAATGTTTGGAAAAAAATTCTCTACAAGACCAAGTATTTATATATGATTTCTTTTGGAACATAAATTCAAAAAATTAAAAGGTTGTGCCATTTTGAAAATTATGTCTTTTCTGTAATTATTTTTTAAGTAGAAAAGTTATTGAGCTATAATTGTTTGGCAAATCAAAACCAGCCAAATAAGTACTTTTATAATAAGAATATTACAAACTCAAAACGTCAAAACAGAAAAATTACAAAGTTGTCAAATTTGTGTTTGGGCATAAATCGATATCGAAGGAAGGAAACCTTTACCCAAATTGAAAATTTCTTTAACAGTAAAACCGATAATTAACAGATTTTTAAACCAATTTTAATTTTTGACATTCTGGGTTGACATATTCGACTCTGCTTAGCGGAGTATGAGAAAGAA
This sequence comes from Chrysopa pallens, assembly GCA_020423425.1. NCBI lineage: Eukaryota > Metazoa > Arthropoda > Insecta > Neuroptera > Chrysopidae > Chrysopa > Chrysopa pallens. The sequence goes on from CM035594.1 coordinate 39,784,360, forward strand.
TAACAAAAATTGAATAATAAACAATGGATATAAAAAATTGAAATTTTGAGTAGAAATAATATTTCATGAATAAATAAATTATCATTTTATGCCTGTAACATACATTGGTTAAAATATGTGAATAAAATTGTTTAATAATATATACAAAAACAAAAATATTTACTGAAAATAACTAGTTAATTTTGATTAAGTTGTATTTTGGCAAATACCGTTCACATATTTTTATCGTTCACTGCTATAATATATTATTATAACAAATACTTCCAAATAATATTTGTTTTACAGGGTCATTTTAGAATACTTGTGAGCCACGCGCAGGTACCATACTTATGACCAATTGTTGGCACTGTTTTCAAGCCCTTTACAATCGTTATTACAACTTTCAGACTTTCGAAAATGGGTGATAAATGATGGAAATTATTAAAAATATATTCTTATATTGATTGATAAATGTTAAGCTAATTGAAAGCGTGTGTTTTTATAACATTTCACTGCGAAATAATAAATAAAAAAGAAGTTAAGTTTATGGTTAAACTAAGCAAATTTTGTACTTCGTTTGTCCCTCCTGTGGAAGTATAAATATGTTTATTTATCTACCAATGCATATTCTGCTATAATTTTTACGCAAGTTGTTTGATTTTATCTCATTCAGGAATTTAATTTCGAATTTTTGGAAATATTTCATCATACTTCCCCTAAATCTCAAAAAAACAACTTCTTTTCTGTACACCCTAATAGGATGCGGTTTTTTTGCAATTGAGGTAGCCTTATTAGGGAAAAAAAGAAAAGTTTTTTAAGGAAAACTGCAATTGTTCTATTGAAATTCCCCTCCGATTCAGAGAGAAATTCTAAAAATAACAATTGTTTTTCTTTTTTTTTCTTTTTTTTTTTTTTGTGTAATTAAAAAAACTGTTTTTGTTTCTTTTTTAAATCTATATATTAATACGTGAAGCAAAAACACTCTACCCCTTTTTTCGAGAAGGACTGGATAATGCTTATATTGTTTTAAAGTTATACAAAAAAAATACATTAAATTAATAAAAAAAAACTTAATCACACTTTGACGTACACATATATAAGAGGTGAGGCTTAAATTACGCATACTACCATACACACATATTTATACTCTTTTGCTTAAGGGCACGCGTATATACTATTTTGTTAAAAGGCAGTGAGATTCACTTCTGTGAATTTCATTTTTTTACTGTAAGGGGACTCTAGTATCTGTAAATAGTATAATATATAAATTCTTCAGGTGAGTCATATAATTAATACTGAATTACAAAACGAATATAAAAAGGGTAGTTGTTTTGAATTGACAAAAAACCGTTTCCCACCACTTTATGAAAAGTAAAATCTTATATGCGCTAAATATTACCTAATTTGAGTAAAATAAATTTGTTAATACAGGAAAACTTTCATATTGCTAAACAAAAAAATAGGTCTATTTCATGAAATCGTGTCAAAAGCAAATTACTGTTTGACATTTCTCAATAAATTTTCCTGTACATAACATATAAACAACAAATTGCATACTCATTTACATATTTCCGGTTGAACTGAACATAAAAATGGAAACGAGAAAAAAAAAACAACAAAACAAAATTCCACACACATGTTTTATACATATTTAGATAACATAAGAGAGAAACAAAAAAACTAAAAACATAATAATATATTTGTAAATAACAGACGGTGTACCATTTATTATAATATATGTTTTGTTCGATGTTATGTAATTTATTTGAAAATGTCAAATAAATTATTAGGAAAAAATAAAAAAAATGGCAGCTCTTTTCTCGTTAATGATTTTAAGCATTTCATCGGTCATTGAGTTGTTAATATCCGTTATAAAACATACATATAAAATATTATATAAAATATACGATTCAATATGTTATTTTGTAGAAGCAATCGAAAAACAATATTTAATTGTAAAATATAATTTATACTATTGGAAACAAATTAAAAAACCAAAAATATACTAGTGACACTGTTGAAAATCAGCTCAAAAATGTATGGTGTCGCGCTGAGATTTTGCGCGCCTGTCAAATAATTAGAAAATTAATATAAGAGTTTTGTATATTAATATATATGTATTATGTTTCTAGCGTTGTATCTTCCGTACGGCAATTGATAGGAAACCTGCTTATTAAATGGAACCATGATGAACACTTTTTTTCCGAAAATTTATAAATATTCGTTCTGTAGTTTTGGAATTTAATTTTAACATCGTTTGATTTTAACATTCAACTTTAAAACTATCTGCTTAATGGTGGAAACGCAAGTAAATGAAACATACATATATGGAACTTATGTAACATATTTTTAAATTGCACTTCCACCATTTAAATACGATTTGTTTTTCTGACAAACATTGTAACATGTTTTTATATGTATTTGCTAAAATTGTTTCGAGTTTTCTTACATTCATATTTTTGTTACATTTTCTACAAATCATTTGACATATAGGTTATAAACTGTATCAGAGGATATTAATTTCAGTTTTAAGTTAGAGTATATTAAAGGCAATAATAAAAATGTGGTACATCTTTTCAAAGAATCACGTTATAAGTCCATCTTCCAGAAAAGCCGAAAAAAGATAGTGATCTAAAAAATTGGTGCAACAAACCAAATATGGTACCGTTCTGTGGCCAAGTGAGTAAAGACACTTATATCTTCAACCATTTGACTACTTTGACTAGAAGTTGCGGGTTCAAATCTAGGCAGATTGACCAATCATAATTAAAAAAAGGGGGGATTGGATAAATCACACTGTCGTCGCTTTGATAAGAACGAAGTAATCGGCTCCACCAACAACATAATAACAGTATAATTGTCACTTTGTGTTAGAAGGTATCTTTGCCTTCAGATGATGGAGGGTTCTAAATGAGAGTACAGACGACCAAAAAGTCTAGGTGCAAGGAACGCAGTTTCGGTTCTCTTCTTATTAAACATTAATAAACTAAAAAATGTAGATATAATTATTGTTCTTTCTTTGCTTAGAATAGCCGTACTACTCTGTATATGTAAATTAAAAAAGCAAAAATCAACATATTTTACATTTAATTTTTATTGCATTGCAGTCATCATAAATCTACCTTTAAAAAAAAATGTTGAAAAAAAGTTTAAAACCATATTTCATTTCCTACAATATAAGTGAGTATTTGTAAACGTATTAAATTGTTGATTGAAAGTTGTCTTATTCGAAGAACTTTAAAATTAAATTCCTTTTCAAAACAATATATAAAATAAATCTCTCCATTTATTCATTATTTGGTACTTGACATGTATGTATGTTTGCATGTTTTGTGCGCAATGAAGGTGATTTGTTTTGATTGTAGTGCTAAAATAAGCTAAAAATACTGTTATTAAATTAACTCTAGCCGAATTATAAAAAGTTACTATGTATATACATAGTAGTTTTTTGCTACCCGTTTGCCATTCTATATAGAAATTACTTTTGAATTACTGTTTAGTAATTTCTCTGAAGAAATTTGTGTTGAATATTTTTGGACATAAATCCTAAATAAGTACTCAATTTTAATTTCGTAGCTCAATCAGTTTATTTACAATCGAAATGTTAATGATGTGGGAAGGAAACATTTCATGTTATTTGTGGTTGTAGAAAAATTAATACACGTTCAGATCTTCTGAAAGGTGAATTGCGAGCAATAGAACTAAAAATATGTGTTCAAATTGATGTATGTATTTGTTAATCTTTATTATATTTTTAATGTGAATTTTTATCAAAAAACTTGTAAGTAGTTTTTTTTCCGAAATTTTGGCAATTGTTTATGTGTTTTCTAGGATAATTGAGGTCTAAGAAATTCAAAAATAACATTTATTTTACAACCGGTCGATTAGTTTTTGGGATATTGCATGGAATGTATTCTCGTAATCAGCCTGTGGATCGGAATTTTGGTCATTTCTCGAAAACAACGCATCCAATCGTTAAATAGATGCCATTTTTGAAATCTACAGGTCAAACGACACTTATAAACATGATTTTTTTCAAATTCAGATAAAAATTATTTTTTTTGAAATTTCGCGATTTTTTTAAGGTGTGTACCCTTGGGAAAAATGCAGAAAATCGATAATTTTTTTTGTTCCCGATTTCCATTGTATATATGTTTTAGGATAGTTTCTGACCTGCAGATTTCAAAAAAAATATCTATTTAACGATTGCATGCGTAGTTTTGGAGATATCGCTAGAAATTCGATTCAGGCGCCGATTTAACCGATGTATTTCATCAAATATCTCGAAAACTAGACGTCCGATTGTAAAATAAATATTTTTTTTGAAATTCTTAGACCTCAATTATTCTAGAAAACACATAAACAACCAATTAAAAATTTTGAACTTTTCATCGGTTTTTCTACGTTTTCTAATACAATTTCGCGCAAAAACTAAACATCAGATTTTTGATAAAAATCTATATGTTAAATATAAGTCATTAAAGCCAGTTAATTCATTCTGATGACTACTTTGTAGTCGAAATACGTATTTATAAAAATACAAAATCCTAGACTTCTCATTAATAATTATAAAAAAAATTAGATTTATTGTCTGATCATCAAATTTCTTAGTTTAATAATAATAAACCAACTTTAATGATAAAGCTCTGATATATCACTGTGAATTTGAAGAAGTACGTAAAGATGTTGTTGAAGATGATGATCTTCTTACCATCGTAAACTTAACATATCACACTTTTATCATACATATTGTTCATAAATTAATTCAAGTAATGTATTGTGTATTCATATTTAAGATTCATTAGAATTCATCATCAAATGTCAAATCAGCAAAACGTGTAATATGTGTGTTGTTTCATCTATTCTTTATTCTTATTTGTTACTTTCACCATTCATACAATGTTTGATGAAGTAATATGACGTTGCAGTCATGTATCTTATAGTTACTTTATTCAGAATTAATAACGTAAATATGTGTGAGATAAGATCAACATCCAAATCAGAAAGGCTTCAAAAATAATTCTTTATTAAGACTGCTTTGAGATATCTCAACTATGACGTCGTCATGAATTCTCTTAGGTTGTCCTATTTTTATACTTTTGAGAAGTCATGATTACGAACTTTTAAAGTAGTATTTTTTCAGACTTCGGATTTTTCGGATATTTTTATCTACTTTGGTAAAAAGTCAAAAGAATTATGAATTCTTTTTTAGAACTGGATTTAATTGGTTTTTGTTTCATGAGCTTTGTTTTTGGTTTTTCTTTTATTAATTTGGAGGATTATTGTTAAGCAAAAAAAAGATTCAGATAATATACTAACAAGTTAATTTGCTAATTGCTCTAACCATTTAGTTGAAATTTGTTATTGAGCTTATGTTTACGATCCAAAATTTATCTATAAAGTTGGTGTTATTCTCAAAACATCTAACGAACATTCATTTTGTCTTAGAAAAAATCAATATTAATTAATTCTTGTAAATTTAATATCGCATATTTGAACATAATTATTATATATGGTATGTTGGATAGAATACCCCACTCATAAGTCAGCTTCCAGTGTAAGAGCCCTTAAGTATCGTAAGCAATTTTATTAATTTATTTTAAAAAATATATAATTAATCCCTTCTTAAAGGATTCATATTTCTTAATCCAAATCATAAACTAGAATTCTTTAGGAATTCTTCCCGAAATCATATTGCTATATGCGTTACTTCTCAAACATCAGAAATTAATTGCATTTAATTCTCATTTAAAACTAATTTTATTAGAAGCTGCATTTGCTTTCTTTACAATTAGAAAGTTTTTTATTATAGCCCATAGTCCAAATTTTGAAATGCAAGGCTTAAACTAAATTTTACCTAATTATTAAGTCTTAAAATTCGAGTTTGAGATTTTATTATTAATAACAACGATTAAATAACACTTACAAAAAATATACATAAAACCGAACAAAGAACATTCTCCTATTTTAAATTCGATAATTAGATTTTGTCCTGGTAAAAATGGGACAACTTAAAAGGTATATTTCTTTATAAAAAAACTAGAAAAACATTGTATTTGGTATAAAATTGACCAAAATATAAGTGAACTTACATATAAATTAAATACAATCGAACATAAGTCTCCTCCTATTTTTTGAAATCCGATATAGGTTTGAAATCGGTGATTCTCATTTAATGTTTCTAACAAAATATTTTTTTTATTGAATTATTTATTAACCATAACAAAAAAATACGTTTAATTTTTCATCAAATTGTTGGTAGAATTTCTTGATTCTCCCTAATCTAGCATACCTATGTTACCCTCAATATCAACCACCTAAAGAATAATATCGTAACGTCATGATAAAACCGTTAGCCTATAAAAACATTTCCTTGTGACCACAAAGCCTATCCAAATAAAAAAGTAAAAAAAAAAATAAAAACTATACACTTTCGTTGTATAATTTTCGTATAAATTTTACAAGAATGTATGGATCAGAACACCAAAACAGGTATATAAAATATAAAGTTATTACCATAAAATTTTCGTTTTTAACAGATTAAAAAGATAAAAAATATTAACGGGGATTTTTCATTAAATGTGTGCAAATATATGAGTAAAGAGTAGCATAATATCTATAATGTTTCTGCTATAACCGTTATGAAAAAAAATAATGTTCATATGTGTGAATCCTTAACGTAATCCTGTATTTTAAATAGCATGTTAATGTTTTTTATTCTCCCTCTTTATTTTGTAACTTACTGTATGTGTCAAAAAAGGCGTTGTCTATTTTCATAAGAACAATAGTTTCTAGCCTCATCAATAAATAAAGTTTCCCAAAACAAATTAATCATTCTTCAATTTTCAACGAAAAAAAATTTTTTGTTTGACATTTGCTAAATAATTTACATACAAACAATTGAACAAATAACTATATTTTCTAGAATGATTAATTACCAATTTAAGTCACTCGTGGTACAGCAATCGATTAAGAAAGCCCGTGCACAAACTATTCACGGTACGAATAATAGCCATAAAAAATAAACAGTGGCATAGAATTGAGAACGTCTTAGTGCATCTTCTTAAATTTATGGCATTCTGCTACCTAGAAGTATACATAAGGTTGTTTTTAATAATACTATATTTTATAATTTTCAATATAGAAAAAATCTTAATAATAATAATAAATAAACAAATAATACTAATACACTTTTTATTTTTTTGACTAGGTAGCGTAGACAGCCGACAACATAAATTCATAGTATAGAATATCGAATTTGTCAGGCTTACACAATATACTTGTGGAAACATTTGGTGTTTAGCATTTCTTAATCCCTTTGATAACTTTCGACGTATTTGGCTTATATGAACGCATATGCTATAACTCAAAAATATTAGCACATGCGAAAAACTGTTATCCAGAGAAGGTTGATATAGGGCTTTTCATTTTAATTTTCGATTAGTTTTTGTTTCGGACAGAATGTCAAAAAACTAATGTAATAAAATGAAAAGCAAATATTTTCTATCTTTGTCAAACTTATTGTCAACAGTACGAAACAAATTTTAAAATGAAAAGGTCTATTGGATATTAACAACGTCCACCAAATAACTACTACTTTGTCGAGTCGTAAATTCGAGTGATATTTATTCCATAGCACACTGTAGTATTTTAACATTCCATTTAGTAAACGATTTTGCTAGGTGATTTATTATTTTCGTAAATTATTTTATACTTTTAAATATTTTCAAAGCGATTTAATTTTTTATCATATTTTTTGACACTTATCGAATGCTTTTTTGTTTTATATTTCTTGCTTTAATATTTAATCATGTGAAATTTTTTATTCATTAATAATATATTAATATAAATAATATTCTAGATAGGTATAAAAAATAATGCTGATGAAAATATAGCATGGAAAAGTAAGATATTATAAATAGGTATAGTAGGTACAATAAAGAAATATTGATTCATCGATGACCTATAATCGGTTTTTTTCAGATGGTATTAGTTTATATTCAATTATTAATCATTAGCTAAAAGTCTTTCCTCATCAAAACTTCAGAAGTGACCTTAAATTATTTTTTCTAGGCATACTTGATTTAAATAATATATTTAGTAAACCTGACAATTTTCGAATTCTATACTATGAATTTATGTTGTCGAATGACTACAAAGATTTTTATGGTAGTGTATCAAATATCTTTTAAACTTTTCTAGGCTATTTTCTGTCAATTTTTTGTATCAAATAATAGTATCGTAGTATTTATTGATTAGGACTAAATAGTAAAATTTTTTTGATTGTTCAGGATATTTAATTACAAACTGGCCCAGAAATTCAATTTGCATTAGATTCGACCACAACGCCCAATTGGATATTGTATTTAATTGAATTTCAGCTACACAATAAGTAGGAACAGAATTCAATTCACAAGAAAAAAGCCACAATAAATTAATCTTATTTTATTTTTAATCTCCATCAAGCGAGTAAAGTATTTAAAATTGATATTAAATACGCTCTCAATTAGATGCTTTTTAGGTGGTGCAGTATTAATAATGTTCTCAAATTTTTAATTAAGAAAATTAAGTCAGTATGATGTTCTACTGATGCCATGATATCAAGCTGGCAGAGTAGTTTGAAAAAAAAAATTTAATAATATAATATTACTTAGAATTAGATGTTTTTATGATGTGGGCGGCAGCAGTGCATCTTAATGATGAAATTTTCTGAATTAAAAATTTGAGCACATAATCAAAATTTCTAGAACCTAAAAAGCACCTTAATTGGGCATATTTAAATTTTATTTTGAATACTTTGCTCTATTATCTTCACGGAGATTAATTTTTTAGATAAACTCATTCATAGCCAGGTTAATATTTTTATCTTCTGAGTGCCTGGTATTTTCTTTAATGATTAACATAAAATTTATCAGGAAAATGTTATCCTAAAAGTTAAGCCTGTTAAACTAATAAGTCGTTAGGTCAATAATGAACAAAAATGATTAGATCGATGTCTTCATAGATATATTTAATTAGACAGTGTTGAAAATAAATTTATAAGCTATAATTTGTTTTAATTTTACTCGGGTTATACAATAAATATATTTGATTTTGTTCATTAAAAACTAATAATATAAAATGAAAAACAAAATATTTACATTGTTGTCCTTTAATTACCAAATCCTTGCAAAGCTTATTCTATAAATTAATTAGTTAAAAAGAAGGGAAAAAACTTGGAAACCTCCATTATTTTACCTCCATTACACAAATGAAGATGACGTAGACACATTATATCCTAAATAATCTCATGTAATCTAGTGATTGATAGAATCGTTCCATATATATATATTAATTAATATTCAATACAATTAACTGGAATTACATCATCAAAGGAGATAGCTATGTATTATTAACATTAGACATATTCATATAGATTCATAAAAGAGAACACCTACACAGCAATAGATTCATGAACTACGTGATATTGAAGATGGCACAAATTAGTGAATTAGCATCATCATATGTTCGTAATCTATTTATGATATTCAGTCAGCTATCATAAAACTCTACTAATATTAGAAATGTGAAAGGTTGTATTTTGGATGTTTGGTTATTTGTTAGTTCTCTATACCATAACGGTTGTACGGTTTTGGATAGTTTAAAACTGCGATTAATACATACTATACTTTTTACTACGAAAAAATGTTAAGTTCCTGGTGGATTTTACTAAAACCAATCACAGAGCATATTCACTTGTAATTGGCTAACGAAGTGTCTCATGTGCTGACCAAGGTAAAAACTATGCGCAAACCGGGGCTAAGAAGGCACTAATACCCTCGACCATTTGACTACTTACACTGGAAGTTGCGGGTTCGAATCCAGGCAGAGGCAGTTTGATGAATTATAATATTAAAAAAATGGGCGGTTGGTTGATCACATTGTCGTCGGTTGGATAAGAACGATATAATAACAATATGATTGTCACCTTATGCTAGAAGCTATCTTTGCTTTCAGGTGATGGAGTGTTCTAAAAAGATGGTACAGAGCTCTTTCTTTGATCCAAATTTCAACTAAATCTATTGAGCTGCTTTTGTTTGATGTTTCTCATCGCTATACGTAATCGTGGACAGAAGCTAGGACAATATAAAGCTATATATGCTGAATAGAAAGTTGACATAAAATTTGGTTATAGTTTGACTATAAATTTAAGACCTTTTAAAAAAGTTAAATATTATCCATAAAGTTGTGCTATAGCATTAAACTAATATGTTTATATAAATGGTAATATGTTTATTTTCCCGAAAATATATAATCGATTCACTGTTAATTGCTTCATTTTCATACGAAATATCCACATGTAGACGAATAGCCAGTACTGAATTTACATGCTGGCAACGTATTGCCTGAAAGTATTACAAATTTGATACAAAACTCGTAGAGTAAAACAAATGCAAGTAGAGTACAGAGGAAAAGTTTAATAAAGGAAACTTCTTGGTTTTCTTTCCGAAAATGACTTAATCGGAACGAATAAATGTGGAAAAAGGAAAGAAAAAAATAAACTTTTATTGTCACAGAGAATTTTATATTTTATAAATGCAGAAAATGTTTTTTGTTTTTTACCTCATATTAAAATAACAACTTAATCGGTCAAACCGTTCACTGTTATAGCTATTTAAGTAAAAATGCCTATTCGATAATGGATATTTTTACATAAATGCTGCTATATCTCGAACCATTCATTCCATTTTGATCAAATTTTGTATGTAGATGCATGATGTACTTTTACTCGTTTGCACTATATAAAGCGTTCTAGAATCTGGCTGGAGCTATGAAGCTATCAATTGCGAAATACTTTCGAAAATAGTGTCCCAAAATACTTTGACGAAAATTAAACTTACTTCTTACCCTCTTTAAAATTTAAGGGTAACTGAACCCGAACACATCCATCTGCCAGATATAATTTCTAATCTTCAATAGATATAGAGAATGTCCATCCAAAATTATCCACTAGCTCTTGTACTCCAATAGTACATATAATAAAACTATCTAAAAATGTTTGTGTAGAGTGAATTTTTTTTGCTACTATGTTCGAGTAAAACTTAATGATACGTATAATTTGTTAAATTGAGTTGAGATTTTTTTGTGTTTGTACATCCATAATATTGTATATAAAATTCATTGTATGTATTATCTTAGTTAAATTATATTAAATTACTTAAGTAGAACAAAACATCAAGTGGTTTAATGTTTTGTAATATTATTATTGAAAGTGGATCTATTTTGATTACAAACATTTATTCTTCTCTTGTGATTTTTTTTTATTCAATTTTGTGTTTCAGTGAATAGAAAGTCCTTTCTTTCTGTTTCCACTCTTAAAAGTAGTACGGGATAATTTTAGTATGTAAACGAAATTTTTGTATTCTCTATATGCAAAGTGTAGGTTATGTTACATCATTTTAGTAGATGGAATCCCTTGGATGCATGGATGGCCAAGATATGTCGAAGGAAACAAAGTCAATAACTTATATGTATTTGCCTGGATCTTATTTCGTAAAAATGTAATTACTTGACACGACTTAATTGAGATAAGGTTATGATAAAATTGTTGATCTTGGTTGTGAAATTTCAATTGTGAGATTTTTACAATAATCCTCCTAGCCTTGAAATAAAAAAAAAATTGATTTCGTTGATCGGCTTATAATAAACTATGAAGAAAGTCAAATTTTTTTTTTGATTCGTAAGTTTTTTGTTTTTGATTATCATCTACTAAAAATCTTAAAATGGCCAAGTAATCAATCAGTATATTATGACGATTAAATTTTAACTATCAATTGATAGGGCAGCCCAAGTGGAGATTTACTCGAGCGCGTCAAGTGTACATTGCTGAAATGTGTACACTATACTGGTCTAACGATTTGAGCGTGATGCAAGAGATTGTGAGGGTCACAACCTTGCGAAAAAGATACGCCACCTGCGTCACGCTCAAATCATCCGATTAGGAAAATGTACACTTTTATGCACGTAATCAACCTATAATATCTTACACACCCCACTTGGGCTCCTCTACCAATCGTTTTAGTGATTGAAAGATTCTATATCTACATCTTTAGTTTCAATATCTTTAGTTTAGATTATTTAGATTCTATGTCTATAGTTTCCGTTGCATATATTTTCAATTAATAATATCGAAATAAATTTTTCGAAAAAAAGTTTTTCTTCTTTTGGTTTCTTTAATGGATTTACTTCGTTCACGCAATTATTTTAACATCCAGTGCCGATACAAGGAATAGAATCTTTCAATTAAATGTTTTACATATATATATATATATATATAGATTATGTTGATGATACTGCCCTACGTTACCCTTAAGAGTATCAGAAAAGTCTATTTTCCGGAATAATCTTCCGATAGCTTCCTATATTTTATTTTTTGATTAGTGATATTCCAGCTATAATATAGCAAATAAAAGACGTATTTTATAATATGTACGGATATAAACAATACCATACACCCCCCAATAGAATTTTAGTATAAAATCTTTAACCTAAATAAAAATATAATATTATTAAAAAATATGATACAACATCGATAAAATTAAAAAAAGAAAAAAGTTTTATATATACGAGACTAGAAACAATAATGCTTTTATTGTAAACTGTATCTATCATTGATAGTTTTTGACGCTAGATATTATTTAATATAAATATCTTTGTCTGTCTGACTGCTGTTGCCAATGCCGATGTTGTTCATGTCTAGTCTAATTTATAGAATCACTGTTCTATACAGGATGTCCGTGAACAACCGCACGTTATTTTTTGTTTTTGAGATCAGATAGAGAATAATTATCTGAGACAGGAAGTCCTTGTCGATTCTTGATCTGCCAATTAATGACCATTAAATAAAGATGAACGCTCTATCTGAGAAAGATGAAAAGTGGGGGATTGCGCTTATCGGGAGAAAGAGAAAAGCGCGAGGTTATACTGCATAAAATTAATAATTATGACTGTTATAAAATTTCGAGTAATTCTTGGTCGTCTTTGGTTAATTATTGCAATTAATTGCTAATTACGTGTAGGACAGATCAAGAATTAACAAGAACTTTTTTCTATCTGATAAAAAAAATATGTGTAGTCATTCACGGCCATCCTGTATTATATTTTATTTTTAGTTATTATATAAGGATATTGAAAAGCACTATTCATAATTAATAATGAAAACGTACGTTCGTTTGATGTAGGTAACGTCTAAGTTGATTCATATTAAAAGTTATATATTGATTCTTTTCGATAAAAAAACGGTAAGTACAGAGATTTTTCAATAATATTATATGAAATAATTGTCATAAAAGTATATTTATTGAGATTTTAAACCTCCGTGTATAGGCAATATTATGTATACATGATTTTCACATGTTCGTAATAAATTCCATTTTTATAATACATCAAAATAAGCAGTTTGATGATTTAAATGCATGTTGCCAGAGAAAAAGCCGGGGCCATATGTTTTTTTTTTTATTTAATTTTCTTTGATAAAATACGTATAAATAAGGTTCTATGACTTTTTACGATAAACTTAATATTTTTTGAAATATCAGCGAAAACCAAAACACGCCATTTTTACATACGGTTTACCCGATGCCTACTGCTTCTGGATTTTCATTTTTTTGAAAGATTTAAAGATTTATATTTTAATGCAATGTATTTTTTGAAAAATATTTCTTATTCATAGAATTTGAATTTTGATGACTATTTTTCTAACAAATAGCCCGAAAACGAAGCATTTTTCGAAAAAATGAGTTGAAAAATTTGACCTACTAAACTTCCTTATCAATGTAGTCTGAAAAGTTCTAGAATTAATGAAAATGGAATGAAAATTATGGAAAGCAGAATATGAACAGAAACATTTGATATTATATTTCTAATACTATAGATCTGAAGATGTGAAAATAATAAGGAAATATAATCTTAGCCTTCTAGAACTATACCGAATTTCAGTAGAAAGTTTGATAGTTTTAAATATCAAACCCATAGGATTTCTGTATGATATTGACAATATTTTTACGGATTTTCAAAAAGTAAAATTCAAATGAAAATAAAAATAAAAATATGGTTTCTGCATTATCTGTTTTTTTTTTCTGTTTCTAGTTTTCAACAAACATATGTCTGTATACATAGGCAGTTAAAAAGAACTTCCACACACTAATGCGTTTTTATCCAACGAATCTGCATAAAATTTTCAGTATTAAAACAACCTATTTTACAAAGTAAAAAAAGTTTCTTATTGTTTATTTCTTGTTTAGAGTAAAATAACAATATATTAGTGACTAATTTCTTTAATTGGTTATTTTACTCTATAAAATAGTAATTGTTTGTTATAATAAAGACACTGTATTTTAACTGTATTTATAATCATCGTCTTAAGAGTATTGAAATCAATAAGAAGAAATGTATGCCTTCTAGTTATTTGTTTGCATACAATTTACTTAATTACTTATATTATTATTTGAATATTTAAAATATAATCAATATACGAACTGTAAAAAAGTGCACTTAAAAATGAAATCAATAAAAATGTACTTATGTAAGAAATAATTTAAATTTATTTGTATTTACTTGGACAGTACTTGTTTGAACTACTGGAAGTATTATAGAAACAAACGGAATCCACTTCATGAAAATCCAGGTGGTTGTTGTGGGCCAAATTAATTTTCTAATGTAGGAGAGCAAACGATATTAAATAGGGACTAACTCGAGCGTTATTGGAAAAAAAAGCTCATAAAATGAATACCCTGTGAAAGGTGAGAAGTCTTTAAAAAATAAAAAGACGCATCATAGGGAAATACATAAACTTCCCTCGAGCGTCAGATATTCAAAGGCGATGCTAAATATGACAGAAGTTCCCCATCAAGATATTGAGGCATGATGTAAATTCGTACTAGTATTGAAAATTCCCGTTTTGAAATACATAAACGCGTCAAATTTTCATTGTTTCAATTCAAGGCGAGTTAGGTTGATGTATAAATATCGACCTACAATGTCTTGCTGTCATTTTTCTGAAATTATGTAACCCTTCGACCCTTTCACGTCACGCAGAAACCAGCCGATTATATTTTGTCGGTAGTCCTTGAATTATATACTTCAAACTAAAATATGTTAACCGCTCTCCAAAGTGGCCAAATGAAGTGTTACCCTTCTCTCTCAATAGCTTGAGCTCTCTTTAGTATAGTAAATCTTTATTGAATAGGGAGTCTATTAGTTAGTGTAAAAAATCGTATGACTTAAATTACATGTTATGCCTATTTGTACAAGTACTACATTTCAAAATATGATTTTTAAAACCTCAAACAACATAAAAATTCTTGTAATGCATATAACAAGGAATATAAAATTTAATTATACTAATTTTACAACAAATAATGCACCATATTTGTTCTTTCTGCTATGTTTGTATCTACAGGATTCTTTACAAAATAATTAAATAAATTCGGACTATAATGCAAAAAAAATTAATGTGGCATTCATCTTAACTAACTAAAATTATAATTATATAGTGGAAATAATTCTGTTTGTTACGTTTTAACGGCTAAATGCCCAAGCACTCTGGGAGTTTGGATACAGACTACATTTTGCAAATCTAAGAAGAGGAATGGATATATTGGGAATGAAAGTTTGTATAAGAAACAAATTTTTTATCATGCTAGGGACTTAAAAGTTTTCTTCATATCTATACTTTTTGTAAGAAATAAAATATGTTTCTGTGCTATTGACCAATAAACATAATAGAGGTGTTAATTAACTTTAGTACATTCCTAAGTATGAGTGCCCCTGTATGAATGATCTTTTTATATTGATTGCTGACATATTTTAAACGAAAGAAAGCTTGTAACATATTAGATACAGAACTAAAACTTCAAGATAGAGGAGTCAAATAGAGATTTTCCGGAGAATGATAGTGGTGGGATTTATTTCTGATAGCATTGAATTTACGATAAATATTATGAGACGCTAATGGTCACTCGAATATGAAATAAATACTTTATTTTTGATCTGATAAATTTATCATAGATGTAAATATAGTCTTGTTTTCTTTTCCTTTTTTCCGATAATCACTGCAATATTCTACATTCGGTTATTTCATACTTGTTTTTATAAAAATAATGAAATATTTATGTTTATAATATGTATGATGCCTTTACATCAAATAAATGTGGACAATACATGATGTATTTACTTGTACAATACATGTGAAGTTTGAATTTAAAAGGAGAAATCAGAAAATGTTTTATTTGTAGAAATGTTTTTGAATTCAATTTTATTGATTTTACTTACGTTGAAAATGTATCGTGATGTTGTCATCAGTGACATGACATTCGATGTTTTCAACGCGCCTAAGGAAGTTTTCACTTCAATAAATTTAAAAGTGTATACAGTAGTCCATCCTATCTGCATTGCATGCGGTTTTAATGAAAATGTGATGAAACTATTGTTGTATGTATTGTTGTGTAGTATACTTGTACGTGGTCATACATAAAATTAAAATAAAGTCGTCATACCATTAACACATACATATTAGTTTATATTATTCATATGTTTATGAGAATGTAAACGGTTTTATAATAATCATATGTAATAAAAAAACACTTTTATTAATTAAATATGGTGTTTTGTAATGCGACGATGGTTACTTTATATTTTAATTGCATCAGAAAAAAGAATAAAAATAAAATAAATACTACACTTGTTTGTACCTGAGAGAAGTTTTACAGTTAAATTGTAATGTATCTTTTCTCATTTAATTAAATTTATTCAGAGCTCATAGTGAAAGTCGATTTTTCCATTGCCTGCACCAATCTTATGATAGAAAAATAGCTGGTAAAAGTTCAAGATAGTGGCATAAAATCTGTCAATATCTATAAAACGTTTGTCAAATGTAAAATTTTTAAAAGGATGATTGGCAATTGAAAGGAAGTTAAAAAACTCAATCTTTTAAAATCAATGATTGAAATATTTTTAATCATGACTATTCATTAAATAGACTAAATAGCGTGAATAATAATTACGAATGTTTATTCGCTGATTAATTGTGCCGAATCTAAGCAGTTTTGAAACATATTAAAGGGTTTCGTATTTATTTAGCTGATTTTTCATTGGCAAACTCAACTTCACTTTTTGAATATGTCATCAAAATTATTTCTTTTACCGTTATCTCTTTTATTGTAATTGAAGACAGATTATATTTATGATATGTGAATCTTTGGATGACTATTTTGGACATCTTAAGCTTCAAATTTCTACTCATGGATTAGTACATATTTACTTTAAATAAATTTTAAGAAAACATTTTTAGGTAAACAAGAGAAGTCAAGACTATACAACGCAATTCAAAACTAAGAAATGCAAACATACTTTTCTCATTCCATAGAAATCAAGCTATATTTTATACAGATTATAAAAGTTAGCTATCAATATTTTAATCAGAAATTGATTAATTTCAATGTATCTTCCGATTCTATGCTTTTTTAAATTTTGCTTTAGTTCAAAATCTATTTTGTATTTCGGAAGAAATATTACTCTAAATAATTGTGATTTAATATTAATTGTGATGAAATAAGAAGATTTGTAGTTACTTAAAATATAAATGAGTTAGAAATCAAGTAATTAATCAATTCAAAACATTTAGGTTAAGTTGACATATATTTACCGCAAAGGATTTAAAAATAGGTTATGTACAATCTTTCGGTGAACAATGTAAGACGGCAGCATTGATAAGTGCTTGTAACACTATTTTCTAGAGAGAAAACGATTTAATCTAACATCAAACATGTTACAAATTGTCATTGATGTTATATAGTCCTGGTACTCGGTTTTGAAACTTCTTCACAAAGTAGTTTCCGGGCTTTATTTTAAAAATCATAAAAATCATAAAATCAAACACATAGAATTTCCGGACCTGTAAGTATCGTATTCCCAATTAAAGCACAGATCGTCGATGCTAAGTGATATTAAAAAAAGTTTCAGTAGTTCTAAGCTTCAGGCGACATGACTCACTATCCTATCCTCCATCCTCATGATTAATTTAATGCATAATAGAGATGTAGTTTAAAAAATAAAGAAAACAAATAATGATGTGAGTGGTCTCTGTTATTAACGTCTATGCCTGAGATGTGAAGGTTCTATTTTTATTTTTATTTTTATTATTATTAATATTTTTTTTCCTTGAAATTATTAAATAATTAGAGTTTGAGGCAAAGGTAAAACCTATTTAACTAAAATTTAATATAATATTTTTTTATTTACGCTCACGATAAGCGCATGACAAGTGAAAATATTTCAGAAATTCAAATGCTATTGAATTACGTTGTAAAAAATAATTAAGATTAAAAGATAAGAATGTCACTATTATAATTATAATATTTTCGGAATAATAATAAAAAATTAAGACCCATTTGTGAAAATGATAATGATAGTATAATTCAAATAACATGTACTAATATTATCCATTAACAATTTTAGTATCGAATATCTATCAGTAAAAAAAAAAAAACAATAAATTCAAAAAAATGATATAGTAAATTATATATAAGGGAAGATACCACATTTAAATTATTGATAATTACTAACATTAATAAAATAAATAAACTAAGTAGTTCATATACACTCAAAAATAGTACATTTTTGTAAATTAGCTGAATTTGAGCGGGAATTGAGGCGAACTACTTATAGTTTTTGAAAAAATGTTTCAAAGAAAATATGTTTTTTTTTTCGAGGAAAATACATTTTTTCGGGATTTATTCTATAACCTAAGGTTTATAAGGTCGGTAATAGAGCCATAAACTCCTATTAATCGATTTAACTCATTCACAAAGTTTCAAGCACTTTGCAGTTTATGGCGTTATAGTAAGTCATCAAAGTTTCACATCGATACCTGTTTTTGTTATCAAGTTTTAATTTGTTGGATACGATAATTTAACCAAATATAAATAATAATATTCTAAGCAAATTATGACCAATTGACCATTGTATTCTAGAAATTGTAATCAAAAATTACGTGTTATAAACTATTTGTTTTATTACTATTGTGGAGTTAATGCTCATAGTGGTCAATAAAAAGTACCCAATTTAATATAAAAATATTGCAAGAGATTGTTGTAATGCAATATATTTGTGAATAATTTTTATTCGGTTTTACACAGTTGACATTTTTGACTTGATAGCCCTTAATCCAGTGCCTTTTGAACATGTAAAAAATACTTATTATTATGTATTTCTAATTGACTTTGCATTCTGATATGCACCAGGACTATAAACGAGATATAAATAAATAGAAAAGAAAGACAATAATAATCAGAGCACATACCTTTTTTACAAGTTTTACCACCACGTCCTAATGGACATAAACATCGGTGTGCACCAGGCACAGTATCATCAATTTCACACGCACCACCAATTCCACAATCTAAAGGACACGATGGTGGTGTTTCTGTTGTTGGTGTTGGTGATGTAGTTGTCGTTGTTGATGGTGTAATTTCCGTTGATGACAAATCTATATTATTTATAGTCGTTGTTATCGATAGCGAATCAATAATATTTTCATTAAAATTTACTTCATAATCAATTGAATTCGATTGTATTGAATGTTGTTGATGGTGTTGTTGTGAATGTAACGATTTTTTTGTATTACTTCTGCTGGACGGATAATTTGTTGGTGATGATGTCGTTACACTATTGATACTATTAATGTTATTGTTATCTATGTATAGTGTTTCATTTGTTATGTTATTATTTGTGGTATCCAATGTTATGGATAATTGGGCGGAAAATGATGCACCTTTTTGATATAAAATATCTTCATCGTTCATATGTGCTCCTTCTAGGGTTGGTGTTGCTGTAGAATTTATTTCTGTAAAAAAAAACAAATTTCATTAGAACTCATTTGAAAATTAATTTAACAATGCATCAGTTCGAAGCGCTTAAGTAATTTTATACTTAAACTGTATAAAATAGTTATCAAAATAAATTTACCAAAATATTTAGTTATTTTGCAACTCATATAACATTCTTAAAAATAATCGCGTACGATAAAAAAATGTTAAAAAGCGAGTATTTTGAAAATTTAAGCTTCTCGAATTTGAAAAATTCAGTTGTTTTGTAAAAATTTTTGCGCTTTGCATTTTCGAGCGTCATCGTACTTCGTCAATCAGTCCCAGTTACCCGCTATACAATCTATCGTAGACCACAATGGACGACGCTAATATCAATGGATAGTTATATAAACGTTGACAGATGGCACAATTTTCTACAATTTGGAAATATTTAATCTAATCCTATTGTGAATGTTTCTTCTTGTATCCCGATAATAAATTGTATTATTAAATCATTCCGTGAATATAGTAAAGCCGATAAAATTATAGATGTTTCGAATGAAAAACAAGCATTTTACAAGTAATTATATTTCTCTTTGGTTCAAGCATAAATATCACTGTTACATATTTGAATATTATTCTAGTACAAAGCAAAGTATAAATAGTTAACTATTATTGTGATGATGAAAACAATGTTTCATAAAATTATTCTCATTTATATGTGGAATTCAAAAACCAACAAGATATTATTTACAGCAACAAAACATTTCTGTCTTATTTATAAAATATCTTGTACTTAATTTGTTAAATTATTATAACTAATTATTCTGAACAAGTGAAATAATATAACAAAGTGAGTATATTACAATGTGTTCGTATAATATTGCGTAGTAGTACGTGTTACGTGCGAATATAACTATTATACTCAATGTAATAATATATTCATTTTAACACCTATGTATATATTATAATTTCTTAGAAACGTTTGCTTTGTTTATATACTTCAAATTTTTCAAGTTATTAGTTCTAATTGGTAGTTTTACCTGGAAAGCATTAAAAATCAGTTATTTTTTAGATTTTGTTGTGCTCTTTCTCTATTTTTTATATGTCAACTAGTATTTTTGTCGCTAGCGATTCCATATTGGGAAAATGATGCCTAAAAAGTGTTTTTAAACAATATCTCCTTTCCAATTCATTTTACTAGAAAGACAGTGAAATAATTAATTAAACTAGAGAAAATCTTCTTTAATTATGTAATAACCGTTTTTTTGTTAAATCAATAGTTCTAGTGCCGCAAACTCTACTTTCCTGGTTTTGGCCGAAAAAACCATTTTCACGTAATAAATGAAGAATGGGTATAATTGAACACATAACACATCTACTTGGAAGCGAGCTTGAATTCTTCTAATTGTTAATTGGATGGTTTTTGATTGTATATCTGTTACTTGTAGTTCTGTGCACTGTAGATCTCACTCCGAAGTAAATACGAAGTATATAAATAATACGTAAAAATGTTTAAGATTTCTGACATAATCCAAAACATGATCGACTCCATCTTAGGTAAATTATATATTATTAAAAATTAAAAATTAGGTATTAAATATAAAGAATAAAAATATAAAAATACATAGAACAGTAAACTAGTGGCAAGAAAACCTTGTTTCGAAACATAAAGTTCCATGTGCGAAACCGAGTATTAAAATTTTTATATTTAATAGAAAAAAGTTAATTTTTTTAGAATGAAAGTGATTTTATCCGTAAGGGTAAATTAAAATTTTCCATTATACAGTGAATTTAAGTGAGTGTAGATCAATGTGCCTACCAAATTTCGTCAAAATCAAACAAGGCATTTAAAAGCTACGGCGAAACACACACAGATTGATAGATACAGGCAAACAAAATGCAAATTCGTTGTTATACCATAGATCTCACATCATTCGATCAATTACAACAATTATGAGCACAGGCGAGCTGTTTCCCCTTTTTTGTGCGCTTGAATAATATAATATTTAGCCGCAAAAAGACGGTGGCCTGTAAATGTCTCATTTTAATTTCGGTGGGTTCAATTATTCTCATTATAATTGTATGTCTTTTACCAGAACAAAATAAATAATACATTGTGTGTGCTTTTTTTTTTTTTGTCCAAAATAGAATTCCTTCAAGTGAATGATTAATGACATTTTTTGTGTAATTTCATGGTTGTAATTTTTCTTTTTATTTGCTCAGATAAATATTTCATTGTTTCAATCAAATTAATTTTAAACTTTGTGTGTATGTTTGTGACTGCTTGTGTGTCACATAACAACATTGATTGTTTAAAAACATTGAATATGAATATTTATGTTTTATCAAATAAACATTATTTATTATATGCGAAAATATATATAAAATATGAATGCATACTACAATCTGAACACTAAGTTACCTGAATATTACAATATATACATTTATAAAGTCGATCCACACATGTCAGTTAGAGGCGATTTCCGATTGAACCAATTAAAACAAGTGGTACGACCCGTAACATTCAAACAGCCAATTTCCCAAAGAGGATAATAAAAAAATCCCAATAAAATGAATTTTATTTTTATTATTATGATTATGGGTATTTTCGTCTTTTACTAGTTTTTTGTCTAAATTTCGATTTTTTCCCCAATTTCCTAGATCAAATTATTTTGTATTTTTATAAATATGTATATCGACTACAAAGT
This sequence comes from Chrysopa pallens, assembly GCA_020423425.1. Taxonomy (NCBI): domain Eukaryota; kingdom Metazoa; phylum Arthropoda; class Insecta; order Neuroptera; family Chrysopidae; genus Chrysopa; species Chrysopa pallens. The sequence goes on from CM035594.1 coordinate 39,806,894, forward strand.
AGTCATCATCAGTATGAATTAGCTAGTTGTAATGATTCTCTGGGGAGATGTTACTCGTTGTTAATTTGGTGACGGTTTGCACGTACAATCATCGAGAATGTAACCTTTCATATGACCCACATAATACATATGCAAAATATGTAACATACATAACATTGAGTAAATAGATTACGAAAATTCAACAAATTTCATTCCCAATAATTGTTTTCAATTAACATGTATAAAATTATTATGTGGCAATGATATTAATTTAAAGTGAGCTAACCATAATAGAATTGTTGACAGCAACATTAAATTTTTTTGCCCTTTTAGTTAGTTTAATTGATGTTTTTCAATTTTAATAATAATGTACTGTACATTACAAAAAATGATTTGGTTATTTTTTCCAGCATTTTCTAATTGGTGTAACATGTAATATGAGATTTAAATAAGTCGCTCTGAATATTTTTTGAATGAAATATCATTCGTTATAAGAAAAAATTAATTCTCGCCATATCTTAATTTTAAATTCCACACTATTCTCATAGTTCAATTTATGTTATTTATATTTGGTGAAATATTTCAATAAACTCAAATTGCAAATTAAAATAAGATGATTTTATAATAGAAGAATGACTTATTAGAAAGTATTTGATTAACAATTTAATCTTGTCCATCGAAAAAATCGTTAGAACTATGGACTGTACTTCATTGGTCCATGCAAATTGCCAATAGCGCTTAATCAACATAAATATTATAAAAAATAGACCATTTCCGTGTGAATAATTCATCAATGAAAATTTGAATAGTAGCTGGTGTAGTTAAGCAATCAGAATCGCATTTTGGTGAATTCTTCTTCAGAGGGTGGATAACAGCCGGTGTTGTTAATAGTCAAGAAAATTTTAAAGGAAAAGAAAATTGGAAAATTCTGAAAAACCAAAATAATTTTTTCAATAAGGACATCCCCAATTTTTTTCTTCCTTTACTAAAATTATAATTAATATATTTTTTGTTCAACGTAATTAACTAAAAATAGTTATTTTAGTTCAGAAATAATCGAAAAATTTAATAAAAATTTTCAATATTAATAAGAAAACAGTAATTTAAAGAGAATATCTGAAAAATTATGAAATTTACAAATGATTATGATAATAAACGTTTATATTTTTCTTGCTCTGATAAAATTAGTTTGATTCTATAAAATTCTTACGTGACAAATTTATTATTTCAAATATGAAAATAATAATAAATGATATGAAAATTGTTTCCATTAAAAATAAAATATTTTCCAGACAACATTTTTTCATGAAAGTACACAGACAATCACATACACACATTCAAACGTTCACATTCCAACAAAGCGAATGTAAGTAATGAAATATTAAATTAGATATTTTGAAAATAATTTTTATGGTTTATAAACATGCAATACTTAGCACAGGGTACAATGACGCAATTGACGCATTTACAAGAAAAATCGATTTCTCTAGGGTGGTCAGCAAAGTATATTTTTAGAAGTAATTCTTAGGATTAAACATTTTACAATGGAATTTGGACAACTTGGAGGTCAAGAGCTAACAAATTTTTATCGTTTAGAAAAGATTCTGATGTAATGAGTTTCTAAAATAACCTCGTTGAAAATTCTTATCTTATTTGAATAAAACCTCGAAGAAACCAATTGTTCGAAAATGAACGTGTCATAATCTGTCCAGGCCAAGAGTCAAAATTATAAATTTTTATTAATTGTCTTGCTTATACACATTATGAGAAATTTATTAGTGCTTTAACTAATAAATATGAAGCTCGTCTAACAGAATTGAGAAGAGCCATTGCTGATCTAGCTCTGTTTTGGTCATTTAGAGTGTGTATGTGAGCTGTACTTTAATTCTTAACAATGCTAACGCTGTTTAATTGAAACTTTTCTCCTGTTTCCAGGCGATTATTGAACACACATTAATTAAAAGTTAGTTCTGTCTTCGGTGAAAGATATTTTTTAAACCAGAGATTTTTCGGAAGCATGGTTATCCTGATTATTATTTTTCAAAGGTAGCAACCCATGTTCTAAGTATGAAACTAACCAATTATAACATGATGTATTTCTAGGCGTGTTACCATAACTAGTTTTGTAGATATGTCTCCATCATCGTTATTATTGTTTAGAGTATATTGAAAATCATCAATTATAAATTATAATATTTCAATAATATAAATTTCAGAATAATTTTAGTACAATAAATTTCATTGCATATACAGCATATTGATTAATCGTATAAATTATTTGTGGAAAACACAACGATTAATTATTTGCTAATAATTACGTGGATAATGAGTTATGATCGAAAGGTTTTGATAAAAGATGGGTAATTCATTTACTATCTAAACACAGTTAAATGCGGTGTATAAAATATATTAATAATTAATTAATAGTTAAAACTATCCACTGATTTAAACATATTTGACTTGAGTTGTAAAAATAATTTTAATCACAAGAACAAAATAGTTTCGATAACGATAGATAAAACTCGGAACTAAAATCTACCATAAATTTTTGTAAAGTATGCTATTTGGATTATCATTCCATACTATTTACGCTAAATATCTGGTTGAGAGCTTAAAAGTACTTGATGAAGAATAGAAATATAAACTGCCTTCTTGAATAATCATAATTTTATTTCGTGTTAACGAAAGTACATGTAGCGTAACTAAAGAAACGAAAATGTATAAAAACATGCGGATTTATAAATTGTATACAAAATATATACATGGTTCCAGCGTTAAGCCACTTGGTATATTATAGTCAGAGCAATTACTGTGTTATATTATTAGAAGTTACTGATGTTACAAGTAAGAAAGTTTTGGAAAATATAGAAAAAGAAAAACTGCGTGGTCTTTACTTAAAGTTATGGGCAAGATGTGAAAATTTTTTTTCTTTCATTCAAGTTGGTAAATGACAGAGAACAATATGATTTTTAATTTTAATAAAAATTTTTGTTAAATAATTCTTTATACTCTTTTTATTTTTTTTCAATGTTATCGATAGTTTTTTGTAATATAATACAAAATAGTTTGGATGGCAATAAATTGACCTGCTTTGAATAGGAAGTGACTTTCGAAATCGCAAACTTTCGGTATGAAACGGCATAAAAGTTTGAAACTTTAGGATCACATATATATCTAACGTTATTCTGATCCCGTGAAAAGAATGTCGCACCAAATCATAGAATCAAATTTGTATGTTAAAGGTGTTAGGTGACATAGATAAAACCATGCATTTATATTGTCAGTATAAATCATTCTGTATGGCACGAAAACATATTATCGATTTTCCAATCAAATTATTGCATATGATGGCAATATAATTTCATTCATAATACATTATATTATATAATGTATTATACGTTTTGACTATGTATAGAGTTTAGTCCAAATATAGATCCACATATTGTTGCTGACATAGCAAACACTAATAGCACAATACTATTAAGTTATTATACATATCATACCAAATGATTAAGTTGATGTGTTTATTATACTGAATATGTATATATGGGAAAGGTATGCATTGACACATTCATTTTATGCGTTCGACCATAATTAATATGGGTGGGTGCTTAATTGTCATACTACTCTCTAAATGTGGATTATAACCATTGTACGAAACGAATAACTCATTGAAAAAAAAGTATAAGTCCTGGATTCTTGGTCGGTGCTTCAGTATATAGTTGAGAATTTCTCAGATAAGTGTGCCTTATTTGAATGAATCATAGTTAAGACTTCGTTTCACAATCATGTCTTAAGATTAACTTTTTAAATTAAATTGGTGTTAAAGAAAAAAATACTTAATCTGATCTGAGAGTGGTCTGAAAAATTATCATAATTATGGTATTATTCTGGCATGGCTACAAATGGACAACAAAATGGAGGGCGAAAAATAAATTAAAATTTTGAACTAATATATATGAGCAGATATATAAAAAATTTAGAAAATATATCTCAAGCTGTTGATTTATGAGTCTACGATTGAGGAGGTCGAATATATTAAATATATATTGCTCTTAACGTACTAGACGAAAACACTTGTATAAAATTATGAATTATTGAAATTCTTTAATATTTTAGGCTTTAAAATGTATGTATCGGACATCTACCTTTCAATAAAATTTTTGTACAACTCTTGTAGTCAAATTTTTACCTAATGTTGACAATAAAAGTAAAATCATGCCGCTCACGAGCTTAAACGTCAATTCATCACTAAGCGTCCATATGAAGGGATTTAGTATGCGTATTTTTTGTTAGATATGTAAATATTTAAGAGTTTTAAATACTGTTTCTAACTCATATGCAGGGTTGTACACGTTTCTGATAACCAACAGTTGTTCTAGGTAGGCTTCGCTTTGTATAGACCAAGGTAGAAGCCTGAAAAATTAATAAAAAGTGGAAGAAAATTATAGTAGGATGGAATCCATTGGAAACGCAAGATAATATGATAAAAATGAACGGGAAAATAAATTACAGGCGATTTGAGTTCGGGAAGTAGGAGGGAGTGCCTTTTCGATATGTATTCAAAATAAGGTGAAAATATTTTAAATCAAAAAATTACAGTGTATTTGGAACATAAAAAGGTAAGTTTTAAGGTAGTTTTGTCACAAATTCAGATAAATCGAATGTTACCCTTAAACACTCACCCCTCCCCGACTTCCCGAACTCAGATCATCCGTAATTTATTTTTCTTTTCATTTTTATCATATTATTTTCCAATTGGTTTCATTCTACTTATAACATTCTACTACTAAATTATTTTGAGTTTCTTCTAATGCACTCTCTGCTTCCAATTGTACGATGTTTATATGTTTTCATAAATTTTCCCTTCCTACGCGTTACATTGAGTGGTAACTAAGATTTTCTTCGCTTTTAGATAGTTTTGTAATTAATTAAATTTTGAAAACGTTTCATAGAATATTGTTTAAAATTTTGATTAAACTACATCATATTCATATAAAATTAACAGATGATAAACAAATGATTTATTTAGGTTACGTCTGTAAATAAGTGAAATTATTTCTGGAATAGAATACTATACATAGGTATTATATATTGAATAAGTAATAAACAAGACAAGACAAGCAAGCAGCCACTAACCTATTTCAACTTGAATGTATATATTAATGAAAATCTATTGTTATTTATAAAGTTGAATTTGATTAATTTTGACATTAACATTGAAATAGGTTATAAAAAAAATATAGTCTGGATGCCCGTAATCATCATTGATAAATACACTTCTAAAAATTTTGTATTTGGCTTAGATATGATTAGTGTACTTTTATCTCTATAAAAAGAAAAGTTGGGCGTTTTCTTTATCAGATTGTTCTCACTGGTATCAAATTGATGGACATCCATTTTTTTTTTGTAATTGTTTCAAATATAAAATCGATTTGGCCCGCCACGTAATATAAAAGCAGATATCCGCTGTATGTCAACCTGAAAAATGAAAATAAAACTATTTTGACGTTGTTGGGCAAAGAAAATCATTTTTTGTCACATGTTCGAAAAAATCTGTTATTAATCGGTTTTTAAATGATCTTCCTATAACAATATCAAAAAAATCGATGTTCGTCAATGTCAAGCCTGAGTAGGTAGTCGAAAAAACGGGCTCCAAGAAATAAAATGCCCCACTTTTCAGAATTTTCGAAAAGAAGAAAAATGTTACCCTTACGATAATTAAGTCATATACAAATTTTTAGAAGTGCATCAATGATTGTATATGATGCAAGGCACTGCGACTATAAGGTAAAGAATAAGTAGTTTGTGTACGTTTTAATTAACGGTCTGTTTTAGTAAGGCTTAATATTTATTTCAGTCTTAGTACATTTGCAGTCATCGGGTGCTACGCGCGGTACTCTCATACTGGCAGTTTGCCTATTAGCCCTGCGCGTTACAAGCTTTTAAAGTATTTGAAAGTGAGAATCTTCTGTTTTGGCAAACCATCCTGCTTCGGTACACACAGTCGCATTTTTGTGCTACAAAATATGAATATCAAAAGAAAAAATAAACTTTAAATAGAATTATACCCATCAATTTATTACATGATGCAATTTTTATTGTATAAACGCTTGCAGCAAGATTTATCTGCAGTGTAGATAAATAACAATTATGTAACTTGATCTTGACATAAAAATCTCGCGAAAAACTTTTATATCATATAAATTGTGCAATATAGAAAATGTTTGAGTTTAAACTTAAAATTAATTTTCTTCTTTTTAGAGCAATTAAATAAAAGCTTGCTTTTAAATATTTTTTTTGCTATTCATATATTTCAACTAATATTAAGACATATATTATATTTAAATACACTTGATTATAATTTACGTTATAATGGAGTGAGAATCCCAGTAGTAATAATTTTACATTAAGTAAGATTATATATATAATTGTTATGTTATTAGACTATGGAATGAAACTTACAGTTGGCTAGATAAAATAGGTTAGTAGTTTTTTAATCCATTGGTATTAAAAATAAGTTATTGCTAGATTAGGCTATGTTTTGTCTACATATTTTATAATGGAAATCCTAATAATCAGTACACAATATATAGAATTATAATCTTGTATTATCAGTGTACAGTATTTTCTAAAAAAAGTGATTATTTAAAAAAGAAAACATAAAAATTCTAAACTTTCAGAATATTTTACTTTCAACTAGTACTGTTTTAACTATTACAAACAGTTCAATACAAAAGCAATTGAATACTACAAGTAGATGACAAAATCATTATATTTTCTCAGTTTTAAATTTATGAATTTGTTTCAAATATTAATAATTTTTAATATTAGTCAGAGGATCAATGGGCTGCGATTACCCTTTTATTGTTTTAATATAACTATGTATTAATTATAAAAGTTTCGTTAGAATGGTCGAAATTCGACCATAATCACTCAAAAGTGAATCTCACTGCGCTTAAATTAAACAGTATATATGCGTGCCTTTATACAAAATTGTATATTACACCAAGAAGTATATATGTGTATGTATGGTAGTATGTGTAATGCCTCATTTATATTTGTGAGACATAGTGTGTGTAATTTTTTTTAAATATTGATTTATGTATTTTTTATGGATAATTTTAACGAAATATTAGTATTCTTCAGCCTTTTACTATAAAAATTTGCCATATCTATAGTTTAGTTTAGTTTGATAATTCTTTATTAGAATTATAATATATATACAAGTCCGCGTACAACTATAGCACCTAGCCTTTATCTATAATACATCGTCTTATATACTAGTTACATCGAGAGTAAAATTTTTGATACATCGTTTGAAAAATGGAAAATTTTAAATAAAAACCATTGAGAGAACATCATATCTATAAAAAATTGTGCCAAATTTTATACTCCTCCGCCCGCCCAACTTTCGTCACAATGTGTACAAAGTTTTTGTTTCACGAATTAATTAATAGATCCATTACTTATTATATCGAATATTATATAACAACCAATCATGAACTTAGATTGTTAGTTTATTTGCCAATCACTATCTACACAGATGTTCGGAGCCCTATATTCGGTATCCAGTGCTTTAATTCAGTTCTCAATGTAAATTTTATAAAGTTGACTCGACTCGACATAGATTGATTTAGATTGTTATGCTGGTCGTAGCCACAATAACCACACATATGGTTTGAGAATACCTCGCTCACTCACATGAATGGAGTAAAGTAGTATGTCCATACATAGAAACAATATTTAGAATATTGAGGGAGGCGTCAGGCAAAGTTCTCGTAGAGTATGCAATGTGTAAATGTACATAAAACATTTGATCATTTTTTCATGTTGTTTCAGTATTAAATTTACAATAAGGCAAACGAGTGCTGGCTAAGGGCCTCACTTTCGAAAAAGGGCCAACATAAATTCAATCAGTAGTGAATCGTTATCCAGAAAAACAGTTTATTTTGAAGATTCAATATACATAAAATTTATATAACTATTTTAACAAAAAGAGGTTGCTGTGATCAATTGTATCCAGGGCACCACGAAATCCAGGCTTGCCTCTTGCTTATCTCGCTGTTCTAATTTTGGAATGCATATTAACCAAGCAGCCTTATATAAAAAACAAACATAATTTTGACTTCATCTTTTTGTAAGAAGGGCATTCCACCACATTTATTATATATACAAACTAACATAAATTAGTAGTGTTAATCTACCTACAAAATTTGATCAATTGGTTGAATGATTCACAAGAGTGCGTTTAAGTAATATGATACAGGTAACCTGCGAACGCAGAATATTTAGAACTGAAAATGACATATGAGATTTATATGAAATGAGATCATCCCCAAATTCCTCCACTAATTTTGAACAAATTTAGTAGCTCTAGACCAACGGGCATTCGTCTGATAGACAATCGTATAGGAGAAGACGTCAATGGATGTATTAATTTTGTTTAAAAATATATAAAACAAGACACCGAAATTTCGTTAAAAGTAAAAAAAAAAAAAGAAAAGAACTGAAAATTACTATTAATATAACAGAAAAAATGTTAACACAGGAGACAATCCGTTATTTATCCTAAGGGATATTTAGAGTTGCTATTTATAATGATGATGCGTCAAAACGTTTAAGAACTTCAAATCAATTTTACTATCACTGCATTCTATTTTTGGATGAGAACCTGGTCTTATTTTCAAATGTATGTTTTTCGTACATAATATAATACAGATACTGTATTTGATATTGTGTATATTTAATGTTTATCATAAATACAGAAAATGTTATTACATGTATTATCCATTATAATTGATATCTTTGGTCTAATATTCATACACATATACATACTTTGTTCTATAATAGTCGTCATTGTGTATGTGCTTTGTTCTATAGTATTTAGAAATTTATCAATCAGCTAAAAAGCAGGCGTATATTATTAGTTAAGTGTGTTATGGTTATTAGTTTTAAGGCCGTTCCCGACATAGATTTTGCGTATGAAATTTCTATTACTTATAATATTTTTAATGTTTAATTTTTTATGATGTTAATAAATACTACTCATTTTAGTTAAATTATAAACGTAAGAATTTTAAATCATTTTAATTTTTTTGATTGTTTTTTTATAGGGGATAATTTTTGGGAATACTGAACTGATTCTAAATTCTTTCAACGATGGAAAATTTATATCATAAGTTCAAGCTTATTTTGTTTAAAACCATACTATCATCTGGGATTATATACCAAGTTTAGAACTTTTCCAAGAGTATTTCGTGCTCAACTAAATGAGAAACTATACTAATTGAAATTTATGCCACTTATAATTTAAAAAGGATGAGATTCACTGAGCGTTTTCTATTCATTTCCCGCAAATACAAAAGTAGTTCGAGAGGAAAAAATTGAAAATCATGTAAAACAGATAGCTATTTTCATTATAATTATTACACGAACACTGCTTGTCAAAATTTTTATAAAGGTTTAAAATAAAGAAGACCAAATAAAAAGAATTTCTTATTTTGCATATCAAAATGTAAGACTAGATTAAATATAGTAACAAAGGTCGACTACTAAATTAAAAGTGATTCAAAACCAAAAGTTATAAGCTATTAATTAAAAACCAATGTAATGTTATGGAGACACGTCATAATATCGAATGGCAATTTTTGTTTATTCGGAATTTTTGAATATTCAATACCTTGCTTATTTTTAAAGAATTAAAAACAAATTTGATCCATGTTCGTGAAGTAAAGACGCTTAAATTGAAATGATAAAATTCATACAACTTCAATTAATGATTTTTTAAATTAGGGAATAGATTATTTTGATTTGTTTTTGAGAATCGATAAATTAAAATGTAAAATAAAAACCTATATTATATTCATTGATTTCTCAACGTATTTTAAAATAAAATTATAAAACAAAGTTTGTTATTTAAAAAGCTTATAATTATAAGATGGGTAATTGTAATGCAAATAATGTAATACTTTATCAATATAAATATTGAAAGAAAATTTAAAGATAAAATGTAAATATGAAATTTATTGAAAACATCATGTAAGTAAGTGTATAAGATTTCAATTCTATAGACAAATCTTTTAATGTTCAAGTTTTGAATTTACAAATATAAAACAAATAATAAAATAGTTATTGATTTGTTTTCAAAAGTTAATAATTTAATAATGTAAACTATGTCGGTTTAAGTTCTAGTTTCTCATTTTCTTATATTACCTCTCCAATGTATACTATTTTTGTTTAGGTTATGTTCAACAAAACTTTGTTTGTCATTTGTAAATTTATCTATTAAGTGTTTTAGATTTCATTTGTGGTTTGAAAAGTAATTTTAAGGAAGTTGTGAAGTTGACTAAGTCACTTTCCTCGTGCAAAGTGATATTGAAATTCTATCAAAACGTAAGTAATCACTGGCTAATGGGTTTTCCAAAGGAAACATTTCTTTATGTGTACACATCTATAGTTTCGCGGTGAGAAAAATTGAATAGAAATTCGTCCTTTTATGTTTTACCCTGATTAGTATTGTAGATGTTTTGAATTTCAACCTTAAAATTGTTATCAATTCCGAGTCATTTATTTTTATATTTATCTAGGCATTAATGTTCATCGAGGAGAGATGGTCACATTTGGTGGTAAAGAAGGGCATCCACAGAGAATGCTTTACTATGTAAACTTTCCTCTAGTTTTTCCATAGGTAAATATCCGAATTCTTCATATTACAAATGTACAACATGAATTAATCTATTCCAGAGCGAAATAAAATAATTACTTGACAAGTGTAGCACAACTGGACTGTTTGTCGTGTCGATGGGGAGTTTTGGAATTTTACTTAGAGCCAAAAAAGAAAGATGCATACAAAAATCCAACTTTCCTCTATTTTGCCATTATTAAATATCTGAATTCCTTGTATTTACAAAAATTTACAATATGAAATAATCTATTCCATAGAGAATTGTTAAAAGTCATTACCTGGCTATTGATGCACCACAACTGATATTACAATATATTTAAAACATGCATTAAAAAATCTTTAGTATTTATTTCATTGGTGTGATAGTAGAGATTGATTGGCATATGGTTACTGAGGGAATCCATTTTTTTTTTCGATATATGCAGATATGTCGAACTGTCACACTTCATTAGATTGTTAAATAAGTGACATATCGATAGAGCCAATATTTAATGAACGAAATTATTATATTTTTAAATTTTTTAGGGTAAAAGTTTGTCTCAGTTTTAGTAAATTATTCATTCATTTTATTATAATTTGAATAAAGATCATAGCTTGCGCCAACTTAAAGACTTAAAGACATTTAGTTAAATTTAAGTTACTATTTTTAAATTATTTTAACAAATATGGAATATATTCAGATCTTATCAACATAGTTAAATTTCAATTGGCATACTAAAGACCCTGGATATATGGCTCATAAGCACATTATATCATTGATAAATACCCATCCAAAAATTTATAATTATTGTTAGTATAACGCCAAAAACGCTAAAAACTTTTAGTCGTTTTAAAAATTGATATCGATTAAATGAAGAAAATATTTCTTTCATCCAATATTTAAATTTTAACGCAATCTGTTAAGCTTTTTTTGATTCTTATACATCACGAAGCAGTTGATAGCTGGCAATGCGATGATTTTATCAAAAATTTATTTTAATCATAATCATGAACATGAATCATGTATGCGTTTGTTTTTTATCATGTCAGCAGCTTGTAATAGGCAAATACATTCCCAGTGTTGAATATGTTTTATTCAAAGTGAGACGCCTTAAATGTAAATGTTACTACTCCAAAAATTTTAAAACGTTGAAATGGATTAGTATTTCATTTAGAGTTAATAACTAACCTCTGCAAATAAAAATATGTTCTGAGAAAATTATATTTTTTGAAATTATTTTGTTATAAATCAGACCATAATAAAAACACTATGTGCTAAAAACACTACATGCAAGAAAATTAATTGAGTATAATCATGAATACAGTAAACTATTTAAATATTCCACATTTACACAAGTAATTATGAAGATTTGTTGATCTTTAATAGAAATTGTATCTTGTATGGCCATTAGGTTTTGATTAAGTATCGCCTATGGCCTCATCTCTTAAATTAAATATTGGAATATAAGAAGGGAAAGTCAGAAGATGTGTTTGAACTACTAGAAAAGATTTACAAAATGTTTTATGGGGGTAAATATTCTAAATGACAAATTTTGAAGTAGAAACTTAACATAAGTATCACTTTATTAACATAAGTCAAAGAATTCAAACCACGCATCATTTTTTGTGACTAGATATTGATGTATAATGTCAATGATGCATTGGTACGTTTATTGCAATTTAACGAGATATACTTATGTTGGGAATATTGTATGACGATGACGCTGATCATACTATTATTTTCAAAGAGTATAGTAACAAATGAAAAGCAAATAATATTATGAAATCGTATGGATGATGTAGTATCGAATGTTCTGGCTCCGTATCGTATAGCACTGAGCGCTCAAATATATAGTAACATAGTAAACGAAAGCAGTATGTAATTTTGACGTTGAAATGAACACATAAAATTTTCATTTCCACATATGGTTATGACAACATAAACATTATCTATATAAATCTATATAAATACTAGCTGACCCGACAAACGTTGTTTTGTCATATAAACTATTGCTAGTGAATATTTTAGTGAAATAAAAAACAACTAATTGTAACTGATATTAAGTTTACAAATACATTTAAAATTGTGTGTTTTACAAGGTATATATACATAAAATAATGTTATCCATATTTGCCATCACTAATTATGATAATTAAAAAAAAAATCAATATAAATCACTAAGTGTAATAGAGTATACGATATTTTTCGGTAACCCGTCTTTTGCCAACACAAACTTTAGGGCTTACCCACGTGAGAAGTAAAACCGTAAGACACCTTGTGGGGATAAACGATCGATTGATAATTGATCGGTTATCGACACCTGATATTTGAAGATTATTAGAGTACTAATATCGCTATAAAAAATGGGTTTGGTGGTTGAAGTGTGAAAACTAAGGGTTATATGTATTTTGAATGCCAAATCACAGAAAAATAAAAATTTTTGAGTTTACCACCCTTATAACTTATTTTTATAACGAGTATAAAAAATAGTTTACGACCTATTCTCAGACATATTGAATATACATAAAAAATCGACTAAAAATCGGTCCAGGCATTTCGGAGATTACAAACAATGTGACACGGGAATTTTATATATTCAGATATATATAGAAACCTATTTATTTATGAATAGTATCCTCCTACTATGTAGCTAGACGGATGTATTTACATTCTACCGCTAAAGTACAATGTGTTCCAGAGATATTAATTTTACAATCTTATTTGAGGCGTATTTATGTTTGTTTTGATGCAATTATATCATTAACGTCGATAGAGCCAGTAATCGATAATATTGCCCGTGAAACATAACAGTATTTTATATTAACTTTCAAAAAAAATATCATTAGGGGAAATGTTTCTTCATGAACCGTAAAAAAAGCTTGTGTGAACCACACGAATGGAAAAATTTATAGTGCTTTAATAGTTTTACTTTTGTATGTTATTTGATTATTTCCCTTCAGTAAAATATATTTGGTCATTAACTCTGTTATTAGACAGCTTTTACGTTGCCTTCTTCATAAATTATTTTTTGCGGTTATTACAACTTTTTTTTATGAGTTACCACAACACTTACTATCAGTTTAAATTTAATTTATCTGATAGCTTCGTCTATAGCTTTTCAAACACGAATCGGTAGAATTAAACAAACAATTTTTTAACTCTTGAAAATTTAAAATTACCATAGAATTACTACAAAAAGATGTATCGAAGAATTCGATTTGATTATTAAAGGATTCGTATTGTTAATATTATAAGTTGAATAAGCAACCCATTACTAAGCATATATATATATAGTTTTTAAGTATCTTCTATATCGCTTAAGTGATATTCCACTTTATCTCATATAATAGATAAGCACTAATTATTTTGGTTATATATGTCGAGTACACTTCACGCCTATATGTTATCCGATAATGCAAACCCAAGATAGTTTTTCGTTCTGCTCATCGCACTCGAAGCAGATTTTCTTCCTGGTGCAGGTTTTAAGGACCCAAACGTTTGTAGAAAAACATTTTTAAGCTAAAATATTCGTAACTCTTAGAGGCGTATCTGAAGGCCAATGTGTACTAAAGGTTGTAGTGTATAATAACGATAATGGCTACGTTAAATATGAATCATATTCTACTTTATACAGAAATAGATTAATCAAAGATCAGAGAAAGTTTGTAATTTGTAACAGTGAAGCAAGATAGAATACATGGTTTTTTAATGTCAAAGTAATATTATAGTTAGTTAGTTAATAGTGGGTATCCATGATTATGATTTATGAGAGAAACTAAAAAAAAACAAACGGAAGATAATTAAAAAACTCGTATATAAAAGTTATGAAAATGATATGTTCAGCATACCAAGATGATAGATTCATTAACTGAATAATTTGTTTTTATAATTTAAATGAAATCTATTTTACTATAAACTTTACAATCCTCAATCACTGGACGCATCAAAATTGTAAATGTTTATTATAAATAACATACAAATTTAATGGCATAAATTTGAAGTGTTAGAAACGATCCTCCCAAAATTAATCTTGATAATCAACACACAAAAATTTGTTAAATATTTATCAGAAATTTGGGTTAAAATTTTAGCACAAAGAAAGAACTAAAAGTCTTACACTTGTAAACAGTAACTCAATTATTATCAGGGTTTCAATACAGAGGTAACATAATTAATTTAAAATAAAACATTGTTTAATGCTTATTGGGAAAATTAATTTAGTTCTGTTATTTAAATTTCAGTCAAGTATCAACAGTGTTAAACTTCAATTAAAGCAGATATTTTGTTATTTAGCTAACTTATGATAAGTATTTTATATAAATGTTTACAAGTAATTAATTAAAAATTATTTTTGGAAATACTTAATTTTGTAATACTTTTTTTTGTATTGGAATATAATAGAACTATTAAAAAAAGTTTGGTTCTTGAATTTTTAGTAGAAAAATTAAAAGCATATTTACTATTAAACAGTGAAACCGCAATGAAATAAAGACGAATAAAGTTTTTCCGATTTACATATGTATGCCCAATCGGTAAACGGGAAGAAGGATAAATTTATATAGCAAAATATGATTACAGCAGGTGAAACTAAATAAAAGCTTGTAAAAAGCTAGTAACATCACAAATTAACCCACAAAAATCTACACATTATTTTTTAGAGACCAATTCTAACGCAAATACACAAAACTTTTTACTGTAAAAGTGATTTCCATTAGATTTTCTATTGAGTTTTTTTTTAAATTTATTTTATTTAAAAATCAAATAATTTTATAAATAGATTTGAATATAGGTTGGTAAGTGTATGTATACCTATGAACAAAGTAAATGAGTAGCTAGATATCATCTATGTGTTTAACAGTTGATTGAAATTATTTCCTTTGCACGTTTAAATAATTTTCATATGAAAATGAACACTATTTTATAACATAATTTGTAACTAATGTTTTGCTTTGATACACACTCACTCACAAAACAAGTTCAGTGAACACATGAAAGATACAACCAGCTGTTGGTTGCATTTCATGCAATATAAACTTGAAATAATCGAATAAACTTGTATGATTCAACTAAATTTAAATTCTATATTGTAAATTTTAATTGAATTATAAATGCAGGTAAAAACTAATAAGTAATTGTTAAAATACTACTGGAGTTTCAATTTTCAAAGTAATCTATTTTGATAAAATTTAAATGTCTAATGTTTTAATGCAATACTATACGCTGGGGTGTACTGAACGGATGAAATCCGCTGAATAGTTCGAGAGGTATGCGCTTTTTTTTTGAAAATGTACAGAAGTCACTCACCAGTACTGTATCTCCTAAAACAAAGTTGATAAGTGAAATATTTATAAAATGTAAATCAACTTTATTAATACAAATTTTTATAGTCAGCGGAAAATAGAATCGAACACAATAATTCCGATATTTATAGGCATACTTTGTACAGTAAATTATTTTTGTGTAATATTAACACAATTTACACGCATAAAACTTTTTATTACAAAATTTTTTATACAAAATCAGTATAATTCAATTATTATTTCAGTTGAAACACATAGGTTAGATAATTAATTTAAAATAAATAAATATTTAATGCTTATTAAGAAAATTATTTGACTTCTTCATTTCATTGCTTTCTTAAATGCTTATTTAAAACGAGAAAATGGCAATTAAGAAAAATGACCAAAAAAACTTTCTTTTAAATAGTTTTTTAAAGTCACCCAAATCTTGTGACAAAATCAATAATTTCATTATAATACGGGAAGTGACCCAAAAACTTACTATAACATATAAACAGCGTATATTTACTAATGTTGATACGGTATTCCAAAACAAAAAACAAACAAAAAATTAAACTAATAAAATATGCTTTGTTTGGAAAACCCAATGGGAATTGATCGAACAATTTTGAAAATTATTTTTTTCAGCATATTTTATCCCTAAGGTAAAATGTCGATAATCTATGTATGTAATTTTTATTTATTTTTTAAATGTTTATGTTGACACAAAAAAAAAATCAAAATTCTGATGCTTATTGTTTCGAATTATTCGACAATTTTAAAATCTATTTTTAAATGAATATTTTCATATAGAGTATTAAAAAAACATTCATTAAATTTTAAATAACCGTAAATAGAAAATCACGATATTGTATCGAAGTGATATTATGTTGGTTGTACCATCTATAAACTAATTATGAGGATGTATTTGTTGCTTTACACCCAATAGGGGAATACGGTGGCGAGACGGGGTAGAAGGTAAGAAGGGGGACCGATATTATATCAAAATTCAATTGAATAATCATGTTTGTTTTTTTTTACATGAAACACCGCTACCGACGGCAGAATCACTGGGAGACAACACCCCGTCATTTCTATGTAAAATTAAAAAAGTGGGTTTATTCACTATGTTTGAAACGTGATTATTCTGTATATAATAGCATTTAAAAATACAAATAAGGTTATTAACATTCGTCAACAATCATTATTCAGGTTAGCACTTGTTTATCTAAATGTGAGAACAATGTTTTATAAATTCATTTTGAAATTCAATTGGGCAGGATAGGCGAAGACGGGATACCCCAACTTGTCCTTATTAAAATAATAACAAAGTTTTTCTTACTTTTAATATTAATAATAATAATATTTATATTTGGGTTTTACCTCCGTTTCTTAGACAAACACGTCCATACCCTAGACCAGTGATTCATGTTTAATCTTTATTTATTAAACTACTTCCACATCCATGAAGTTGAGGGTAGAGGCCAGGATATTCAGTAAAGACAAGGAATAGGTAAATAGTGACCAAATTCGTTTTGTAATTCTTATTTGGTGTCAAATGAAGGCTGGGTTGCATGCACTGTAAGCCGTAAATGGGCTCATTGTAAGTATACCAATATAATAAGGATAATTCTACTATTTTTTTACTTTTTTAGAATTTTCTAATTAATTACGTAACACATATTCCTAATTATATAGAATCCTGAAAGAGTGATTACCAGAGATGATTATTAAAATAAATATGATAATATAATATACATATAAAGTCCCCATTTGGACGCCCTCTCCTATATTTTTGTGCGTTTGTTAATTTTTTTTTACCACGATTTATGTTTATGTACATAAAAAAAAATGCTTACCAATCGAAAAAATTAGTTCACAGCTAACTTAAAAGAAAGCAGTGAAGAACAAGCAGAATAAGTATCTCAGAAAATTACTTTAGAATGACGTTTCATGTAAGAAAATTAATTTGAATATTAAAAGAAAAATAAACAAAAACAATTTCCGTCTTATATCATAATTTGTCTTTTGTGTGTTTAATGTGATTACTGATAATATTTTTATATATATAAGTAGATATATTCATTATATATAAACACAATGAAAAATAAACCGGAAAAATTAAATAGCTTATTTATTTTCCAATGACATACACCAACACATAATAAAATTTGTTGATGTATTCACAAAAACTGAATTTTTTTGTATATCAAATGTTTTCCACACGTTTTTATGTAGGGAGCATGTTGAGATCAATTTTTTTTCATAACGGCGGAAGTTTGGGCGGAAATAATTACATTCATATGAATAGCTTTTTTATTTCATTTTTTATTTTTTTCAAATATTTTTTTAATGCTTTTTCAACAAAAAAATTTTAAATTAATATTTAATTGTATGTAATAACATGAGTAAAAACATAGAATATAAACGGGTGTATAGAAAATAAATATTGTTTTTAATAACGGTCCATTTAGTTTGCATGTTGACTAATTTTAGGCGAGTAAAATAGTCTAAAAACCCGTGGGATATTTGACTTACGGTCTTTTTGTAAGGTTAAGGTTTGTAAGGTTTTGTAATATTTTTCAATGATGAATCAGAATATGGAAAGCACGGAAAACTTGATTCAACTTTTATCAGTTTGAATGTACGAGAGATGAATTGGGTTAAAAGGGTAAAAACTTGATAAAAGTTTCAAATAAAAATTATGGATCATAAAAGTTAACATAAAAATTTATGTCTTTTGAGGCTAATATTTATTAAACAGGAGCTAGAACATCTAGAAGTTTTCAGACAATGTATAAGTTTTTGAAATGAAATTCCTTAAACATCCACTCACTCCCCGAAACGTAAGGCCCTTCTAGATCTTATCTGAAATTTCATTTAGAAATTTATTTAAAATTATTTTTCTTTCTGTTTTAATTTCTCTGGTTCGAGTAATTTTTTCTTTATAAGATTCAAATATCTTAAGAATGTTATCGAATTTCGGTTCAAAGTAGAAACAAAAAATTTGGAAACTATTTTTGGCTTTTTCTCCTTAATTTTGAGTACCTTCAACAATAATCAATATAATGATAGAAAAAGTCCAAATCAAATTTTTTTATAAATGCATTTAATTACAATGTTTTAAACGAAACTCCCTTGATTTTTATTTATTCTTGTTAAGTAAGAGAATCAATTATTTTAAAAATCAATAGTACTAACTGACAAATTTCACTCAAATCGGTACAAATTTGGTCAAGATATCGAAAAAATAATTTTTTGAATCTTATGACGTCACTAAAACCACAAAAAATTAATTTTGCTATATAATCTTCAATTTTTAACCAATTTTGGCCAACAAAGTATGTAATCCTACTAAATTTGGATCGTAGTTTTCAAATTTTTGATTAAAATAAACATAACTATAATATCTTTCAAGATACTAAGAGACTGGTCATGATATTTTATATATAGGGTAAAGTAAGCGATTTATTAATACTAAAAATGAAAAGTAAAGCCCAAAATTAGTGGGTTTCAAAAAAAAGTTCACTCAAATCGGTCCAAATTTGGCCAAGATATCGAAAAAATAATTTTTTGAATCTTATGACGTCACAAAAACCACAAAAAATTAATTTTGCTATATAATCTTCAATTTTTAACCAATTTTGGCCAACAAAGTATGTAATCCTACTAAATTTGGATCGTAGTTTTCAAATTTTTGATTAAAATAAACATTACTATAATATCTTTCAAGTTATTAAGAGACTGGTCATGATATTTTATATATAGGGTAAAGTAAGCGATTTATTAATACTAAAAATGAAAAGCACAGCCTAAAATTAATGGGTTTCAAAAAAAAGTTCACTCAAATCGGTCCAAATTTGGCCAAGATATCGAAAAAATAATTTTTTGAATCTTATGACGTCACAAAAACCACAAAAAATTAATTTTGCTATATAATCTTCAATTTTTAACCAATTTTGGCCAACAAAGTATGTAATCCTACTAAATTTGGATCGTAGTTTTCAAATTTTTGATTAAAATAAACATAACTATAATATCTTTCAAGATACTAAGAGACTGGTCATTATATTTTATATAAAGGGTAAAGTAAGCGATTTATTAATACTAAAAATGAAAAGTACAGCACAAAATTAGTGGGTTTCAAAAAAAAGTTCACTCAAATCGGTCGAAATTTGGCCAAGATATCGAAAAAATAATTTTTTGAATCTTATGACGTCACTAAAACCACAAAAAAATAATTTTGCTATATAATCTTCAATTTTTAACCAATTTTGGCCAAAAAAGTATGTAATCCTACTAAATTTGGATTGTAGTTTTCAAATTTTTGATTAAAATTAACATAACTATAATATCTTTCAAGATATTAAGAGACTGGTCATGATATTTTATGTATAGGGTAAAGTAAGCGATTTATTAATACTAAAAATGAAAATTACAGCCCAAAATTAGTGGGTTTCAAAAAAAAGTTCACTCAAATCGGTCCAAATTTGGCCAAGATATTGAAAAAATAATTTTTTGAATCTTATGACGTCACAAAAACCACAAAAAATTAATTTTGCTATATAATCTTCAATTTTTAACCAATTTTGGCCAACAAAGTATGTAATCCTACTAAATTTGGATTGTAGTTTTCAAATTTTTGATTAAAATAAACATTACTATAATATCTTGCAAGATATTAAGAGACTGGTCATGATATTTTATATATAGGGTAAAGTAAGGGTTTTATTTATACTAAAAATGAAAAGTACAGCCCAAAATTAATGGGTTTCAAAAAAAAGTTCACTCAAATCGGTACAAATTTGGCCAAGATATCGAAAAAATAACTTTTTGAATCTTATGACGTCACTAAAACCACAAAAACTTTATTTTGCTATATTATTCTCAATTTTTAACGAATTTTGGCAAATAAAGTATGTAATCCTACTAAATTAGGGTCGCATTTCAAATTTATTATTTAAAAAAATATAACTCTAATATATTTCAAGATACTAAGATACTGGTCATAATATTTTATGTAAAGGATACAGTAAGCGATTTATTAATATTAAAAATGAAAACTACAGCCCAAAATTAGTGGGTTTCAAAAAAAATTGCACTCAATACGGTCCAGATTTGGCCAAGATATCGAAAAACTTAATTTTTTTAATCTTATGACGTCACAAAAACCATAAAAAATTTATTTTGTTATATTATCCTCAATTATTAAACAATTTGGGCAAAGAAATTATATAATTCTACTAAATTTCGTTCATAGTTTTCAAATATTTTGTTTGAATAAACATACTTATTTAAATTAATTTGAAGATAGTACGTGTCTGGTCATGAATTTTTATATAAGAGTAAATGTAAGCGAATCAATAATAATAATGCATCATCATCCACTTAAAATTGTAAAATAAAAACTTTGTTTTTTTATTTTTTAACAAAATTAAATTTCCGAAAAGACTGAAAAGCAAAAAATAATCAACTATTTTTTAAATTATCCTCAATAACGTAAATTAATATAAGTTCTTAAACTAATATAAGTACACCCAAGTAATTTTGAGTCAGGGCCAAACAAGCAAATTAAAGAATTTAGTAAAACGCTTACTATTAATTATTAAGGTATACTTACATTTGTTTGACAAGATAGTTTATTTAACTTAGCAACTCAAAATAATTATAAAAATATATACTTAGGTATTGAATATGTACTTACTTAGTTATTAATGTTATTAATAAAAAATCATTATTCTATTTTGATTTTCAGTTTTTTCGGCGTTTTGATTTTTTTGTTCAATGTATTTCCTTTCTTTTCATCATATATTTTCAAGGTCTAAAGCTATGAAAGCATATGTTTACTCGAATGAAGAGTTGGGAGATTGGAGAAACATTGAAAACCTTTTTTTATTGAAATGTGATGCATGCAGGTTAAAAAAGCACTTATTCGTATATCTATTTGAATGTTAAATTCATATTGCATTATAAATAAACTTTTATGAAGTTTTTTTTTGTCATATTTAAGTTTTATGCCAAAGAAGAAAATTATTTTGAGAGTCAATTTCAGACAACCGATATTTTAAAATGATAATTGCATGAGAATCATTCTTCAAACGATATAATCCGAATGAAAACACAATATTGTTTAAACATTGTATAAAATAGTCTTATATACTTTTTTTCAAACAGACAGTGTATACATATATTTGAATGCAATCAGATGTAACATTCTAACATGGTACCCTTGACAGTTCAAATCCCGTATTGGTTTATTTTCCGATTTTGTTTAATATCGATTTGCAAATAACAATTTACTATCTTTATATTACAATATACAGAGTGTCCATAGGTAAATTTACGCAGAAGATTTAAAGTGTTTTTTCGTTTAATTTTTGGAGAAATTTAGTATCCTTATATTGCAATATATATAGATTATAGTTTTAGGAGAATCATTCAATCTATCTGATTAGACTTCATTGTGTCAAATAAATCTTGTAAATTTGAAGACAAGTATTAGGATTCAGCTGATAATCAATCAAGTGAAATAACAAATGCTATCCATATCCTAACTTCCTGTATATAACACTGAAACGGAGGACCACTGAATGAGTAGAAGAATCGGTTTGTATTAAATATATAAACGAGAAAGACAAAATGGTTACTACAAGGGTATCATACTACTAAAACTTCCAAAGTAGTTTCTGTACCATAGAAATAACTACTAATCAGATACGCCCTGAGATTTTTTAAATTAATTTTTGTTGTATTAACACATTGTATGAGTTACAAGGTAGTGTTAAAATTTGTACTTCAATAAATAGAATCGCCAGTGTTTAGTAAAATGATACAAAAGAAAACTTGAAACATTACTTAGCTGCCTTGTGTGCGATTTTCAGATACAATAAGGTACTTTTGTTATATAAACACTTTATATAAATTACAGAAGTAGAAATGGTATACAGTTTTCTCACAGTTGCTTTTGAATTTTTCTCCGAATCGTTGCTGTTGAGTATAAATCATACAGATAGGATTTAGACGGAACTTTAACCTCTAACACTTTTGGAAGCTTTAAAAGTTGGATTATTGTCACAAGTAAGCTCCCACAAGCATTTGCTGCGCTATATTAACAATTTTTTCTAGTAAAAAAAAAGACAATAAAACCTTCAGTTAATACTGCTTTCTAAGTACAAAAATTGCAATATTCAGCACTATAAAATCAAAGTTTTGCATGAAAATCAATATAAACGGAATTTTATTGTAATAGACTTGTTTCAAAAGAATCGCAATTAAACGGTCTTTAAAAATTATCTTTAGAAAAACGAACTAAGCTAATTTTTAGCCTCTATTTGTTTCGCGAACAAAAATTAAAAGAATTTTTTTAAAGTACTACACAAGCGATGAGGGGCTCACACAGTTTTAAAAATTTTATTCTCGAAGTTTTTCTCAAATTATATTGAATATATTTCGTTAAGACTATTTGAATTTTATAGCATTTTTGATTAAATTTTCTTAGTTGCCTAGAACAATTTTGCAGAAAAGAAAAACTTTTTAGATACTGTTTTTCATTTATATTTAAAACGATAAACGTTAACTGTAGAAGATTAATTTAAATTAAAAAGTATTTGACAGACACCACGTTAAGCTTTTAAAAAGTAATTAATTAACTCTGTTAGTTTCTATGTTGATGTTAATTATATCATTTTTGTATATACCAACAAATAATATCTAAGAATTTTCAAATAATTATTTATTGATGAAATGAACTTCATTAATAGTTTACAAAACTCGATAAATCAATATCATGAGATTATTAAAATAGTAATAACGATAATTAAAAATACAAACACGATGCTTACGAATGAAATATTTATATATTTAATTTATATAAATATATAAAATAGCTTGGCGAAGTTTGTAATCAATTATATGAAAGGGAGATACTTCAAACGATGTGAAATACCAATTATAAATAATGATTAAATACCGATATTATATACCTACTCAATTATATTTTTCTTTAAATGTTAAATAATTTTCTGCCCACGTTCAATTTTATACATACGATAGGGTGCAATAAAATGATAAAATTGGTTCAATGATTATCGAAATTGGTTATTTTTTACAAAATATGTGGTTAATGTTTCGATAATTTATCCGAGAATATTTTCAAATCATCTATTACTTTTAAACTGACCCATTGACCCTTTATGGTCAATAGGTTATTTATGATTCTCAGACTTTGGATAATTATTTTTGGGTTATTTGGTCGCTTAAAATTGAAAGATTTTTACATTATGGAGGGTGCTTCAGTATTATGTTTCAATTTAATGTGTACTGTGTATGAGGATGGAAATGTGTTCACAATGTAAGAAAATTAAAAAATATGAAGTCCATAGATTCTTTAGATTATCAGCAATGTATGATGGGTATTGCAATATCTTCTACGGGAACTGCTAATGTCACCTTTTCTTAGACCCCTTCCACTTCCACCTTTTGTTACATAAACCTACAAAATTTCTTGTCTTTTGTGCAAATGTTCTTTATGAACAATACCAGGACATTAGAACTGGTATTGTAGTAATGAGTTATTAACATTATTTTGTGTATAATCCACTCCGAAAGTTTTATTTCTCTATGCATTCTTATATACAGATGTGTCTATCCATAAGAAGATTGTGATCAAAAGTTTTATAATTTCTTACCTTTCTTATTTGTGTCATTTTATTGTTGCCGATAAATGGAATACCTTGTGTAAAGTAATAATAATAATAATATGTTTTTCAACAGTGCAAAAACATTACACGCTTGTATAAACTTAATGAACGTAGTTTTACTTAAATCCATTTAATAAAAATGATGCATTTGGGAATTTTGACGCTTGTTTCAATAAAACAATAAGCAACTTATCACATTATATCAGAGTTTTTATACCATTATAATATGTACATATTGTCTGTACTAGTTTGGTTCCTAAATGGTATTTCTGGAAAACCTACGGCGATTGAGTTAAAATTTGAATTTAAGGTGAAAAATTGAATTTTCTACATTGCGATTACATATATTTTTTTATAAATTTCTTTTCTTCAGAAAAAGTATAGAAACATATAAAATTTACATCGAGAATGTACTGCTACGTGACAAAATTGAATCCAGAACATCTTCACCACAAAGTTTTTATATCTGTTCAGAAGGTTTCGGATCTAATCGCATTCGCCAGAATGATTTTAACAAACAGATCGATAGACCATCACGCAAACAGGCAATAAGGCAGGCAAAAATGAAAGTTTATCAGAAGGCTACAAATCCTCATTTAATACGAAAGCTTTCGAAATTAGACTAAAAAAACGTTCAGTGAAAAGAAACGCAACACTGATAAAAAATTGACAATTTAACTTGAAACGTCGTTGAATTCTTTAATTTTTTTATTTTTTGATGATGGTTATATAGATCGTTTTATTTACGAGTTTCGAAGTTTACGTGTCGTTTTCTAAAACAGTTCATTAAGTGTGTTTTCTTCAAAATAAGGATTTAATTAATATTTTTAGAAAATTTATTAAGATATTTGCCAAAAAAGAATAATTTTTTGTTGCTAAATTTCATGGGTAAAGTTCTAAGCCCATTTTCTATTATCAAAAATTGGATTTATTAACAAAAACTAGCGAAGAAAAAAACAGAAAATTGAAACTTATTAATAGAAAAATATATCCAACCTACATGTAGTTTCAATAATAAAAAAAATTCATCAAGCTATTAAAAAAAAAAAAAAGCATTAAAAATATTACAAAAATGCTTTAGAGAATCGTTTAAATTTTGAGCGAAGCATTTTGGACTAGAGTAATAAGAGTAATATATCCATAGAGTAGTTTAAAATCGGATCAATCATATGATATCTACCGAAACAAACTATAAAAGTTCTCCAAATTTTATTCAACTATCAATAGAGAGATTTTTATCGAATGTTTTATGATTCATTGCTGTGTACAAACTACCAATATCCGTTTGTATATAAATGAGACCAATGAACGTTGGCATTTGAGTTTTTGAAGGAGTTAAAATAGTTTTTGTTGTAATTAATTTTAATTGAACTAATAAAACAATAGGATAGAATAGAATGCTGTTTGTTTGCTATTTGTAATACGTAATGATTAAAATTCTTTGTTCTGCATAATAATATTCATTTTCATGTATGATGATAGATTAAAATTTTATTTTAAAATAAAATACTGAACTAAATGAATACAGAGAAATGTACTAGATAAAATATAGAAAATAATTAAAACACACTATATATATATATATATATATATATATATATATATATATATATATATATATATATATATATATATATATATATATATATATATATATATATATATATATATATGTATATATATATATATATATATATATATATATATATATATATATATATATATATATATATATATATATATATATATATATAAGTTTTCTAAAAGATATAGAATTGAATATAAATTTGATAAAATGATATAATCCGTTTTATTAAAATATTTATTTTGTATATTTATTTAAACATTTGGTCTTATACTCAACTACGGCAAAGCCAGAATAAAGGCTTGTGATATTAGCGATATATGAATTTATGTATGATTTCGTATGTCATAGGCTATATTGATTATATAATAAATAAGGTGCATGTTATAATTAACTCCAATAAATAAAATAACACCTGAACATCAAATATGAGCTTTAATTTTGTTTATCTAAGCATTACATTCGTTTTAAACTAAGTAAGTAAATATATCATTAAACTCGTGTATTTTTTAGTTTTAAAAACAATTAACTCCAAAAAAAAAGAAACGTATCTGAATGTTTTATAGTTTTTTAAGTTAAAAAATACATAATTTTATACTTTTTAAAACTTGAAGAATTGAGGAATATGCAAAAAATAAGCGTCTCAAAAAGAGTAATGTATAAAATTTGTTGTCTTAGGTATCATATGAAAGAGTTCAATTAGTTCATTATGGAAAAGTTTGTAACATATATTAATAAAAGAGAATATTGTTGTGAACCGTAAAATATTTTAAATGAATAAATATGCTTAACATTACTAAAACATTCCTATATAATCCGAAATTAAATTTTTTGAATAACAATTCTTGTTCCGTAGTGAGATTTTAGTTTCATTTTTTTACTGAAATAAATGTTATTGTTTCTGCTTTAATTAAAATAACTGTATAAATATCTCTATATATCTATCGATATCAGAAATATTGTTTTGCCATTTGACATCGTATAAATTCAGTCGTTTTCGAATTTCCTAAGCAACTTTTATTTCCTGTCGGTTTTATAAACGCATTCAGTGAAAATGTATTTCTACATGCGTGTTATAGGTTTCCTAAAACTACTGTAGTTAAAACTTATTATTTTGGATAATCATTATGAAAGAAAAGTAAACAAATTTGGGCAACAAAACAATTGTTATGTATTTTTAGAAAAAAATTTATACCAAATCTGTCTTCGTAGCAAAATTTTGTGTCTGTCTGTCAGTCTGTTGAACTCATTCTGTAAAAACTTATCTGAACATGCGTGGTATTGATTTCCAAGTCACTTTAAATGCTGACAAATCTGATACTTCTGGATAATCATTATTGAAGAAATAAAAATCGGGACGAAAAAGCAAATTAATAAAATTGGTACCGACTTCGAAAGGTAATTGAAGACTTTTTTTATTTACTAAAAATTTAATTACTAAAAATTATTTTTGCCCCTTCTCTCCCCTTAAGGAAATCATCTTGGTTACCTTATCATATGATAAAACCCTTCCAAAAAATAATCATCAAAGTCGGTTTAAGAACGACGAAGTTATCCGCGAACACATATAAAAAAATATATTCGCTGTCGAATTGAGAAACAATTGTTTTTATACCGTCGGTTAAAAATAGATTGAGCTTTGACACCACACAATTGTATAGGATATGTTTTAAGTTCACAACGCACTGATGTTCCAATTTTATTAATATTCTTATTACTTCTAAGTATATTACACTTTAATAAATAAACCCAAGATTTATGAGAAGAGCTCTAACAATGTAATATAGCAAGCATATATAAGTATTTAGTAATGTTTACTTGCAAACATTATATCTTCATTACAGATATTCAAATGAAACAGCATGGTGTATAATAATGTATGAGAATTGTTTGTTTTGGGACAAGTAAAAATAATGCTCAAATTGTTATCGATACTTCCATAACACAAGACGAGGCAAGACCCACAAGATGAATTTTGTAACGAGGAGAATAAAAAAACAATCATTTGTTCATTAATATGAATATTATTTGAATGTTTTTCAAAAAACGGTTTGATCGATTTTGATGAAAAACTATTCCGTTTTAAGTTATGTAAGATAAGTCAAACTGTCGATACACGTCGATAACATAATTTGTACTCAAGATAATCAAGACGAAAAATTCCGGATTGACATACATACTCATGAACATACTACACAACACAGGCTCTTTAAAAAGGTTGGATTTGGGTTAAGGGTACCGTAAGTTAATATTCACTAACGTTCGTTATACACAGTGGAGACTGAAAAAACTTGAAACTTAAGATAAAACACAAACCTTGTGATTTAGGGATTGTAGAAAATTTGATTTTTTACTCTGTGAGTAGTTGAATGTGAATTCAAAATGTACTCAAACTGGGCATATACCCACTTTTAACATTTTGTGAACCAGTCGTAGTTTATACTACTTATTTGTTAACAAAAGTAGAATTAGACAAAAATCACTAAAAAATTAGACTAACAACGTAGATACTCAAAATTAGACTAAAACCACTTAAAAATACCATTTTTTTAAAAGTTAAATAAAAGCTCATATATAGCAATAAATGGTGTTAGTCGATTTTAAGTATATCATGTATATTCAAATGATCAAAAACGCGACGATTTTAATTTTCCACGCTTACTTATAACAATAAAACAATTTTATTGTGTATTTTATAATTTTCTTCAATTTAAAATAAATGCGTTCGATAGATAAGCAAAAAGCTTTTAAATAGGTAGAAAAGTTAAATTGTCGCATTTACTGCGCACCTTTGATCACTCGCGTCGCGTCGCGTCAATTGATTTAGTTTCTTCTACTAGGGGGCATGTACGCTGCCCATACAAATAATCATAAACATTGTGTACTTTTATTCGCCTTTGTACTAATATTTCTAGTACTATTATTTTTAATATATTGCAGCTAAAAATATTTCTTACGCAGATGTTTCGAATAATTTTAATATTAATTTTTGCATGTTGTTATGGAATAACTCCTTTGTGTACGATAGAATTTTATTTAGATAAGTATGATTTTCTATTTTATGTTATATTTTAAATTTCTATGAAAATCTGTTTACACATCGAATATTTTACTTATTTACATATTTATATAACTTTGGTTCAGTATTTATCGTAGTAGTGCTTTTAATCTATGAATAAAAATATTTAGATGGAAAATTAAATTGGCTTGGCTTTCTCTTGGGAAATGAATTTGGGTCCAAATACCGAAAATTCAATTCAATTTTTAATATTGTTATATTTCTTATAATGTTAAAAACAATTTATAATACAATTCGGAAAAATCTCTTTGACTTAAAAATGGGACAGTTTAGCAAAATACTTGACAAAAAATTTTTGAATTTTAATTTTTCCTCTATACTGG
This sequence comes from Chrysopa pallens, assembly GCA_020423425.1. Lineage (NCBI taxonomy): Eukaryota > Metazoa > Arthropoda > Insecta > Neuroptera > Chrysopidae > Chrysopa > Chrysopa pallens. The sequence continues at coordinate 39,836,505 of CM035594.1, forward strand.
CATTAAAGAATTCATTACTTGATAATGACTTTAAAAGTCGAAAGTACACTCATATTTTTGGATTTTCTTATATATTTATGGAAAAAATGTATTTTAAATATATAATCTAATAATTTTCTAGTTAACATCGATGTTATAACAAAGGAAATATGCGTTGCGTTAAGATGTTACATATTTCAATAATGTTTTTGATAAAACATTGATGGATTACATCGATATATCGATATATAAAGGGTCGCATCCCTAGTAGGTACTCATATATTATAAATATACCCACATAAAATATACTCCACATTAAAATATTTTTTTCGTTGTAATGATTTGAACTATATATAGAACAGTTCAATAACAACCGCCCCTCCCCCTTTTTCACTTCGTCAATCAATATTGTAACTAAAACTTTTAAATTACATTTAATATTTTATAAAAATATATTCGATATTTGATTATTTTTTATTTAAACGTATTTTTGGTATCAAGTAAATTTGATCGGTATTTATAAATACAGAGGTAATTAATTAACTTCAAAGGTATCATAAATTCAAAATTTAATCATTTTCGATTGAAATATATTTTTCGATACTAATTCGATGTTTGCTTTTAATCGTGAAGGTTTTTGTTCACTGGTGGGTTAAATTGAATTTTTTTTCAAATTTGTCTAGCTATTTCCGCAAGGAAATTAATTAACGATTATTGTACTTGCGCTTTATTAAAAAAGCCAACCGTAAATTAATTACGACCATTTGAATGAACATTAATTAAGGATAGCAATACTAATGATAAATTTCGATTAGAAAAAAGTCGAGTTTCATTATATTTTGACTTCGGAATTCTATTGAAACAGATAAATTTTAAATGAACAGAAAATGAAAATAACATTATATTTAATATAGTATATTTATTTTACAGAAAAATTGATTCATACGATAACTTACATAAGCTTTAAGTTATGAAAAATTTATTTTATCAACAGTTCTCAGTGCTAAAGATGTGCTTTGATAGAGTATTTGAATTCTGTAATCTTGTAGGTTTGTGACATTCAAAAATGTCATAAAAATATTTCTATTACTTTTTTTGATTTTAATGTAAATTAGATTACATATATCGTAAATTTGATTCCACCAAACAAGGGGCGCAGATATAAAAACAATAGTATACGACAGTAGGGAGGGACATAGTCGCACACACATTATACACACATATGGTAATGTGTAATGTATTCGATCTCATTCTTTCGCCGAATAAATCCTATACATTCATCGAGTTTCAAATCACAACGATTTGAAAGAAGTTTCACTTCAAATTCCTCAAAAACCATTTGCATGTTCATTAATTCGAATTGAATTTCTGGAATGCCTTTCATTATTATATTTTTTCACTGACATTGTATGAATAAATATTTAAATATTATTAAAATAAGGTTTTATATATCACTAATCTTCTTCTTTGATTAAGACATAAATGTCGAATCGATCGTTTCATTTTTAAATTTTTTGAAATAAATTGTCGATATACAAAAAATAAAAAAAAAATGTACTTATCATCCTTTGAATCAAAACAAGTTTTTGTTATGAGCATAATTTATCATTGGTTTCACTTATGTGATGAGATGGGCTAGCACAACTAGAACATTTCCCTGGAACAAAACTATTTTTACAGTAATGTTAACAATTTGACGATTGTGTGAGAACTTATTATAAAACAAAAACAATATATCTGTCAAAAAATAAATTTATTATATTCGTTTCTTCTGCATTCTACACTGACGTGACCGAATTACCTTAATAAAAGTTTCATTTTCGTTTAATATGAGTTTTTATATATATGTATACTTATATATATAATATATAGACAAGTTGTCTAGCATTTATAGTTTTATACATAGTTTAGTAGGTGATATAATATATCTACCATAAAGAACAATATTAAAACCGATTCGTCTTTCTATCCATAGTAGAATATAATCGGATTCTTCTTTAGAATATAATATGTTGTGTGGAAGCATGAAATTGCATGATACTTCAAATAGACTGAGAGACAATGACAAATTTCTGTATTGTTGATATACTACTCAAGCTAGCAGATCAAATTGTGAATTTAAATAAGTTCTGCCAGCGTGAAATCACGGCAGTAGTGCATAATAATGACTCAGTTTAAGCTCCTTAATAGCACCTAAAGAGCAAATTATTTTGAGCATATTTTAATTTAATTTTGAATACTTTGCTATGATAGCTTGACAAGTATATTGTTGATATTTCCATGAATAATGAAAGGATTTAATAACCCTGCACTTTATTTCATTTCCTTAACTTTCATTAATTTGTTGCCAATTACAGTCAAAAGAAGAATTCGTATTGGAAAAAAATTTATATTGGCTTTGAAAAAATATAGTTTTAATAAACCTAAAACACTTCATTTAATAGCATACGGAGTTAAAATTAGAAAACTAATTTTTAAGGTTACGAATTGTGTTGTGAGATCCCACAAATTAAGACACCCAGTTCTTGAAAGGGAGAAATATATGTCACACTTATATATCAATATTGATTTATGTGTACTCATTTTTATACTATAAATTTAAACATAGTGCAATTGAGACAACATTGATTGTAGCAATTTAGAATTACGAAATCCTTGATGGAGCCTAGGAATCTCAATTAAGCACTTTTTCCACTTTATTTTTGTCATTTAAATTAGATCAGAATCAGGCAATGTATTCGGAATTTACAAGCCGAACAAAGATAGATAAATTGTTAAAGATAAACTAACATCGTCTAGATAGTTATACCACAAACCACTACGTTCGGCCAAGTGTATAAATTAAAAAAAAAAAATAAAATAAAATTTGAAATTTTCCCCAATTAAAAGACCAGTTTTTGGTTTTATAAATACGTATTTTGACTACAATATTTACTTAATATATCAACGACGATATGAGTGTAATTCTAACAAGGGTTGGGTCGTTTGTGGTGGAAATACGTATTTAATACAAAAAATTAGTTTAAATATTCGGACAATTTTAAAATATTGCCATCAAACTTGAGTGCAGTTTGATTTTTCTTACAAGCAATTCTCTTTTATGCGATTCTTGCAGATTGGTCTTATATCTGCACCATCCAAAATTTTAAGATGTTGTTTTAGATTTAGTATCATTTTGATAACAAACTGATTTATTTATTTATATTTTTAAGGTTTTCTTCATTAGGTCACCTCGTTTTTTATGCTGATTCCCGATTAGGCATAACGGTACATTCAGTTTTTTGTAAGTAGATAATACACGTGTCTCCAGATTTTAGACCTTAATATTCTCTTTTGATTGACAAAACAAAGTTTGAGACATTTCAATACAAGCTTCTCTTGAACTATACATAAAGTATGCTACTTACACGATAAGGAGGTGTACGAAACGAGTTTTTCGATCGTAAATTTTATTGAAATTATAATCTACATACTCTTGAATAGATATTACAGATTAAATGAACATGTGTTTTGTAGTTTTTACATTATGTTGATATAAAATATATAAAAATAATATGTTTTTTCCTTAGTGATTATTATCAGGTTTAAATATATCATGAATAAGAAGCAACCAACGTTCGTGCTTATCTTTTATTGGACGATCAGTAATATTATTTGTCTTCACGTTTACTCAAATTTATATAGAATGTTTTCTGATCCAAATTAAATAATGCAGTTTTTTGAGTTGAAACACTCAATTTTCTCATTTATTGTTAGAGCGGCAACGTTTTATTTCTCATAGCTTATTAACGACTTATAACTGGCTTATTGTGAGCCTATTCCGAAGTTGATCTGAATAGCTTTCGCTAAGTTGGCAATCAACTTTCTCCGTAATGATCAGGATGAAACATTTTTTTTTTTTTATAAAATTCTTAAAAATTTTATACTAACTATGTAACGATTTATTAGCGAGTAGTCAATTTCCAATTTAATTGTGAAAAGTGTTTCCTCTAAGTATACATTAGGTCATCTTAAATTTTTGACTGTTAGCTCTGGTGCATATTGAGGTATGTGTGGCACAGCACGACGTGACATGATGCAAGTGGCATCAAGCCACACGTGGCGATCAAGCCACACGTGATGTTTTGGGGAAAAGATATTGCCACGAAGTTCTCTCGCCTAGTATACATGTATTTTTGTTTATTTTGTGTTTTGTTTTTGTTTATAAGTTTTTTATTGGGAGATTCGTGGAACGTGCGACGCGTGGCCTGAGAATCTGTGTCTCTGGCACTGTGTCACACGTTTGTCGCACCTCGCCAGTTGCGCTGCGTAGCGCCCAGTCGTGAATTTGCGGTGACCCATTTATTTGAGTGAGAAAATATTGCGGTTGCCATTTCGCCTTATGCTGTGTCATACACGCCGCAATATGCGCGAAGATTACAATAATATGTTACCAAAAGTTGAAATATATTTAAAATCTTCCAGTCGAAATGAACTGAATCGTACACAGAATAATACACTTTGTGGTTTTTGCATATTTCTCCATCTCTTGTCTATAGTGGTTTGAACATAAATGTAAGCAAAATGCACTTGATATCACTCAGTTGAAAGGTAGGAAATGTAAAATATTTTCATTACAATAAATATACTTTCAGGGCATGACAATTAAAATGCTTGTTTTTATATAACTTAGATTAATTAAGGTAAAACATTTATAAAATTTTCCTCGAGCAAAATGTTATACAGAAAAAGTTAAAATCCGTAATATTGTGGTTATACAGGAACGTTTTACAAAAAATGTCTACTATAAGCTGTATGTACAGTGTGTCTCGCCTTACTTAACCGATTCTCATGCTTTTGAACGGAAACAAAAACCCAAAAAAAGTAAGCTCTATTATTTTAACTAAAGTTTATTCATTAATAAGAAATAATTCTCTTTTTAAAATATTTTTATATTACTTAAATAATAATTTAAGCATCATGTTTTTATCTTTCAGAATAATGGTGTACTACCGAATTACATCAAAGCAGTGTGTATTTTATTAATCAGTTTGTATTCTTTTTGTATCATTATTATAATATTATCATTATATAAATAATGTTTAAGTATCTATTGTAAAAACAAATCCATTAGTCGCTATAATATTAATTACTGACACAACATTAAAATTACCTTAGAAAATGTTTCATTCAATACACACAATAGATATATACGTAGGTACCAGAGATGTGCCGGATATACGTATCCGTTATTCGTAGATATTCTCTAGAAAAATAGATCAGTATCTGTTTCTTTTTCAGTAAATCTTAAACGGATCTTTTGTATTATTAAGTTTTATTACGTATATGAATTTATAAGTAAAGATAGCAATAAAATACTGTTAAATCAAATTAAAATGGTTCTTATTTCTTAAAAATAGCATATTTGTGAGAAATTTAATATTTCAACCCCTATTGTATTAAGTTAATTGTTTAAGCTGATTAATTAGGTACTAGTTAGTAATTAAACTATCATATTTTTCAAATTCATTTGTATTCAAATCAGATAATACTTCTATGTGATATCATAAAATACAATCACAGTTCAATCAATAAACAAGCACTTTTTTAGGAAATTCAAAAAATTAAAAAGTAAAGATACCGCAGATATCCGCATCCACGGATTGTCATTTTGAACGATACGGCACATCCCTAATAGGTACACAGATAAAAGTGTAGTTTATATATTATATTTTTAATAACTTAACAACAGGAGAGAAAATTATTGTAAAGGTACCGTTCAGTTGTGGTTAAGAGTGTAACTAACGTAATATAACCTTTTCAATTTCACCATTATATTATATACTTGGTTGAATTAATGTAAGGGGTTTCTCTAGACTGGGCACTAAAACTAAGATGTAAGGCCGTGGCGTTTTTTGTTTGTTATTCCAATAAATTAAAATAGCTTTCATAACAAAAGTATTAGAAACAAGAGGAACTACCAATAGTGAGTTTTTGGACTAAAATGAGTTTCTGAAAACGACGATATATTCACTTAAAATAGTAAAAAATGCTATGCGCGAAAAAATTAAAAATATATTTTGACAACGAAATACTGCTGAATCATCAGTTTCGCACTGATATTGTTCACTGCAGCCATGTGCCAATATGCTGGAGACAAATTTTTTAGTCATTAAGTAAAATATTTATAAATAATTTTATTTCCTTGTCGTGGATTATTTAAGAAAGACTAATGTTTTTAGCCAAATTTTAAAATTGCATTCTGAATAGTAAGGACTTGTGAGTCTTACATTATTTTCCTGAATTTTGAAATACGAGTATAAAACTTGGTTCTAGTTATACTTTTAAAAGTTTAGCAAAATTAGACTAACCAACAGAATTTTTGAATTTTGGAATTTTGGAACAGAAATTTTTTTCCTATTAAAATTACTTACGGTATATATAGATCTATAGTTTAAAAAAAATAATGCCCAGTTTAAAACAGCTATACTGTAACGAATATAGTACCAACATCAGTACCACCCTTATACACAATTATTATGAAATCAATGTAGATTATAATAGATAACGCTTAGGATAAATCAGATTCGCTTTAGGCTCCCCTGCGTTTTTACACTCCCTCATTCATTTATATGTAAACAATAATAATAATCATAATAATAGCTTTATCATCATTTTAATGATTTAGTTATCCATATATTTTTAAAGTTAAGTGATCTGTGAAAGAGATTTTAACAAAATATTTTAAACTTTCAAAAATAATTTAAATAAATGTGGTTATTTGTTTTTATGCGTTGTTTCTATCTATTATACGTATAATAAATGGTGGAAATTTGAAAAACTGTGTGGAAATATTACAGCATGGTTTATGTATTTGATATCATAGATAGAACAACGGTAACTATAGAAAATTTATTGTGTAGAATTAGTAATTATATTGTATAGCAATTCTATAATAATTTCAATTGGTTTACCTTTGTTTAAGAACTATACTTGACACTGAATATATCAGTATATATTTATTTAATAAGTTTTTGAAGCTAACAAATAGAGAAGACACTAAGAAAATATTGGTATTCATAGAATCATCTTATTCGTTCATTAGTGTACTGATGCGCCCCTCTCCATGACCTTTTTCTAGGTAAAATAAAGCAAGCTGAATTTTTGTAATATGCTCCAAACCTAAAAAGTTAGTTCAAGTCCGTGAATGAGCAATGCCATTGGAATAAATTGATCCATGATCCAACTTTCCCAAAAATACCCAATAATAGAAGAAAATTTAATAAAAAAAATGTTTGTTTTTATAAAAATACAAAATTTTTGTTTGAAACATATTTTTATCAACTGTTTAGATTCGCACAAATTTTCAGCCTAATGGAAAACATGTTTTTATTATATCTATATGGACTGCACATTTAGAGTATTTTATGAAAGCTAATAATTGCAAATAGTTAAAACTTATAGCTCAAACTCCAATGTAGTTTTGGCTTATAAAGTTCCTCTTAAAAAATAGCATTCATTATAAAATATATATGAAAGCGGAATTTAAATTTATATCTCAAATAAAATCCGAATCAAAATAGGCTTGTTCTTGGCTTTGTCTAGAATAGGAGCCTAAATCTAAAAATAAGTATGGGCTTGAGATTAACTGATACTTTCAAATGATCTGTGAGTTGAAAGTTTTGCTGAATATATAATTCTATAGATAGTATGAAAATATAATATTATCTGGTAACAATTAATAATAATGGCAAATTAATAATACTTTTCAAGTTTTTTGTATTATAACTGAATTAATTTCAAATAAAAATTCTTAATTAAATTCCGATATTATATATTTTATAAATTATTGGATTTATATCATAATTTGTTTCCTATAGTGGCAAATACATTATTATTAAAATGTTTTCTTTTTATGAAGCAAAGAAAAAAAATAAATAAAATGATGTTATTTATTAGTTATTATTTTAATTTATTACCGTAAATAATTCTAATTTATTAGTTTATTCAAATAACTCTTTTTCAAGTGCTTATATCGTATATATTGTTCGCTTTTAAGGGCTCGAGAGCCAACCGTATGCAAGTCTTAATAAGTTGTGTGTACACGAATATATTCAATTTTGCCCATGTTACTTCCCGTTGTTGCTTTCGACCGCTTTCTTACATTACAAGATGCATGAACCGAATATATAGCGAAACAATGGTTTTGGCGAACGGAATAAACTTGCTTACCGTCGACCAATTCCAATTGCTGGTTACCATGTGTCGACCTATTTATGAAAAAATACCTTCTAGAAAAGTATTTACACGATAACGGGGAACTGGCGCTAGTCGACGGTGGACATATTTATTTTATTCGTTATTGAGTATAATAAACAAAAGACTATTAATATCCTTAAAAATCTCGTGGGTGGAAGCTTGTACAGGAAAGTTATTTAACTATCTGGTCTGTCTGGATTAAGTCAATATGAAGCTATTTAGCAAATTTCTAGAATGTAAGTATATTTCATTTTTACATGCTTTCACAAACAAATACATAAATTTTGAACGGCGAAGTTAATATTTTTTAGAAAAGGAATTAAAATAGTTTTCCGTTACACATATTTTTTACAAACAAAGAATGGTATGCTAAAAGTATACAATAGAAAAAAATTTTCTTTGCACAATTTGTAATTTTATTTGTCTTTTTATAAGTTTATAATATATATACTTCTAGCGTTAGAAAGATTCGCGTGTTCGTTTGAAGTTTACGTCTTGTCTCGATTTAATATGTATGTACAAACGACAGCCGATGAAAGTAAACATCGGAACATTGGTTATTAAAAAAAAAATAAATAAATAAAAACAGAAATCTGCTTAGTTATATATTTTAATTCTACAGTTTTTACGGACTTTCAAAACAATGATAGAAAAATAGATATTTAATATTTTAATATATTAATTGGTTTATTTAAAAATAATTCAAAACAAGTGTGCCGGAAGTTTAATATTGTGCAAATTTTAAAATTGAAGACGAATTTTTAATAAATAAACGGAAGTAAGCATTTTTATGACTATCCACTACTATGTTTCAAAAAACATTGTTTTCAAAAAATTAAATTAGTACCACCAATTACCACTATTTACCATTTTAAGATAATGAACATGCTCGATATTTTATTTATAATCTAAAGCTTATTACCAAGAGCTAGCAATCATAAACTCTGGTTTCTCTGTGCTGCAAAATTATTGTGGTTTCCAGTGTTGAGCGTCAAAAACATGTGGCCGTACTTACTATATCCTCACTTTCTCAAAAGTAATACAGTGTAAATTTAGCTAGTTAGTATATGTACAAGGGACCAGGAAGGGACTCAAAAGATTGAAGCGGGGAAGAAGGGTTGATCAGGATATATAATATAAGCTTTCTAGCGCAGTACTTATATAAATATATGTAAGAATGATACATTAGTGTAAGAGCCAGCTCAAAAAAATTGTTCTGAATTTATTGATCATTTGATCAGTAAATTGATCATTTGATCAGTAAATTGATCATTTGACGATTAGTTATAGTAGTGGAGTTCACAAACACATACTGCGGTAAGCCAATCGAACGGTAGAACATGTGCAAAATATCGAAACAGTTTTGATTGCCGTGGTATTTACATGAATTTACTAAAGCTCGAAATTTTTACACAGCATGTACATTGTGTATAAGTAACAGTTATGCCAGTTAGTCAGTTACATGTGAAAACGGAGCTGGTCAGTTCACCCTAATGTATTCACAATAACTAAATAAAATGCAATTCATTTATTAAGCATGACAATTTTTTTAGAGATACTTAATTGTATATTAACCAGAATTAAAATACTTCCGCTTACCATTTTATTTTTGGCTAATATACAATTAAGTATCTATCAAAAATTTCAAGTATTATTAAATAAACTTTATTATGCATTTAATTTTTTGTAAATATATTACGAATCATTGACCAGCTCCGATCTCTCATTTATCTGAATGACTGACATAACTAGTATCTTATATTCAAGAGAATTTTTTTGAGCCAGCTCTGCGTCTATGTATAAGATGATGTGTAATGTGCAGATAGACACGTAATATAATAAGAATGGTAATTATTATTACATTTCTCTTCATTTACAAAGGATAATATTCACAGTTTGTATTATTTTATTATAATTTACAATAATATTCAGCAAATTTAAGAAATATAAAAGAAATATTATGAATAAATATTATTGTTATATTCATTTTATTATAGAATGTAAATATCCAGCCTTTAACCAACATAATATTTATTAAATTTCCCCAGATATTATTTTTGTTTGTCCACTGAATTTATATTTTTATATCTTGCTTCTACAAGTATTTGGAACAAATGAGGTTATATTAAATTTGCTCTAAAGTCTAGAAATCAAAAATCATTACATTACTTAAGAAAAATACTAAGCTTATTAAGCTTAATTTTTTTATGTATACATATATTACGATTGATTATCGATCGAGCTTTAAGCACACGGTACGGGTTACAAGTGTTTGTAATTTCACTTGTCTCTATCAGTGAGGAGTTCTCTCCGTTCGAAAAATTTTCGATAACATTTACAAAAGTAAAAAGTGTCAATCAACAACCGGAATATTGTACAGAAGAATTATCGTTTTATTGTTAATCAACAGGGCAATGCGGTTTTTGTGAAATAATCACAAATTATAGGAAAACATTTTTATTTTACCCTTCCCTTTTTCTGGAAAATCATTAAAGACACCAAGATTTTTCTATGCAAGCTAGAAAGATGGAAGTGATTTTCTAAATTTCGAAAGTATGAAAACTTTCGTAATTCTTTTACATACCCCTCTTGCTTTTGTGCAATCAGATACGACATTTGATTTATTTACGAGTGAACCCTCAAAGTTACAAGTAGTCATATTGATTAAAAATCATTTTTTATAAATAATTTCACATGTTAAATAACGTTTATAAATGATGCATTTACCCTAGTGTTTTTAATAATTTAATAATTCAACTTTTATTAAATACATTTTATATTATAATAATTAATTCATTTGCAAATAAGCATTATTTTTTAATACAATAATAATTTTGTTAGTTAAATGTTTATATTTATTTTGTATTGGAATGATACCTTTATTAATTTTATTTGGTACAATAAATTTATTATTATTAATTGCTTATTCTATTGTTTTATTTATCCTATTATTTATGGTACAAAATAGTTTTTAATCAATGCGGATACAGTTTGTTTTTCGTATCTCTTGGCATTTCAAAATTAGTTTTCCTCTATTTATATTACAGTTTATTTTTTTTTTTAATAATTGAGGTCTTAAATTCAAAAATAATATTTATTTTATGATCCGAAACCTCAAAATTCCAAAAAAAAAAAAATGAAGATAGCAACAAGAGTTAATTGTTGAGATACTTGAAATATAATTAAGCATCAATTTAAGAGCTAGTTTTATTTATTAGCATTCATCAAATACAGTAAATATTAGGTATACATAGTTATAAATTCGTACATAATAATGATATGTATTATAATTGTATATAAGCTAAATTTGAACTTAATAATGCTTCAAACAAAATTATTATTTTTAAAACAAACTTTATTTGTTTTTGAATTGTTATTCTCTTATAGATCAAAAGTTGGGTTATGGATGTATTGGACCTATTTAATTCAGCCACGTGCCTAAACTGAATTTTAAGTTCTTATGCCATAAAAATTTTCATCCTATCTTTTTTGTGTTCGAGATGGCGGGCAGAACGAATCACGCCCAGATTCTGTACAACTTTAACGTGATACAGATAATCATGACTGACCACGATAAATCTCATTTTTAGTTAATATACTGCTCGCAATTCACTTTTCAAATTTTAGAAAGACGTTGCATAACGGATAACGGATTAGATTGATTGAAAACTTGACTATTTCTCTACACCATATGTCATCATAGCAAAAAATTAGCTTTTAAAAAAAGCCTTTTTTTGTCCGCCATCTTAAGGACTATTTCAGAACTATATCCATTCTGTTATTATTTAAAAATAAACATTTTTAATAAAAATGTAAAAATAACAAACATCAAAAATAAATAAATTATGTAATGCAAATAAAAAAATTAATTAATAGTAAAAATACCATCTTATATTCATTTTAATAATAAATGTTAGACAATTTACCACTTATTTACTTTATACACACAATGTATCTAGTTAAAATAGTGAAATTATTACGAAAAGAAAATTAGTCAATTCTTAAATTAACTAACCGAAGCATTCCTTACCAAATTGATGTATGAATTCATTCCAATTAGTAGATATTTATGTTCACATTCATAATAAGAATAAATTTCGTAAAAAATACTACATCGTCTAGCACCTTTAGAAAAACAAAGTTTCAATTTGAATACAGTTGAATCTTGAATTAAAGAACCACATAAGTTATTGTCAATTACATTCACTCCACAGGAATTAGTGGCGAATATCAAATTTTATTATAAATTTTGACAACAGCTAAACGATCGTGTGGAAAAGGTAGATTTTAGGATTCTTAGTAAACTCACATTGTTCCCAAAAATAAAAAAGTATGTTTTTGCAAAAAATGGTTAGTTTTTGGTTGACATTTTTTTCGTTTTTTTGAATTTCACAAGAAATTTGTCGTTCGAATGTCGCCCTGGGAAACTTTTTGTAGAAACAATTTTTCCAGATCGATTTGTATCTAACAACATTTTCGAATTTTACGTCGTTTCACCATTAAAATGCATTAAAACTTGATTGTTCTGCATTTTTTATTTTGAGAATTTTGGAATTATTTTCTATTTTTTTCATACATATTTAACACATTTTTATTATAATGAACCTAAAAGCACAGAAAAGCAACTTTCACTTTGATATTCGCACTCTGTGGACCTCTCAAATAAATTAAACGGCAATTATATTGTAATTCTGAATATTTTATATTTAAATTGGTATTTAAGTGTATGAAGAACCATTTATACTCATACAAAGAATTTAAAATTTAGCTTTAAATTTAAGCTTATGTACTACACCCTCTGATGACTTGAACATATATGTTCCTCTCAGAACCATATAGAGGCCCCAATGTGATAAACTTGTATACTAAATTTAATCAAAATAGGACAACGTGTTTTAAAATTACATTGGAACTAGCAAAAGATACAGAAACAAGCTGAAAATTTATACCACAATTGGATCGGTAAATAATAGCCGTATTGCATTGTTGGAAGCCAATGCTTTTATGCCTGTATGATATTTATGGTAATTATATATTTACTAGTATGGGTTTTAAGTAGCAAATATAAATTATGTATACAGATATCGATCGTTATCATTACTATTTTAATTATAAAATAATGAAGGAATGAATAACGTCACGTCATGATATTAAGTATGTACACAGTCTGCGAACATAAACACGTACACATACGTTTACACGTTATACGTTATTATAACTTTATACGTAATACAACCACAAACCATTAAAGTTCGATACATAACGTGGTTACCTTATCATTGCATACTCAAATGCAATAAAAAAAACATGTAAAAATAACAACTAACGGAGTTAATTGTTTAGATACTCGACATATGATTGAATTTTATTGTTTAGACTATTTTTAATTAGCATCATAAAATACTATAAATACTCAGTCTATACAGTTATATACGTATATTATATAGTATCATAGAGTCGTAAATCGTCCGGCTATATTGCTTAATACAAATTTAAGTGTTTAAACTACTGACTTACCACATCTAAAATAAAAAGGTACATACCTGTAACCAAACAAACACAAATTAGTAGAAGCTAATTAGTTTCAATACATATAAAATTCGAAAAAACTCTGTAATGATGTTTAAAGGCTTTAAGGATGTTGGAATATAAAAAGGGTACGAAGCGAATGAAAGTTTAGTATAACGTGGATCAATCTATTCTAAAGCACATGTGAAAATTGTAAACCGAATTTACCATATTGTTAAAATCTTATTGTAATTTGAAAAAAAAAAAATACTGTGATTATACATGTAATCCTATGAAGATCTATTAACTGAAGAAGCTATCAGGAATTTCAAACTTCAATAATAAGTGCATCGTACTCTAGAAAACTTATTGAGAATAAATTTAATAAAATTCACTAAACGGTTTTCGAAAAAACAAGAATGAAAAGTAAAGTAAAAATTTTGAAGAATGTTGTAAATGGATAAAAAACAAGTAGAGATATTTCTTTTAAAGTATGTTAAAAATGGTTGAAATGTTAAAGCAGATAAATAATAATAAAAAATTTAAAAGTTCATGATTATTGAAGTAGTTAATGAAAAATGTAATGATTCCATTTTTTTACAATATATTTTGATATAACTCTTAACCGAAAAAAATTTATTAAATTGAAAGTATCCAGTATTAAATTGAATAGTCTGCGATACGAGGTACTGAACCCTCGAGAGCTCTAGCATCCGCACCGATTTTAAATAAATATAAATATAAAGTATGAAAATAAATACTAAACTATGTATTTGCTGACTTAACATAACACAAATATAAAATTTTATTACTTGTAGAAAACTAATAATATTTTCATAAATTTTACATTACGAAACGGTTACGTAATAATCAAATAATATATTTAAATGTTTGTTTGTTATCCTTGGTTAGTTGGTCTTTATAAAAGCTCTTTAATTTATAAACAGGTAGTTCGTAATATTTCAATATATAAAATTCCCGTATATTTGGTTTGCGATGAACCCAGAAATTACTTAACCGATCTGAAGTTTCACACAGTGTGAAATTTCGGTTTTTAAATTAACTCCAATTTTCTTCCAAAATAGCAGAAATTGGAAAAAACTAATGGATTTGTTATAGGGGAAAAAAATTTATTGATTAAATAAATGGTAATTAAATATGTTATAGGCTCGGAAAAATGCGAAATTAAGGGAATGTTACATTTTTTTTTTCGTATCCGATTTTGTGTCAAGTAAAAATCTTCGGCAAGCTTTTAATTTTCAGAATTACACCTTAAAAAATCGAATATATTTTTCTGTTTGAAGTTAAATTCAGGGCTACTTGGACAAAAGTTTCGTTATATAAGATTTTTTGTTATATTTTTAATTTCATCTTTCAAAGACGTTGAAAACCAAAAAAAAAAAAAAATTATATTTTTTAATGAATCTTAGATTTAATGAAACTGAACATTTTTATTAATTATTATTATAAAACTATAATCGTCAGTTGAAATAACAAATTCATTTCATACACATTCCTCGCCACTTATATTTCCAAACATCCTTAAGTTCATAAATGTAATAAAACCTTATAAATTGTACATACGGATAGTATCTTGAATAAACAAATTATCTCTTTTGCACAGACACAACTACAGCTATATTCGCTCGTATAGAATTCACAAGTGTAATATACATTTCATTTAACTAATATACATATAAAAAAAAAAAAACACCTTCAAATTATAAATAATATTATTCTATTCTATGTAGTACAATAAAATACAAAGTAAAAATTTTACACTCCATTTATAGTTCACATAAAATTCTAAATGCTTTTATCAAATAGTATATTTTAGTTTGTCAGTATCTTTCGACTAAAGCATCCCTCATATGAGTATTTTTCATGTAAAAGTAAAAAAGGCGGTTGGTGCCTTCAAATAAATGAAGTTAAAAGTGAAAACCAATTTTAAATTCTCCCTTGTGGAAGATTTGATGAGAACAGACTTCGAAAGATAATTGGTCACAAGGAAACGGTTGAAATTATTTTTACTTTTTAGTTCATTTTTTTTGAAGGCGATTGTTTTTGTTATAAAATTTTTTTCATTTTTAGTTTTGGGTGAAATTTAATCACCTAGAAAATTTGTGATCTGAACTTGAAATAGGAAGCGGGGCGCACCAGCTTTCAAATAAAAACAAAATCTTCAAAATCGGCCACCCAGTTGAAAAAATTTTAAATTTTTTTAATACCAGAATCTAAGACCAGTGTCGTCACATGTCACTTAAATATGGTAGCATATTTTTAATCTTCCAAACCCATTACTTCTCGGAAAGTACCTTTTCACAAACCCCAATGATATTTTTGGGGTTAATATACAAAGATATTTTTGGGATTAATATACTATCAATATAATAGCTTGAAATGTG
Organism: Chrysopa pallens; assembly: GCA_020423425.1. Lineage (NCBI taxonomy): Eukaryota > Metazoa > Arthropoda > Insecta > Neuroptera > Chrysopidae > Chrysopa > Chrysopa pallens. Next base: position 39,852,635 of record CM035594.1, read on the forward strand.
GGAAAGATCTTATTTGTGCAATGTGCCATTGCCATGGTAACTTAATCGACATTTAATATTATTGACAGACATTATTATTATCGACATATTATCATCTACAACAAGTTGATAAAACCAGTTTTGAATGTATGGAATATATAGTGGTTCTTCTATCGTTTCTTTTGTTTGCTAAGTGTTTATTTTCGTTCAATAATGACTATTTTATATACATATTGATTTCAAAGGAGCCACTTGTATCGGTGATGATGCTTGATCTACCTGCCCAAGTTTATGTATATAAGTGCACAATTTAACGGTCAGTCGTATTTCTAGATCATTTATTGTAACGTATATTCTAACATCCTAGTATCAAAATTTAACATAATCACACTGTGCCTTGAGGCGATCACACTATGTGATCGCATATCTATAAGTGAATGATTAGCAGCCATAGCAACTAGGGAATGTTAAGAGTTCTTACGTTAACTACAAACAGCTACTGGCGGCTAAAAATACCAATTTTTTTGTTAACTCTGATTATTTCTAAACTATGGACTTAGGTCTGAGCTAACTGCATGAAAGACTGACTTCATTTGTTAGTAGAATTTTATCTCTATCTGTTTTTGTAAAGTTTTGTTTAAATTTTCTTGATAAATAAAATAAAGATAAATCAGAGATAATTTTCCGACTATGAAGATGATTTCTGCATGAAAACCCATATATCGTAAACTATATCCAGGATCTCTTGCCTAAAGCTTCAATGCACATTCATATGCCCAAAGTTAAGATTTCTTTAAATTGAATTATATTTAATTTAATATTTTTTTCATTATTAAATTTTTTGGAAAGAAAAATGTCTTTCCTTTTAAGTACTTCATTTATTTTTCATTATCGTTTACTTTTTTCCAAAAAAAAAAAAAAAAAAAAACTAAATGAAATTATATTATGTTAAACTTATATATAAAGTGAATAAGTAGGAATGAACTTAACAATTAACAAAAAGATCCTGAAGTGAACGAGAAAGAATGACGTATTCGAATCAACAGAGATCTCCAAAAAGCTATTAAATAGCAATATGTATTGAAATTTAAAAAATCGCAGACTCACATGGCTTTGACTAGTAAAGAGAATGGGCGAGGCAAGGATCTTGGATAAGATCATGAATGCGAAGTTATACGCCATTGGAAGAAGATGAATATTCCGTCTCAGATACTTAGGTCAACTGGTTGATGATCAGAAGGTGATGCGAGTCATTGGATGATTATCTCTTGTTAAAGACCTGGTAACCTTGAGGCAAGTGGTTGAATGGGCAAAGTTCCCTCCGGACAATAGCCCCTATTGTAACTGTAATACAAAAAATGAATTCAAATCCCGTGTTCCAACCATCTGATGAATTTCAACCATTCGCTTAGCCATTCCAAAAGTCTGAAGAATGATACTCATATTTAGATAAAATAAATTCTTTTTTCTTTTGTATGGATCGTTGAATAATTTCAGATTAGTGGAAAGAAGATGGTATATATTGTAGCGTAAGGATAAATCTTCTGGCCTCTGAACTTCTTTCTATTGCTCCATACAACAATAGTATGAAAGATTATAAAAGACAAACCATTGCTAAGAAATTTAATAAATATATTCCATTTTTGTATATCAGTTGGCTTCGACTGCAGTGAACGCAGTTTACCGAGGTTGTAGAATCCATTCCCGTCGTCATTTAGAATATTGATTGTTTCCATTGTAAGTTAAAAAAGACGGTCCGGAGTTTATAAGACTTTAGTGCCAAGTGTATTTTCTCCTATTCAAAAACTTATTTTAACAAATTTTAAAATCGAATATCTTTGATTATAGAAAAAAGTAAAATTATTATATCTAGTACGAACGACGTGTATTATGTGAATATTATTAATGTATAGTCTCATAAATAATCAAATCAAATCTAACTTGAATACTAAGAAATTTGAAACAATATTTTATTGTGGTTTCTTGGTTAATAATTTTTTACTGTCTCTCCCTGTAAGTAGACATTTATTATAATTGCCTCATAATTTTCATATATACAACAACAGGCATTAAGAATAGTAAGTATACATCCTTTGTTAATTACTTAATAATTATTATTTCATGCATAGGTACTTAATGTTCTTGTCACATTAATAAAACAGACAATTCAAAAAACTTCAAAGTGTTACTTGTACGGTGTTCTTGTCAAGGAGTATATTTCATTAAAAAAAAATGTTCAAGATCATGATCACAATTGAAACTGACGGTAATTTTATATAAACTTTTGTTCTATATAATATTCGTGACATATTTAATAATTTTTTTATTTTTCTGAATGTAAAGTAATTGCAATCCAACCCGAAACGAAAATAAAAATTCACTTTTATTAAAAAATAAAGTAATAGTAAAATTTATTTTAATAAACAGTTTTATTTTCTTCATATGATTTGTTTTTTCTTAATTATCCGAATCTTCTCCAGTCTCCCTTACAAGCAGGCTAGTTATGAAATCGAATTGGTTTAGGTGTGCATGAATGCGAATTGACGTAGCTTGGTACTTCTTAATTTTACAGCGAAAGTGGCACATTCAGTGATGCGTAGCCAGTATTTGAAAAATACGATTTCAAAGCATCACAAGATATTCATAAAAAACTATAGATACAAAAATGTTTAGTTTTTTAACACAAACATCTGAGTATTGACGCCAGATTCCAGAGACGCACCCATAATGGCGTGTTTTGTTATCAATTCATAATTAATAATTTTAGTTTATATTTTATTTAATTGGATATCAATATCAGTTTTGTTTTTTAATAGAAAAAATCAGAAAACAAATTTTATGAAAATTTATCAATGATTCCAATTAATTTTCTTAATCAGAAAGTAATTGAGCTGATTTGAAAAGTAATCTCTACTAAGGTTTTTTTAATATACAATTGTTCGCAAATGAAGAAAAGAAAAGGCGGCATGTCACACTTTTTTTTCCCATTTTACTGAATATTCTTCTACAAGTTGGAATAATTATTTTGTAGTACGGTAGCTCAATATTATTTTCATATACAAACTAAAACACCAATTTTTAACTCGTTCGTTTTTTTTTAAATTGGATGCGGCTGACGAGTGTAAATAATGAAATCAAACAAACATATAATTGAGAAATTTCGAGTTTAAATTACAGAGGGGGGAAATTTTAGATATAATTTAACGCCTCGACATGGAAAATTCATTAAAATAATAATTTTTTATGTAGAAAATTTGATTAGCTCTTAAACGATATAATTTGTTCTAGCTTTAATAAAACGGAAGTTACATGGTCCTTTAGTATTAAAAACGGGATAAACTTAAGAAAATGAAAATTTGCTTTTTATCTATGTATGAAGCTTAGAAAAATCATCTACAGTTATTTTTGGTTATATTTACTATGTACAATCATCTACAGTTTGTACACACTCTGTATAATCGTAGATAATATATCTTTGTCTATTTAATAGTTTCGATATTTATATCTATCTACAATCTTTTCGAAAATAACGTTTTTATACCAAAAAAAATAAAAAACACACATTATTATGTAGTTTAAAGATCAATCCTATTTGCTTTGAAAACTGTTATTCAAACTTTATCCGAATAAAACATTATTATCTAAGAAAATCGTAAAATCCCACAATTTATTTGTTGAACTAAATGAGAAAAGTTCATGCAAAACCAAATATATGAAATATACTTTTTCTCAGTTGTCATGGCTTTATGTATATTTATGTAACATGATAACAGTCGAGTTACAAAATCTTGGTATAAAAATAACAAGATTATATTAATTTGATTTTTCTATAATTTTTCTATGCTTATTTAACCTTTTTTTAATATTATTATTATATATATTTTTTATTCAATATTTTTAAACTTGAATAACTACTTTTATACTCGACATACATGTAACGTCAGAGTATATTAATTTTAGTCTAAAATTTGTAACGCTATGAAATATTTACCGCACAAACAAAATTATGGTATAAGTGTTTATAAAAACACCTAAGTAGTCCATTTCCGACTGCCCATTCGCCCGTCCATTCGTCATCAAGATAACTCAAAAACAAAAACAGATAGCGAGCTGAAATTTTGGTGACGTATTCTAGACATAAAAAGTGAATTTAATGAATCCAATGGATTCATGATTCAACTTTTGAGCAATAAAAGGTAGAAGAAAGGTTCAAATAAAAAAAAAATAAAAAACATTTATTTTTTGAAAGAAACATTTTTTTGAAATATTTTTTCGTTAAATGTTTTCCACAATTGTAGCTCAAATTTGGCTAAAATACGCCTAGGTAATAACAATGCATATTATTATACATGTATACGAATAAATACTGCTCCCGCTTTCTGTCGTGTCATTACAAATATTGTAAATAACAAATCGAATAGACTAATTAGTATGAATTATATAACAGAATTAATGTAGTTTAAATTGAAGGAAGCTTAACTCAACCATTAATATACAAAATTAGAATATTTCTCTCCCACGCATTATCCATTAATTTCATTTAATTATTCAAATCAATCATATATCAATCATTTAGGTGTTAAATGTTTTAACATATTAAAATGTAATTATTTTATTTTTTTTTTTTTTGAATTGATTAAAAATTTATTTTTTTTTAAATTAATTTGGTTGTGGTATTCTTGTCCATACAACAGGAATTACACATTAACGCAGAAATACACATTAGTTGAAGACTGAGTATTAGATATGCATTCTGTCAATTGTAGTTTGTTATTTTAGATTTTAATTGATTGTGCTTTGAATCGAATTAAGAGCGGGCTGCGTTTCACCGTTCTTTAAACGTTCGCATCAACTTTCAATCAAATAAAATATTGCTTGTCACTCTAGTGTCTGCTATTAGTAGTGTGTTTATAATGATTGATATATTATTTGTTGTATAATGTTGATTTATATTATATGCCTTTATGTGTTTCTCTGTTTGGGTTTAAGTTTGTAAAAAATAATTTATTAAACGTTTATGATACTGATTAAAAAAACCAATTCTACAAAAAACATCATTTTGAAAAGTACAATAAGTCAATGGTCTTTTCATAAATAGTTTTTAAAATCTACGTCATTTCAAAAAGTAAAAAATGGGCTAGCCCTTGCTTCAAATTGGATTGTTTGTATAATTTTGAACATATTTTTACAATTATATAAATATCAACAACTCAAAATTCATACTAAATTCTTTGCATTTAGTAATTTTTTCGTTTCACGCTAACAGCTGATGGAGAATAAATCAAATTAGATAATATTGATGTATATAACCATTCTATGTGCAAGAGATTTGATATTCGTTTTAAAATTCGATTAATGTAATTGCAAAATGAATCAAATATTTTGACTGAATAAATACTTTTATGGACATTGAGTTCGTTTTATATTTATTTGGCATAAAATGCATAGAAATAGAAATGTGTTCAAAATCATATATGATGTGTAACGTCTGGAAATATGATTTGTTCAACATATCTTATATTCAAGAATTACATAAAAAATTTCAATTATATAAATTGAGAGTTCATATAAGAAACTAACCATAGACCATATACTTGAAACTTGAGGATTCAGTGGTACGGGTTACGATTAAAAAAAGGAAAATCGTTTATTAATGACCTTATGATTGCTTAGAATCTAACTAGCGACTCATCTTTACCGCACTGATACCTTGTAACATTAAATTAAGTTTAGTTATAACCAGTTATTAATTCTGAAATTTATTTCCCGATGATACTGTGTAATCATGAAGTAATGAATCATCGTTGCCTCAACACTGGAATAAAATAACTTTTTTCAGTTATCACTTGTCTCTAGTTAATAATTTATTTCATAAAACGATATCGTCAGCAAGGTGATAATTATATTGTTATTATGTTGTTGGTGGAGCCACTTACTTCGTTCTTATCCAAGCGACAATAGTGCGAACATTCAACATCCTTTTTTTTAATTATAATTCATGAAACTGCGATTGCCTAGAATTGAAATCGTCATCTCTAGTTTAAGTAGTCAAATGAGTGAAGTATTTACTCATGTCGATACTGACCCGGTGAGTTATTAAATAGAGACTAAATGAGGATATGTTTTAATTTTACTCCTGTGATATACAAAATTATACTTTTCGAAAACAGTACAACATTCTGACAGCATTCATATTCCAAATACTAATAATAGTATTCAGTAGTTTTACTTAAATCCATACAACATAATAGTTTTTATGGTATAGTACATTTAGTATAAAAACAAATGTGTATACACAAGAGTTATTTTAAAAAATAATGGTTAAAAGTCTCCTATGCATTTGATACATACATATATGAGATGTGAATATAGACATAGACATAGACATTTATGTATGATAGAGCATTTAATCAGGATTGTACTGTTTGTATTCGATATATGAAATTTTACATAACGATATCGTATCATCATCATCATTGTGAACAATGACATTCTATGTGAGTGCATTTAAAAATAGAAAAAATGCACTCTCCAATGTATTATATCTATATCTTCTATATATTAAAGTAATGAACAAATATTTAAAAAAAATTTCATTAACTTTTTTTTTTTGTAGCTATAAAATAATAATAAATGGTCTATATATGACCTACAAGGTTCACAAGACGAACTTCCTTTCCAACGAAAAGAATTAAAAAACAATAAATTGTTTATTATTACGAATATGGGTATTAATTTACTTTTTTTATAGTTTCTTTTATTCTGAACAAAAAACGGTTGGACCCATTTTTCTTAATCTGAAGGTGTGTTCAGCCGTAATCAATATTATATATATAAAGCCCAACGCACGTACCTACAAACGCACACACACATAAGTCACGCATCTCTCTAAAATCATTGGATGTAAGCTTTAGGAACCTTGAAACACAAACTTAAGGATTCAAAAATCAGCCCCATTAAGAGATATGGAACCCAATTTGTTTGCTCCAATTTCAAATTTTTTTTATTCCCATCGACGTTTCTTGGAACTTTCTAAAATGGGGAACTTTCTCATATCACTTATGAATTTCCGTTCCGGAGATACGGCGCTTCAAATTGACCTCTTATTTTAGTTGTTTTAAAATTGATTATTCTGGAAAAACTTTATTAAAGAAAATAAAAAAAATGTAAGGAGGAAACCTGAAAACAGATTACAAAAAAAAAATGTAGTCTTTTACCTAATCTACATTTCAACTCAATCGGATTGGCCAAAGCGGTTTAGAAGGATTGGAAAATTGAATTAAATATATGATGAATGGTATTTTCACATAATTGCAGATACTATAAACTATTTGGCTCTATTGGCATAGGGAAACTACTGAACAAATAATGTGAATCTTCGTCTTGATTTTAAGTTTTGAACTTACCCGTCGCTCAAAATTGTCGTATAAAGATGAAGGAAACGATTAAAGAGGATAATTATGTAGAGGATATTGATGACGGATCGTTTAAAAATCAAGAAAATCCTTATTTTCAGGCTTCAGACTTAAACCATTAGTACTATTATTATACCAAGTTAAAATTTGCCAAAAAAATTTCAACGAGCTTTCTAATTACTATAAATGTATGCATTGAAGTTACAGTTTATGTAAATAGTTTAATTTCCGTTCTATCAAATACATCAATGAAATATTATCTATGATTAAACTGTGCAGAGAGAAATTTTCAATAATAATAAATCTGAGTGAAAATTAAAGACATATAATACGGTTTACAACATTACATCGATAAATAAATAGTTTATATACGGTTTAATGATTACTACCTATATGTATGTATTGTCATGTTTTGGTATGTCGACGCAGTATTGCGCTCCGGTAGCTCTTTGTGCAGACACTCTAGTCGTCTATATTGCCATCATAATAAACTCGTAATAATATGATGCTATAAAGTGTGAATAATTCAAACTGTAAGAGTAGAAATGTGATTTCACGTGTGATTTAGTGATGACTTCCAAAGGTAAACTGCATAGAGCCACGGCATTTATGTAGGTAGGAACTATAAACAATTTTAGTTAGGCTATAAAACATTTTCATACGTATAGTTATTACTTTATATATCTACGGATAGTAATAACGTTGTAAATGGCATGTTACTGGTAGCAACGACATATATTACCCTAATTGGGGTCAGCCTTCGCACCAATTCGGAACGTTTACTTTATTGTACGACAGATCCTTAACACAAGACTCGAATAATTCCGGTATCTTAAAAAATTTTCAGCATACATCCCAGTCCTGATTTTTCATTTAATAATGGTTGCATGTATTATTCTTTTATTTTTGGTGCCTTGGACATTCAAATGAACGTACGTGTTGCTCTGATACGAATTGGTCATTATATGTTACTAGCTTCTGCCCTCGGATTTGCTCACGCATTGATCATTGATAAAAGTTATTGCAATTTAAAATATGTTGAACGAGTTTTTTAGTATGAAACTTTTTTTTCTTAAAAGCTTAGTTTAGCAGATATATTGAAAAAATCGAAAAAAAAAACACTTTTCATAACTAAAACCGGGCGCCATTTGGTTATTTCCAAAAATCAAACCAGATTTTTATACCTTACAAATTTTGGTGTCCGTTTACAGATAGTATTTAATTCATGAAAATTTTTAATTTGTTTAGTGTATACAATTGGCTTTAGACAATGAAATTTTAAATATTATTATTTGCTCGTATTATATTTATTTGCAAATGTGAATCCAACATAACAAACTGTATAAGTTGGGGTTTTTAGTTTATATATTAGATAACTCTGTTGAACCACCAGGTTCATTACAAAATATTTTGAATTAAATTATGCTGTGTCGACTTAATAAAGTTTTCTAGTTTCTGATTGTAAATTGTTTATATATACAGGCTGTGTCCGTCTGTATTTCTCTTAAACCGTATTCTTTTTCTACCGATCTGCAGATTTCGTACGTAGTCCTTACGTTTACTAAAAAATTTGGTCGAGCTAACACAAATCTGCTTGCATTGATTTTATTTAGCATGGGCTTGCGGAGTTTTTAGTCAATTTGTTTACCCAATGATTAAACTCCATGGACGTCAAAAGCTAAGTTAAACCCAAATTAACCAAGATAACCTAATACCAAGACCCAAATTAACGTTAAATCGCTTAGTAAGAATCTAAAAAATCTGGAGAACTGTGCTTGCTCGATCCAAATTTCCACCCCAGAAGTTAAAACGAATGGACTAAGAAATCCGCAAAGCCGGCCTTAAAAAATTACTTTAAATGAAAGTTCCTATATAAAATAGCTTACCTATATAAGTTCCTATATAAAATAGCTTACCATTTATATTTTTATGTCTATGTATTATCATATTTCTAGGTAGAATGCCGTAATTATAAAAAAAAGTGTTTTATTTAAAATAAGGCTGGAGCCCTACTAATGGACATTTACCAAAACAAATTTTGAGATGCCCCAGGGATAGTACAGTTTACCAAGAAAATACCAAATACAACCTTATACTTCCCGATACATTGTTTTAAAGAATTTTTAACGCTGGAATCAATAGCCCCACTAGATTTTACACAGGTCAAAAAATAGCACAATTATAGTACACAGTTTAAAAAAAAAATTATTTTTACAACAAATTAAATCATTCCACTTTTTCATTAAAGTTAATTTTCTGAAATCATTATTTTTTGGGTTATTCTAGTAACCTGATCTCTTGAATACTTCTCCAGATAACAAAATGGAACTTCCCTTATTACCTTATTCCAGTGTTAACAAAACTGTTAAGCCTTCAAACGTATTAATTAATTGTCTTCATATAAACACCAAATATGTCGAAAGTACAAATTTAAAATAAACATATTAATTAAATTTGTAAGCTCTACAATAGAATTTTCTCGAATACATCAGACACGATAGTATATTTATTTATAATATAATTAATTATAAGTATCTAATGTAACTCGTTTATAACAAATATGTATATGATATCTAGTATCAGTAATACACTACGAATACAGGCTCAATTAAAACAGGATCGATATGGTTTACAGTAATTAGGTGGCAAAAATGGATTCTAATTTTTATACCCAACATAAAACAAAATATTTATAATATTAAAATTTGGATAAATACTATAAGAGATTGTTGTTAAGGAAGGTCTGTGTTAAACCTACTTTTACCTATTGCTTCCCACCCCAGAAAATCAAACAAGGACCACTATCATGTACCAACCCTCCGAACTTCCTTTTACCAAAAATCCATCTCCCAGCTTGAGCGCTTGATTTTTTTTTTAAGGTTTTGGGTTCCAATGATATTTTTATTTTGTTTGGTAAGATTGTAAATTGTTGTTTACTTTTATATTTATTTATTTATTTATTATTATTTATTTATATTTTTTTTTTTTAAGAGAAATTTTTTAATGAAAATTTTTGTGCAACGCCACAATATGTTAACCTTATTCTTATAACACTTTTTAGTGGGAATATATTCTCTATTTGGCGAAATCTCTTAAGAATAGTATCCATTTACAGGTTCTGATAAAATAAAAATAATATTAAGATTTATGTATTTAACAATGTCTTCGTATACCATTTACCCATTTCCCTAAACTTTCAAATTCAATGTTTTCTTCCAATTATAACAGTAAACTACTGATTTGGATGCTATAAAAAATGTGAATAAAATATAGTAAATATAGTTGTGGCACACAGTTACGAGTATTGCATATCTTGAAAACTGATTTGGATGTAAGTTGTAGAACTCTCTAAGTATAGAAATACGCAATGAATTTTGGTGGATCTTAACGGATCTTTTACATTATTAAGCTTCATAACATGTTAAAAATTTATAATTAAAAGAATTCGAAATAATATACTGTTTTCAACCTTTATTGCATTTAGCTATGTGTTAGCTCTTAGCTTACTATCTTATAATACGATAAGGTCACGCACACTAGAATCGATTGATTGAGTAGAAAAGTAAAGATCCGTATCCCTATCTTCACTCTTAACGATCCCGTATTTATTAACATATATATATATATATATATATATATATATATATATATATATATATATATATATATATATATATATATATATATATATATATTGGAATTACACAATTTTCATACATGCTAGCGGCTATATATATATATATATATATATATATATATATATATATATATATATATATATATATATATATATATATATCTGTATATATTAACATATATACAGACACACTGACAGTTGGGCATACTTGTTAAAAAAAGCCATATATGAATATTGTGTAATTCCAATAATATGATTTCCAAACAAATCAAATTGAACCTCTGTTTTAATACAATATTTGGTTAATGCACTGTTGGAATTTTGATGAAAATTACAATCATATACACCGAATAGAAATACATTCTGAGAAATACAATTCGCAAGTTAGTGTAATTTTAAGTAATGATATTTGAATCAAATAATATGATAAATAAATGTTCATATTTCATGAATTAATGTTGTTTCAAATATATGTATAGTTTGTAAGCTCTTGGGCCATGTTGCACATACGTACTTTATCCAGATAAAATTTTGCAATGAAATAAGTAATAATGGAAAATAAGATTAACAATGTACATACTTTGTTCATGTACAAAATGATAAAGATATTTCGCTTAATTTTTTGGTACTCACAATTTAAACGTAGATTTTTATATATTCGTAATTTTTGGATAATTTCTTATATCGACTTACTTATATGTATCATTTCTTTGAATCCACTTTCTTTTATTTACGATTTCGTTATATCTACTTTGTATCGATTCTTTTATTCTTCTGTATTTCTATCCCTGTTCATTTTTAATTTTTTAGGCAAATTAACATAGGAGTTCCAAAGGAGTAACATCATGTATGTTCCTTAAAAATTAATCGATAACGAATACACGTTGGAATCAGGGCCTATACAAATATAAATCTCCTTAAAAACAAACTTTTAAAACACAAAGCAAAAATAACAAATTTATATATCATTAATTCGCCCAATAGTGCCATATGACGGAGAAACATGGGCGCTGACTTGAGGATCATGAGAATGATGAGGAAAGATAGAAAAAATTCGAAAGGAAGGTAATCAGGAAGATATACAGCGGAGTGAAAGAAAATAACGAATGAAGAATTCGATAAAACTCGGATAAAAATGACATATTTCAAAATCAAGAATGAACTCCCAATTGATTAAAAAGTACTTAATGCTAAAGTATACAACACAAGGAGAAGAGGGAGGGAGGTCAAAATGAGATAGATAGATAATGTCGAATTACGAAGATCAACGGATGGCGTTCCATCCAGAAATGTAGTGCCGTTTGGTCAGGTCACAAAATTTTCATTAATTTACTGCTACATGCTGTACATATAATGTTATTTCGTATTCTGTTTTAATCTTAACAACAACAACAACAACAACAACAAGGTATACATTTTAAATGTCAAGTCAATATAAATTGGATTGACTTACATTAGGATTTAAATTACATACAAGTTTTCATTCATTATTATATGTACTACAACACAAAATTGTATTATTTGTTTCGGTTTTATATGCTACCCTATATTTTATATGTTCAGTAATGGGTGTTCGTTCATACAATAACATAAATTGAGAGTAACGATTAATCCATCATCTTCTTAAACAGTTTGCAACTAAAAATTACAAAATATTAAATGTAGTAGACAAATATTGGTATAGATGTTTATAAATTCACTTTTTTAATAATACTGCATAATTTGTAAGCAAAACAAAACTATTATTATTGGTGGAAATTCTGTATTCGAATCTAAAATTTGTAATAAAACATTCTCATTCTAGAAAATATAATTATCTATTTGTTCAATTGTTTGCATGTAAATTGTATAGCAAATGTCAACAACAACAAATTATTGAATAATTACAAAAAAACGACATTGAATTGAAGTTATTGAGTTGAAAATTGTAAGAATGATTGAAGAAATTGTATTAGTTGTATTAGAAATTTCCTATGTCAGATCATATACAATTCACAGGGATATCATTTGATAGATAAACTAGTATTTCGTAACCATCGAAAAGAATGAAAACATCTTGATGCACGGTGCCCATTATACCAAATCAAAGTCAGTTTATTTCATCCCTTCAATTGTTTTGTAAGAACTGGTAAATAAATACAGTAGAAATTTTACTATTAATTGCTGAATTAATATATGGGATTCGAACTTTGTATTCTACAATTATGCGACAATGCATAAATATTATTAAACATTGGATATTCTAATCGACAATATATTCGTTTTTTCCTAAACGCAAAGCTTCGGAAGACAAAGACCATTGTTTTTAAATGCTAAAGAAAAATTTTTAAAGAAATTGTTTGAAATGATTAAAAAACTAAAAAGTATTTGAAATAATAAAATTTATGAAGTCAATTTGAAAACTTATGATGAACTTATGGTATTTGATAAGCGCGGTTCAGTTCGATTACAAAGAAAAGTGGATTTAAGGAGAACTGTACATCGTCAACATACGACAAATATCTTTACTGAGAACATATTTGGATTTTCCATATGAAGAGGGAAGGAAGGTGCAAGCGGTTTCTATAATTTCCGCTACAGTTATTTTACTTCGTAGTATTCTGAAAATATTTAATTTTGATAATTTTTACAAAATAATGAGTTTCTTAAAGTTACCAGTTAAGTTTCAAAGTATGACATGTTCTGTACAATGTAGTTTCGAATATATATTGTTAAAAAAAAAGAATGAATAGAAATTGAATTAAATTGAAGTGAAGCAACTTTAATCTAAAAATTATATCCTAGTAGCGCTAACAAGCATTTTATACATTATTTGTAAATACTTTACAATTTTATAGTGAACATAATTTATGAATAGAACAACAAATTTTAATGGAATGCTAGCTGACTGCAGTTAAAGATAATAGATATAGATAGAAATTATTCTAGAATCATTTATTTTCTACACTTAATAGTAAATTATATTGACGTTAGCTACCACCCATTTACAATATATATATATATATACATATAAATTTTAACTTTTAAATGTTTTCTGTTCAATTAAAAAGAAAACCTACGAATAAAATTAATTTAATGTTTTTTGTTATCTCTATATAATTTATTTATAATGAACTTTAAAAATGTTTACATACAGTTCAAAATAATTAAAATTTAAGAAGCCATTTTACAATTTGTGTAATTAAACTTTAAGACGAATATTCTCTTTTGAAATGAAGATAACAGCAATTGGTATCAATTGTTTCTATACTCCACATAAAAGTGAGTACGAATCATTACGTTAGAATTATTAACTTGCCTAATTTTAACCGTTTCCCAAATATAGCCAAATGTATTTAAGAAGTCATTAAGACGTCGAATGTGCCACTTATTTGAACGTCTTAAGACTTAATAAATTAGAATGCTTTTAGAATTTTATGACTATTAAAATTAATTGGTTTCTTCGTATATGCATATTTTTTTCAATAAATTGAAAAAAATTACTCTGAGGATTTATCTAGGCTCGAACACTGATACTTTGACTTACGAGTCCATCATACTATCATAATGGCCACTCAGATTGCCTCAATATTTAATTTAAAAGAATTTATAATTATTTATTTTTTCTTAAATTTTTAAGACCTAGATTTTCTCAAGGATAAATAACACCACCAATATAGGTAAATTTGACAAGTTGTTCGTTTTTATCGTTTTTACCTCCTTATCATCGGTGGGCATTGACGCGAGTCCATCACGGCGAACACACTGGTAAAAGCAAGTTATAAAAGTTTAAACGAATTAAACGTTTTGAAAAAAAAAAACATTCATTTGAGAAAAAACTTAATTTATTTATTATATTTGTGAACAGAAGAAACATAAAAAAATTTATTGTTTGAATTCGTGAAGTGAATAGTGGTATGATGTTTGTTGTCGACGAAAACAAACTGAATTGTAGATATAGATATATTTAGTCTAGTCGAAATCGGTGCATGAGTACTAAAATCAATTCCACCTAAATTTGAATACGCGATTCTTTTTAAAAGAAACATACTAATGATATACATAAATGTTACAAGGAGGCAACTCGATATCATATTGCTTAAGCCAAAATTGTTTAGACACTTGCAAGTAATTTTTATTTTACGATAAAGTTTATACTTTTGGGTATATTAATTTTAAAAAATTAAAAATATTTAAAGACAAAGAATTTGTCATATTTTCTGTATAATAGTTAATAATATCTTTAACAGAAAATATGATTTTTTTTACTTGACTTTTAATTATTTATTACACAGCATTCGTCACTCACATTAAAGTATCGCGGTCTCATTCTGATTCGTTTAAGGATTGCCTTATTAACTATTGTCTAAAGAAAAAAATATTTTATAGTTTTTTATTTTTTATTTTTTATTTTTGTTTTTTTTTTTTTTTTTAATTTTTAATTTTTTATTTTTATTTTTAATGGGTTAAAAGTATCAGGAATGTTAAAACAATTTGGTATCGAGTTACTTCCTGACAACATACATATCATCAGTAGGACAATTTAAAGAGAATCGCTTTAAAAAAACTTAAGATGGAATAGTTTTCGGTACTCATACGCCGATTTATACTCGATTAATTATGTAGGTGGATATAACTTTCAACCTTTTCTCAGAAAAAAAAAGTTTATTTTTTTATTTTCCGGCTGTTCAAAAGCTTAAGAAACTACAACGAAAGTAATAAAAAAATAAAATCATAATAATATTATTATTTTATACAGATCATCGAGTTCAAATATAATTTAAAATTTCTCTTCAAATAATATAATTCTGTAAAAAATGTATTTGAGTGTTATACTACTACTGTTGAATGTTACATAAAAAATAAATGATCTTATTTATGTATATCTATACAGGTACGTAATCAATTAATTAAAGAATTAAAATTATAAACATCGATCTAAAATTTTATATACAACTTAGTTATGATTGCTATAACAGCATTTTTTCCTAAAAGTGCGTAAAATATTTGATTGTTTCCACAAGCTTGAAATTAACGAAAACCTGTTTTGTTATACTTCTAGGAAAACCATTCAATAACAAATGCATAATCCCTTTTTGCCCATTATGTTTTACAAAACGGAATATCCTTTATCAGACAATTTCAATAATGATATTTTCACAATTTTCAGATTGTCCGACATCGGATTTCCGATTGCATCACGTACCGAAAATAACTGATTTTTACTTTGGTTATTGAAGGATTTTCCTAGAACTGTATCAAACAAATGTCTATCAATTTGAAGCTTATGGGGAAGATCGAATATCGAAATTTTTCTAACAAGTGCATATAAATAATTTTCGGCGAGACTATTTAAATTCCATAATATTTTCATTGAACGGCTGTTAGAAGCCTCGGTAAACAATGACTTAATACTAGCCTGTGTTATTATGATATTATGTTGCCTACTACAAAACAACAGTTTCAGAAGAGATTTCTGTATTAAAAATGAAATAAATGAAAAATATATTATTTGTAACGATTACGTATATTGGAAATGAAACTTTTTTTTTTCTTCATTGGTTTAATTCGATGAAAACGAAGACTGTTATATATTTGTATTTCAAAGAAAAACTTTTAACGACAGGTGGATAAGACGGATGTTGTATCGTAGTATATACAAATGGTATTAATAACTTCCCTGTAATGGGGTGGATCTTGTGAATTCCGAATTTTGACAAGCTTTTATAGGCTTGTTTACTTATAAAATTTTCTTTGGCCAAGAATATGATCATAGGTCGTTGCTACTTCAATTCCCGATTATAAAGTGTATGCAAATTTTTAAATAATTAACTCCTTTAATTGTTATCTTTAATTGTTTTTTATACTACAAATAACATACCTAAACTGTTACTCGATAAGATAAAAAGCTATGTGCCATTTTTTCCCGCCACTTTGTTACTCACCCCGTTGCAGAAAACAGTAAAGTTATTTAATGCTAGGAACTAGAAGGTATGAAAAACAAAATCTTAATAATAGATAACAGCAAATAATTTTAAACTCATTCAAAAGACTACAAGTAATTAATTAAAATTTCCCTCTTTGCTATTAACTTTCTAGATAAATAAAATAAAAAAATAAAAATAAAAAATATTATTATCTTCACATCAAAAAAAATTCATATAATTTTCTCGTTAGAACATAAAAAACGACGACAAACTATCAAAGTCAAGTCTTTTGTAACAGTTTATTTGTGTAAACAGAATTAAATTTTACAACTAATTAAAAAATTAACTGCAATAAAAAGGAATCTTCATTTTATTTGAGGGTGAGATAAAAATCTAATTAATTTTTGTTTTCTGTGCACACCGTTGTTTTTCCTTCTTGTATTTTTAGTCTAAGAGCAAGAAACAATTTTTGAGAGAGAAATTTAATGTTGTTAAAGTTGGTTCTTTAGAATAACTTTCCTTATACTATCTTTTGCTATTGCTATTGTTCGACATACAAAATATACCAAAGTATATTAATTTTAGTCTTAAGTTTGTAACGTGAAGCTAATATTGATTGCAGAAACAAAATTTTGATAAAGAAGTTCATACGAGCACCTAATTAGTCCATTTCCCACTAGCCGTCCACCCGTTCGACACGATAATTGAAAAACAAAACGAGATAGCGAGCTGAAATTTAAGTGACGTATTCTAAACATAAAATGTGAGTTCGTGAATAAGAAAAATCGGTCAATTGGGTCCAGAGGATCCATACCAAACTTTTAAAATATTGAGGATAGAAGAAAAGTTCAAATAGATAAAATGATATTTTGAAACATTTTTTCCTAAAATATTTAACTTCTCCACCATTTAAGTTTTCAAATTTGGCAAATAAACACATATAGGTAATAATAATATTACTTTTATACATGAATACATATATAGCTGTATAGACTGGATATTTATAGTATTTTCTAAATGTAAATTAAAAATAGCCCAAACTAATTAAAAATTTTACAGAGTATAAGCAAAGATATATTTAAGATCCAGCTTTCAAAAAATTATTTTTTTTCCTGGCGTTGCTAGAGCTCTCGTCGTTTTTCTTCATTTTGATCGGAAAATGGTTGTAACAAAGACTCCTGTATGTGAGTATGATTTACTTTAATATGGTTAAAAAGATTGTAGATTAGAAACAAAGTTTAGCTATTATCCTAATTTAATCCACCCTCAAAACAATTATAGATGATAGAAGATAGACTCTTTTAATCCATAGTTACACTGAACAATATCGTTTGTATGACTGTGTATATGTTACAGATAATGTAAAAATTCCAAGTATCTGCACTCACTAGCAAATACATGTTTCTACATTGATTTTTAAGATCAATAGTATCAATTCAATAATAAGATAAACACTTTATCCAGCAAAAGTCGACATTATGTAGGTACTGTAAGAATTGATATCAATAATTAAATTAAATAATGTTCTTGAGAAAAGTTTTCTGTCATAATTAGACTAGGGATTTAATGTCAAAAATTAGGTCATGCTTCGGCAGATTAAAGAACTCGTAGATCCATGACAATTGACCTCAAACACGTCGTTCCACGCTTACTTGATCTCAAATATCCTTTCCAAATATTAATCGAAGTTGGCCTCTCAGAATCGCTTGCCAAAATCTCACGATTTTATCGGCTCTACCTTATATTAGTTCTAAAAATCCCAGCACCCAAAATTCTATTTAATTCAGAGAGCAGACCTTCTGATAATATTATTATGTGAATATTATAATAATTAAAATTAAACTTCGCTACGTTTGATTTCAGACACGTTGTTGTTAACACTAACTTTTATGTTAGCTTGACCGCAGTCATTTGATATCACTTCATAAAAAATTTAAGTTATCCAAACGCCCTTTATATTTTACTTGTCTGAATTATGGAACACTTTTATACTGACGATATTATAACACTTTTTCCTTTTAAAATTGTTTATTTGTACCTTTTCATATATTTTGTATGTACATGAAACATTCATTATTTCCCTTAAAATAGGAAAGGTCATTTGAATAGAGTAGATAAAACATTGCCATAATGAAACTGGACTTTTTATTGAAGCGTTATTTTATAATAGTATACTTGTACGACTTGTACGATTTGTGGTAAAAGCATGAAAGTTTTACCCTTGTTGGTAAATATGTCTTCATACTTTATATTTGCCATGCGTTTTGGAGTTATATAATCTCATAGGAGCTGAACATAAATATTAGTAGAATTCACATAAAACTGCAATATATTTTAAACTAAAAATATTTTATTAAGGCAAGAAAATGTTACGAAATCTTTCAAACTTTGATTATAGGTAATTAAATGTATAATACATAAAGTTGTACCAAAAACACTCTAAAAGTATCAAGTAAGATGGAATTATTCTCTAAAAACCAGAAATGCCTGTCCGAAATTAGATTTTCCATCTGGCTACCTATACGAGCGTGGAGTTATTATTTAGATATGTCGTCGAAATTTCATTTTGCTATACCTACATTTCGGTTTTCACCTCAATTTAGTTCATCAATGTTTTGCATGATTATATACGTATTTCGACTACATAATAGGCAATAGGCAAATTACCTAATCGTATACATTCTTCGAGAAGATATTGAAGATGTGGTAATGGTATGAAATTATTATTTATTGGCTTAGGTATGTATTTTATTAGATGGTAAGACGGGCGAACAAATGACGGACTAATTAGATGGCTTTATGAACACTTAGTGTCTTTAAAATATCTTATCGTTTTAAACTTATAAAAAATTTGATATAAGCTCATAAAAATGAAATTTTTTTATAACAAAGCGAACAGTTTTTTTGATATGCCACGCACCCCATTACGTTATTTGTGTTAATACACAATAAATGTTATAATATAAAACCAACATTAAATTTAAACAATGTACGAAAATAATTATCACATATTATTTTATAAACAAAGAAAGAAATGACCGTTAGTTGGATGACTTTTTTTTTGTTATATTTTGTATAATTTGCACATAATTATGTTTTAAAAATTTTCTACACCATTATAAAATGTCATTAAATATTGTCCGAAAGTTTTTAAATTTTATTTTATTGTTTTATACTATTTGTGTATTTAATTTTTGTTATTTATTAAAGGGGCACTTGACTGATATTACTTTTTCACAATCAAAATGTGAAACTAGACACAATTCCATAACAAAACTGGAAAATTGTATTCAAATTGATTAAAAAACAAAGAGGTTATAAGATCTCACAGATTATTTTCCATCTTTGTTTAATCTTCACTTCCTTGTTTGTATTATTTGTATATACACAAGTAAAATATATACAGATCGCTTAGATAAATAATTTAAAATAATTTTGTATGCAGTGATATCAGATGATTGCGGTCACGCTAATGTAAAATATAATCATAACAACAAGGTTACTGAAATCAAACGTAGCAAAGTTTAATTTAAATTATAAGAATGTTCATCAACAAAAACTAGATTTGTAGATTTGACAATACTCTTAATTCTACGTATTCTCTGCTTTCTGAATTAAATTAGAGCTGAGTAAACAATGAAAAACGAGATTTTTCCTCACAAAATGTTAAGAAATTTTTTGATATTTTTTGTGAAATGAAGACGTTTCAATTGAGGAAATGAAAAAATTATTTTGAGGAATATCCAATTATGTACTTCTTTAATATATAACAATTTGTATACCAAATGCCTATTGGTGGAATGACCAATCAATAACTTTAAAGTAAATCATTATTTTTATATATATTCTATATTTACTTTGTAATGTATTAAAAAATATCCCAGTTGGATACAATTTCTCATGGTTTTATATAGACGTTAACAACTCAAAATTTATTAAAAATTATTTTCCTAAATTTTCGGGTTATTTCATTTTCAAATTGTTAAAAACTACATAAGTCTCAATTTTTTGAAAATTAACAATTTTTTATTTTCATCAAGATGTTTTATTCAATAAAATATGTACATTAAAAATTTACAGAAGGTCCTTTATAATTTGGTCAATTTTAGGAAATTGCTATTTTAAGATATCTATTACAAGTGAATGTTTCCGAGGAAGTTGAAATGAGATTTATAAGAAAAGGAGACGGTAAAAACTAGTTTTATTTGTGGAACAACTAATATGAAGAGCCAGACCGGCAGTTGACTCATCGCCACACTTATAACGTATACGCAATTGTTTAATACAGTATATGTTATTTGTGTTCTGTACTTATATTATATATTAAATTGTACTAAACTTATTTCCTTTCAAAACGTCCGGTAATGACACCTTACTAATGTCTTAAAAGAAAGAAAACATGTGACAAACGTTTCTGGTGCAAAATGTACTAAATATAACTAAGAAATGTGAATTATGGATATTTTTCATTTGCAATGTTTTTAATTTTAATAATAGCGTAGAGATTTTCTACATTTGTAAATAGTAAATGCAGAAAATAATAGTTGTTATTCATATACAAATTCATTTGTTTGTCTTCAATGTATCAACTAAAGCATTATTATAAATAAAACATATCATCTAGTAATTATAACAAAAAATGTGATACATGCACCATATGACTTCCTTGAGTACACAAACACTTTTAAATTAAATAAAAATAATTTTCCCATTTTTTAAACCCATTTCATATCGATTGCAAAAAACCGCATATTCATAGTTATCATAAAAAAATTTTGGTATTTTTGGCAGTTTATCCTATAAGGAAAACGGGTTTGAAAAAATATATACGAAATATAAAAATATTAATTCCTTATTGAATGTAAGAAACCGCATCTATGTATTCATTTATCAATTTTTTTCCAAATGAAGTCCCTTTTTAAAAATGTAAATTAATTTAAAACTACACTACCTGATAAGTTGGATCATTGATTATACATATTTTTTGATAATTTTCATTTCATAAGATGGCTACCCTAGATAACAAAAGTTGTTGACGGATTATACCAAATAAGTTACTCACAGGTAGAAAATTATGGGACTTATAGATTATTTAAAAACGAAAATATTTTGATATAAAATAATCGGGATAATATCCAATCTTTTAAAAGAATCGCAGATTTATAAATTTTAATTCAGAACTGTATGCAAATATTCATCCGATCATCTGAATAATATTACACACTTCCAGACTAACAGATTGACAAATACGAATTGGCAGTCAATTCTTTTAAACAGTGTTTCCGATATCGCTAAGCATAACTCATATTGACTCATAAATTCTCAAAATTGACGTAGATAATTATTTTAATTACAGTAAAATAAATCCTTAACCGTATACAAGGAAGTAAAACAAAAAACATTTTTATAAATACGAGATAAAAACAAAACTGGTGTAATATGAAAAGGAGACTCTTTTGAGAGAAATAAAAAATGAATAAATGGTTTATAAAATGCAATGCACTGATTGTGTGCATGAAAATGCAAGAAGTTGACTATTTTTATTTTATAAAATTTGATGTGAATACTTTACAAACCTCTATGTATAATTAAACTGGCCCCTTGATTGGAAAAATACGTGATGCCGCTATCTCAATTTAATAAGAAATACTACGGCCTACTTAATGTATACGTAATGTATAATTAATGTAAACGTAAGTGATATAAAAAAGCCTCGTTTTTTTTTATTTAAAATAAGAAATGTTTTGGAGCGGGGGACTTTTGGAAACGACAAAATTTTAAACAACTGAAATCTATATAGCATTTTATTTTATACAAAATACCCGTTTTATTTATTTATATTTTTGAACGATTTTTTGAACGATCAAATTTTATACTGAAAAAATTAATAAAAACATTTTATGCTTGTTGTTTTGAAATGCTATAGTTTTCATCCCCTAAAAGTGTAACCAATTCCTCAATACGATTTCTGATATAAAATAACATAAGAAAACAAAGTTTTAAAAAAATCATCAAAATCGTAGCTATTTTAGAGGAGTTAAAGTAAATCTTGTTTTATTTATTCATTGATTAGACTTTATTATCAGATACTTCACAAGTGAAGATAGAGGTACGAAATAAAACAAAAACAAAATGGAAACCTTTATAAACAAAAGCATACATAGCTGAAGTAGTAAGTGTAGTATTATTATAGTTTTATTTAACGTACCGTAGCAGCTATAACCATCTTGATGTAGTTCGTAACCCTCTTTACAATCACATTCATACATGCCATCGTGTATTTCGTAGCATAGCTGTTCACATGGGCTACCATGTCCACAACGACCTGTAAATAAACAGAAAATAATATGATTTTATATTTTTCAATACACAAAGCACATACACAACAAACATACAGCATATATAACACACCAAGGATTCATATAGTTTTTTACTTCATTGTTTTTTTATTCGTTTATCATTTACATTATTATTTTTTATAACCTCCATACATACACTACCGATTCTGTGTGAACATTTGAGATCTCACTCAGAATTAATAAATGGAAAAGTATTAAAATATATAATATATCAATCAAATGAACGATGCATGTTTTAAAATGATTATCCTCATCCTCATATCATCATTACTACTTCAATTTACCTTTTAAAATTTGCAATACACCAAAGTTTAAAATTTGACGTTACAACAACCGCTTTTAATAAAAATATTGGAAAGTAAATTAATTCAAAAAGAATTATCTTTGACTTTAATTCATCTTTATCTTCATATAATCATCCAAGGATCATTATTACAACTTCAATTTAATACTCAAAATTTGCAATATCCTTATGTTTATAATTTTATTAAAAATTAAATTCTTTTTACTATCAATTTTAAATAACACGGTTAAAATTCGTCAACAAAGAAGTTTAAATTTATACTGAATAATTATTTGTTTATTTAATACTTTAGAAACACTTCTGGAAAAAAGGGTATAATTCTATTTTGAATTATTAAAAGTCATGAAATTTTAATCTTGTGTAGATATGTTAACCATACATTAAAGGGGATTGAAACATAGTAATGAAACAACACCCTCCATAATGTAAAAATTTTTCAATTTGCGCGCCTCAAAAAATAATTATGCAAATGTTTTGAAATTTGGTATACATAATATTGACAAGAAAACGGTTAAATTGTCGAAGAATTTTTCCCAAAAAAACATTTTTTAATATGAAAGGGAACTTTAATTTTTTTTCAAGATAATCTCTTCGACAAGGCATCCGTTTTCATGTCAATATTGTGCATACCAAATTTCAAAACATTTCAATAAGTATATTTTGAGTTACTGGGACTCGAAAATATATAGGAAGGAATGCATTGCATATAACATGTAATTTAAGTCAAGTGCTTATTGGAAGCACACTCCGTTATGTCAATAACAGCTGTGGATAATCGCTCTTAAAATAGATATACTCTTACATGGACTTTGCATTTATTGAAGGATTTATTAATCATGAAATGTAGCCCCACAATATATTATTACAACTAAATTTATCAATAACCTAGTACAGTAGAAACATAA
Organism: Chrysopa pallens; assembly: GCA_020423425.1. Taxonomy (NCBI): domain Eukaryota; kingdom Metazoa; phylum Arthropoda; class Insecta; order Neuroptera; family Chrysopidae; genus Chrysopa; species Chrysopa pallens. The sequence continues at coordinate 39,877,140 of CM035594.1, forward strand.
CCGCTGGCTGTATAGTTACACTTTATTCCAGACATTAAAAGCAGTCTTTCGCAAAACGATGCTTGCTTGCATAACGTATTCAAGTCAAAAATCGTAATATACTTGGACTAGAAAAACTACAATTCCTATATGCTTGTACAATATTTCAAATCTTTTCAAATTCTAGTTTTTTTGTTTTTTCATTTTTGAATTATGATATTTTTGTTTTGTTTTAAAAAATGATATAGTGGTTGTTCTCAGATGAATAAGGATTATGTACAAAGCTCTCAAAATTTTATGATAAATGATACAAATGTCTGTTTATTTATTTATTATACATTTCATCAATTTATCATTTTGTATTATTATTATTAGTACGGATAATATTTATTCTTACAGTTTTTAGTGGTATTATTCAATGTTAGAATGAGCAAACACCAAGCAATGAAAAGCATAGGTCTAATAGCATACTACTACTACATAAAAGCTAGTACTACAGAACTCTATGTACGAATCAAAAGCTTTAAGGGTCTTTAAAATGTAGAATGAGACATCTTCCATAAATAATATATAATGCACTATGTATTATTTTTCAATTTTTGTACACAAATAACTCAAAAAACGAATATGCAATTGTTATAATATTTTGAGTACACAATTAAAATCAAAGGGCATCTTGAAGAGTTTGACAATACTTTAGGTGGCTTGGTCACCTAGTCAGATGAGGTTTAATATTAAGTTTTACCATAACAATAAATTTAAAGAAATAAATAAATTATTATCAGCTTCTATTTATTTTACAGAGATCATTATTACCATGCATACAATCGAATTGTTTTAATTTTGTGTGCGATTATCAGATACAACTTTAATATGTTTACCAACTTTTGTTGTATTAACTCATTATATCAAGTTTACAGTACAAATACCGTTAAAGTTAAATGTCAAATTTTAAAATTGATGTGATATATTAATATAACAAAAATTATTGAAAAGAAGATATTGTAGTTAATATCCTGGTGTAGCGAATTCAAACCCTTGCCAGTGTGTAATGTTTTCAATTCTTAGTATTTTTCAATAATCATTGATATAGCTTCCTTAAAAACTAATAATCTCTTCAACAATAAATTGGAATTAGATAGCAAAAAATCAAAACTGTTGAGAGACTCACATCGAACAAAAATAAAAATACTAAATATAAAATTTTGTGTTACTTGCTGTTGTTAAAACTTTTATATTAAAAATTATACAAAAAAAGAAAAGAAAAAACATTACAATTTTATGAGTTGTGTTTTATAGTTTTGTATTAAAAAATAAAAAAAGAACAGAAATGTATAAATAAATGTAGAAACAATAAAAAAAATTCAAAACACAAAACTATAAATCTCAAAATTTACATACACACATGAAAACAGATGACGTAAAAACCAACTGTATTTTATGGTATTTGAATTCATTAAATATATGAAAATCTATACTCGTATGTTTCAATCATGCTCTTATCTTGAATAGCTGTCTGTAATCGATAAAATAAATATTACATTTAGTATACCTTGTAGATTTAATTACTCCCATGTTCTGAGAATATGCTTCCAAAATAGGAAGAGAATTCAAGAAAATTAGAGTTCTCTTATGATCTCTCATTATTTCATATCGATTGCAAACATAGCTTTCATAGAAAAAATATTGGTTATTTTAGAAATATTTTCCAATAAATAAATGCAGCAAAAAAAAATCTATTTACTTGATTATTTTACATTTTAAGCAAGAAATTGCACCTTACCATCTTAGCATAGAAATCAAGATTGCATTTTTAGAGATTTATACAAGAGGAAAGTGGATTGTTCGTTTTCCAAAATCCATACAGAAAATTATCTAAATATGATAAACATGTGTACTAAATATCATCAAACTTTTACAAACCATGTCTTTTTAGAGTATATTACCCTGATACCAAGACCTTTTAGTCCACCGTACACTCTCTTGGAACACTCTATCACCTGAAGTCAAAGATGGGTTCTATTGCAAGTTGTCAATGATATTAAACTGCTTCTTACTAACATAAAGAAAAAAATAGTACTTTTACTATACGTATGAAAAACAGTTGGTGATTTCACAGGGAGGGGGGTGAAGTTTCTTCAAAAACTATAAAACTATACAGTTGATAACATATCTTGAATAATAATTGCGAAATCGTCCAGTTAAACTATAGACCTCAACCGCTGTTAACAAAAGTGGTTGTAAAGGAAAAGCTGATTTAATCAGCGGCCAATTACCGTCTTAGAAAGAGGAGGTAGACCTATTTGACTAGTATTTTGAATATATTGTTCAATATTTTTGATTCCTATGTATAAAATATCAAATGTTCAACATCACAGTCGCAATGAAGAGGTTTTTTTCAATTAGCCCATTTCATTTTCCAACTCAAAATTATTTCACTCTTTGATAATGGTAGATGGATTGGTATAGGTGGATTAATTATCTTCTAAAAATATTTTTCTATCAACGAAAAGCAAAATATTAAAATGTAATTCTTTATTTTACGATTTTTTAAATGCAGTTTTTAATAAAATTTTATATTTATGTTATAAAAATTGTTTTTACGGTATTGAATTTCGAGGTGAAAAACAGTATGTATTTTATATGAGAAAATTTAAATAAATAAAAAAAAAAAAACATAAATAGAGGACCCACGGTTGCTTGTTATATATACAACAACAAAAAGAGAAAAAAAAGTTTATGAAAAAGTTATACCTATTAAAAATACTATACAATAGCATATTATAAATATGAAAATGCGAGCTGTTTGCAAAGTTAGTAGTAGCTCAAATGGTTTTATTATATAGCAAGCATAACAAGAATCATTATATATATAGAAAACACGATCCAAACATTTAAAACTTGACATTTGACATAAAATAAATATGAATATTTTTATGAGCTTTTTACTGATTTGATTTGAAATTCGTTTCTATATTTAGTTATATATTATTTGTTTGTCATTCGTACCGTTTGTAGTAGGTGACATCTTAATCGATTGTTACGCTACAAGTGGCCTAAATGTGTAATAAAACATTCGCGTTATAGAAAATATTATTATTTGTTCAATTGTTTGCATATTAATTGTCTAGCAAATGTGAAATAAAAGTTATTGAAAAATTATAAGAATGATCAAACAAATTGTATTTATGATTTCAAATAATTATTTATTAAAATTTGCAAATAAATTGTGAGAAATTCCCTATGTAAAATCATATACCATTCTCTGATTTGCGTATCATTAGATTGATAAAATTGTTTGAACGAATTTGTATTTAATAAAATTAAATACAACTGAATTTATCATGCTTCAAAATCTAGGAACACCCACATAACGTAACATAAACAAATTGACACAAAACTTTGGAAATATAAACCAAATTATCTATAAAAGTGGATTTTCATAGTTTTACTGTATCATAACGTATAGTTAAAATATTTCACACATTAGTATACTTAAAATATTACACTCAAAGGTTCATAATTTTCCATTTTATTATGTCTTCGATTTAGAAACCTTTTCAGAAATTTAATATGATGATAAAGTCGTCATTTCGTAGGTAATAAAATTGATATTTTAGGTAAGGTATTCTTTGATATTTTAGATAAAGTATTTAATACTATAATTTTGTATTTGGTTAATTTAATATACCTGGATAAATTTTATATAATAGCCCTATGCTGTCCCGGAAAATTGTCATAAAATGTTGACATCGGTTTATCATAGAACCAGACAGACAAAGTAAATAATACATTTCTAGAAGAGTAGAAATTTCAGGAAAAAACATAGCCGTGTGATTTGACATGCCTAAATAATCGTTTTTCTTACATCCACGCACGAGTCTATTACAATAATTTGTTAACTTTGGATAGGGTGGGAATAAACATTCAATATGTCATCGGTCATATTTACAAATATTAAACAGGCTGAAAATAGGTGCAACTTAACTAAATCGCGGTAGATGTTTGAAGCTCCATTCTTAAAAAATCTTTTAATTAAAGACAACCACCTTTATAAAAATGAACTAAAAAGTAAAAAATAATTTTAAATTTTGTGGTCGACGCCAATCAATCAATTTTTTAACTTAGTATAAGATGAGCACCCAATTCAAATGGTAATTGGTCACAAGAAAAAATTTAAAAAAATTTTAGTTCATTTTTTTTTTGTTTAATTTATTTTTTACATTTGAGTCTTGTATACAATTACGACAAATTTTTCATTTGGATGAAATTTAATCACTAAAAATTGTTTTCGCCCCTTTTCTCCCCTTAAGGATATCAGATCTTTAGGTTTATTTAAAATTTGTATGTTATCACTCTTATCATAATGAAAGTTAATTAAAATTAGATCTGAATTGTTTTGATAATTCACTTATTTTCATTTGAATATTATATAATCTTCTAACTATATACGAACAATAAACAGCCCACAAACGTTATAAACAAAGCATGCATCATAGTCTTCGATTGATTGATTAATATTATTGACACACTTATATAGAATTGAATGCTATTGACTAATTAGTAGTAAATATTTGGTTACACTTCCTGCAGCTATTTACTACATACATACTGCATAAAGGTAAATCACATTTCACGTAACCTATAGTTTTAGTATATTGCAATTCAGTATAAAATCGAGATTGTAATCACATGATATAAATGTTTGACAGTTGATTCTAGTTTAATAATAACATCGTTATGATAACACCAAAAAATTTTGTTTATTATAGAAGCCAAAATAATGATTCCTTGCTGATAGAACTTCAACCAAAATGTCTTCTCGCGTAGATTTCGGATTAATCGTGAAATCATATTCTTTAACGTATTAGCAATTGCTTATAGCACAGTGCGTTTGCATGATTAAATTAATATAAAAGACAATGTCCACGAAATGGCACATATTTGAGCTTACATAAGAGGTTAATCATATATAAGAGAGAGCTTAAAAACGAAAATAATATTTTGAAATCTTCTTCAGTAACACGTTTAATATCTATATATTATTTTTTTTTTAATTAATATTTGTAAGGATTTTAAAGAAAAACTTTTCGATTTTAAGTTTTCAGTTTCAATCAATTAGAATCTACTAATGAAGCTATCGGAATATTTGATTTTTAATGGATATTTGATATAATCGAAATTTTAAAATAATGGAAAAAAATATGTTTTCATATTTTTCATATCGCTATATCAAAAATAAATTGTATAAGTGAATTTATTGTAGAGTTGAATTTATTATTATACCTCTCTGAGATATGTCGCCATAACCACCTGTTGTCCCTTTTCATATGAACCTTTTCTTGTTTGATTAAATAAAGCAACAAATTCCCCTTTAAAGTTTTCAAAAGAGAAAATTACTATATTTTTAATCATCTAATATATGTAAACTTACATAGAAACTCTGATTAAAAAAATTATGAATACGAAAAAATATTGACATTATAATATGTGTTGATATTTTTAATAAATATTTACATTCTAATATAAGCAATATAAATTTAATGACAATTTATAAAAATCATTGCCTTATTGTACGCTAAAAAAATTTAAGCGTGAGAAATGATTGAGGTATGATGCAAATTATTATCACAATCATAAATAATAAAATATTAAATCAATAAATTTTAAAGTACCTATACTTTTCTTTTATGTGTTTATTTCAAATTTAAAGAACTATTATTAAGAGCTATTGTTAAAAATTTAAACACATTAAGATTATTAATTATTAAGATTGTAAAAATAGAATCAAATAAATTTATTGAAGTAAATATTAAAAAAAAGAAAAAAATATTCTCATTTTTTAGAAACGTTACTTTTTTTTTAAATTTATATATAAGTTAATATATTACGGGTTGTTAAATAATTTTCTTCAGTTTCAATTACATGACGACCAACACAAAGCCCTATATGCACAAAAGGAGAGAATGTGCAAATTGGTACTCATAAATATTTCGATCCTCTATTGTTTAGCACCCCCAATAGACGTGAAACCCTTATAAAAAACGTTCCTTTTTAAATTTTCTAAAGAAGGTCTATCATGTTGCAACGACTTTTCTTTTCATAATGTCTTATTTCAGGAATACAAAAAAAAAAATGTTAACGTACATTAAAATGTTTCTTTCATTCATATAAAGTTTAAAAATGTGCTTGAATATGCAATGTCTTCAATAACAATAGTTGCTTTACTATAGTACTAAGAAAGTTACATGAATTGTTACAGAATATTAGATAGATTAATCGTGTAATGCGCTTCGAATAAACAACCTTCTATCGTTAAACATATTCCAGGCGTTCCTAATTTAATTACATTTTGTTCAGGCAACAACAAAGCGTCCTCAAAAAAGATATTGAAACTCTAGCAGTCCATAAGTTTAACGGAAGAAATACTTTGATCTATACAAGCCTTACCAGGGAGGTTGCACACAAGAGTAGATATTTTTTTAAAATTTTATATTTCATGTTAGGTTATTTAAAATTTACTTTGTAAAAACTTCTCGTTTATATTACGTTTATGTTTTAAAATATTTTAGATTGTACAAATGTTCAAAACATTAACGAGCAAAATTAGTCTCGGTCTTGTTTTCTTGCAATTTCGCTCATTACTATTCTGGACATTTGAACAAGCAAAATTATATAAAACATAAACGTAATATACACCAATACAAAAAACAGTATAATTTCTAACGTGCGTATGGAATTGCGTACAAACTTGCCAGAGTTTTGTTAAAGTATCTCCACAAACCAAGAGACTTATTCTTGGTAACATCAAGGCTATACAAGCAAAATCAAAACAAAGACCATTTTCCGAAGAATTTGAGCAAGACCAAGACCAAGAACAAAATACGAAGTATTTGGACAAGACCAAAACCAAAACTGAATATACAACATCAAGACCAATTCTTACTTTGCTCCTCACTTGTTCAGAATTTTTGTTTTATATTTTAACTTTTGGTTATTTTGACAAAGGGATGTTCTTAGAACATGTATTTTGAATGAGCTATTTCGCTGCTGGAAAATTAGTGATATAGTTTTATTCACTTTTTTTTAAAATTTTATTTTATTTTATTTTTTTTTTTTGAAATAAACGAATATTAAATATTCCTAATAATAGATAAAAGCAAGAATATGCTTGCAATATCGGACTAATGTGAAAGAAATTGCAGTTTTTTCTTTTCACAACCATTCAAAACCGTTAATATCAAGGATGTATCGAACACACTGTACAAGTTTCAACGAGATATATCCTTAGTAAATAAAATATTCGCGTTTTATTATAGAACAGAGAACAAAAGTGAAAATATTAAATTGTGTTATACACATTTTACGACACATTTAAATTGCGATATATTCTAATAAATTTATCACCAACAGATTTTAAAAAATCTTACTAACCGTCCAGAAAATTTGTGATATTTTAAACTATGCTGAAAATTTCAAAAACATCTGAATCATAAATAAATTTAAAATCAATTACAAACTCAACCCGAACACACACTCTTATTTTTTTGCCTTTCCATATGAATATGTTTTTCAGTTTTCCTAGTCTTGTGCTGTATATTTACTTTCGTAATGTTTTGAAGCAAAAATATAATATGGAAATCAAATAAAAGAAATGAATTCAATTCATTGCACAACAGTTATGAAAAGCTTTTTTGGGCGTTTATAAAAAAATCTTCAAGGTCACTATCAAATCTTGTAAACAAGATGTAAAAACATATTAACATAAAAATGCGTCACGCAGAAGCTGCATGAGCTAAGTACATTCTTAAAAATAAGAAAAAATAAAATTATAATTTCTTGGAAAAATAATTAGTATAATTTATGCAAGTTTATTGTGTTAACAGTTTACATGTCCAGGCCAGGTATTTACAATTTTTAGTTCCCCTTAAACAAACACCATGTGCATTAAGCCTGTATAAATTCACATATCCATAACCTTTTTCTGAAGCCATAAAGTTTTGTTCACATTGATCAAGTAATTTTGTCACAAAGCAAATAGTTTAGTTACTTGACGAGTGTGAACAGCATTTTAGTCAAGTGTTTGCTTAAGTTGTTTAGTCAAACAGTTTATTTAAATTCTATTTTTTTGTGTGCTACTCGTACCCCCACCACTCTTCAATCACAAACCAAAGAATAAATAAACTATGAAATATGATTGGCATTTAATTTTTGTTTCAATCACAGTCATAGAATTAAAGTTTTGTGATATAAAATATTATGATATGAATGTGACTTTGTATCGTTAAAATAAATTACTTCTTACTTGACTTGATTTATGAAAAAATTGTGAACGAGAATTAAGAGACAAAAGACAAATTCTAATGAAAAAAAAATGTAGTTTTTTAGTTGACTAAAACATTTGCTTATTGTTAAGATTCACCATAATTAACGACAAAATCAGCAAATTAAGCTCTTATTATTTTATTATAAAATTTGTTTAATCATTTTATGTATTTTAATCATTTTAATTATTTTTAATGATTCAAAGATGGATTCTTCAAAATAAATTAAAAGTTTAAAGTTATTAACTACTTCAAAATTAACTTTATTCGTTTTTTTGGTGGCTTCCCCATTTATGCGTAGAAAGTTTTCAAAAATTGTGTTTTGTAAATCGTCGATACAAAACCAATAACTAATTTTTATTGAACAGACAGTTTGCTAAAAGTGAAATGGATATCGAACATCACTTTTATTTAAATGTTTACTATAACTATGTAAATAAATATATATGGATATCATACTTTATATACACACACTCAAATCCTTTAATATTTTTCAAACACAACTGTACATTTTCGGTGACATTTTAGAATTCTCAAGTATACGTTTTATTCGTGATTTATATAAATTTTATACATACATATAGTAGTAACAAAATGAAAAGACGAGGAAAAAAATACCAGTTTTGAATAAAATATGTAATAATCTCGGTAGAGAGAATATTGGAAAATTCATAATATCCAATCTTAAATGATGTATATACAACAAAAATAAAGATATATTTTTTTATATTATTTTTCACTGTCATTATTGTATTAAATATTGACAAAGGTTTTCATGCTCAATTCTATACTGTATGAAAAAAACATTTAATATGATTGCTTATAGACGTGTCAAAATAACTCAAAACTATCAAAATCTGAGTTTTTCTTTTATTTTTTTGTTTATTTTCTTTTATTTGTATGCATGTGTGTGTGTGTGTGTGTGTGTGTGTTTGGCTGTGTTTTGTCTGTGTGGGTGATTGTGTGTTTTTTTTAAAAGACGGAGGATCCTTTTTGCGGATTCCAGGCATGTCGCCTGGATATGTGACGACTCGACGCAGCGTCATCTAAAACTCATCGCTAGCGCCCATACTCACTAAACCCTAAACCCCTTTTCTTCTATCCTCTTAACCCCCATGGAAACCGCCGTCAGCCATTACTTCGTGAGGGGAGGATCTAGCTATTGCTCTTCTTTCTGGTGGCTAAAGTGTTATCTTGCTTCCTTTTAACTTCAGTAATTTTATCTTCCTCTTTCGATGGAACGCAAGTCTGTTGCAAACGTGTTGGTAGCGTTCCAGGCAGCCTCTGATGACAACATTGCTTCAACTATTGAATCTGGTTGCATTCTCTGGTTCAGGATCCCTTCCAACTTTTCACGTTGTGAATCGAAACGAGGATATACAAAGAAGACGTGCTCCGCATCCTCAGCAACTCCTGGGCAGGCCGGGAATTCCGGAGAATCATCGTGCTTAAAGCGGTGTAGATACTCTCGAAAAAAAGCGTGTCCTGACAACATTTGTGTAAGATAATAATTAACCTCGCCGTGATTCCGGTTAAGCCAAGTGTCGATCCGAGGTATGAGGCGTCCACTTAGCCTTCCATCCGTAATATATATAGATGTCCGTAATTTGTCTTCTTTTTATAGTCAATTATACACACATATATATGTGTACATATATAATGTTTTTATTTAAAGAATTTATAAAGACAAAACAATAAAATATATTGTGAAAAGGAAATGCGTATATTCTAATATTTATACATTTTATCTTTTAAGTCACTGTGCATGTATTATTTTAAATTAAAAAAATAAAACATTTATAGCCTGTGCTTCAAAATATAATACTTGGTCGTATAATGAAAGCATACAAATATATTGCTCCGTGTGGGAATAAAATGGTGTGATATTGCCGATATCAGTGATATCACAAAAATCTTTCCGTGTGCAATGTGCTTTAGTCTTAGCTGCTTATCCATCGGCTCGTCCGTTTGTCTACCCATCATCAAAATAACCCAATACGGATAAAAGATGAAACTTTTATGACGAATTAAAGTCCTAAAAAGTAATATTCAGTCTGTGAACGATCAAAATTGGTCCATTTGAACCAATAGATCCGTGATCTAACTTTTTAACCATAACAGATAGAAGAAAAATTATTAGATAAATAATATAAATTTGTATTTTAAAATCCGATATTTTTTGTTTCGACATTTTTCATAAACTGTTTAGATTCGCCAAAATTTCAACTCATATATAATATAAATAATTATTAATATTTGGAATTAAAAATATTTACTAATGCAATTTCTTCGATCATTCTAACAAATTTCAACTCAATATGTTAAACGTCATTTTTGGTTATTATTCAATAATTTTTGCCTGATTTTTGCAATAAAATTTACATGCATAGAATTGAACAAATAACTATATTTTCTAGAACACGAATGTTATTTTTTACAAATTTAGGCTACTCGTGTGTTATTTTTTACAAATTTAGGCACATCAATAGATTAAAATATGAGTCCTTTTCACATACTAAACACGGTACGAAGACTACACACACAATATAGACACGAAATTCCTTTATATAAATGTAGGATGATAAATGGAAAATATGTATGTTATTCGGTATTGAGAAAATATTTTGTCAGAGTTGGTTCTACATGAACATGCTTTTGGGAAACGTGTTATTTACTTACAATAAGTTTGTGGAATTGCTATGTTGTAAGTACTGAGTGTATGTTTTGTGGATAAAGCTTAACCGATAAACCATTACATCACATTGTGTATTAGGTGAGGAATCATAGTCAAAAGAATTTATGAGTACAATATAAACAAGTAAATTTTCTTCTATGTATACTCATACGAAATTATTATTTATGTATTTTTATTTGTTTTTATTATCATAGTGGTAAAAATTGATAAATTAACTACACCACCCTGACGTTACATTTTGGGACCCATTGATTTGTTTAAATGCATGAATCTTTTGAAATTTTCTAATTGGTCATGGATTTCTAATTCAAATAAGGGTATTGACCACAAGGTTTTAAATTAATACATTGCTTTGAACCCTTAAACTTTTTCCCCAAACCAGTTTTTTTCGAAAATTATTAGTTTTTTGAGTAATTGTGCGATCCTAGGTTTTTTTTTACACAAATTATGTATGTTCTTAGTATAAAATTTTCTCTGTACAAATTCAAGTAGCCGTTCATGACATAAATCTATATGATAAAATTATTTCAAGTTTTTTGCGTGTTTCTTTTCTCTTTCCAGGAAATATATCCCATTCATTCATTCCCTAAGTTGATAAGTTTGAATGTATTAAAATTTAAATTTATTTACAAGAGCAATGTAAGCAGTTTACCGAGTCTAAGGATATGGTACAAAAAAGAGTGTTAGCTGAAAGATTGTTGCTTCAAAGGAACGGTAAAAATAGTGTAATCCTATTTGCCAGGAATTTTCCTTTTTTTCACATTAAGTCCAATATGAAAGTCCATCCAAAGTATTAATGAAAATTTTACCTCTTTGTAATATCAGTATAAAAAATGTCATTTATATAGTACGAAAGTTTACCACCTTTAAAAAAATAATTCAAAATATTGATTTCTTAATAAAAATTTTTAAAAAATAACTTTTTTTGAAAAATAAACATTTCTTACCTTAAAATTACATTAAAATTTAACTTTTCTAATGTAACAACTCTGTCTGCCATTTTGGTGACGTAATATTGGTATGTAATATTGAGTACAACAAATTGAAAACAAAAATTTACCTAACACTTTCAAACATTTTTTATTGCGATATTTGCTTAGACTGAACTGACATAGACAACAATAATTTTTACCAAAATGACATTACACCATGATTGAACACTAAGTGTTTTAGGTCACTTGATATACAAATAAAAATATCGAATTTTAATTTTATGATAATTAATTAATCATGTGCTTTCATGACTCAAATTTAGAATATTTAAGAATATTTCAACATAAATTTTAATTTTTGTCAAATATCATGATTTATTTTCATTATCGAAAGTACCCTATTAAATATTAACTAGTCGTCATTACACGTAATCATATTCTGAACGTTTTTTTATGAAATTTGGTGCCTCACCTATATTATTCATATGCTTACAAAGAAATAAATATGTAAGTTTATGTAAAACCATTGTATAGTCTACATCGTAAACATAAGCATGTATTATATATATCGTACATATTTAGTATTCAATTGGGATTAGTTGCTACCATGGTAACCCCAAATATCTCTCATATAGGAACCCTCAAATATATTTCATAATGGAATATCTGTATATTAGTCTAAGAGCTCGTGGGGGATTTGAGTAAAGTTCTTTCTGTATGGCTTTTAAAGTTTTTATTTAACTTGCAATGTATGTAATTTGTTCGGGGTGAATCTTGCCACTAAATTTTGAAACAGATATCTTCAATCGATTTAGCTGAAGTATACACGTTCAGTTTAGAATGTCTGGTAAACTTTGTGACGTGATCAAATGAAAGGGTTTGCTTAGAAAAAGTAGAAAAATAGAGTGACGACACTCTAAATCTAACATGGTGAATAGTTTAAAATACTTGCCTACAATATGGATATGAAATGAAAGGGCTTGCTGAGAATGCTTTCACGCATTTGGAAAAGGTGAGAACTGAGCTACGTCTAAACATAACTATACCCTTTGTCTTTATTGGTTATTATTAAAAATAAACGAAGCCAGAACGTCTAAGAGTTTTCACATACACTTTATGTTCATGTTAATTTTGTGTCTATTTGAGTATTTTAGACATTCTGGCTCCGTTATTTTTAATAATACACAATATGTAACATTTTATACCCTAAAACTTTTATTTGAAACATTTTTTCTGACCCTTACTATTTTGACAAAACTCCATTCTTACCCCTTTCAATTACATTCCTCTCAGAGTATGGTTTCAGTGCTTCCCATACTACGATTCATAACTGAAAGTAATAAGAGCCATACAGCAAGAATTAAAATCATCCACGAGGTTTTAATCTGTATAGATATAAATATACAATCTGTATAAAGATTATTGCCATATCTCTACTTACTAATGTTTTTTATTTGTCGTTATTTGTGAAGCTTTGATTTGTTAAAATATTCAGTGTAGGCCCTAAAGAAGTATTCTAAAAATTGCCAAAATATTTAAAAAAAAAATTATATTGCTATTTTTATGTTCGCTTAATTCACGTTTTTGACGTCTGGTTTGCAAGATATCGCTTGAAATGTGTCCAAAATATAGACCACCGGAATAGATTTTAGAGGATATCTCAAAAACTACTCATTCAATTTTAAAAGGGATGTTATTTTTGAAATCTACAGATCAGACTACCTTTATAAAAATAATTTTATTGAAATCGGAGACAAAAAATTTTTCTCGATTTTTCGTAATTTTTCATAAGGGGTACCCCTTAAAATAATCGAAAAACTGTTTATCTCCTATTTCGCGAAAATTGTGTTTTATAGGTGTAATTTGACTTGTAGATTTCAAAAATAACATCCATTTAACGATTGGATGCATAGATCTTAGGATATCACATGAAACCCGATCCTGACATCCCGAAAATTTCAAATAAATTTCAAGCGAAAGCTCGAAAACTAAGTTATCCAATAGTAGTCTGCCAATAAAAAAAAAAGGTTTTTTTCTTGGTTTCTTAGAAAGATACGCCACGTGATAGCCACAATTTTTATAGCACTATTTAAATATTATATGTTACTTTTAATTACAATCAGCTTAATCTCTTCAATTGATGCGTACATCACTTCAAGAACCGAATGCTTCAGTTGTTTTGGAAAAAAGTCACAGTTTTTGAAAAAAATTGTTTACAAAATGCTATGCAACAAAGCAATGTAAACTAACAGACTGAAAAATCTCCACACTGATAGCTCAGTGTAAACCACCATGTCAATTTTATGTCAAACAGTTCTTATCGATTATGTTATTTACACCATTCAGTACTCAAAAAAAGGACACGAATAAAACATGGATCAAAATAATAGTGGAACAAATAACGCAAAGTTGTATGGGCTATGACATTCATATAATACAATTTCATATACCTAATACAACTGTTTACACTAAACGTGACTCTGGACAGCGTTCGAAATTCGACCATAATCACTCAAAAGTATATATCACTGCCTTTAAACAGTATAAATGCGTGCCTTTAAACAAAACAGTGTATTAAACCGACTCCGTGCGTCCAATTAAAAGGGTACACAGATTTTGCTTTATGTAGTATTATGTTAACTGTTAAAAACCAGTGTTTATCGAAATAACAGTTAAATGTCAATGAGCTTTCTATATCGTTTTGTTTCTACATATGGTATTTTTCAAATTTTAAACAAACAAACGTCAACAAAAGAATTCATTATTTTCTTAGGAAAACATAAACATGAGAAATAATTATAATTGTATTATTTTGAATAAAATAAATATTAAACAATGATATTACAATTTGTAACTATAAAATAAAACATAGTCAACATTTAACCTTCATAAATTTACGGGATTTGTTAAACATCTCCATGATTCCAAAGCCGTAAATATATGAGAAAGAATGGAAAGGTAAAAGTACATTATAATAGAATAGTTTATTAATGCGAGAGTTTTTAATTTTATCCAAAAAATCAGTAAATAAATTTGTAATTTAATACATATTGCATTGAACTTGCTAAGTAAAAATGGCTCACGGAAGAGGATGAATAATATAAGCAATAAATAATACTTGTAAAGGCTTCTTGATTTTGACGTAAATAATGTTTAGCAAACAAAAAATTAATTTTAACTGATAGCTCTCGGGCTTTAATTAGAAAATTAGAGATAAATTGTCGTTTACATTTCAAACATTTATTGTAAATTAAAAGATGCAATAACAACAGAATACAAATTTTTTTCTTAAAATAACATACAAATAGAAATTTTATTTTCCTACAAAATTTACAATATCGTTAAAATTTTTACATGAAAAATACACTTCTTGTTCAGAGTTGAGTGTACATTAAACATTATACAAGAAACATTGAACAACTAGGTGGTATTTTTAGTCCAGTGAAATTTTTACATTATTACTCTCTTTTATCAATAAGTGTTGTCAAAATTATGATATCCGGTTTTCACCGCAAATACATGTTTTGAGGTTCAAAAAAATGGTTTTCAAAAATTGGTCTGTGTGCTTGTGTTTGTTTGTGTGTTTGTGTGTATTTGAATGCGCATTATCATATCGATTTATCTTAAAATTACCAAAACGTGATATTCTGACTTAATATTACTCGTATAACCTCAAGTTGTTTCATGAAGCTAATAAAATTAGACTACCGTCTGGCCTACTATTTTCTAGTGAATAATTTTTAGGTTTTTCTCAAAAATGATTTAGCAACAGTATAAGGTTGATTAAAATAAAAAAATGTAACCACTGGTAATATTTACTTGTATGCTTAATATTAATGGCCATTTATTTAGAGCCAGTCTTGGTTCACGTAAACACCAACATATAGCGTTAGTGAATTAGTGACTTGCCGATATAGATTCCATACTTCATTTAATGATGCAACAACAGATGGCGTTAACCAATACTCCCCTGTTCACGAAATAACCCCTATAACATAACGTTGGCGTATCCATATCAAAAATTATCTATAGCTACATTAATATAGGAATTTAAGACGTTGTGTGAATAGCTAATTGACCTACTCAGAAGAAAAAGATTCAATTTTACTAGACTAACATTATACACGCAACATTCAACAACTACAGGGATATTTAGATGACTTTTCTTTACTAATATTATATAACGTTTTACATTCATAATGAAAAGTAAAAAAAAAAATATCGTGGGCTATTATTAAATGTTTTAAAGAAAGGGGTTGTATGGTAAGGCTGGTTTCTGATATCTACAAACATTTCTTCTCCTTTTTTATTGTTCATGTACCCTTAAGCATTGAGTGCTTTGTACGAAAACGATGGGAGAAGTTTTAATTTTTTTTTTACTTTACAATTTGATGTACTTTTTATGTTTGGAAAAAAATACATTTTTTATGAATCATTTTGTGCATTCTTTTTTTAAGATTGTGTAGCGAAAAATCAATTATTTAAAGATATAAAAAAGTATACCAAAGAATATCATTTAAGTAGAATCAAAATATTAGTGAAATATAGATTTTATTGAAATTTTTTATGAAATTTTATTTTAGCAATCTTTAAGTTGCTTTGTTAGTAGAGTCAAATCTAAGTTGCTAAATTCGAATTACTTTATCCTATCCAACAAAGTTGACTACAAGGTGCATGTTCGAAAAGAATGCATTGTTATTGTGAGCATGCATAAACCTCGCACCCCCTTGTAAATCTGAGTTACAAAATATTTTTAATATCTCGCCTCTTTGGGGCAAAGCTATTAAAATATTAATTTTTTTTCTTGACAAACTAAAGAGATGCGATTTGACAAGGGGAAATCGGGGTACACGATATTTTTTATTTCATTGTTCCGCGGTAAAAATTTCCACGACATTTAATCCAATAAAATTACGCAAAAATTAATAATTTAAAATAAATAGTTAACAATAAGTTTTTGTACAATATTTCAATGGTACTCAAACAGATGAAACACCCTTTTTTGAATTTCTGATAATATCACTTTTTACCCAGTAAAACCTTCTCAAAACAAAGTAAATGTAACCAATTTTGATCCTCGAACCATATTTGAATTCATAACTATTCTTTTTGTTATTTCAGTGATTTTGGACATTCTGTTCTTGTACTATCAGTTTTAATTAGACATTACATTATAAATACATACCTAAAATATATCGTTCACCCTATAACAACAGTGAAATAAATGTGATCTGTTTCACGCTTCATCGACAATTTTTTTTCTCTCTGTTTTAATTAAAATTGATAATTGAAAAATAAAATATCTTTACTGAATAACAAATGGGCTTTGTGGGTGGGATATACTTTTAACCATTTTTCAAGATAAAAACAAAATGCTTTATAAATGATTTTAATATACTGAAAAGGCATATTTTTCATATAATTTTTAATGAATAATAATGTTTTAAGCGTATAAAGAATGTTATTTGTTTTATTTTTTTCTCTGGTTTATATATAATTCATTTAAATTATTTATTTATCATCCAAACAGTGAAGGACACCCAAAATAAGTAAAAATTAACCGAGTTAGTTTTTTTGATTTTCTATATGGTTTGAGGATTCTTGTCAAAAAGTAGTGAGGGAGCTTGGCAGTTTATTTTTCGAGGCCTTTGCTTCTGATATCTTATGATAGTTCATCGCAAACTTTTCATTATTTGAGGAAATGGTTTTCTCACATCTGCTTATCACAAACCAATGTCCGCTTGCAGGCCTTTTACGATGTCACCCAATCTTCTTTAATATTTAGTTTATTGTAATTAAATATAACTAGTTTACCTGTGTGCTACTCCGCAGCATTAATTGTTGACAATTATTTAATGGCTTAAATTTAAATCATAAATTCTAAACAACTGTAACATTTTCCAAACATACCTTAATTATTATATTAGTCATTCAAATTACACAAAAAAGTTGATGAGTATGTGTTGCGCTCTCAACAAACCAATTTGAGTGTTTGATAGCTCAAAGGGTAGGTCTTGAGTCACTGAGTGTAATATCAAAACTTTCTATATTCATTAGAATTAGAGATATTTGGATACAAAACTAACATAACGCTTGGAGAGGGAAACGCTCTATAAAAAATGTATATTAGATAATTTGTCGTAAGAACGACCTTTTTGTGTCATTTGAATCATTATATTATATCAAGTCGGTTTCTATCCGAATATCTCCAATTCTAATAAAGATAGAAAAGTTTAAGTGAAACACTCAGTAACTCAAGAGCTTTCATTTGAGCTATAAAACACTTAAATGGGATATGAGACAGGAGACCCAGGCGCGGACTTCTCCAGAGATTTTCTCCACTCATAGTTAGATATTTCTATATAATAAACTTAGAAAGTTCGTTTTGGTCTGGTAGTATTTACCATATTCATTTATCTCAAACTAATTCCTGTTTCATTTTTAAATATGAGAATTTTTGAAAGTACGAGTATAACATAATTTACGTTCACTGTAAATAAATAATATGTGTTTGATGATCAAGTTAAAAGTGTGCGTCATGATTGAACTATGAATTATTTAAACATTTTAGTGGAAATCATATTAATGGAATGTTTTTAATGTATTTTATTTATAAATGCTATAGAAAAATTTCCATCAAAATTGCTAATGGTTTATAGTTTGTATAAATGCATTTTATTTCACCCTGTTAAATACAATTAATGTTTGTTTGTTAACGAATTCAACTAATTGATCATGCGTTTCATCCAATTTTTTGGATGCGTAATTTTTTATGTCAACTTACTATTACTTAAAATATTTATTATTATGATGAGTGAATTACTGAAAATGATTATCACCTTATATCCAAAACCAAAGGATCACAAGTCAGTTCTGGAAATATATCAGTAAACGTTTGCATCCATTACGAGGAAGTTCTATGTACATTATTGGTAGTGTATTTATTTATTTATTTTCTAGTTACTTCAAGTAGTTTTGATTAAATAACCAATATATTCTATTAATGTGTAGATATCTAAAAAAAGACAATTTTTGTATTTTCTTTTCAAAATAATATTTAACAAAAACTTTTGGCCCCCTGCTATTACAAACATAAATTGAATACTTTTGACAATACGAAAATGAAAGTGATATTCGAACTTAGTTTTTATTACGTTTATTATCAACATTGTAAAAAATATTCTATTGTGAAGTTTTATTGAAATATTAAAACTAACTTACTAAGAATTAAATGTTTCATGATTTCATTGTGAACTAAATTATTTATTTGATTTGTTATTAAAACTTTATATAAAATACTGAAAATGAATTATGTTATGTGACTGTTTTGTGTGTCAAAATTACCAATGAAATAAATAAAAATTAATGATAAATAATTTGAAAATTTTCTTACAATTCATTTTTTATATTTACTTGAACATGTAGTTCAAGTGAAATAAGTTCAATGAAACGAAATTTTTTAAATAATTTACCCACCTAAGGAAGCTCACTCCATCTTTATTATCCCTATCAAGTTTGACAGACAATTGCCCCTAATTATCACGTAATTAATGCTTTTAAATCTTATATAGATTTCCATTATGTAGTTCGTTGAAAAATATTACTTGTTAAAATAAATAGATGTATATGTGCTTTATTTATCAAAATTAGGTTTCCGCCCACAAAGTGTAGAACAGGACCCTTTTACTAAGGCTCCACTGTCTGTCGGTCTCTCTGTCTGCCTGCCGGCCTGACTATCTGTCCGTCGGTCCATCACCAAGCTGTGTCTCAAGAACCGTGATAGTCAGGCAATTGAAATTTGATGATGTGTTTCTGTTACCGCTATAACAACAAACACTAAAATAATAATAAAATAAAAAACATTAAAGGTGGGGGGTATGTTAAATAATTATGTTACGGCACCCTTTGTACGCAAGTCTGAATTCGCACTTGGTCGCTATTTTATTATTTTTTATTTTACGAGCCAGTCGCTCATTTAAGCGTATTGCGAAAACAAGCCATAATTTATTGAATTTATTTCTTTGATGAATGCTGTACCAATTTGTCATAGTGCTCAGTAGTTAAAATATGATCCGACGCCGATGGATTATATTTTACTGTCTATACTTTAAGGAATTATTATTTTTAGTTGTAATATAAAAAATTGATAAATAAGTGAATTAAAGTATGTAGAGAATTATGTGTGTAGCTAAATATGATTAATTTGGAGTCCATTTCTAGAAAAATATTTATAAAAAAAAATGCAAATCATTGGATTAAAGTGTCGACACTTTTTTTATTCAAGTAGACGTAGATGCAAAAATTGGTGAGTTTTGAATGACGAGCCCGATACGATATCGCTGTCACAGAAACATACAAAGACACACACACCAAATTCAGAAAACCATTGTTTGTTTTAATTCAATTGCCTCTAAATCTGCATTTCCAGTGAAACCTTGAAATCGAAATTTTGCCAGAATTACAATACTTCCTTTTATTGTTATGAAAAGAAAGTACAAATTGAATACTGAAATGACGAAAATTCAGACTTAAACTTTAATCACAATAAGATTAACTGTAATTAAAAAGCTATTTTAAGGGATTTATCTAAAAACATCCCATTTTTACCTACGCATCAACAGTACCATCTTTTATGCATCTCAGAATATTACTAATAAAATAATTAATATAAACATTTTGATTGGTTTGAATATATCATAAAGTCCATCCTAAAGTTGATATTACTAATTTAACTTCAAACTATACAAAGCATTTTGATTATATAGCAGCATACAAGTGTAAGTACTCAATATAAATGAAAATATACAACATATATGTGATCGGTTTTGAAAATAAACCTCAAGGGTTACAATTTTATTACATTAATAGGTATCATTTGAGGTGAGCCTGTATGGTATAGTAAATATTATGTGTATCTTATATATTGTTAGTATATCAATGGAGTTGGTTGTGTAATGTCCGTACTTTATATTATACAAACAAATATTATTATAATTGGTAGGTGTATATAGAGATGTTATTATATATATATTATGGAGGGTAGTTTTATGTTCTGGCTATTTGCCAGAATATTTTCAAAACCAATATATGATAGTCCTTCCTTACACACCAAGTACATAATGTACAGTATATGAACAAATAACAGGAGTGGTCACAGTTTTTAATGTAAGTTTAAAATAACGTAGGTGCAATGTACATTTTATGTCCTGGACATACTTGCATCGATTAAAATTGATTTAAGGATATGTAACGTACGGTATTTAAAATCGCATAAAGTAAAATACATTAGCAGCCCAAAGTCAATTACCTCTAACAAAGGCAGACTTGTTATATTAAAAAAAAATATTTATATCCGACTAGGAACGACAAGCACAAATATTTTAAACAAGGAGATTTTAACTCTTTAATTGAATTTAGTAGCTCTATTTGACACTATTAAGAAACCCGTGACTAGATAAAAAAAACTTAGTATAATTAAATAAAGTTCTATACTTTATAATAATAATGGTTGTTGAAAACATTAAAATACCAAATATTTTAAAAAGCTATAGAAGGTTGATATTAAGGCTTAGAGTTTCTATTTGGAAAGATATAAAAAAGCGACTGTAATGTCATTATGTAGCGCAAAATTAGCTCCATTCCATAGTTTAAAGTAACTCGTGGCTAAATTAAAAAAAAAATCGTTCTTTTTCGTTAAAATAAAAAAAAAAATTGTCGTTAAAAATGGCAAGCACCAAAATAACAAGTAAAATATCAAACTATGCTTAAGGATACCTCTATTAGAGGCTTTTCACAAACTCCTGAAAGGATAAATTTTTTGTGAGCTTTGCTTCATGCAATATTTAAAGCCATTTAATGATGTAAAAAAGGTAAAAGTGTAGGAAATTCATTATATACAGCCGTTTCATAACTGATTTTGGTAGTGGTCCAGGGAAGTTTATTGCTAAAATTCGTCTTTCTGACTTATTTCCCGCAATTATTTTGATTTTTTTTACTAGCAAAATAATCGAAATACTTTAGTTTTTCTCTAAAAGGTCTAGTTTTCATTTTATTTTAGTTTTTTTTTGAGGTGGAGGCTCCGGAAAGTAAAAACCATATCTCAGCTTCGAAAATTGCTATTTATTTAGACTCATCTATCAAAAGGGACTCACCCACCAAAAATGCTTGTGTTTTTAGTTTTATTGTACGGTAAATTTGAATTATTGAAATTGGTAGCTAGTTTAAGTCTTAAGATAGACCGAAACGACCAAAAAAAATTTTTTTATTGCAAAATATTACAAAATAATACCAAAGAATTCTCCAAAAAATTGTATTGTTGCTAGTTGAAATGGCTTAGGCTAAGCTTTAATAAACCTTACAAAATTGGGCTTTAAGAACTGATGTCACAAATTGCGTAGAATTGTTTGCAAGTTAGACGAGAAACAGACATATAGTGCCATTTTCTATCAGAAATTCGACGGGAAATAGAAATTTTCATGTAAGATAACTTTTTTTAGCCACAAAAAATAGTAAAACACGTGTTATTTATCCATAAAAGTCTCACTAATATGTATTCAAATAATTTTCATTTTATATGAATATATAAACATTTGATAAAAGTTTAGCTGGCACAATAACTGCAACCAACCATTTATGTCTAAAGATAATTTTTATTTTTTGTGTTCATACTTATATAAAGCAATAAAGTATAATTTGCCTTCTGCATTTGAATATAGAAGAGTTGTATTCGTTTTTTGTATGACTGTGACAAATATTATATTAACGTAAAACTCAATGTTGGCATCTCGCAAAAAAAGTTTTGCAAATTATTAACAACTTAGCTATTCGTGTATATTTCCATATAAATATAGTAGTATTTACTTAGAAACGTCTGTGCAACATTATGAAAGCAAGTCGATTCAGCACGTGAGGGTCCCGGAATCGTTAAATCATTTTACTTCACAGAAGTTATTATATTTTTTATTTTATCTTAGTATTGTGATTTATCTCATATGAAAGTGGACCTTCGCGTTGTAATGATTTAGGTGCAAAAATGATTTTGGTTCAACGAGACAAAAACAGCAATATAAATTTTGTACTCTATTTTTTAAAAGCCAATCATCTACGATTCAAAACAACTTATTCAGTACAATAAAAGTACAAAAAAATAGAAAAACTATATCCCATTTTGTACATAACGTCCCAAATTTAGCACAATTTTAGTAAGTACAGGTTCTCCTGAAGGGAATTTTTTATTTCATTAACGTCTACTTGCGTAGCACGTTGAACTAAGGTATACTTGCTGCGTTGTCAGTACTATCAGTTTACTATAACGAAGACTAATTTGCTAGCTTTATAAATCTTACAAAGTATAATATACTCAGAGATATATATCCCAAGTATAAAATAGTAGTTTCATTAACTAATAGCAATTTTTATTAAAATCCCAAATATTTTTCTGCATTTCAACCTTGCAATATTGTTTAAATATCGAACATGAATTAACCAATAATTTTGATGTGTTACCCAATTGATATTCAATTTAACGTTCACATATTACAGAAAGCATTTGGTAAAATGTCAAATAACTTCATTCATGAAATGAAGAATATTTAAGACATATGAAATTTATTGGGGTATAGCAACTATAGATCAGATTAGAATCTTTTAGGACAAAAAAAATTGATACAAAACTATAACATGCAAGATAAATAAGTTATGAAACAAAATAGTTTCGAAACTGACTTTCTGAAGTTTTTATTTTATGCAATTATCTACAAATAATTTAAATGAGTTGCTAATGTAAATATTTATATTATATCTTGAATCATACGATAAGCATTATGTTCTGCATATATGATACAATTTATAATAATAATATAATTATACTATTGAATAAAAAATTTAATAGTTAAGGATTGGACAAATGAAAGGAAAGGAGAGTATATAACCGTGACTGATTTGACCTATGTCGACATAGTACTGGATATATTAGTGAGAAACTACAGAATACCTGTCTAAGTTTAGCCGGTTCCTATGGTTTTCATTCAAAGCAACGACACTCTGTTCATTAAACTGTCCCAAAAATCATAATTGATACACTTCCGCTATCGTGATTCAAGCCATCTATATCCCTCAGTCCAAGTTTTCAAATGTTAAGATAAAACAAATTATTACCTTATTTAATTGTGCTGTAATATATAATTATTTAAGTTTTTTGGGGTGTGGACAAATATGACGTTCAATAATTACTTTATTGAATTACTTCATTATTTCAGCGACATTTCGATCTTAAATATTAATAAAATTAATACGTAACTGGTTAATTACTATTAAAGACAAAGTGCAATATAGAATGTTATTTGAATTCATATAATGATGCCTGAAGATGACACAATAAGATTCGAAACGTCGCATAAATAATACAGTAATTTTTTATTAATATTACAAATTTTTCATTTAGGCTAATGTAAAGTTAAATAATATCAAATTAAATTAACTCAAGGCCGTTGCTAGGAATATAAATTAATTCTAATTTCATTCAAACGAATTTTATAATGTTCTTTGTTTTATAAAATGTGACAAACACAAAAAAATCAAAAAATTTCGACACCATTTTTGTTCTCTTGTTTGAGATTTAGAAACAGCTACTAAAGTATGATTTCATTGTTATTTTTCAGCCTCTGAATAATATGAAGAATTTTGACAAAGAAAATTGATGTGGTCACACAAGTACATGCCAAACCTTTGTACGCATATATTTTAATTAAGAAATACACAATTTTGCCTTTGTACTAAACTAAGTAAACAACAATATTATTGAATTCAATACTTAATTTAAAATTTTAATTTAAAATATTTTCTTTTATGTTTTTCCAACACAAATTCTTTATTTAAGTATTGTGTTAAAGCACTAGCTAACACATGCTTGCCTGTAAAATAATGTAGGACATTTACCTCTCCCTAGCTATACTTTGTTAGCTAAATTACGAAAATATGTTAATGAAGATTTTATATTTATTCAAAGTGTATTCAAGGGTGTGTATTATGTAGTTAGTCTTTATATTATAATATGGAGTGTTTTTTAAATTTTGTTCAAATATTTTCTTTGGTTTTCCTTTTACACAAAGCAATTTTCATATAGCAGTCAAATTGAGGAGACATCAAAGTAGTGATGTTTTCTCAAAATATTGATTTTAAACCAATCGTTAATCATTTAACTATAAAATAACATGTAATAATCAAAGATGAAAGCAATAATAATAAAAACTTCTATATATTTCTTGACTGGTCATCTCTTCGGAGGTATCCGCTGATAGTTTAATAACCCTTAATTTTCCTATTTTTCTTATTTAGTTCTAAAGTTATCGTTTTTGTTTTTTTGCTGTCTATGTGCGTTTGAGCAGTTAAAGTAATACCTAGATATTCTTTGACTGGATAAGATATTAGATTTATAATAGCCGTTTTCTTGAATTAATATGCAACTATTACTGAGCTTTGACACACAGTTGGATTAGGTGTCATTTCTATAGGGATGCTTAGTAAAGCATACTCTAAGTGCCCATATCTACCAGACCAAATACGGATATATTTTAAGGTTTATCACCGAGTTTCAGATGCGTACACTAAGTTTCAGACGTTTTCTTAAATTTTTATTTAATTTCAATATCACTTTGCACGTGCTGCTAGTAAAACTCCATATAAAGTTTTTTTCGACACACAAACATACACTAAGAGTTATGAAAATGGCGTACAAAAATGAAAAATAAGTTGTTTTTAGTGAATAATTTGCTATTTTTATAGAATACTAATGATCTGCTTATTGGAGAATTCTAACAGTTTAATCCATATTATTTAGTATATTACGGTGCAACAAAACATCCAAATTCTCACAATTCTTGGGTCTAAAATGGAGCTAATTGTGTTCCTCTTATAGAACGCATTGATAATACCTGTTAATTAAACTTTTTTAGTACATCCACTATAAACATAGTATAAAAACTGTAACGCCCTTTTTACCATGATTACTTTTAAGTATATTAGAAAATAGGGGTTCGTATATGAATATTAAATAACACTTACTTAACCTTATTTGACTTTCATTTTCACAAAACACAGCATATTATGTAATCATATATTTATCTATACGTATATATGTATGAATAGTATTCAAGATACGAGGGGTATAAAAAAGGTTATTGTTTATTAGTATAACATAATTGGTATTATATTTCAATTATAAAACATTATAAACCATTTTTTTTGTAAGTACTTGTGTCTGTTGTATTTGTCCTTTAACATGAGTCACACCACCCTATAAGTGTTTTTTATAAGTGTCTACTATAATTTCTTTTTTTTTTTCCTATACAATTGTTATTTATCGTGTATGTTTTTCTTATATAACCATACATGTGTCAGGCAAATATTATTTTCCAGTTAATAAATAATGAAAAATAAATTTAAATAAAATACGACGTGACTATCTAAAAAAAAGTGCTAATAATAAAAGGCTGAATTAAACCTGGATGTTTTTTTATGCGTAGGTAATTTCAGAGAACTAAAATACTAAGTTGTAAACAGTATAGTGAAGAATCGGATATATTCAACTAATAGTTATAAGCATTTTCTAAACGCTTATTTTTTATATTTTCACACATTTATGGTGTAGAGGAATGGCCCGATGTCAGTCAGTCTGATTCGGTACCGTTTTCTGAGGTGCGAGTATTAAAGTTGTAAAATTGTTGAATTTTATAACTCAAAAACTGTGCATCCAATCGTTTAATAGATGAATTTTTTGAAATTTGTGAGTTACTTCCATAGAACCTATATTTTATCCAAAGCGAGAGCAAAACCAATTTTCCATTTTTTGGAATTTTCCAATTCTAAGTTTTTTGGACAATATACAATGACGAAAATTCAACCAATTATTTTTCTATCCAATTTCGATAAAGACTATGGGCCTTGAAGATTGTTTGACTCGTAGATTTTTAAAAATTACATCGATTTAATGATTGGATTCATAGTTTTTGAGATATCACCAAAAAAAAAGAACCAGAAGCCGATATAACGGATGTATTTCATACAATATCTCTAAACTAGTCCACGTAAATATCTTAGACAATCTATAAATAAAGAAAATTAATTTCTCACGAGTTCTTAGGTTTCCTATACAATCACAAAAAACTACTCGGATTAAAACAATAAAAGACAAAATTCAATGCCTAATTAAGAACAAAGATACATTGAATCTTATACAGGAAATTTTAAGTGAAATTAAAAAATACAGAAAGTTTATTTTTGCACATGAAATCCAAACTTCATGTTATTCAGTGAAGATATTCCGGACGCAGAACTGTTTATATATTCATACATCGAAGTGTCTATTAATGACAGTGTATTTTGATTACCATAACAAATTTTTTATTTTTCTAGTATATAAATAAAATTATTCAGAATCGATGTTGAATTAATTGTAAATATAAAAGAAAATGACCTGGAACGGTAAAGTTTTTCAGCATTTTCTCCAATTCATGAATCATTAATTTTATTTTATTACTCTCACTTTTATGGTCATTTTGTTCGATTGAATAAGTAGAATTTTTTTTCTAGATGATTTCGAAAGACCATCAATCGTATAATTTTTTTTTTGTTTTTTGTTTTTTGTCATTTTATAAATGTCAAAGTATTATTAAAACGCCCAAATGTTTTTATATATTGATAAAGTGGATCTCATTGTTTTAAATAAGTGACTCATAATTTTATTTAATGTTTAAGCAATTTAATATAAAAGTGTTTGGAACGAAGAATAGAGGAGCTATGAGTCAGCATACCTCCTAATATACAGAATGTTTCAAAAATGTTATGACACTTGCACCACTCAGAAAATGTACAAAATAGCGTCCAAAAGTCCATATCTTTTACTTGGAAACCTCGAAACGTTATTTGATTTGGCTACGAAAAAATGCTTGTAAATATTCTCTATCTATCCAAAACCATCAAAGTGTTAGTCAACAATAACTAACCCATAAAAACCAAGTTTTTAATACTTTTAAGTACATATATTTATAATACCTGTAAATTTAACGCTCCATTGATCAAGGAAAAAAGGTAAAAATTCAATGTAAAGTTTATTCGACAAACAAGTAGACACTAGAAGTTAAAAGAAGTGTTAGTAATTAATGATAAAAAATAATAATTTTTATTTTGGTTTCGATGGAAATGATGCTAAATGATAATCGGACTTATAACATGTGAGTGTAAAATATTCATACGTTAGTGAGGTTTGAAAATTTGATATATCGTTTTATCGTCACAATGAGTCTGCCATGTCAATTCAACTCGATTGATTACGCGACCATGCTTAAAATTCGATACATAGTTTTTTGACATGTAAAACGAAACTACGAGTTAAAAGAAAGGGGGTAAAATGATCATGATCATCCCAATTTTGAAGAAGTTTTAAGGAAGAGAAATCATTCGAATTGAGTGACAGAGATTGGTGAGGACTCTAAGCATAAATTGGTAGGGGGTCAAATAATAGAAAAATTGTTTGTAGTGGAATCAAAATAGATAATGGACAACGGTTTTTAAAAACGAAACAGTTCAGATTCCCTAAAAATCATCCTTTCCAGTTATGAAGTATATCCATCCTATTTGTGCTGCAATGATATCCATGATATAGCAAGTTCATAAACAGCAGGTGTTTAATAAGATTCGACAAGAAAGTTAGAAAGAGAGATACTGGCATTGGTACATTTTCAGTCCGAGCGTGATGAAGAGTGTCAAGAAATATATTTATCTTTACCTCTTAGTTAGACATCATTACATTGTATGTTTCCTCTCAAAAATTTATTATGATTCTACATATAAAAATCGTGAAACGTAGTGTTATTGATGTCGAGAGGGAGAGGGGGAGGAAGGGGTTCATTCTATTCTTAAACTTCATCATAAATGATGACGAATATTCTTGAGACACATTGCATAAGACACACACTGAAACATGTGTGCACAGTACTACACATACGTACATAGGACAAACATAGTTTTATGAAAAAAAAAGGAAGATGCAGAAGCATAAGGTGAAGAAGAAAATCTAATCGTATACATCAGCATAAGTCACCAAAATGCCATGTTTTCCTCTTACATGATAAAGTAGTTATATAACGTCAGCAGAAAATACCGCAAGATGGATGATCATACTAACCTATACCAAATACCAAATCCGTATGTCTCTAGTTCGTAAGTCAAGTATGTGTATTGTGTGTTATATAATTTAATTACACAGAATATTATTATATTCTTTATTATTTTTGTGCTTAATTTTATCTATTATTTCATTTTATTCTTAAAACTATGATGGATACTAGTCAATGATGTCTTTACTAAGTAACCAGAGACAAAATACCTACGAAAATGTAATTGAAAATTTCCATGTAGAATACGTTTGAAAAATGTATTTAAAATGTCGATTACAACGAATAATAAAAAAATTTTCAAGAAAAAAAAAGAACAGTCTTCAAAAAGATTGAAATAAAAAGTAAAAAATAATTTTTATTTATAAACTTCTCTCAATAATTTCCTTGTGACCAATTACCCTTCTCAGTCGCCAATTCATCAATTTTTGAGGCTATGATTAGTGCCGACTTCTAATTGATCAGAAGGAAATTATTTATAGGTTTACGTTTTTTTTTGTTTTTAATTTGAATATTGTAGGACCAACATAATTTTTTTTTTTTGACAATAAACCACTAAAAATTGTTAAGCCCATTCCCTACTTTAAGGGACATTAGCTCATGATTTTCTGATGATGGTACCACCTTTGCGATATATTTTTTCCAACAAAACAAAAAAAACCATCAAAATCGGTACATAAACGACGTAGTTGTATATATATATATATATATATATATATATATATATATATATATATATATATATATATATATATATATATATATATATATATATATATATATATATATATATATATATATATATATATATATATATATATATATATATATATATATATATATATATATATATATATATATATATATATATATACTGTTAAATTGAGAAACCTCGTTTTTGAAGTCGGTTAAACATAACTTCCAACACTAGCAAACACGTTTCAAGACATTATCTGAAATATATTCAAACGTTATTTAATTTTTCTACTTTCTTTGTAATTTCCGATTTCAAAGTTCAATAATTTTCAGTTAAGATTTTTAAATTGCAGCCTCAAAAATCTTATGTTCGCAATCTCCTCCTTCTGTATAATGTGACTTGGTAAATATATTACATTTAATCGATAAGGTTGAAAGGTTCATCTCTAATAAACATTACTGTCCTGTTTAATATCCTCAAATGTCAACACAGAACTTCTCATATTTAACAAAGGATTTTGATTAATAGTTGATTTATGGAGATGAATTTGGCATGTTCTCATTATACATATTAGATAATATAATATAATATTTCAACGCACTTAATACTAGCTTTTAAAATAGAAACATCGAATAAAATGGTTAATGTAGTCAATATATAGGCTTGAAAACGGTCTATCAGGCGGCGTATAAACTAAGTGTGAGCTACTCTAGGACCCTTGTGCTATATAAACAATCTTTCCCACATTCTTAAGTTTAAAAATTTTTTATTTCGTATAGTTTTTCTCATTTTTATTTTTAACCATCTCCAAAAAAGGGGTAATTTCTATTTTATTTGAAAGCTGGTACTTCTCGTGACGTCCTATATCAATTGGACTAACTCTGATCTTCCTAAGAAGAGAGAAAGAGCAAAAATTTCTTTTTTTGATAAAATTTCATCCAAATGAATAATTTTTCGTGGTTGTATTAAACATTTAAAAGAAAAAGAAAATTTTAAAAACAGAGAACCGCCTTCCAAAAATTGAACTAAAAAGAAAAAATTATTAAAAATTTTCTTTTTGACAATTACTTTACGAAGTCAGTGCCCATCTTATATTGAGCTAAAAAATGATTGGTTGGTGTCGATTGAGAAAAGTTATTAGTCACAAGGGAATATTTTAACACCGGCTCTTCTGGCATGATTTTATACGGTTTTTCAATATTTCGTTATGGTAAATTCCAGAATAGTTCCATTAAAAATCGACCGTAAAAGCATAAACTTCATTTATTGACGCATTGTTTGTATATAAAATGTATATTTAAAAGAATGAATTAGGTTATTATTTATTTACTGCGAAGTTATCATGATTTTCCATATTTTTACCATTGAAATGGAACAATTGTTTCCAAATTCAGCTTATAAAATAACCGAAATGTAGCTGAAGTAACAGATTCAAAAGAAATTAATAAAAATAACTTCTTTTTTTTTTTTTTGTTATTATTTTTTTATCACAGAAATTTATTACAAAAAAATATCGAACAAACCATCATAGGCTTGTTAAAAATAGATAGATTATTTTGTCTAAACGATACCAAAAATAAGAATTGGGTAAACAGGAAGTACATTAGCCACCAAAGGAAAATTAATATCTTCAATGAGTTGTAAATTGAATTTATAGTACAACCGTTGCAAAATAAACAATCGATACATTTTTATTGACTTATTTTTATTTTTATAGGTTAATCTTTTTTTTATTTCAGTCTCACAAAATCTAATGAAAAATTAATCAAGGATTTACAATTTTCTGTCTAATTTCAATCACTTGTATTCTAATTGCGAAAACTAGATAGCCATAGATACAAAATGCACGGCTCACTTTAAAAATTTACTAAAATTATTCGTTCACAGAAATATAAAATTAATGAAGGAAGTTTGTTTATTTACGATATGTTTGTTTATTATCAATTTGCGGCAGGAGGAAAAAATATTCAAATTATAAAAAATTTTCCTGAGTAGTATTTACCACAGTATCCGATTATTATACACTACTGGTAATATTCAAAAGAGCATTATTTTAAAAAAAGAGTACTGTTTAGCTAGTAACAATCTAATTTTTGTATAAACATTTCTTAATAATTGAAAAAAATTGATACCTGAGTTTCAAGTATAAAAATAACGTTTACGACATATTTCAAACGCTTCATATACGTTTTTAATAAACACCTGGAGTTTCAAAATATTTACCATAATAATATACCAAAAAATAATAACTATATGTTTATTCAAAACTTAAATCGGTTTTAATAGCTATTTAAATTAATTCAATTGAAATAGTCAATTTCAAGCCTGTAGTAATAGAAAATTATACAGATTCCTAAAAAGAAAATACCCCTCGTTTTTTCGCAAAGAATTTCCAGAATTTCCGTAGAGAAAAAAGTTTTTACAATAATGATAACAAAGACATATAAAATTTTTAGGAACAGATTTATCAACGTCTTGTTTTGATGGGAGGTACCTGGATTGTAATAATTAAAGAAATATGAATAAGGAACAGTTTGTAAAGTAAAGTAAATACCTACAGTCTGAGTTTCGAAACATGATTGTGTTACTAGGCAGTAAGTTATGATGTCATCAATATTCTATATTAGCAATCTTAAATTTTATATTTCATGACATCATACCTTACTGCTCAGTAGCATCATCAGATTTTCGAAAAACAGACATATTTGTTAATATGTATATTTGAGATAGAACTAGCCTGCGTATTTGCTATAGTCTAGCAAATACGCAATCTAGTAAATATTGACTTACTAGACTATATATTATAGTCAAGTAAGTCAATATTCCGAACTTCTTGTCCCATGAATATAAAATTGAGGAATTCATCGGAGTTCTGCTTCAAAAAGCTATACTTTAACAAACATTGTTACTGCAAATAACAGAATAATTAAAAAGTAGAAAATGTAGCCTAGCCTAATTTAAATAAAAAAATATGTCCGTTTAACATTGACCTTTACTGTATATCGGATGTATGCGGTCGATAAATAAACAATACACAGATAATAAAAAAATATCTGTATTGATGCGGTATATTTGATTTCCATTCAGTTCATTTTCAAAGATCGATTTATAATATAAGAGGACATAATTTTTCTAAAATCATCATTAATAATAATCATATTTTATGGTGAAGATCATATTGTTGTGAATTGTCAAGTTGGAAAATGTAAGTTTCTTTTATAAATTTTTTAAAATGGTAATAGTAATTTTAAGCCGAAGATTTAATGATTTGTTTTTAAAAAAATACAAAAAAACTAAATAAAAAGTAAAGCATATATCGTTTTGTTAAGCATATAAATTTTTATATGCTTAACAAAAAAATGAAACAGTTTGTTATTCATTTGGGTTTTAGTTCAAACGTCTTTCGAAGGTATATTCTTCATTTAGAAAAATGTATATAAATTTAATTTTTGAAAAACTGATTAGAATTTATTCATTGATTGATTTCTCCAAATTTTTTGTAAATAATTAAATGTTGAACTGAATGACGTTAAGAAATATACGCTTAAGAAATCATCAAAGATTTTCTTAAAAGTAAATATCTTTAATACTTCCTAAAAAATATTAAAAAATAATTTATTTCATCGTTTTTGTTCAAATTTTTCATTTTTTTATTACCAAGAATAGATTAAATGCATACTTTGAAAAATAAATAAATAAATCTCAACTTTTAATTCGATTAATCAAAGTGTTTTATGTATAACTATATTACTATAAACTTTATTTAATTCATAGATAAATCAAAATGAGTAGAAAAGGAGTAGAAAATTTGAAGTTAATGTTCGAACGACCAATTGAACCCCTGTTCGTACCTAAAGGTGAACGTAATGCAACATTTAAACTGCCAGCAACATATTTATCCAGCCGCTATCAATCTATCGGACCGTCATTACAAAGCCGTTTTGGTGAAGAATCCTCAGAACAAATAGATGTGAAAAAAATTAGCTTACCAAATACTAGTCGATTTGAAGAGTTAGGACGACGTGAACCATTTTCGGTATTTATTCCATTCCATCGTCAATTAGCTGCCGATTTGATGACTCTCATGATGGGAATGAAAAGCGTTGAAGATTTAACATCATTATGTTGTTATGTCCGTGATCGAATCAACCCATTTCTGTTTAATTATGCATTGAGTGTTGCTATGCTACATCGTCCTGATACCCAAGATACCGACTTACCGAATTTCGCTGAATCATTTCCTGAAAAATTTGTAGATGGTGCAATATTTGGTAATGCTCGTGAGGAAGCTGCCATTGTTCCAGATGGATCAAGAGTGAGTAAATCATTAAAGATTCCCGTTTTTCTTTATTTTTCTACTTTAACAATCAGTGTAAAAACGATTTTTAATGCTTTTATTGATTTTTAAGAGTAATGTTAAAAATTCACAAAGATTTAGCTTATCTTTTCCGGTCTTTGACTCATATTTTACAGAAAATTAATTTTATATTTTATAGGAGCCAATAGAGCTTCCCCGTGATTTTACTGCAAGTGATTTGGAACCTGAAAATCGTATAGCATATTTTCGTGAAGACTTGGGTGTTAATTTACATCATTGGCATTGGCATTTAGTGTATCCAATAGAAGGACCACGTCAAATTGTAGCCAAGGACAGGCGTGGAGAACTATTTTATTATATGCATCAACAAGTGATTGCCAGATATGATACTGAACGTTTATGTAACAAGCTACCTCGTGTTTTACCTTTATCAGACTTAAAACAACCAATGAAAGAAGCATATTTCCCGAAATTGGACAGCTTAGTAGCAAGTCGTGCATGGCCTGCACGAAGTGCTAATATGGTTTGCAAAGACTTGAACCGCCCAGCTAATCGAATAAAGCAAGACTTAGATGACATGAGCCGTTGGACTGATCGGCTTCATGAAGCTATTAACTCTGGATTTATTCGTATGGTAAGTACTCTTGTATATCGTTTTACTCTTGTATATCGTAGCTAAGCGAAAATTATGAGAACTCTCTTGTTTTATAAAAGTTTTCAATTATAAAATTTATTAGATATGAATAGTGAAACTGAAAAAAAAAATTTGAAGAAGATAAAATTCAAATAACAAGAAGGTCGAATTTCACATATTCATATCAATTTTAGACAAACAGTTTCTTTTACTTAAATATGTAAAGTGAAAAATTTTAAATTAAAAAAAAATAAATAAATTTTCATCTCTTATTTCTAAGTATGCTTGACTAGACCTAAATTAATCATTGCCGTAAACTACTGTAGGAAGATGGTTCTCAGCAAACACTAAATGCCCCAAATGGATTGGACGAAGGTATTGATATACTCGGTAATTTACTGGAAGCCAACATTTTGTCTTTAAATAGACCTTACTATGGTAATTTACATAATATGGGTCATATATTTATTGGCTACGTTCATGATCCAGACCATAGATATTTGGAAAATTTTTCACCTATGAATGATAGTGCAATTAATATGCGTGATCCAATATTTTATCGTTGGCATAAATTTATTGATGAGGTTTTCCATAAATATAAGTCCACGATTCCAAGATACACAGTTCAACAATTGGAATATCAACCAGTCCGCGTTGCCGGTGTAAATATTGAAGTAGCCAATGCACCAAGTAATACTTTACAAACGTTCTGGCAACAAAGTGATCTTGACTTGTCACGTGGTATGGATTTCTCTCCTCGAGGACCTGTTCGTGTAAGGTTTACTCATCTTCAACACTCAGATTTCACTTACCGGTAAGTTTTAAAATTCTGCTGAAGTTAGATGTAGCGATTTAGCTTTGGAGTACTTGTATAAATAGACATACAACATAATCAAACCAATTTTGTCGAAAAAGTTTTACAATAATTAAGAATTAAAAATATAACAATTGAAAATCTTGGAGTGCAATATCGTAAGCTATAAAAAATTTTACTGTCAGGACCAGAAATTTTACTGTTCAGAATACCAGAAGCTTAAAGCTTCATAAAATTTTGTATTCCTTTTGCACACAATTTTCACTGAAATAATGTCGTTCAAGAAAATTAGGTAAATTTTTATAATTTTTTTAAATTTATTTGCTGTGATATAAAAATTTCGTGTTTGATTCGCCGAGACTATGATATTCGTGAGTTGAAAGTTTTAAGTATATTAGTCAAGAAGATAAGCAATAATCTTAGAATCATTTTGTAAAATGTTTTCAATTATACATTCTCAAATCAGCGTCTGTAATAATCTCCACTTTAAAAATTTTGAACTCATTTATAGTATTCAAGCAAATAACTCCACTGGAAATGCAGTACGAGGTACTTGTCGCATATTTTTGGCTCCAAATAATGATGAACGGGGTCTTCCAATTCCATTCACCGAACATCGTAAATTATTTATTGAACTTGACAGATTTATTGTTACACGTAAGTTTGAATAAATCTAACAAAAGCTATAAATTTTTCTAAATGCATTTTATTTAAACAGTGAATCCGGGAAATAATGAAATTATGCGAAAATCTACTGAATCATCGGTCACAATACCATTTGAACGTACATTCCGTAACTTAGATTTAAATCGCCCAACTGGTGGTGATGCATTGGAGCAATTTAATTTTTGTGGTTGTGGATGGCCTCAGCATATGTTGATTCCAAAAGGTACTGCCGAAGGTTTTCCATGCACTTTATTCGTTATGATTTCCAATATTGCTGACGATATGATTGAACAAGATTTAAGTGGACAATGTTCTGATTCATCAAGTTATTGTGGAATAAAGAATCGTTTGTATCCTGATCGTCGTTCAATGGGATACCCATTCGATCGTGAACCACGTACTGGTGTTAATACACTACGTGAATTCTTGACACCAAATATGACGACACAAAGTGTTGTTATTCGATTCACTGATCGTACTGAGGTTCGTGGATCCCGTTAATTTTCTTTAAAGTTTTGATGCTAATTAAAACTATGACTTGGCAAATTTTATACTATTTGTGTTATATTCCTTTTTATTAAATTAAATTTAAGTTATCAATAAATATATTTTATTGAAGCTTGCATTTTTGAGCTGACAAAAAGTTAGTTTTGATAAAAAAAAAAACTACTTACAAAATATATTTCATTGAAGAAAAGAAAATCTTAATTGTTCTGGTGCTCCCGAGCATATCATTTATATACATCTACAAATTTGTATCTGGCTTCATTATGATTACTATAACAACTTTAACCTTTAAGAAAATTCAGAAAAGTAGCGCATTTTTGATTGCCCCTACATCCTTGAAATTGATGGACATCTGTTTTCTTTTTTTATTGTTATACGCATTTCAATCAAAGACAAATTCAAAAAGCATTTTCTCTAACATGTGAAATTTTCTTTGCCCGGTTAATTCAAAATTCCTATTTTGTACAACTTTCAAGTGTAATAAAGAATAATCGTCCTGCTACAATTACAAAAAAATGAAAATTTTTAATATTACGCTTGACTTTCGACTTTCGAAAGTCATTATGAAGTTTTGAATCATTATTCTCTTATTTTGGAAATATATAGGGAAAGAAGGTAAGACTATTGTGAAATGCGAAACTGTGGGTGGAGTTTATAAATATTTTTTCGATATTTATAATTTCAAATTTAATGAAGGGGAGTTATTACGATTGATTTGATTGTTTAAAATTGTAAAATTTGGGTTTTAATTTACTTTATTGATCTCAAGGACTAGCAAATTTAATTTTTGGATTTCGATTTTTTTCAAAATCGATATGAAACACAAGCTGGAGGTATTACATATTTCGGGATAAAAGCCAAAAGTTAAATATGCTAGAATATGCTGAGACTCAAATTTTACAATTTTGAATTACCAAATATAGCTTCATAATTTCCCTTTACTAAATTTGAAATTATAAATATTTATCAACTCCAACCCCCTTTTCTTCATTCACAATAATCTTATCTACTTTCCTATTTTCCAAAATAAGATAATAATTATTTATTTCTTGATAATGACTTTATAAGTCGAAAGTACACTCGTAATTTTTAAATATTTTTAAAGTGAAATTAAACAAAGTTTAAAGTTTCCATTATTATTTTAAAAATATGGATATTAAGAAAATAAATAATGCATATATTCATTGATAACTGAACAATATACATTTAAAAAGTATAGTTATAAATGATATGTTATTTGCTTATGGACCCCCAATCTAAAACTAATTCATAGTATATTTAAAGAGTAAAAACAATAATAAATAAATGTCTTTGTAAATTTTACATATACAGAAATAATAAACGATATAACAAGAAATTATAGTTACATTTATTTTCTTTAAGTTTACCACAAATATTTTTAAAGGAATTCAACAAAAACAACATAAAAATAAATTTTTACCGTATAATCCTAAATAACTTTTTTCAGAATTTTATTTATTTTTTTTTTGTTTGGCATGAAGGCTTCTTAATATCCTATCTATATGATCTATCAATCAAAATTTCTAGTAAATGTATGTCATGCAGTTGTTCGATTTCGATTCGATTTCACTTGGAAATTATTTCACCCACCATAGCTTATTCCTTCTCTCTCTTTATTTTCGATAGATTAACAATAATTTCACATTATACCAAGCAAATCTAATTCTTTAATCATCAAATTTTCTGAGAATGTTCAGGTATGCGTATTTATAAATGAAAATACAGCTGGTAATTTTGGCCCTTAAGTTAGGATTCTAAAAATTCAGGTAGTATCATTGACAAACGTTAAAAAATCTCGAATGAATATGACTCCACTATTTGCTCAAGAAATTGGCAAAATTCGAGTAAATTTTCTTACTTATTACGTTATCGATAATTAAATAAATAGACTAGGAGCTCGTGGGAAATTGGGGAAACGGTCTTTCTGTATGGTTTTCTACAGTTATTTTCAGTGATGACGTTTGGAAACTACCGAAACAACGCTCTGAGTCAAAACAGAAAGATTTTCAAGTAAAAAAAGTTTCAAATAAAAGTTTTAGAACATAAAAAGGTTCTTTACCTTTTTTTGGCTATTTTTTTAAATAACATTGAGTCACTTCTCATGTATAAGATATACGTGTAACTTTTATGTGTGAATGTGTAAAAATTTCCAGACACTCTTGCTCCGTTATTTTCAATAATAGCCAAAAAAAGGGACAAAGCTTTTTTATGTAAAATTTCATTTGACAATTTTTTTCCGTTTTGACCCAACTAAATCACCCCACCCCATTTCAAATGAATAAAATCTGATGACGTAATGGGTTGATTTCTGCCATAACGTTCTTTCCTTCACATACTATAATTCATCATTGAAAAAAATAAGCCATACAGAAAGACTGTGAAAGAAATTTTCCACGAGCTCTTTGACTAAACCTTTTTTTTCAATAATATTTGAATTAATACATTGTTAAATTCAATGTAGATACAAATAGGATTTCAAAAACAAAAGTGTGAGATACAAATAATGATCAGTTGATACATTTTCGATGGAAATATTTACATAAATGAATATTCAACCATTCAACTTCGTTTCATAAAAAAATTATCCAGCTATTTAATAAAATTTACTGAATTTCATCATTTACTCTGGATCGACTTGTTTCAAGTGTTGTACATAAATTCATGACAAAAGAAAAATCAAATCAAATTAATAGAATGGAATATGCATACAATTTTATTATTATTTTATTCAAAGCAAATATGTAAATAACAGGTGTAAAAGAGGAAAAAGGGAATAATTTGTAAACTAATTTTAATTCCAACATATTTGAAATATATGAGGGTATATGAAATGGAATCTACATTTTGTAACGTTAAAAAGTATCCAATAGTGGTAGAAAATATTTGCAATACAAATTTTTAACATGGATGTTTATATAATCCCTTAATTAGTGCTTTTTCGTCAGTCTATTCATTCTGTTAAACGAGAAAATAAAGCGAGCTGAAATTTTAGTGGTGCATCATTTTACCAACCCGCCACAAGTATTATTTTTGTGCCGATGGCAGGATTTAAACCTACAACCTTGGTAACCCGCATACATTGCAGATGTGCGACTGATCTACTGAAGTCGAACAAATATGTCAAATTTGTTAGAAGTTTAACTTGACCACACCTCGAAATATGTCGACTTATTTTGTAACAATCAGGCAGATTTTGTCCTCATGTTTGGACTAACCGTGCTCTTTTATTGGGTCTAATGGTCAAATTAAAATTTTAATTTGAATCAAAGACGGCAAAAAATTTTCCATCAAAGCTTTACTAATATAAAATGCAAAATAAGCACGGTATATTGATAATATCACAGGCACATCTTGTCATTGCAAATGATTGATGATTATATAATATTATGATTAAATGATACCAGGTGTAACCGAAAAAATATTATTACATGTATAAAGATCGTTGTAAATTATTAAGCCAGCCCTTAGTGTCAAAAATTGCATATCATACTGGTAATTAAAAGATTCTCGGTTCGAATTTTTCCATGTCTTTCTATCATTTCTTTAAAATATCATTTAGACGTTTGTGTGTTGAACTACAAATGTAATTACTAAAAACCAAATGGAGTTTATGCTCAACATTTTATTTTTTTTTTAAACTGGCATACGTATTCCCAATAAATCCTTTCATTTAACACCCATATTGTATACAAGCATTAAAAACTTAGTCGGCCATGCTGGTATTAGAATAACGTTACATTATTTTTCGAGTTGTTCTCACTAAACTCTATCATTTGATACGCATTTTGTTGAATTGTACTAAAAGTAACTAGTCCGCCATCTTTGGTGTGCTAACATGTTGGATTAAGAGTTACGTGACACAGTTAACCATACATTGTAATCCAAAATTTCCACTCAATTGGTTGACAATATCAGCTTCAAATTCATTTTCAATATTCCACCCGAACAAATTACATACATTGCAAGTTTAATAAAAGCTTTAAAAAAGTATCAAGAAATAATCGTAGGACAAAATGTATTTGTGTTTATTGGTTATTATGAAAAAAATGGAGCCAGTATATAAGCACATATTAGATACATTTATATACATGTAAATTATAAACGTGTAAATGTAAAAACTTTTAGACGTTCTGACTCCGTTATTTTGTATAAAAGCCAAAAAAGATATTTTTTATTTACAATTTTATGGTCTTCAATTTTTATTTGAAAATTTTTTCTAACTATTACCCTTGAGACCGCACTCAACTGTCACCTCCTTGAAATGTACAGAACGCGGTTTACGTAGTAGACTATAGTATAGCGAAATAATTAATACTCCCAAAAACAATATAATCAGGAATTGATATTATCTCTTACACACACTGTATGTAATAACTGTATAGTTAATGTAAGACGTAGCTAGGTAATGCTAATAATAATTTTTTAGATGAATAAAGTATCATGAAAATGTCAATAAAAATATAATAGATTATTAAAAAAAAATGGAGAAAAATAACGACAAGAAAAGAAAAAGATTGTCAATTCAATAAGACGTTAACAACATGTTCAATGTTCAGATAAAAGTTATAAAATCTTATTTATTTTTTAATGGATTTTTATTGTAATTTACACTGAAAACAGCTCAACATATCAACAGTTCATTGAAAGTTGATTATTCTCATAAAAGCATAGTATTTACCTATATTGTAGCAAAACATGCTATTTAAAAAAATATTTTTTGAAATACAATCTTTTATACTATTAAGACATAAAACAGATATACACTATTAAGAGAAAAAAGAGTTCTTGAATTTTAGTATAAAAATTAAAAGCGTATTTATTATCCAATGGTGAAAGTTTTTCATTGTTACCGTATTATTTTTTTATTATATTATATCATAATATTGTATTTTCAACCGATTTGCATATAAACTTGCAAGATTTGATTACAGACAAACATCGGTACAGGTGAAACTAAATAAAACCTTGTTAAATATGCGTATTTGCCACCGTAAAAAGGGCATCTGATCGGTGAAAGGATAATACAGAATAGAAACATACGTCGTGAAATTTTTGTCCCAAGTTTGTTAAAAAATTCAGCAACCATGAGTCACAGTTAAGTGAAACAAAACAATTGATTGATACAGGTTTATCAAAAAAATTTGAATTATCTTTGGTTATATTTTTTAATTGAAAATATGTGTTTAAATTTTTTTTCAAAGATCTCAAAAACTACAGATAGGAATTTTTTGCCGTTTTTTTTTTTGACCGAATCAAATAAATTCATTAAAGTACTCCTCAAAAATCGACATAGAGTGACCAGAGATGAGTAAAATTTCCAATCGAGTAAATCAAGACATCTCTATGGAATATAAATTAAAATTCATTTTTAAATACAATTTTTATACATAATTATTATTGACCGAATGTTTTTTGTGAAACATTCAATGCAGTATTTTATTTATTTAAGGTAATGCTAGCTTAGTATGGTCACAGCATATAGAATGTTATAAATTTATTGGCATTTACTCAATTAGAAATTATGGGTAAGATGTGAAAAATGCTCTTATTTGCTATTGGTGCCTTTTTTTGAAATTTTTTTTGTTTTACTTATTTCTTCATACCCTCCTACTACATTTTTTCTATTCTGTAGACATTTTTTGAAATATAATAGAAAATATTTTGAAGGAAAGTAAGTTTTATATGCTTTGAATGAGTGACCCTAAAAATCACGAATTTCAGCTTGATTATCTAAACGGTCAAAAATTCAGCAATTTCGTGATCGCATAGATAACGTTATTCTGAATCCGTGAAAAAAAAACGACAAAATCCATCGAAAAATGACTTCATGCTGGAACAACCTTAACTTAAAAAATACATGGTAAAACGTTTTAATATACAAAATCAATAACAAAATTAAACACATTCAGTAAATTTGTTGTCAATCAATGTATCTGTCTGTATTCTCTGCTGTATATACAAACATTTTGTATACAAAATAAAATAGAAAAACGATAAAAAAACAAAAAAACAAATATAAGCAATCAATTTCATAACAAACAAATAAAAAATGTTATGTTAATTTATTTGCAAAATGTAATTTAAATTTGATGATCACTACAAATCTTTTTTTTTTATACGGTTTCATTTGATATTTCAATTTAAAACGAAAATCAATTATTGTTTTAATGCTTATGTGTCAAGATTTAGAGTGTTGAGAATCATAGTGTTATTGCATGGGAATAATATTTTATGTATAAAAACATTTCGAATATCTAGGGCATACAGGAGTAGTCTAAAGATCGGATGAAGTGTTCAAAATATGAGTTGAAGGCAACTATGTCCGAGTTATTTTATAGCCATTGGCACATACCACATTTTTGGGAACATTAATTGAATTTATCTATCACAAATAAAATATTTAAACAAAAATATATAATAATTTAGAAAACAATAATGAGAATATGGACAGTAAATAAAACATTCAAACTATTGTTTAATAGTGTGACGTTTCGTCTTTTTTACTAAGACTTCATCAATCAGCTGTAAGAGAACGACCATTTCATTTAAAAAACAAGGATAATACAAAATATTTTAAATAATAACCAAAAAACGGTTTAATCGTAAACAATTTATATAATCAATTTAATTTTTTTAATGGCATACCAGTAGAATTCTTACAGAACCATGTAGAATTCTTACAGAAAAACGTAGAATTCCGTCACACATTTTTTTCGAGATTGGCGTGTTTTTTTCGAAACAAGCTTTTACGTTCATGTATGCAAAATTCTTGCATGCCAAGTTCAAATATATTACGAAATTCCTTACCGTATTAAACTTAGTTTGAAACTATTGGTATCTATATAAAATGCACGCAAATATTATTTGGAAAACTTTTATGTAATTATATTTACAGTATAATTAAATAAGTGTTTCAAACGAAATGTGTCTTATGCTGTCTATTATCGTGGGTGGGAGGAAAGACGATATATATATTGAATGTATAAAGTTTTATGTTTTCATATGTCCCAACTGACAAAAGTTTTCCCATATTTTTATTCGAACTGTTTTATCGAAAAAATAAATGAAACAGAAATATAATTTATATTGTGTGCTGAATTGTGTAAGTAAAGAGAATTTAGAATTGTGTTCTCGTTTATATTGCGACAATTTTCTAGTACAATTCTTTCTTTGATTATTTGAAGTTTGAATGTTTGTAATGTGAAATTTGGAATAAAAAGGTAGTTGAAGATTAAATAATGTATCGATTATGATAAATGTGTTTTATTTTAATAACGAACGTAAAATCGATATTAAAAGATATGTAAGCTGGTTGTTCTAATTTCTAATGTAGAAAAAATTTAGAATAAACTTTTGGAAATATTGAATTACCAAGACAACATGTATAATTATTGCAAAATTTGTAATAAGACAATCGCATTCTAGAAAATATGATTATTTATTCAATTGTTTACACATAACTTCTATAGCAAATGTTAATTAATTGTAGTTATTGTATTGAGAATTGTAAGAAAGAGCGTAGACATTGCATTAATAATAATTTTAAACTACAAATATAAATAATTATTTATATACATTTTCAGAAATTTAAATAGAAAGTAATGTTAAATCATATACCATTCGCGGAATTATGAATAATTATA
Organism: Chrysopa pallens; assembly: GCA_020423425.1. Taxonomy (NCBI): domain Eukaryota; kingdom Metazoa; phylum Arthropoda; class Insecta; order Neuroptera; family Chrysopidae; genus Chrysopa; species Chrysopa pallens. Next base: position 39,921,541 of record CM035594.1, read on the forward strand.
TTATATTAACAAAATTTCTTAATCACAGCAACGGCCGAAAAAATTTGATGCAGGGTGCTGATAAATACACATAAAACTTATAATATAACAAAAAAATAACATAAAATAAAATTTAAATCCATTTCAACATTTTTCCAATTTTTTACATTAAAATCCTTCCAGCCATTTTAGTTAACGCTAATAAGAGTAATTCCAAAAATATCTTAATATTTAGTTTATATAATGAAACATTTGTTTGTATAATGTCACAAGTTTGTTCAACATATTTAATGTCATCTATTCATAGGATGAATAAAGCCTAATGGAATTAAAAACTTTTTGCTTAAAGTATTATGATTCTTCTTAAGTTTCTTATATCCTATTTATTTTCTTCATTTCAAATTAATTATAGATTTTGATGATACTTTTACTAAATTTTTATGTAAATGTTTATTACAGATGCAATCTTTTTATATATTTTATGGATTTCAATCTAAACTTCGAAATGGGAGTTTAATGCGAAAAATTTTGATATTGTTGTAATGGTAAATTATTCTATTTGCGAAAAAAAAAAACAATTATAAATATTAAATCAAATCTTGAGTTTTACTTAAAAATTTTTTTTACACTAAAACGATATTTGATAAGCCCTCCGTTTTCATACCAAGATAATACCATTTGGATAAGTATTTTTTATATAGATCTCTATCAAAAACATAAACCCCGTTCAGAGATAATACCATTTTTTGAAAATATTGAATAGCTAGAATTAATTTAAAATTTATAAATGAATTATACATAAATTGTTTACCTTGTTAGTCCACTCAATTTATTAAATCAACAATATGATATACATGTATTATTTATTTGTTAATTATTTATAATTAATTATAAATAAATATTTTCTCATATTCACAAAAAAAAAAAAAACATCAATTTTGATTTTAATAAAATAATTTTTAATAATAGTATTTTAAAAAAGCCCAAAGGTATATTTCACAATGAAAAATAATCGTATAATGTGTAGGTAAATCGTTTTAGTTAATCTATTGTTTTTAAGTAAAAGTTTCAAGTGAACATTTGTATTCGAAAATTTGATTGGCTGTTTGAAGGTTATTATCTTCAGTAATAAATAATTGTTCACTATTTTTGTTAGTATGCAATACAACACCAACATATATGCTATATATTTATAATAAAATACGTATTAACAAAAATATTGAATCTATAAACCAAGCGTTAATATGATCACGCTGGGAATGTGTGATAAGTGGATGAATTAAATAGATTCAACTTTGATGATTTATATTTGAGTTGCATACTTGCGTAAATTTGTACAAAACGTACTTAATGCTTTAAATTGAACATAAATTTTTTACAACCAAATATTTACCACAAAACTATTTAGTCCTTTAAATTCAACAGAAAAATATGACTTGATTGCTTTTTTCCCCAGCATTTTTTTGTGATTTAGTTAAAATATAGCAACATTTTATAAAATAAAGAATGATTTATGTTAAAAATGTTAACGCAAATTACAGGTTAAAGCTAATATATTTAGTGTCCACGGGGTCTTTAGATGCATGTGGTGAACTTTGTAGCACGAATGATTTCGATAAGCAAATGGAATCGGTCTCATTAGTTGTATATATATAATCAATTATTTCTGTCGCGTGATAGAAGTTGATCTAGCTCAGTAGTAAAATCTAAAAATTTTAGACAACATTGAACAATTTGCTTGTGTTCATGATAAAATATTATTTTATTTAAATTATAAAAACAATGGAATCTATTTAGGAAATATCACATTGTTTATTACGCATACGTTGTATTCTTAAACAAAGAAATACACAGATATAAAAATTGTTTTCATACAATGTCAATTCCGCATGAATTATATTGTTATTTTCATTGATTATAATTAATTAATTAACAATATAAACAATATTGATGTTGACCATGCATTAAAAATTATTATGTGGGTCGATGTGTAGGCAGTAAAATGTATCCGTTTTATACTTATGTATTCATACAATTTAATTGGTTAACAATGTACGCATGAATTAACAAGGTATCTTTTTACATACTCATGTAGTCGTTTTACATGTATACATTATAAAATTTGATGAATGAGTTACTGGCAAGCAAGATACAAAAGAAGATTTAAACAAAAATTTTTATTTTATAATTACTGAAAGTCAATCAATTATCACCTTCTACGCTTTGTTTTACAGTTTCACTTGCTAGAACACAAATTTAATGGGAATTTTAGACTGTAATTTTTTAAAAAATTACTTACAATATATTTTAAATGTTTTTCACGCCCTTGTGGGTAGAATTTCCCTGTTATGAGCTTTTCCCACAAGAAGGGAGTATAATATAAAAATAAACAATTTCCCGATTTTATAAAACCATTTTAATCGATTACCAAAAACATTTCATTGAAAAAAATAGATTATACGTTTACCGCTTTACCCTTAAACACAAACTGGTAAGGAAAAATTAAATTTTCCCTAATCATTTCACATCGAATATGAAAGCTGCATATCTCTAACATAAAATATTCCCATACATAAAAATCATTATTAAATTTTGTTCCACATAAAATTTCCATAAGACAAAACTATCCCCATTTCTCCCCGGTTCCCAGTTCTTGAAAAAAAAATGGATCTAAAACCTATTCTAAACGGATTAAAATCGGCTTAGTTGTTTAGAAGTTCATCGCGGACAAACATGGCAGAAAATTTTTATATATAAAGGTTTCCACAATTCGCATCGCTATGATTAAGCCAGTTCTTTCTTGTATGTACTATGAACGGTGCGGATACATGGCATTAAGTTACCCACAATGTAGGTAAATGCATTGTTCATTGCAATAACAATAACGTATCATCAAGTATGTTCTTGAACTTGTATGGGCTAAAAACAATATACAGAAACAATATATGTTGTTCCAGTAATAGCTACTTATGCATATACATTACATATACATGGTTACATACTTGAAATGGTTTAAGGCCGACGGCACACGCTTGGGTTAAAATTGGTCCATTAGGTCCAGTGATCCTTTACCTAACTATTAAAGTATAAAAGATAGAAGAAACATTGCAAGTTTTTTTTTGAAACAAACAACTTTTGTTTCAAACAATTTTCGCTCAAATTTAGCTAATAAAACATATAGGTAATAACAGTACATATAATTATTATACGTATCTACATATATAACTGTATAGACTGGATATTTTATGTATTTAATGAATGCTAATTAAAAATAGTCCAAACAACGAAATTCAATAATATGTCGAGAATCCAAATAAGCTGGCTCAGATGTACGATTTCTTACCATAAATTTTGATATCATGCACTGTTTCTGAAGACTAAAAATTTTTTTAATTTTTTTACAAATCAAAGAAATTCTCATGTGACACCACCCCTAAACAACATTTCTTGTGAAGTATAATGTTATTGGATTTGTTTTATTATTATTTATAAACTGTATGTATATTCTTTGGAATCAAATATTTTAATATTAAATTCAGGTTTCTAGAAATCAGAAATCCACTTGACTAGGTAGTTCTACGCAAGCATATTTTTTACAAAAAGCAAAAAATCCACTTTATATTAAAGAATATGAAAGTTACTTTCAAAGATGAAAAAATTCTAATTTTACACTATAAGAAACAGTTTTATAAAATAGGTTGAGATAAATGAATCATAAGAAGAATTTTTGGGCTCAAATTAGAGTCGAACAATTATAATAAAATAAATCCATTAATAAGCATTAAAAATTTAAAAATACTTCCCTTGGAAAAAACGAACGTTTTCAATTATCTTCAAATTTTTCAAACCTGTTCGAATTTATTCAGTTACGATCAAATTATCATACCTTAGAAAGGGTGGCACCCATACCCTCGACTAGTAATTTTTTAAACAATAAAGGTTACAGTATTTTCAATTATCAACAATTAATAAAAAAGATTGATTAAAATCGGAGTATTTTTCTGAAATAACAATTCTTTTCTTTACTAGTTTTCTTTCATTAAATCGCCATTCATGTGAAAATACCCATTGAATATATTTACCTAAAAACCTCTCTTGACAGACAGCTTGACCGATTGATTTGCAATTTAGACATGGGGTAAAAAAATGTATTTTCTACATTTATATAGCATTAAATATTATGGGACAGTTGGCTGACTTTATGGTTCCCACAATTATTTGTTCCAATGTTCGATTTTTCTCTAATAAGGATGTTTTAGAATAATTCATTTTGACACAATTTAAACTAATTATGCAAACCTATGCCATGCATGTTTATCAAATTCGTATGAACTGTTCATCAGATATGAGCATTTATAGAGCCTACGATGTATTCAAAATTTTTATTTAATATATTTTATTAACAAGATAATATATAATTTTTTTTAAACACATGGAGTAAATTCATTTCCCAATCGTATAGTTTCTAGACTACACTTTACCAATCGTCCATTACTTCATAAATAATGTGAATGAGAATATAATAATTTATAGTGTTTCGAAATCTCTTGTAGTTTTCATTAAACAATTCGGATTTATCAACAAATTTCACCCACACAAAGATATTTCAATAGGTTTTTAGTTTCTCGTATTAATACTATCTGAGGACAATGCAATATAATACGATGTCTGTTTGGTTTAATGATATTAGATTTTGATAAACGCAAATATTGTGTCCATACGGAATATAAGGAATAATTATCACCATTATTACAATAAAGTTGACCTAATTCAATATTACATGTATCTTTATGTAATATTAGTGATTTCATTAATAGATAGATACTTGTAATATCTCTATCAAAATTCATAAAATTAAATTGGTTTAGTTTATCGTCTCGTATATTAATGAAATTTAAATTTTATCTCTCTATGTGTAATATTGCAATGAACATATTATTATTAAAATAATTAATTTTAAAATTATAGTCTCCATATTCAAAACATGATAATGCCAAGTTCACACTAACGAAAACAATGACAAATAACAAAGTTCGCGAACAATGATATTAGAAATGTTTAATAACTATTCATATCTTCTTTATAGATTCAGGTGGAAAATAAACTTAATTAGCCTTTTTTATTTTTAAAATTTTAATGAATAGTTATAATTTGAATAAATTTTGAACGAAATTTGTGTATTCGGAGGACCTTGTGACCAATTATTTACTTCAAATTTTCAATTCTAAATGTCAGTTACTATGTATCCTATAGCACAAACTCGTAAGGAAAAAACAAATTTTCCCTAATCATTTCACATCGAAAACAAAGTCAGTTATTATGTATTTCTATTGATTATATTAGAGTATTTTTGTCACTCCACGAAGCGCAGTCCTCTTTTATTCAACTCTCGCAAATTTTATTATTTATTGTTTTATCATTTTTTTAAAGCGAAAAAGTCAAGTAAGGATTTAAATTAATTTTTACCATATTTCGCTTATAAACAGAAAAATTTTCAAATTATTAAGGTATTGTTTTGATTTTGATTTAAATTCGCAACAAAATTTTCCAACTAAGAGAGTATTATTTGCCATTAAATTTTTGGTGAACATAAATTACTTATTAATTTATTACGTTAAATGCTAACAGATTGCTTTAGAAAACAGTAAACAGTATCATTGTCCTTGTATACCAGAAAAAAAAATAAGTTAGCAGAAATAGCAAAACAATACGGACTAGGTGTTATTTATTTGATATGATGAACAATGTATCAATGCTTTGCATCCTAACCTTTAACACAAAATGCTTTTATTCGAGAATATTAAATAGAATAGAAAGTAAATCAATAATATTGAAATATAATGTAAAATAAAACAAATATGTTTAATTGTTTCCATATTTATGAATTCATGAATAATTTATTGAAGCACATTGTAATATGATTTGACACAAGACTTCCTATAATTATTCCGATCAATAATTAACAACACTTACACATAAATATGTATAAGTATTACAATTAACTTACACAGAGTGCTTGGAAAACTATACTGATCATATTTTATTTCTAAAGTGGCTGATGCTCTCTATATAAGGCTTAACGTTGATTTTTATATTTCAGTGTCTTGAATAATTTCAAAGAAATCTACCACATAAAAAGTGTACTATATCTATTAATAATTTTACTTTAAGATATCTTCTAAAAATTTTTGATTTTCTTTTGATGTAAGTTAACAATAGAGTTGCACAAAATATCTCAAGGTATTCAAATATATCATATTTTTCCATTAAAGTTATTCATTTCTCTGGATTAATAAGCAAAACCAATTCTTGTGGACGTAACGATTCCATTTGCAGGAGGCACAGACTGGTGTTAGCTAAATCATCGTTTCCTTAAAACGTACTGTTCATACTAATTCTAGAGCATTTTATATGACACTTTGACAGCGGTCATAGATCGTGAAATATTGATACTATGAGAATTCATACTTATGACAAAAAGAATTTGCCAGCCTGTCGCAAAATCGTCATCTACTTAGCGATCACAAATCTCACCTGAAATGAAGAATGTTATTTCCATTAAAAATTGCTTGTATTTTAGTAAATTTTGCAAGAAAAATAAGAATTTTGTGTACTTTAAGATATTTTGTGCAGATAATCGCAGAAAAACATCATGCATACTTACTTACCCTGTTACTTACTTACCCTAACAGACACTTATAAAACCATTCAAATCGATTGTGGGTAACTTAAAAATTAGAAATATTTTAAATTTCGAATTTATTTATTTATTTCGAATCAGTCTCATTAGAAGGACACACACTGGAAGCTTACATAAGTGGAAAAGAAGTATGTTTATTAAAAAAAAAATTACTAATGTAGTAGAGGTTTTTCCATATGGTTTCAAAGAGGCGCCAAAGCATCCATGGTTAGATTATTTTCATTTTTTTGCTTGAAAAGTAGTTATCATCTTTGTAGTCGAAATAGTATACAGATGTTAATGTTTTAATTGGGAAATCCTGGATTCTATGAACAGAAATGGTGTTTTCAGGACTTATAAGATCACTGTTAAACTCAACAACTTTCGTTTCCAGATTTTATCTAAATTTAACCCACTCTACAAAGTCTATATCATTCAACAATCGCTAACGGCATAAGTAACCTTTATTGAAAGATATTCCTATACTTGTGGCAAATGGCTGTGTATGGTAAACAAATTTACTTTGAATTTACCAATAATATCATCTAAAACTGGTAAATGGCATAAATTTATGTATATAACTATCTATTGTTTGTTTATTTGCATTTCAATTGTTGACCCAAATAATAGATCCGATTATACAAACTTACTACTGGCTGTACTGTTGCCATTACTTTTTTATTATCGTCAATTGTCTTGTGTGCACATTATCATTTAGCTAAAGTATATTTATTACGGTTAATGTTTTATCATGTATTGATTTTATAATAAACAACATTTTAAATATACATTAATTCGTTTTGGATAATCTAGTAAGTACTGTGTATGGGCACCGTGCATCAAAATGTATTCATTCGTTTCTATGGCTACAAAATAATAGTTAATCAATCAAATAATATATATGTCTGTGAATGGTTTATGATTTAACATTTATTTACAAATTTAAATGAAAAATTTTGAATCTATGCTATTAAAAATAATAACTTCTGCAATTTATTCGATGATTCTTACAATTTTCAACCAAACTTTAATTAAATGTCAATTTTTGAAACGGTTCAATAATATTTGAGTGACATTTGCTATACAATTTACATGTAAATAATTGAACAATTAATTATATTTACTAGAATTTAAATTGTTTATTATTAATTTAAGATACTCGTGACGCATCTATCGATGGAGTATCTATGCTTGGTACGGATAAGACTCTATATCCATAAAAAAAATCAATGCGAAGCTTTTTTGTATCCAAGTTACCGGAAAAGTCAATTGTAAGTAAAATTTGACTCTATCTAGGCAGAGTAAACTCTTACTAAAAACATCAGTTGATTGCAAATGACTATAAACACACTTTTAAAAGGAACAGTTAACAATGCTTATATTGAAGCTTGTTTCGAATTTTAGGAACTAATAGATTAGGCTCAAAAAAAGAACTAGATTTCGATCAAAGTCGATCCAATAATGAATTTAGTACTTATTTTAGTCTTTCCGAATATAAGACAACATCTTTAAAAGATTTTTTTTTAAAATAATTTTGTTAGTTCTTAATTTTGAGACCTCATTTGGAATCAGTGGCTACAATCCACAGCAATATGTACGCCACATCTTGTATTTCTTAAGATTCTCTTTTGCTTTTTATAACTAGAGAATTATTTGTGAAGTAACCCCCACCAATTCGTTAGAGAATTGTAAGGTGGTTTTAAGGCAATAATAGTTACATTGTTAAGGAAGTTAAAGTCGATTTTGAAGTAATAGCGTTTAATATAAAATTGGAATATACAATATAAATCACGTATTTTGCAATGTACCGATGTCATGTACGTAATAAATATATAAATTGTTACCTTGCTTACATCAATTTGTGATTCATTCATAAAGTTGAATATATAATAAAATGCCAATCATAGAATCGATTGACGAAAATTGATTTTGTTCAATTGATAAAACGTATTTCATAATAATAATAATATAATACATAAGTAAAAGAATTATTTATTTGGTGAAATTTTATCATACTATTCAGATTTGAATTTTTATTTGAAACTTATTTTTCCAGCCCTTTTGACCAAACTCAACCGTCCCCTTTTCTTAGTTATTTATTTATTGTTAAATGCACTATAAAACAACAAAGTCATTTTTCCTGGGCGAACAATGTGCTCGAATCATATAAATTCCTGCGTTAAAAAGAAACAATTAGATTCACAACATACCATTTTTGGTCCAAGGGCTCAATGCACTCTAGCGGTACATCGTTTCATAGAGAGGAAGTGTCCCAATCTATATGAAGTGCTCATTTTGGGCTGGGGGAACCCAAGAACCGTTTGAACAAGATCCTTATAAGGCTAGAGAAAAATCTCCGCTCTACTCTTCTTCCTAAATTTTTTCTTATACGAACGTTTTAGACAAAGCGTTATAATATGGTTCTCCTGTATGACCTTCTTACCTTACTTCAACTTGTTATTTAGTCATTAAAAAAATACACAAATTTTGAACATGAAATTAATAGTAGGTACAAATAATTGAGCTAGTTTCGAGTTTCAAATCACGTTTAACCGAGGGTAAAACATGGTTCTCAAGTCGACGCATAATTTAATGTTAGTTTTTTTTTAATGTATGGTAACTCATAACCTTTTACAGAGTAAAAGGTTTAATTCTTTTTTGTTGGCAAATGTATACAGCAATTAATTCGGCCCTACATAAATTTAGAAAAAAAATTCCTCTAACTGAGAAAATATGAGTGATTTAGTGTTCACTTAAAGATTTTAATGCCGAGTAGAGTTAATCAAAAATTAAGCATGTATCTAGCAATTATTTTCTATACATTATTCGAAATTGAATGAGCTATCGCTCATATTTGACTCTTGTTGCATTTACTTGCTAGTTTCAAATGAGACTATATGTAAGTATACCAAAGAGTAGACTATTTGTGTACCAAATAAAAGACGTCTAACAAATTACTTCAACTTTATGACGAATATTTTTTTTTGTGAATGTGAATTTCATACAAATAATTCACACCATACATCAACTAGCAGGGAGGGATACCATAAATAATACGAAAAACTATACTCAAGAATCATGACAAGAAATATTGTCACGTATAGAAAGATATTCCTTAATCTGAGTGAACATGTCATATCTGATTTAATGAAACATGGAACAAAACATAACATATATATATAAAAACAGGATGAAAGCAAAATAATATGCGAAATATTTTACAATATTATTTACAGTGGCCATTTCTACAAATCGCTTAAACGGATGCCCAAGTAAATGAGTATCAAAATTTTTATTACCGCAATTTTAAATTTATTTATTTTTTCTTATTATTTATGTCTGTCATATATGTTTTTTAAATTACTGCAATCAATTTCGTCCACTTAAGCCCACTCCACCACTTTGTTAACCCTTTTAAAATTTGATGTATGGTATTTGAACATTTTGTTGATCGTCGCTGTTGTTCCAAGATGGCGCAATCCAACAGCCACAGTCAGCCGACGATATTTCTTTGTGGCAGGATTGTGAACGTATCTTTTCAAATATCAGGATGTATCGGCAAGAATGTTGTCTATTTTGCGAAGACACCTGCTCTTTCAATGCCTTTAATTCTACATGTGGCGAAATCCAAGCATAGACTGGGTTATAAAGGGTTATAATGGTTATGATAGGATTATTTATGTTTATTTTTCTTCATGCTTCTAGTGATGATTGAGAATCGGTAAGAATAATGATACATTTTTGAATTGTTTTCGCTTAAGCGATTGCTTTGACATAAAAAGTAGATAGCTACTTTTATTTCGCACTAATTAATTGGGGGGGGGTTCATAATTAAACGAAAGTTATATTTAGAGATTATAAATTTTAGATCCCTTGAGATGTCACTATACAGCTTTATGGAAAGATCCATCGATTAGTCAAACACCTTGTGCATATATAAAAAAAATTTTGTTCCTATTTTTAATAAATTTTTACTTCTACTTTTGAAAGAATGAAAAATAATCGTGTTTTTTATCATGTTGAACAAAATATTTATTTTACATATACAGTGTAACTTTAATATAACGAGCCTCAATATAACAACATTATCACTTTATCGAATTTTTCAAAATACCCAAGCCATGTTCATAATAGCTAATACAAAATATGCCTTTACATTACGAATATACATTTATCAAAAAACTTATTAAAACGAATTTATTCATTTTTTTCACTGGGACTATAGATAAAAATTTATTGATCTGTAACAGTTTTTCAACCCATAACCGTTAAATTACTATTTCCAATTAATTGTAAAATCGTAATTCATATTTTGTAACATACAGACACGTAAAATTCTTCGAGTGTGAAGCTTCTTCTTGATTGATTTGATTTGAGTAGTGTAAACACTTTTAAATTTGCAATGGCTGTGAAACGAAAATGGTGTTGCTTAAGTGTCGCACAGACACGAAATTGCTTAAAATATCGAAAATTCCCAGAGGTTCATTGGACACAATTGTAAACTTTAAAGAAAAATTGCGATACAGTGCGTTGCTTGCAATTATGTGTCCGTGTACGAAGAAGAATATTTTGAAATGGTTAAAACAGTGCCAGGACAATTTTATGGCAATCGGAGGCCCTAATCTTTAGGAAAAACAGTGTTTTCATTTATCAGTATTTTTATTTATTGGTGGACATCTTTCGGTCTATCAAGATAAGCAGATGAGTATCTGAATTTTAGACGTAATGAGTTTTGTTATATCGAGGTTGCACTATAGATATTTTTTTTTGAGTAAATAATTCATACAAAATGAAAAATCCATGTTTGTATTTTAAAAAGCATATAGAGATCAGTGTTCATCAGATTAGTCGAATCATATTCTACTTATAAAGAATGCATTTGTTAAATTACTAATATACTAACATACAATTTTTTTTATCATCTGTATTTTCTCTAAGCTATTAAATAGGGGAGCGGACTTCAATTTTTATTACTTCCATTGAAGCACCTTTAGTTCATGAATATGATTTTAAAATTCTTCAAACTAAGCAAGATATGACGATTTCAAATCAAATAAAGACCTAGGTATATGCGTATGAGATTTCAACATGATTGTTAGTATCTCCATACAAATTACATGCTTGACATCGTTTTCAAGAAAGGGATAGACAATAAAATGAAAAAATTACTTGATAGCTTAGATATAACTGATTTATTTTTAAATTAATTTGATTTATATTTTCAAGTTTCGTCTATGAAATATTCCTTTGGGATCACTCCGATTCCCAGTTATAATTAAATATTTAAATTAATGTAAATAAAATAAACACAGGTTAACAGCTAGATCTAATCTTGCATATGATTTTTCTAATTACCAACTTTTTTTTTGTCTAATAATTAACAATATTTAAACACATAAAAAATGTATATGTAATTATAAATCAATTACTTTATGTACATTTTTCATATACATACATTTTTCAAAACTATCACAGAAATATAATTAAAAAAACTGTATTAAAAAATGTATAAACTCTGTCTCTGACTGTTTAAAAAGTGAACTTTTTATTTAAAAAAAATATATATAAAATGAAGTTTAAAGTAAAAAAATAATTTTAAATTAAAAACTTCTATAACAAGGGAATATAACAACGAACAGCGAGTTAAATATTAAAGTTGTATGTTTTAAGAAATTGACCATTCAATTTTATTTATTTTGTGGATCAAAAGTTGGGTTCTGGACCCATTGGATACAATGAACAGATTCTGCTTATTCACAAACTTAAACTCAGTCTTTATGTTCAAAGTACGTCACCAAAATTTCAAATCACTATCTGATTTTTTAGTTCTTCTTATCTTGATGACGAACAGACAGACAGACAGACAGACGGGTATACGGAAATAGATTATTTAAGGTGAGTGACCCTATGAACACTTATACTAATGTTTTATTTTTAAATCCCTTCGGTTTCAAGAAAATTTTATATCAGACAAAATTTGATGGCAGTTTTATGTTCCGCAACTTTTAAAACAACTTCAAATATTATACGAAATCGAAATGAGATATTTCTAAAAAAAAAACTGAAAATCTTTATCGATATACGTACAAACGGAAATTTTAAAATATCAACAAATTCCATAGATCGTTAACTAAAATGAAATATTCCTAAGATTTTTAAAAATTTGTTCATTATTTTATTTTATTTTTTTAATAACATGAAATAGATTTAGTCTATAAAGGATTGTGTGTAAATTGTTCAATAAAATATTGAAAATAAGAACGTAATAAAGATTGGCATATTTGATTTTTTTTTATAGTTTTACCTTTATAAATATGTCAAATTACGTACAATATGTGAACATGATATACTCATGCTCAGGTAAATAGTATATAGTTAATGTTGTAGCCCATAGAATCATACGTAAATTAGACGAGTAAATGTAGCATAAACATTTTGTGAATTATGTAAAAATACTTGAAAAAAAAACAGCACGTTGGGTGGTTGAAAAGTTTGGTTAAAGAATAAATTTGTTTTGCCTTCCTTCTCAGTGTACATTTTAGCCTGGTGGTAGGTATAAAATAGTGGGGGCCTAATTAAGAGTCAAATTTTATGCGGGTACCGCTTTAAGATTAAGTATAAATCTAGTTTTCTATTCGGTAACGAGATATTTAGTTAAATATATTATCAAGCGTGGACGTTTTTAAACTCAGAGAATGAGATCGCTGCTCATAAGTTCAATTTTCTAATTTCACAATTCAAAAAGAATAGCAAATGTACGTTTTCTGTCATATAAAGATATCTTAATAAAATAATAATTATCTAACAAATTACCTTTCTTTAAAAAAATAATAATTACAAGTGTATTTTTTAATAAAAATTATTCGCCAATATTGATTGAATTCAAAACGGAAAAAACTTACGCCAGTAATAATCGAATCCAAAACAATAATAGCATACGACATGTTTAAGCTTAAGGGAGAACAGTAATTTTTTCTCGAACAAATAACTCAACAAATACCTAATCTAAATGTACTAAAATTTGATATGCAGTTTTTATGAAAAAACATTTGAAAATATAAAATAAAATTATGATTTTTACTTTATTTTTTCAAGACAGAAATCCAATTTAATATTACATTAAAGAATGTACTTTTTACAAATGTATCAATTCACCTGTAGTTTGAACATGATTGTAAAATTTTGTCATACTTATTATGTAATAAACAAATAGTCATAAAACAGTTAGGTACTATGAAAGTTAAAAAATAAAAACAGAAGAACTTTTTAATTCAAAATTCCTTGATAATATAAATTATATTCTTTCTTGAAAGCTTCTTCCTTTTTTAGTCGGCTAAAATTAGTATGTTGAAAAACCTGAAACGAAACATATGGCCAATTTAAAATACACCTACACCTAAAAGAGCAGCTCATCTCCCAGGATAGATGAGTTAGTTTTGTCCAATAATTTTGCCATACTAACCAACAATTTGACTAGTCTATACTACGTCCAAAACTGCAAATAAAAAGAAACTATTCAGTAGTAAAAGGTAGGAAAGGTAATGAATTATATTGAAATCCGTATGGAACGGATGTAGCTTGACACATCTGTGTGTAAATGATGTAAGAGTATATAAAAACCCACATCAGAAAATCGTTCTACTAATATACTTTTTATACGATTTTTATGAAAAGCAATTTTTCATATTTGTTTAAAACATCATCATATTATACTGTTTTTTGTGCAACGTATAACTTTTATATTATTTGTTCAAAATATTTAGTTTAATTGAAAAATACTGGATACTTTCTTAATCCACAATTTACGTTGACAAAGTCGTTGTTGTATAGCGAACTCTCACCCATTTTTCTTACGCTATACAGTTACACCTAAAATGTGGTTTGTATGACTTTTATAAACAAAAAATTAAAATTTTATATTTAAATTGTCATTTAACTGATATAAAACTATTTTAAAAAGTTTTTTATTTTATGAACTTATTATTTAACAAAATTTTCTTGTTAAAATACCATTTTTAAAATCATGAATACGCACGCACGCCATCTACTTTTAGTATTCATTTTGTAATATTGCTAGTCAAATGAATACATTTTTTATAAGAATTATTAAGATTGTTACTTTTATACAAAATACAATACCCGAGACTACAAATACGCATACAAAACAATTTAATACTAAAAGTAGATGACGTATTTATGATTTTGTCAATAAAATTTTTGAATTACAAATATATATATATCTTAATTATATATAAAATTATATATTCTAAAATTTGAAAGGTATTAAAAATAATTTTATTATTTTTTATTAGTTTTTTTTTTTTAAATTTGTTATAAAAAATTTTATGTTGAAAAGCTAATAGGATTGCACAAGTTGTTCAGTCGAAGGAATTATGGTGGTTCTTACCATATTTAACTGTAAAACTTCAAGATGAAATTTACCGTAAACTTGTTTTGCGATAATATTTAATTTTGCTTAGAGTATTAGGAATACTTAATGATGATGTGCTGTTTTGTTATGAAAATTACTATTAACGATGTATGGTTTTCTTCAAATTTATGGTCAATACTATCATATAATAAAACTGTATAATGTGATAATTATCACACAATTTACTAGAAGCTTCCATACTTTATTTTAATATCCTTACAAAAAAGGATTATAAATACTATTCAATAACATTGTAGAATGTCTATTTATAATGTAGACAATTATACAAAAAGAATAATAAGGTAATTATTCCATATTATTTCATAAAAGCAACTGCTGTCATTTGCATGTTTTTATTTTTTCCAAAGAATTATGCTAACATTTGTGCAAAATACTTACTTCATGTATATTTTAATTGAATTCAATTTTTAATGAAGCGGCAAAGCAATAAAACATTGTTCACTTTTTGATAAAGGCATTACATTTTCATTATAAATTCGGACAACCTAACATAACTATTGAACCTACTTTATTCAGTGCATGTGTGAATTACGGTGCTGCATAAACTGTTGGCCTTAAGATCTCGATATGATATGTTTAAATAATCACAGATACTTGCATCGCTCCTACCTTCCCATCAACTTTGCTGCGATTAACTTGATAATTTTTCATAATTTCAAATTGGGTTACCATTTTACTGGAAACCCTCATATATAATGTTATTTTCAGACTTTAGAGCACCCATTTCTCTTTATTATTTACTTGTGGAATAAGTTAAAGTTAACTTCGTTTTCAGTTGGTTACGATAGGAAGTCAAAATATGAATAATATAATGAAAATATCAAGTAACAGAGTTTTGCATTTTGCTTATAATGACTTTTTTTTGCCATCCATGACTTATTTCATAGTCCAGACATTACTTTATTTGACCTTCTACTACTCGTAAAGTTTTTTCATTACTTCCGATTACCTTTATTTCTCGTATCTTTTATTTATTCACTTAATTTTTCAATTGATTTCTGTTCAACGAGTTAGACAAGGACACTTTCCTTATAACGTCGCCTAATACTATTAACTAAGGTGGAATAATACAAGTACCTCAAGCTTAATTATATTCTAATAATTAATTATTTTGTTTAACCGACTGTTTAAAAGGAAGCGGTTATAAATTCGTAAATGCATTTTATAGTAAACGTTTGCTCATAAATTCTTTGTTTATGATCCGATTTTAACAATTCTGCACTGGATTCGGTATAGATTCAAAGCATTCTCATATTAATTTGTTTTAAAAACACTCCAGTAAAAAAGGATCAGCGTAAAAAATAATTAAAAATAGAAAATCCTTTAAATAATATCTTTGTAATTAATAACCTTTCAAAGCCTGCGCCAATCATACCCTTAGCTAAAACATTGATTCGTTTTCACTGACTTCGAAAGGTAATTTGTCACAAGGAAATTATAGATGTTATTTTAAATAGTTTTTTACAAAGGCCTAGACAAAATTCACAAACTAATACTAGTAGCTTAGTTTTATTTACATATTCTTGTCATTGGAACTGTACATGCCGCTTCAGTACTATGGGCAAAAAGTTAAACAATTTTATTTTTCCTGTAAATCAATACATTTTATGTTTTTTCATTTTATACGTAATTGTACTTTTTAGTACTTTAAGTGGTCTGGAAACTTTCCAAATGATAAAAAAGCATTGTTATTATTATTTTTTTATTATGTATATATTATTATTGTAGGCGTTAAAACTTTTTATTTGTTTATTAATTTTGATTCATGTTTTATTTTAACTAGTTTATAATGGTTGTGGTTAAATCTAACAAAATGAGATTTGTTTATATTATATAAAGGTTTATTGTCAACAAAATAACAACAAAACTAATTATAAATTAATTTTATTATTGTGGAAATCATAATATGTCGGAATACGAAATGAAGAGGTTACCAAAACTTTCATAATGCAACAACAAACTAAATGTTTGTCGTTTAGATTATTCAGTTAAGATAACAAGAAACAGTATTAATTATTTAATTACCTGACGACATATAATGATTTAATATCAATTGTTATGTTTATTCACTGAAATAATGGCGATTCTAAACTGTACACGTAAAAACGTTTGTTTTAAATAAAATAACATTTTTCATACTTAATAAAATAATGGACAATTTTAACTTTAACGACAGAAGCAAGAAATTGAATACAATTATTCAAATTGGAGTAAATAATGCATACGACTCCCAAATTATAGTAAATCTTATTATTAAAATAGAAAAAAAAAAACCATACAAAATCAAATATTCCCCCATATTTTATCCAAAACAAAAAATTCTGATGTATCATCCCAACATGTACGCAACATCTAAATACAAATTGGAAACCATTTTCGGAAAAATAATATACAACCAGTTTATAGTAATAATGGTAATTTGGACAAATCAATTTTTAATGCCAAAGAAAAAACACCCATGTTTATAAAAAGTGGTGTATATAGATTATCATGCACGAAATACAATGCAGCTTATGTTGGTCAGTCAGGTGGATCATTTTTAACCAGGTAAAAAGAGCACATCAACAGCCATAAAACTTCTTCCAACTTCTCCATTCCTCTTACCAATAGAGGGCATAAAATTGATAGTGAACAAAAGCCGGAGGTGTTACATATAAATCGAAACTGCAAACGTATTTTTTTTTTTTTTAATTTTACAATGAAAATTAGACAAAGATAAAAGTTTCCATTAATTTATAAAAATTGATTTTCACATAAAAATTTTTCATAATCATTCATCGATTTGCTTTTTCTTGATTAAATTTTATGTACTGACAAATATTGTTTTTTTTTTTAAGTTGTATAGATGGTTATGATTGTTATAAAACAAAATTTTTGATACACTCAACATAGAAATCCATTACATAAATTCAAATAAAGCATAAAATAACCTTGTAACAAACTATAAAAGTTTAAAACGTTTAACTCAAAACGACAGGTGCTTTGAACATCCAAACGACCGATTGTTATTTTTACGTTAGTTACTTTGTATGTGCATATATGTTTCGATAGAGAAGTATATATATACTATGTACGGGTATTTTTACAAATTATATTGGTACCAGAATACAACACGTATTGAACCAGTGATGGGAAACTGTGACACATGAAAGCATCTACACTACACATTATAGAAATATATTTCATAGTCAAGCACATGTAGAGAATTAAGTGACAGATGAAATCAAAACTGAAAATTTCAATTAATGTTTATTAAATATATATCATTTTATAACTTGAATAATCTCCTTTTGGTTTAACATGCTCTGATCGGCGTACGTCTTTTTTCCCTCAAAAACATATGATTTTGGAAGTTTCTCAAAACTAGAATTTGTGTCTGCGAATAAAAACCTCCTAATTTTATAGTTACCGTTGTTCACTTAGCCATTTTTTTATAAAATTTCATACTAAAAAGTCATTAAGAACTGATTATACGGTGAATGGTCTATCAATTCAAACTTCAATTGATACTTTTTTGGCATTTCAACTGAAACACCGGTTTTATCATTTTTATTAATGGGATACTCACTTTCACAGGAAATCTGAAAAACGTTCCCCTTCTATTGATGCACAGCCACGTTAAAATTCATTCATCCAATTATAAACTTATGATAATACAGGGGTTCTTTTTTATTAAGCCTTTTAACTAGAAATGTTCAATCACCGTTCTTAACAAATTGTTTTTCCTCTTTTTTAAACATACAGAAGCTTGTATACTTCAACTGATGATAAAAACGAGAATGACATGAAAGCTGCTGCAATTTTGTCAAATGCCTGGTGAGCAATAATTCTTACTAAAAACAAATCAAACAAAAATTAGTTTCGAATGAAATCTTTATTTAAAAACTTGTACGATAATGGTATGGAATTGGAATGGCACAACGAGGTTGACGCCACAAAAACTCTGAAGAGTACTTTCCCTCCCGATCAAACTGAATCTGTGTAGCTCGTCTTTATTAAATCTTAATCAAACTGGATATTCATCATTAATAAAAGATTTGTAATATGAATGGACATATCTTGTTTTTTTGGTCTTAAAGACAAACATAAATATTTTTTAAGCTATTATTATCTTTTACCGAATTGCATAAAGTAAATAATAAACATTGCAATGAAAAACCGCTTTCCTCTTTACTACAAATAGAGTTTACTCAGAGAAGTAGATTCGTATACAGACAGACATAAAGAGAATAAAAGTGCATTTGCCTATATATAGTATTCAAAGTATGGACTAGGTAAACATAATACAACGTATGGATAGAGTGCATTGACTGTAAGGTGTCTGCAGTATTACAATAAATTTTTTTATCAAAAGGGAATAAATAACCATGAATGGATAAAGTTTCACAATATAGGATGTTTTTTTTTTGCTATATTATTATTTTTTTTTTTATCATCTAAATGATTTGTCTATCATAATATTGTTTTTGATTGCCCAAACAGAATTTTATATTATTAAAATTCTTAATAAGAAATATTTTGCTGTGTGGAAAAAAATTGTAAGATTAAAATAAAGATATATTCTATTATATAATTTTAAATAGAACTACTTCTATAAACGAATTCCTTGTGACCAAAAGGGAACGTTCGAAAATTCGAAAATTAAAATAAATTTATTCAAAAACGAATCAGTTATAAGTTCTTATCATTGTTTTCGATTTCTTTTTTTGAAAGCAAGGCTGTAATCGAAAAGTTTTCTGCTAGCTGTCACCTGGTAGTACAAATTCAGATATAAGGTTTATATCTTGATTATCTATTTCTAATATTCATATTTAACTTACAAACTATATAAATATATATTGGCTATATAGCAATATTTGCTGAAGCAAGTTTTAATAAAGTATAAGAATAAATAAATAAAAAAGTTTGTGTATATATTGAGTATAAATGCTACGTATAGACCAGACATCTATCAATATACCGTGAAATTAAATTACTTATATTTTTTATTCAAAGTTTAAACCAACACATATTAAATTTAAAAATGCATATGGCCATGTGTGAGCAAACGTGTAAACAGACCGCGTTAAGAACAATAGACGAATGAACCGTTAACAAATAAAAACAACCCTTTGTATTATTAAACATTATGAATTATATTATACAAAGCATATACACGTTTATATAATCTATCTATGTATGTCGTTTTATTACTTGGCTCTAACAACACTATACGTATTACAACAATACTAAACTAAAATATTAAGTGCATTATAATCCAAAACAAAAATAAATGAAAACAGACAGTTCTAGTGAACTGTTTAGCAAGCGCAGTAGCATGCAAACACCACTATAAAATATAATAATATAATATAATATAATATGTTGTTTGTTAGTTAGTCAGTCAGTCAGTCTTACTTAACAAGGACAATAAAGGTTAGTCACTTAATACAAAACCCATTAGCCATATGGCTTTGTAGACGACTATTTGGAGGTATATGAGTGTGCAAGAATGGAGGACTGCATCCTCTTAATGAATTTGTATTTAAAAATAGATAAAAGATGTCGACGAAGGAGAGCCGACTTATTAAAAATCTTATGGATCAGATTCATCAATCATTTTTGGCGTGTGCATAATAGGTTTTTGGATCTAAAGCTCGATACTCTAGGAATTGCCTAATTTTACCCGAATGTATGTTACTTTCGGTTTGAGCTTTCGGGTGCCATATTACTTTGTATATTTAAACCAAGTTATATTTTCAAGGACTGGAATAATACTTTTATTTTTGATCGAAATATTTCATTTTGATATAAATTTGGTTCATGTGTCTTATAAAATAACTCCAATCTCCAATGAAAGGGATTTTTGGAATTTTAATTGCATAATGAATATTGTTCATTTTTTTCTTCGTCCTATAAACTTTGCAAAACGGTACTTGGCAGGCGAACGAATAGCCATAATACACACACATCAAGGGTTTCCACGTATCTGATCTATACAACTTTTAATGATATGGCTCGTGTTTTTTTGGTTATTGAATTTATTGGACCAAAAAATACATCTTTGAACACTTATGATTTTATTTTAATAATTACTTCGGCTTTGTACTAATCGATTAAAGCTGGAAAAATTGTAAATAGGAAAACTGCCATAAGAATAGAAATATATAAAATGAAAATACAACATTTATCGTGTATTTTCAAAATATAAAAATAAAAACTCTGTAGCGAAAGGAGATGTAAAAAGGAGGACGCTAATAAATGTGGACCAAAACTTATTTCGATAACATACAGATTCTTAAAATTTGATTTATTCTTAATACTAATCGAATAACGCCCCCGATTTTTGCATACTCAAGAACCTCCCGATCCTCCTCTATTATTGTGTATTATATAAATGTATATTTTATTGTGTAAATAAATACAATTTTATGTTATAGGTACATCAGTGACGGCTAATCTTCAACTTTTAAAATTTATAAGTATCTTTATATTTTCTTGTTTAAAAGGATTTGTTTAGCTAACAAAATGCATATTCTATCAGGCTCAGGGCATGAATACAAAGTCTCCGGTAAAACGGGGCTTAATTTCGGCAGTACTTCGACAGTCACCGAAAAAAGGGCAACATTTGACATGAACAGGATAAATGCATTTAAACTTACAACGCTAATAACTCACTTTTTATTCTTAACTATAGTATTTTATTTCTAACCAGCTTCATTCAATGCGTCCGTATTATAAATATATTTATAAAAGGAGATATCTCAAGGTTGATGCCATGATAAGAATACTAGGATCTGATGTCTCCAAGACGAGATAATAGTCAAAACAATTTTAATGATTAAATTGTACAAAAAGTTTTTAAAATAATTTTTTACTTTTTAGTTGCTTTTTATAAAGGCGGTTCTTTTTTTTTAGAAATTTTTAATTAGATGAAAATGGCAATATTATCATTTCATATTTTGAATAGAAAAATAGTTTAGTTTATGCAGTGTCTGCGTAATTTTTATCGATAAATGCATTTATTCACAAAATATGATTTACTAAATTGTTAAAATACTTCATTAGTTACATCAAATTTTAATATCATGTTTATTCTGAAGTCTACGGTTTTCAAAACACCAACACAATAAAGCTAGTTATAAAGCCTATTTATGATGGCCTACTTATATGATATAACTCATAAAATAATTTAATGCGAGTTTTATAAATGTAATCTCATGTCTAATTCAATTAAATGTTATCACATTTATACATCTATATTGATTAATATATAAATAAATTCAACAGCAGCCATATCCAGAGATACATGTAGAAACCGTGTTGGGTACTTGAAGAAAATATCAGTAGTTTATAACATAGAAAACTTGAGAGAGACATTAAAACATTTACTGGCACATTAAAAGTAAATAGTTTAATGGAAGTATATTATCAATAATTCAATTATTATTTGAGTTAAGATCAATTATGACTTCAATAAACACTTTATAGATATAAACAAAATATTATAAGAATAAACACATATTGTGAAAGATTCTCATCGTCTATATAAGTTTGGATTATCGTATAGTTTTGAAAAGTTCTTCAATTCCTGTATTGATCAAAGACGGGTGAGGTTTATTATTAAATGTAATAAAAATTGTCTGTGAAATATGTATTTATTCTCATCAAAGTCGCATACTAGTACTACGGATTATTGACTAAAAGTAATATTTTGACTGAAATTTTTGAAAAATATCGATTAAATTCCTATGTTTTGATATTTTTTGGGGTGATATTTTGCAAGGAAGTTTTTAAAGAACTTAAAAATTGGAGTTCTACCTTGTAATTTTAAATTTTATACATCATAAATTGAAAATATTTAAAGGGTTTTTGAATTTTCACTATTTTTACAAGTGCATTCTTTTTTTTAATATTTCAAACAGAATTATAGGTATATTAAAAAAACTATCAATTATTATTCTTTTCAATTATTAAGACTGAGTTTTATTTATCGTTTTCATTTAACTGATTCGACGAAGTTCTAATAAAGACTGTGAATGTTAAAAAAACACATCTAAACGTGCCCCCACTAGTTATAAGATTTAAAATTTAATTTTGTCCTAGAGCATCACATTTTCATTTAACATGTTACCTGCATAAGTACAATGCCAAAGTTTTTAACCATACGTTAATATATGAAATATATATAAAAGGAGTTCCTAAGCATATTAATTCTAATTTAAATACTCTAAACCTAACAAAGGGCTTATAAAACAAACTATTTTAAATAAAGTACATTCATTCCCCATTATAATATCTATGTTATGTACACATTTTGGATTAAGGAGTTATAGAGCTGAAAACGTACAATTGAAAAGAAAATAGATTAAAATTTAATTACAATAAATTCATCAAACTAATGAATTTAAACTTTTAAATATATATTCTCATTCGTTTATATCTACTCTCTGTGAATATGGTAAAGTGGAGAATGAGTACCATAAAAGTTATTATACAAAATCCTGAAAAAAAAGAGTATCTGCATTTCTTTTTCTGACATATTTGTGACGAAGTAACGAAAGGAAGACACAGAGATTCATGCCCCATTGTTCCACTAGGTACTCTGTAACATGTAGACCTTAATCGATTTTTTTTCAAAATGATTTCAAAGTGGTTAAAAACAAGACTGAAACTTTCTAGCTTACATAGAAAAATGTTGATATTTATAAAAAAAATATTTCAAGAAGGGGAGCGGGTATAATAAAAATTAGAGTTTTCCTATATCTTTTTAATTTCACATTGAATTTTAAAGAAACCGCATCATTCTACCTCGCATAGAAAAGAAGTATATATATTTGATGATTTTCCACAAAGAGGATAATAATTTTTCAAAAACTTATACAGTAAATTTTCTGAATCACAAAACATTCTAAAGGATAAATATGTAAATAAAAATTAGAATGCATTCGAAAGTTCTAGGCGTACAAATGTAGATAGATCGATACAATCAAAATGCAAAATCTTAATGCAAATCCTATCTTTATTAACATCATAATAATAATACAAGTCACTAACTATAACACTTAGCCTAAGCTTTATCTATAATACATCATCTTATATTACATCGAGATTTTGATACATCGTTTAGAAAATAAAAAGATGATAAATCGCAATTAAAGCCATAATTATATCGAAATTTCTTTAAAATGACGAATAACAATTTATTACTTTTTTGTCAAGATAAATTATAAAATTTACTCATTCTTTATAATATTATATTTTGCTTAGGTGGATTCAATCTTACACTTTACCCTAATTCTGGTCTATCACAATAATATTCAATTATTATATAAATGAGTTATTATATATTTTTCACTTGTGTTCGAATAAAATTTATGGTATTTTCATGTTATTTTTTTTTTCTTCATTCTTTTTCGTTTTTCATCATTATTTTCATACGAATGAGATTTATAATTAAGTATTATTTGTAATTTAAAGTGGTGATCTATAAAATCCGTTTTCAAGAGTTGATAAAACTTTTATAATAAATTACACTAACGCTATATGTTATATATTTAAGTGTGTTTGTGTGTTGAAACTCTGTAAAAGTCCGATTCTTTTTAAAAATTTAAAAATAATTTAGAAAAAACATAATATTCTAATAACACATTAATAACAAAACTTTGCTGCTAAGTAAGATAACCTAATAGTTATACCCACATGACGTCACACCGTGACAGATCGTGTTTTAAGTCAATATTTTAATTTGATAGAATACAACAATAATGTGCTTTTATGAATCAAATTCAAAATGTTTAAGTATATTCAACATGAGTTTTAATTTTTATAAAATTTCATAATTTATTTTGGACTACCGAAAGTATTCATTCTGATTTGTGTGTATTTTCTTTTGTTATTACAAATGCCCATTTCAAATAAATCATGGCCTTATAAACTATTTGCAATTTATTTCAAATAAATGAAAATTCAAATAATTTATTCCCCACATTTTCACAATTCTCGGACGTTTTTTCTAATCTTCACAAACATTGCATACTTAAAGTGGTTTTATATTTGTAGTAATGGTGTGGGTGTGGTTCGTCATTGTTGGTAGTATACAACCGAGGCGTAATGTCTCTATTTTTATAATCGATGACAGTCAAGTTAGTTTCATCTACCATTACACAACGTTCGGCTATTTCCTACTATTTTATGGTATGATAAACTGGATACTATACTGTATATCTAAACGCATCGGGGGTGTTCTTGTTTCAAGAGCTGTACATATGTCGGAAATTTTCTGGTTTAAATGAAATTGAATATTTTATCTTAACATAAGCAAAAAAACTCTATAAATGACCCAAACAGGGAAAAATTATTTCCAACAGACATTTCATCATATGAAAGGTTGATTAATTACTGACATACTTATTTTTATTCGATTGGGTTCTAATTAGTATCATTTTCGGTTGAAATTGAATCCAAAATTTGACTTTGATCCCAACTTCGGCGGAAACCAAAACTTCCCTATGAGGAGGAGAAAATAACGTAAATATTATCATATCAGTGTTTATATTTATTTATTGTCTGCTTAAATGCATTTCATGGCTAGATGACAGAGTGAAAGTAGCAACACGATACTTCTTCGTTCATAGTTCTGTGCACCGAATATTTCCGAAAAGTTGTTTATTTCAAAAACAAAATTTTTTTGCCTTTAAATTTTTCTTCTATCTCTTATGATTTAAAAGTTTGTTCATCAATCCATTGGACTCAATAGACTGATTTTGCTCTTTCATGAACTTAAACTCACTTTTAAGGTCTTACATATTCGAAATATGTCGAGTATAGCAGTTTTATCAGATGGTGTACACATTATAAATGAAATAAACTACAAGTTCATTAGATTGAATCTTATGTTGAGAAATTTGAGCTCATCTAGAAGTATAAAATCAATCACAAAACAGCAATATAAAATATTAAATTAATATGCCAAAAATAAATAATTTCCATACTTTATAATAAAAATCAATCCGATTTTAAAAGCAACGCCTAATGTAGCACAGAATGGTGCAAAGGAGTAAAAAATCTACTACATCACCCCGACTAGTAAGTCTATTTTTATGTCATTCGTATTTACAACGACAATGGAGATATATACAAAAATGAAAAAAAAAACGGAAACAAAAATAAAAATAAAAAAAAGCAAACAATAACTCTTCATTTGTAGTTCTTGAATACAACCAAACCAAACCATTGTCTGAGATCGTTTCATCATTTTGTAAATAAAATACGAGAGAGAGATAATCAAGTGATTTATTTCCATTTGGTAATTTAGATATAATAAATATATTGTAAATATATACAGTGTGTAGCTTGTTTTTACTGTAGCTTTGGCCTCGTTTCGGCAAATCAGAAATTATAACATTGAAAATATTTTTGTATATAAAACTGGATAACGTTTACGAGAATATACATCCAAAGAAATAAGAAGAAATTTTTTAAAGAAAAGTTCATTGTATATGGTTTGAAAATTATGTTTTGAGAATATTCGTCAAGGGGTTTTCTATTTGGTTACCATTTTTTCAACATGGCAACTATATTTTGGATGATGAACATTGATACTCATTTCATATCATAACCTGAAGATTTTAAATTTTTATTCAATTTTCAATGTTGTAAAAAATAAATTTTTGTCGAAAATCTGATTAAAAATTGTATTAATTCAACGCGAATAATTAAAAAAGTTGAAAAAAAATTAATTAATTAATAAAATTTAAAAAAAATCTAAATTGAAAATGGGAAAAAAATTAAAACTTGTTACTGCATAGAATAAATATTAGGATATTTTGCTCTATTTTTCTCAAAATACATTATTTAAATCATACAGCTTGTAGAAGTAATTAATAAGCATAAAAAAAAGCTTTGAAAAATTCAACTTTATTTTATTAAAAGCCTACCAATCATTTTTAAATCACTACAATAAAAAAATACGTTAATGGAGGAAGAAGTACATTATTTTACATATTTTCTTAATTACATCAGACCTCATAATAAATATGAACTAACTGCAGTATATTTTGGATGTTGGTTCTGAAAGAATGCTCTATATACTTCCTGATATCGTCGCTCATATTTCGAAAACTATGCGTTTTTCTATCATGCAACATGAGACTATTTGTTCATACATGGATTCTTACCTTAATTTGTTTGATGAAAATATTAACAAATTTTACAGTTTTAATTTGACGTTTTTTAATGATGGGGAAAAGCTTCATTGGCTTAAATTGTTCGATTTTGCTTGAGGAACTTTAGATAAAATTTAATGAAAATTTCAGTTTAATAAGATAGTTTATCAGTTTGAAAAATAACTGGCGTGGCTCCAAAGTTAAATCAAATATTTGAAACTTATTTTAATGTTTGTGTAATGCAATTATTTTATTTTCCAACGCTTTTATTATGTTGTGTTATAATATTAGTTATTAATATACGGAAGTAGTTATTTAACCGATTGCAACGTTCACCCACTTATTTTTTCTCAATCGATAATATTTTTCTAGATCGAGGTTGGATGGACAAACAATTAGTATCAAAGCGAAACCAGCCACATATTACATAAGGGCCAATTCAAAATTCGCACATGATGATGTGTCAAGTATAAAGTTGTACTTTTGGATATTTATTTATTTTTTAGGTAATTGAGTATTTAATTTATTGAACAATTATTTTAGGCAGTTAATATTCAACAGTAATCTCACTATTTAGACTTACCACATTCATAAAAACAGCAGTTAAAATGTTACTGCTTACCTGTAACAAATGAAAAATTATTAATGATATCAAATTATTTGGAAAAAAATTTTGGTAGGGCAGCCAAAACGGCGGATTTTTAGATTTTCTCGAGTGCGTCAAATAAGAGATACCTGATCCTTTGTTGAGTACCTCCACCAAATCTTAGCCGTCTATATGGAGCCGCTTGTATAATATAGCCTTAAATATTACAATTTTTTATTTTGAAGGAATTGATAACGAAAAACATATGATATGACATGAGGGCAAGAGAGTCAAAAACTTGCAAAAAAGAAATGTCACCAGAAATAATGTCAAATATAATAATGGAAAATAAAAATTAAAAGTGGAAATTAACATTTTATCATTATTATTTATTATTACTTTATCTCCTAATTCATCAGCCTTTACTAAAAAGTAATTTTGAGTAATTGCAAGTTGATTATTTTGAAATAATTCAGAACGATGTCTATAAATATATCTATTACATTATCCATTTTCCTTTCTGGAGTTTTGGGTATTATATAACTCCTTTAAAAAACTGTTTTAATCCATCCAGCCTAAAACCCGACTTTCCTCCGAACGTTATTTTGTTGATTTATTAGAAATTTTTTCGAAACTTTATAAAACACTCAGTACAAAAACACTATATAATATAATAAAAAACAGAAAATAATATTTTTCTGTTTTTTAGTTGATTATAACATTTTCGAGAAAATGTCATTATGATGATTATACTTATTGTAATTTATAAATATTTTTCTTTTTCATTGTGAAACAAATGCGAAAAGTACGAAGAAATAATGGGCAAAGAAAAATAAATCGAAAAACACCATCTAACTAAGGTGATCAACAGCTTAATAGGCGTTAATATTATGCCTGCCTGTCATTTCTGTGATTCTTTTATACATGCAAAGCATTTTCATATATATTCTATGAAAATAGAGAGTTACATTTAGACCGTTGTATCTAAATTGTCCCCTTTAAACTACATTTGCACCAATCAAATTAAAAATTGACTTAAATACCTAATTACAAACGGACACCGAAATTTGGTAGAGTACAGCCAAAAAATGAAATAATTAAAAACCCAGGGTTGATTTTTGGGAATAGTAAAATGACGGCCAATTTAAGTAATGAAAAAAAAAATTTTTACGATTTTTTTCAAATTATCTGCTAAATTAAGCTTGGATGAGAATCGATAATGAAGTCAATTTTCAAAAATTATTCCACCAATATTGATTATAATTCTGTTGATTTATTTTACCAATAAATTAATAAAATTTCTGGGTATATGAATTTATTGACTACAAAAAATTTATTCATATTACTAATAATGCAGGAAAATAATGCATACAGTTTGCAGGTGAACACTAACATGACTTTAACTTATTTTTTTGATATTATTTCGTCTATGGTTACAAGTTTAGTATTAAAGTTACGATAAACTACTTAGAAATCAATCCATTATTCACACTAAAAAACGTTCATCGAATTATAAATATACAAACGTACATTATTATTTTGTAAATTATTGTGGATTGACTAGCCATTTTGGTCTTACCTAACTCAAAAAATTAATTAGGTTTATCTAAGAATCTTGAGTAAAATCCGCTAATTAGTGATAAGATGATTTTTATTTGATCCGTATACTCGAATTAAACAGATCCCATTTACAATTCAGTGATTGGATCACAGTACAATGAAGTTTTTGGATTTCAGCCCTAAACTATTGCTTTGATTGATTGCTAATCACTTTTGATTTTGCTGATTTCTTAAATTTTACGTGGTTTTTGAATATTTTACAAAAACAAAAAACCGGCATTTTGCAACCTCAAAAAATGAAAGAAAAAAGTTTGTTTGCTGTTTTTATTCTTTCTAGAGTAATTATGTCAAAGGAAACCCAAAAATACACTTTTTGGATTTTTCTTTTCCAGGTTTTTGGGAAAATTTTGGAAAAGTTTTTGGATGATGATTTCGAATCCCCTATCAAAAAGCAACTGAGGGTAATTTCAAGCCCATTTAAATCAACCTCTAGAATTGAATTAATTTTTTTTTTAATATCTACTAATACTAAGGTTGATTACAAAGGGGTTAAGACGATCCTCTGTTGCTGTTTTACTTCAGATTCGTGATCCCCAGAAACTTCTAAGAAATGATTGGGGTGAAATATTGAATTTATCAATGTTATTATTTGGAATGGGAAAATAGTGAGGCAGATGTAAGTGGTGATGATTCTTCTTGGAAGTCTAAGGAACATGTACAAACAAGAATTTTTAAAATCAGAGCTGTTCCACCCATTTTCTACATTCTCCGACTTATTAAGTGGGCTATAAATATAAATAAATTTGAGAGACTGAAACCTTATACATATAAATAAATATATATAAATACATTTACAAAACATCTTTTTATATCTTTTGTTTGGTGGTACTTATTATGTAGTTTCCAAACCTAACCTAAAATATAAATATAATAAAAATGTTTTCTTTATATTATTTATGTAATAAAAACAATTTTTATTGTATTCGTGATTTAATAAATATCATTTTGATGTAATGAAATTTCGTTTCCATTTTTTTTTTTCAAGTAATAATAATAATAGAAAAGTAGAGGGTACATACAACTACCTTCCGATGTTATTATTATTTCCATTTACTTATTTATTTTCTGTTTTTTCTATTTAGAATGCTACACTTTAATATACACTCGAATCAACAAAAAACGTGACGTCCAGAATTAGCCTCACTTACTTAAAATTATAAAAAAAGTACTCTCAGTTTATAGTGTTGTTTATAATTTTTTCAGTTTAAAATGAATGTTTTAGATAGACAAATTAAATGAATTAATTTTGATAAACAACCCATTTGGGCGTTTAATGTTTTTATATATGTATAAAAATTCAGGTGTCGCACTTTTTGAGTGTCATATTAATAAATTGTGTGTTTTTTAATTGTGTGAATATTCACATGAAAACTATTCCTTGTCGAGTTTTTGTTAAAAAACCATTTCTAAATACAAAATTAAATTTTGATTTTTACTTATGAATTTTTTTTCAAGAAAAACCCTTCGACAAGCACAAGGTTTTGCTTGATAAAGACATTTATTTATACATTTTTTAGTTACAGCTTGAAAATTGAAAGAAATAATTTTAAGATGCACACTTCTATATATCAGGACAACAGCTGTTGCTTAACCACCTTAAAAGTTGTTTTCATGATATGGATTTTAACATATTATTGGCTAGTAGCTTGCACTGTGTACAAATAAGATACGTGGGCAATAATTTTTTATGCGCGCCGAAATGTAAAAATGATACATTATAATTTTGAAAATAATTAAAAAAATTACCAACTTTTTTTAATAGTATTTATATTTTTCTTTCAAAGAATAAAAAACCTTTTTTTGAAATAATAATCATATACAAACGTAATATAAACATTCCTAATATTCAAGTGCTATTGAAACATATAATAATTTATGCATTAGTAACTATGTTCTTTTAAAAATTCTATTAAGCTATTTTTTAGTTTGATAAAAAATTAATTTAATTTTTCATGCGGTCTTACATCAATTGTATACATAATTTTAAACGGAACATTTTTAAATTTTGAAATTAAGTTTTCTGTCTTCTATTATCTCGAGTGCACTACTTCCAAAATCAATAGATTTAATTCAAATTAAAAACTAAAATTGAATAAATACTATTGGTAGACTTGATATTACGAAGGCATTAGATAAAAAAGAATAAACATAGATGCAATCTTATCTATACGTCGAAAATCTATTATGAAAACTTATAAACTAATATGATATTAATATAATGCTAAATACAAAACTTAAAATCATTAAACAAGTCTTTGAAACAAATAAAATGGATTAAGTTTTATATTTTTTATTATAGTTATACTTAGAAAAAAAAAATCATCACACATGAAAGAGCTGCGTAGTCTAATTGAACAATTTGAAATAAACTGTACAAAGGAAATTTTTTTGATATTGATCTCAATAATATCTCTGAAGGCCCTATTGATATACCGTACATACCGATATCAACCGATAACCGAAGTTAAGCAACATCAGACAAAGTCATTATTTGGATTAGTGACCGCCTGGAAATGCTATGTACTGTTATTGTATAGAATACTCAATGTAGTCACTGTATGACCTACGTGGTTGAATTGTGCTTTAAAAATATATCTATGACTGACTAAACATGATGATGTTAAAACTAAAAAATAATTATTCACATACATGAGCTTTATTTGGCTTCGTTACAGTTGAATAAAAAAAATAACAATGACTGATACAATATCAATAGCTGAATATACTTTTAGAAAATTCATCTTAAGTAGCTGGATTATTGTTATAAAATAACATAATCTTTAATGTTATATCTGTTTTATTCAATTCGAAATTACTTTGCAAATGTATGTCACTACCCATTTGCAAGTATGGCGGTAATATTCCAAATGATCTCTAAAACCAAGCTGTTACAAGAGCATTTATAATGATTTTTAGGTAATTTTGCATAATCAAAATTTATTAAATTCTAGTTAAAAAATTGTAAAAAAAAAACATATATTGATATACTTAAACAAAACTTAAAACAAAACTTAAACAAAAGATGTGAAGATAACAACAAAAGCGTTAATTGTTTATAAACCGGAAATATGAATGATTATCAATTTTTGGGCAGTCTATAATTATTAATGTTTATAAAATACACTAATTACATAGTTATATAATTTCTAATAAAATTTAAAAGTTTGTTATGCAAAGGATAATATGTTAATATCATGAGCTAATTCGGTGAATTTTTCATTGAATTGTGAAAATTCTAAATAATTTACAAAAAAATATTTATGTATACAAAAATTTCAGAATAATTTAATTTCATATTTTTATCCGATCATCTGTTTTTTGGCTTTTTATTAAATATTAATTTTCCCGTATAAACGATTAATCATATCCAATATTATCTAAAGATTACTTTTGAAATCGGAGCCAAAACAGTTTTCTTTTCAAAAACCAACACAAAACTTACCTTATAAACAGATAACTCGGTAACCTTATCTACAAATCGTTTCTTATGCTTCCTTTGTGAAATGGACAATAAAAGAGTTTCACGAAGAAATATCAAAAATACGTTCAGAATTTTTTTAAACGGCCTTGAAAACTATTTGAATAGTAAAATTTCAAACTCAAAAATGCAAAGCTTAATTTCCTTAAGCAAAAAACTTGGATTATTTTAAATTCATGATGGAAAAGGGGTCATCAATAGAATTGGTGTAGAATTTTTATTAATATTCAACTTTATTCGAGTTGGTTAAACCCTTGATTAAACAGTTAGATACAGATCCAAAAGAAGGATTTAATTCCAAGCAGCGTAAAAAATAAAATGGTGGTGTAATAGTATATTACCAGTAAGAACATGGAGGACTGCATGCTATGATGCATGAAATAATTGCCTTCAACCGAGTATCATAATACACAATTCAGGGAAAGTTTGGTATCACAATGGACCTTATTTACTAAGAATTATTTTTAATAGAACACTCATTCTCATTTATATAAAAACTAAATCAAATAACAGCAAATGCAATTATTACAATCTTAAGCAAGCTCAAAGAGTTTCTGGCTCAAATAAACAACAAAACAAGTAGATCGCTTTATCTGCAATGCACTCGCTATATAGAATGCAATAAAATTTAATAATATTATATTATGATGGTAATATTTGTTATTCATTGTTTTCGCAAAGCTACTTAGTATTACCTTTTTATGACAAGAACAAGTACGTTTAATAATATAGTGCAATTAGAAATTTTATAATGTCAGAGTGGGGAAATTTTCTTGGCTATTGTAAAACATAGCTCGTTATTATAATCGGAGCTATATTTTTTTTCATTGATGTTTACATCTCAGAACACGTTAATTCTTATTACTTCCAGTTAATGTTTTTGAAAAACAACGTGCATTTTTTTCTTTTGGAATGAAACTTTTGGCTCTCAAAGTTATTTTCTGCGGCATTTAAATTTTACAAATTAACGCCAATAGATGGATTCTTAAATTTTTTTTAGGAACTATATATGCCCATTTTTTAGCCTAGGAAAAGCCAGCAATCCTTTTTTTTAATACTCGACATTAAACATGTTACAGTATATTAATTTTAGTTAAGCATTAAGTTTTTAATGCAGGAAAATAAAATGTATAGCAACAAACCAAATGTTGGTATTGATGTTCATAGAATCATCTATCTCTCGTTTGTTTGTCCATCATCAAGATAACCCAACAACGAAAGAAGATATGGAGAGCTATTAAAAAGAACATTACATTTGGTTCGTCCAGGGAGCCAATGAATCCCAAGCCCAACTTTTGAGCAATTAAAGGCAGAATAAAAATTAAATGACACACAAATATTTTCGTAAACTGTTAAGATTTGTTGCAATATTTACTCAAATTTATTGTACTCCTTTTTACGAAAATTAAGAGGACGGAAGAGGATGAAATTGGGCACACTGTCAGTTGTTTAATTTTTTATCTTAAAATAGCTAGATTGCATTAGCCTAGAGGTAGCCCTTACCACAAATAGATAATAAAATTTCATATCTACAGTTATCTCTTAGTTATCGATATAACTGTTGGTAAGAGGATTGGTGTAACCCAGCTATTATCTTCTATCTAATTATACTGGACTATAAAATGCATATGATACTGAAACTCATGCATATGATGGATAAATTATGATACAAATGTAATAATGGTATACAATAATGGACATATGTGTTTGTTTACTTAGTGTTTATAATACCTATGTGAAATGGTGGATAAAAGTTATATCGCCAGTCTGTAACCTATCTGTGTTTATGGGCTATAAAATTTATATTAAACTAAAATATTTGTCTACGTTCTTTCCTAAACTTTATTAACATAAAATTAACCCTTTCAGGAGTATAATTTACTAATAATATTTTATTTTTATATATATTGAAGACACTAAAAGTTGCCTACTAGTAACAGTATTTATTTCAGAAAACAATTTTCAAAACAAAACAAGCCGCCAAAAACAAATGAACTAAATAAATTAAATTTCGATTTTTTGCCACAATTTCCTAGATCAAATTTTTACAATTTCCTAGTTCTTACTCAATTTAATATGAACTTTTAAGCTTTGCTGAGTCCAACTGAAAAATAATTTTTAAAATCCATAGAAGAAGTTATGACAGAACAGATACAAAATATACGAACAGACAAAATGATAACCTAAGTGCTATTAAATTTTCATTAATATTTTAATATTCCTTTAATTAAGATACTATTTTAAACCAAAAACCAAAAATTTGTCTGAAATGGGAAGAGGTCTATAATTCATACCGCACTGCAATAAGAACGGTGGCTTTATTACAACACGCACACGTAAACGAAGTTTATATGCATCATTTTTACACATTTTTAATAAATAAATTTTAAGCTGTAAACTGTCTAGTTAAACAATCCAACATCGAAGTTAAATAATGTATTGTTAGTTTCTATTAAAACATTCAAAAATTGTTTAACCCCAATAAATTTAAAAACAAAAAATAATTAATCATTCCTTTTCCAATAATTTTAAAATGTAGATTTAACACCAGAGTAAGTATATACAAAACAGAATTCATAGGTTTTAATATACAGTACAATGTGTATCAGGTATCGTTTACAAAACAAAATTTCAAAAAGCCTGCTTTTCTTCGAAGTTAAAACTAACTTTTGTCTACTAATGGGTTAAAAGTTGACCACGATGAGACCCACAAGGTCCATATGGCAATGAAGAAATTAAAAAAAACTTTTACTTTTAGTTTTTTTATTCTCAACGAACAGTTGGATCCATTTTGCAGGAAATTTTCAATATTAGGTAATGTAATTACGCGGTTATGTAGGTTGGATCCACGTCGACATCATTATTCAGTTATCAATATAAGTCACTCGTTGTGTTAACTTACTTGAGAGTTAAAATTTACATCTAGCGCATGGATATTTATAATTAAAATATATTCTAAAAAAGATCGTTCATTTTTCAAAATTTTTATATTGACCGAGAACTTAATCGATAATCCTTTAAAGATCGATTAAAAGCATCTCAAACACACTGAGTGAAAATGTTAATATGCAAAATGGAAAAAATTTTGTATTTTTTAAGTTTCATCAGTTTTTCAAATTTGATTCTATTCGGTAACAATCTTTAGATTAAAAGCAACTCAAAGCAAAAATTCACGTAACTAGGACCAAATAAACTTTGATGATAAGTTTTCTGAAAATTCTCGAAACGTACTTAATTAATTTTTTTACTTCCAAAATATTTAACTGTTCTTCATTTTATAATAATAATTTCCTATTTGTATTTTTTTTTTACTTTTGTTTCTGAATCGTCCTGTAAATTCCATGCATGTTCAAGTATAAAATATTGGTTAGAAAAAGGTGAAAAGTTTCACACGTTGATAATTTATCTCAATCCATTACTTTATTGTTACTCGTGTATTACCTAGATACTATTTATATTGGATGTTCAAAGTTTGTTCGAAATTCGAGATCGTCATAATGTAAAGAACACTGAAAATAAGTTTACAAAAATAATTATTATATAATTAATTGAAAATAGTTTGGATCCTTGCATGCACTTATTTGCTGTGTTTATGAGAAGAAACATATTTCCGTTGTGCCTGGACAGAAATCTACGTTACTTTCTTTATAACAGAAAAATGTGTTCTTTACTTGCTTACTTATATTATTGTCATGAATATATTAATACGTAAAGCAAATATTTTGTATTTCATTTTACGAAAATTGGGCGGACGGAGCAGTATGAAATTTGTTACACTAATATATTAATAGAGAACAACTGGAGAATGCTAATAATTTTTAAAATTATGCATAAAACATTAAATCAATAAAAAAAAAGCATTACACACACTATGACGTACACATATATATATAAGAGATGTGACTTATATCACACACACTACCATACACACATATATACATCCTTTTTTAATATACTGTTTTGTTTAAAGGCACGCATATATACTGTTTTGTTTAAAGGCAGTGAGATTCACTTTTAAGTGATTATGGTCGAATTTCGACCGCTGTAACGGGACTTTAGAATTGTTTAATATTTCATCGATGATTTGTCTTTTTTAAACCTCTACACAAAAGAGAGTGAGTTTCTAGCTATTTCATTATATATACAGAGTTTTATAAAATTTGTATTTTGGTTTCACTTGTCCTATTCACAGTCGTTGCGATTGATTTCTAACGGAAACCTTTCCTTCAAAGGACCCCTGACGTTTATTTAATCCGCCAAATGAATAATATACTTCATTTGAATGGCCGAGTTCAACAACAATATACGCATAGAAGTATTCATGATAAAAAAAATGGCCTGAATTTAATATTGCTTTTAACGTTGGGTAAATCTTAGCAAACGTTGAACGTTGGGTAAATAGTAGCTTCCAAATATTGTTTTTTAAAATATGACACAGGGATTCAAGGAATACAATTCACCAATTTTTCCTTAAAGTCACTTTTTTGGAATAGAATACACACATAAAATTCCAACTCTTAATCATCGTGATCGGTAGCTTACAAATAGGTACTAATCAAGTAATTCACCTACAAGCACCACCTATACTCATATTTTGTTTGTCTTCAATATTTTCAAGCGCAACAAACGTTAGACTTAAGCATATATGTAGGTATATATATAACCAAGAATTCAATTTAGTTACTTTTTGAGACATCCTAGAACACTGTGTACTCACATATTTCACTGACTTTTTAATCTAAAATACAAAACAGATCAATTACTATTCTTCACATTGAAATATATTTTAAAACAATTACTACCATTACTAAAACGTTGATAAATGTTGCTCAAATAAAATTGTTAGCTTTTGTACACAGAAGTAGTTTAAATTTTTAATTTGAGTTTATTTTAGGCTGCTTTGTACTGTGTAATTCGATTAATGAATTATTTTTTAATAGTTAATTTGTATTAGATTTATGAAGTACGCTCATACACCAAGGCCTGAAACTTATGTTTTATAACTAGACTAGTTCCGATTAATCGGCGACTAGTCGGGAGAGCCGACTATCCTGCCATATTCGAGGCCGTCACTATTTGGTAAAGAACACGAGTTATCCGGTTTCTAACTTTGTATGAATTTCTTATTAAATTTTTATATATAGCGGATATTACATTAAATAAAAACCTTGAATGTTAATTAATATTTTATTATTTTTATTTTACAATCAAAAATATTGAATTAAAATACTATGTACATGATGTACTGTTTTTTTTATTTTTTTATGATCAACTTGGCCGACTAATCGGCGTATCACTAACCGAGTAATCAGTTAGTTGGCTAAAGTGATACAACTCTATAACCATTTAATACTTAATAATAATGTCATGCTTCATTCATTCTGTATTTGAACCAGATAGGCTTAATTAAACCAATGACCTGGGTGCGACCCGCTAGGCCCAAACGATTCCCTATAAACAGAACTTGTGAAATGTGATTGGCATTTTCGTCTTTATTTTTGGATTATCCTCAAGGTATAACGGCTGTGCTGATATGATTCTCATACGTCATTCATTTCAAATATGTTTGTTTCACGCCGAATGAAAGAAAGAATGAAAGTTTCACGCCGATATCAATATTGGTTTTCGATATAATTGAGACGAAAATAAATGTTTATAATACAGACGCACGAATATACATATCCCTAAAAACGTTGAATGTAGGTTCTCGTATCCTTGAAACATAAAGGATATATCATAATTCCGGATTTACAAAATCGAACAAATCATAAGAACTGGGAAGGTAACAGCCTTAAAATAAATGAACTGTATGTACGAAATATATTGGAATGAAAATGTTACCATCGGACCACACCAATGTTACTGAAAATCGGAGTTTTTTTTTAAAATAATTTTCATTAATAAATTGATTGTGGAAAATAATGGTTTATTATGTTGTGAATAGAATACACTACATTACTCAGTGCAACCGTCACCGTCAGCACCATACGTGGTTAACAACATTGTTACCAACAGAATAAAATGCTAAAAACATAAAAATAAAAAAACTTCCATGTAATAAAAACGAAACAATAACAAAATAAAAAGTAAATATATTTTTTTATGTTTGTTTTTAATTGTTTATTTTATGTTCCTGGAAATAAAATATTCATAATTGCAATTTTCTATTATAATCGAATTTATAACGATATTTAGCTATGGCATTGCGCTCATTATGGATTTTTTTATATCAATTTTATGGTAAATCAGGGAAAAATGGATAGTAAGTTCAGACACCACATGAAAATATTATCATATTTTACGAGTCCATTGAGCAAAAATGTTATACAAAAACCCTTATTAAATATTTCGGTAGATATTTGGCAAGGCCCAAATATCCTTCATGAATTTTGTTGAATTTTGTTGATAATGTTGTACCAAATAATTTTTATAAAATTCAACTGGCTGTTTGTACCTCCACATTAAAAAATCTGATTAGTTGCCTGACCTTATCAGAAAAACAATTATAAAAAAAAAGAACTATAATAAGACGTACTAAAGGAATTGATAGAATTATCCAATGAAGGATGCGAACCAAGGTAATATAGTATCAATGCACCCGAGGTTCAGTTAAAGCAAAAAAAGTCACAGCTGTTTTTTTACTGCAATATATGATTTCAAAAATGTTCCTAAAAAAGATGATATATGTATAAGCAGACATTACATAAATCGATTTCCAACCATATACTTCGAAGTCCCGATTGTCAGGAATATATTTCGCTGGTTTAATTCTATAGCTTTTAGAATAAACGTGAAAACGTTTTTGTTTCGTTTTTTCTCTAAAAAAAAAAAAAAACAAACGCCAACAATATTTATTTCGGAGGTTCTCAAACTAGATATTGAATATTGGATTTTAATATCTACCATTATTTACAAATCACTTGGGAAAAGATATATTAAAAATACAATTACCGCATACAAAACTTTATCTAATTCCTGTATTTTCAAATAAAAATGGATACTTTATTCAAAATGTCTGGTTTTATAGTGAATATTACTTGTGCCACTGGATGTTCATTAAATTACTTCTTATTGAAATCTGAACAATAGTCAAAATCACCAATATTGCTAAACTATATTTCACCAGTCCTTGACCACTCGCTTCGCTGATCAATTCCAAATATTAAATAAAATTAAAATAATTTACTTGCTTATATTTACTTTGTCCATTTACATTTTTCTTGAAGAAATTGAATTTAAGAAATTTGTAACTGTGAACCCTTTACAAACAGAAAGCCCGTAGACAAAGAACCTTCAACTGGAAATCTGAATTTCCATAATAATTAAATTTCGACTATCACGAGGTTTCTAAAATTAAAAATTGTCCACATAGGTCCAATTGTTTTAAATAGATGCACTTACCAACGAACAGCATTGCATTTTTATTTATATAGAATTACATGTATAATTTTAGATCAAAGAAATGTAAATTATTATGTCAGACATAGTTAGTCTGGCGTTAAATCATACTACCGCAAATCAATAAACAGTGAAATAAAATGTAGATAGACTACCGCAAAAAATTAACGGAACAAAAACATTTGTCTAATGTTCAATCGAATAAACAATTTTAAGGCTGCAAAATTCAAGTTTCTACTTCTTTATATTTTATTAACGAATTTAGTTTCCGTGCGGCTCCGTAAAAGTAATGAGAAAATAAATTTTTTTAATGTTTTCGTTTTTCTTTTGTTGTAAACTTTTTTGGAAAATTGGAGTTATACCGACACATGATTCGAATAGTTTGTTCATCTAACTTCAATATGTTTTTATTTTACTGTCGGCATATTGAGTAATTTTTGTGGTTGGGCAGTAAATTTTCTGAAAAACCGTCAAAAATCCCAAAGTTTTTATAAATCCATTATAAAGGACTTAAAAGATATATATTTTCATAAAAATTGTCACTAAATTTCAGAAAATTTAATCAAATCTCCGAGCCCACTTCAATATTGAGTATTAACGAGTAATGAATGTTTTTATTAAAAAAATGTATCTCTGCAAAAATTATCGGACAAAAACTATAATTTCCTTCATTGAAGCTTAATAAATCATTCGTTTAACCTATATATTTGTTCTACATCATTATTCTCCATGTATTAAAAAACAAAACCCATCAAATGTGTGTCAGAGCCCAAGAAAGGTTCCGCAACATCTATAAAACGCACTCTTCAATTTTTTTTTAATTTTATTGTGTATTTAAATATTTGTTGTAGCGGCGGCAACAGAAGTACATCATCTGTTAAACTCACGATTCCTGACATGCAGCAGGGGAACAGATTGACAGTCATACAGCGTATTTTTTACCCTGCGAATTAAAAAAAAAAATTGTTCTTTCATCTGGATCCGAATATTTTTCACTGAAAACAAACGTTCAAAAATTCATAAAATTATAAAACAAAATTATTTAGTTTTATAAATTTATTCCAGTAGTGTACAGTCTATATATATATTAAGTCTACATTGGATACGTGAAACTTTTTGTTTATAATGAATAACACAAATAAACGAATTTCAATGAAAACCAATAAAATAAAATTATGCAGAGTACCATAATAATATCCGTCTATACCACCAACAACGATCATTTATAGGTACGTAGATGGTAGTGGATCTATCAATAACATTCATATATTATCGAAATGTATGGGAATAAGTCATATAAGATCCCAATCAGCACATTTATATTTGTTTATACAAGTCGAGTCCCATTACATCGTTCGAAATTCAACGATAATCACTAAAAAGTGAAGTGTGTATGGTAGAGTGTGTGATATAAGCCACACCTCTTATATTTGTGTGTGTCAAAGTCTTATTTTATTGATTTAATTTTTTTTATGCAGAATTAAAAATAAAAAATATATATATTAGCATTCTTCACTTCTCGTCTATATAAACTTTAAGTGTGTCAAAATTTCATACTCCTCTGCCCGTCCAAGTTTTTTAAAAAGGGGTACAAAGTTTTTGCTTAACGTATTAATATTCTGTTATATATAATACACTTTTAGTGAAAATCCCGATAATCGAATATGTTTATCACCGAATATCGTTATTACCGAAGCGTTTCACCAATTAGAAAATTTAATCAAATGTTTGCAATGTTGGATAAATTAGAGTTCTAATGAAAAGTAAAAATGCGGAATATTTTTTTGTCGTCGGAACTTCATAGGTGTTATTAAATCTTGAGAAATCTGCGACTTAGAAAAAATAAAATAAGTATTCATCAATTCTTGTAAATAAAATATCTTATATTTGAGGAAAATCGAATTAATTTTGTAGTGTAAACAGATGACGGACTTGTAAGTCCGAGTGTCAGTGTTCGAGCCTAGGTGTATTCTAGATATTTTTTTTAATTTACTTAAAATAATATTTTAATTATTTTCGTAGTCTAAGAAACGAATTTACGTAGTCATAATTATTTAAAAAAAAAAAGGAATTCTTTTTCATGAAGTCTTAAGACAGCCAATACGTGGCGCATTCGACGTCTTAATGACTTCTTAAAGGTTTCTTGTTGAAGATACTTCTGAATTCCAAAACATTTTGCTATAAGGGTAGACTAATGAAACTAAATACAACCTTGTAATAATATCGAAATACATTTGATTCATATTTTACGATAAATTTCACAAACACAAACTTTTCCCCTTTATTTTCGAATAATGTTTATGATACATGCTTTAAGCACACTATAAATACGTATATATACTGTCATACCATTCAAACGTCATCATTTAAATAATAATATTATTGAAATAGTTTTCTTGGCTATTAAATCAGCTTTGTCAGCACTATTGTATTATATATAAAATATCAACCTACCATCACCATCACCAATACTCGATGTTCCGATTCCACTCCACTTCTATTTCGATCAAATGTTTTTTTTTTTAATGTGGAGAAGTAGAAATTTAAATCGAGAGTTGTGTGAGTCAAGTAGCGAGTTCTAAAGAGGAATGAATCTCTTTCTGTATAATTCTATATAACGTTACAAACTATATCCGAAATAAATAAAATATTGTACTGGAAATATGAAAAAACGTTCAATTATCTATTTAAGGGAAATAATATTACAGAATTAGACATCTATTATAAAGACAATCGCTAATGTATAACATTCAATTTCCGTGAATTTTCATGCACAGATAGTTCAATAAAAATAACTTTCAAAAGCTAATTAAATTTGGCATGTTCAATATCATCAAATTGTGTTAAATTCAAACGTTTTACGAAAAAATTACTTTAGGGAAAACCAGTTTTAATACGATTACGAACTTAATTTATTTTTTAGGTAAAAATATGCTTACATAATTCCAGCTCATTTTCTCCAGACTTTTTTTGAGTTAGAGTACACATCATGATGAATAACATTTAAGCAAAATTAATCGATGCTATCAATACCTATACTAAAATTTTGTAAATGCCAACAGGATTTTCTAGCCTTTTAAGTTTAGACTAAATTGAATATGTCGGATATAAATACCAATTTTATAATCAAACGTTGAATTGTTGAATCGTTTTCGTTAGTTCACTAATCACGCATTCACTTCACTAATCACATTAAGCCTTGTTTTATCGATTCTACTTTTTTCTTAATACATGTTACATTATAAATATATATGCACTGTTCCGTATTGCATATTATAGATAATATAAGTGAACTATTATTTACAAATGGTTGTAATAACCAATCAAATTGTATTATACAATTGTTCGCATGAAACAATTGTTTATACAAATAATGTATTATTAGACGGATTTGAAGTGAAGTGATCATATACAAACAAACTCCGAGCTTATTAATAACATAAACAAGCAAATTATTCAAAAATGAATACCAAGAACGAATTATGTTCGAAAAAGAATTATGTTCGCAGTATTTCGAACTCGGATAATATATTTAATATATTATACATTATACACACAACTTGTTATAAGATGATTTCGTTTGACTACATTTCAACAAGCTTGCATATATGTATATATAGTCAGTCAGCGATGATAAAATCAAAGAAGCATAAAGATATTGGTTCCTGTTATCAAAATATAATATTTTAATATCAATAAATTCATCGTAAGCAATATAATAAATACTCTCTTTAAATAAAATATCAATTTAAAACACAAATAATTGAACAGGAATCAACAGGATGTGTTCTAGATTATTCAATTTATTCAAGTATTTATTATAATCATGTAAAAAAAGATAAATTTGATAAATATTATAATATAAACGTA
This sequence comes from Chrysopa pallens, assembly GCA_020423425.1. Lineage (NCBI taxonomy): Eukaryota > Metazoa > Arthropoda > Insecta > Neuroptera > Chrysopidae > Chrysopa > Chrysopa pallens. The sequence goes on from CM035594.1 coordinate 39,965,749, forward strand.
ACATAAGCGAAACAATATATTTACAACGATATCCTTTTAGCGTGTAATATTTATTTATTTGTGGCATGAATATTGAATCTTTTTCTACCGATACTTTAATAGAAATGGCTACTTTTTAACCCGTTACGATCACATGGGATTCTAGCCAAGCTTCAGGGAAGATTGGGATAAAGAAATTTCACAAATTTCAGCCCATTGAACTTTCTTTTTGCGTAGATTTTCGTCTACTAAGTTGAATATTCAGTATCTTTGGAAAAGACACTAAGGCAAATCTCCAGGTCTTCGTCACGACTGCTTCATATACTTGTTATCTTCGTACATATTGCCTTAGTTTGATGATTGATTATATTAAGTCTAGTTCACAAATTCTTACAAATTCGGCATTCTTAAACATTTTTCCAGACAACGTAGTTCTCATGTGTCGCCAAGGATTGTCACTAGTCTTCTGGAAGTTCTTTTTTCTTATCTCCTAATTCGTGACTTCTTATGAAACTAGTACTCCGTATTTGGTAATGGGTCAAACTAGCACCCCCTGCATGATGACTAGATTTTAATTATTTTAATTATTATACTTCTTATAATCCCATTTAAAGCGTCTTTACTTTACGAATAGAGGTCTGAAGTTATTTTTTTTTTTAATCTTTAAAATTAAACATAATATGGACTTTATTATATGTTGATCACCGTTCGGTAAAAAAAGATGAACAATAATCTTTGTCAGCTTATAACACCATTATTTTTAGATCAATTTTAATTTAATTTTCAAATTTTGGTATGATATTGAGTCTAGTTTCATATTTTTATATTGAATATAATAAATTCGCAGTATCAGTCATCTTTCCTATTGGCTAATTATCACAGTATGTATTCGATCCGCTGTACCTATATTTGCTTTTTTAAGAAAAAATGGCTATAATACGTGTAATAATATACACAAATAAAAAGACATTAAAAACATATTTCACACATTTTAGAATATATATTTAACATAAAATTTTCATATTTTACGATGACCCATAAAATGTTAAAATTTAAATTTTATTAGTTTACAAAATCAGTCCAAAGATAAATAAACATATAATGAACGCCGTTGCTATGCCGTAAATAAAATACAATATATATATACTACAACAACAACCAATTTATTAACATAACAATAAAATTCTTTCGTATTAGGTAGAAAAAAATCTAGATGTAAACGAGAATCTAGAGGTACTTGGCAATGAAAAAAGAGGGGTTCGCATTCTGTTATGCTTAAATATTAAGAATCGGAATGTTGCAGGATAAATTTTCAATTTTATTTTTAAAATAATAAAGAAAACTATTTGACGTCAATTTGATACTTTAACCTAAATTTTAAATTGGATAATTATTTTTTTTAGAATATCTGCTTTCGAGTATTTAATATTGAAAAATATTGAAAATACGTCGATTTTCCAAATTTCTTTTCCATAAAAATTCGAGAGCAGAAAAGCATCCTTAAAGAAAAAAATACCATGAAATTTTGTCGAGTTTAAGTTTAAATAAATAAGTTCAAAATGCTCAGTAAATCAATTTTAACCCAAAAACGGTGCATTTTTTTTTTTAATAACGACTTTTGTTTTTTACGGGAGTGTTTTTCGAAATTAAAATGCTTCTTGCATTTCCCGAAAAAATCGTTAGAGTTTAAGTGTTGATTTTTGTCCAAATTTCAAAATACATTTGAAATCTTGTGATTATTTCGAAAAATACCAATGTTTTAATACCAGTTACTCCTCCCATTTACTAAAAGCTATCATGAAAACAATTTCTATATTGAATTGAAATAAAAAGAAGGGGCATAACAACACAAATTCGATCGATAATTGATCCGACTACATCCAGATCCGTAATTTGTGTGCTATTTTTAATGCAAACCCATTGGCAGAATGTGATACTCTATTTTTGCTTACTCAAGTACCTCCAATTATTCCTCAAATATATTTGTTGTGTTTGCAGTTTCTTTAAAATTACCACACTCCTTTTTTTTTTGTAAATTTATGTATACTAATAAAACAAATTTAGATTCTATTTCAGTATAAATAAGATATATGAGTTATAATTCCCATTTAAATTTAATTTAAATCTGGATCTGTTTTATACATGATGTGTGTACAGAACTTAACCTAAGATTTAATTAAGGTAAGAAATGTGTGTTTAAATGGAAAAAAAATTGAAAACAAATTTTTTTAATGCCATTGTAAAAGTATCACTCCACAAAAATATCAAATTGAAAATGAGGCAAAATTACTATCCAAGAATGTCGAACCAAATATGGCTAGAATCAAATATCATTTTCGTTTTCGGTTGAAAACAATAACGGAATAGTTTGGGGAAAACAAAACTTTCTTATCCTACTCTTCCATCTATCTTAATCGGATCAGAGATGTTACAAAAAATGTGATTAAATTAAACTCAAAGAAACCGGTCATATTTTGATGAAACCTTTTTTAACATACGTCTGAAATGTCTCACTTTTGGAGTAGGTTTACTATAACAATTAAATTATCCAATTTTTTTTTAATGTTAAACCAAACCGGAGTCAAATTAAAAAAGCCCCACTCCACTAGCCTTAACGAACAATGACTTCAGTTTACATTATTAGGAGAATATTCTTCAAATTTTTATGACTTTATGATATAAAAAAAAGACATTACCTTTACTACAAGCAAGGTAAGAAGTTTTAATGGCTCCATCAAGAATATATTTATTATAGGAACTGTCTCCTGCGCCGTCGACGATTATTTTCAATTACTAAAGCCGATGCCGGCAAAATAAATATTTTAATATAAATGGTGGTGCCAGTGATTTTATAAATTACCAGGAATATTCGTAGGTACCTTTTCAAGGAACTGTCGGTGGCAATGAACATTTTCAAATAATATTATCAGCGCCGGCAAAATTAGTATTCGTACATAATTTCCGGCGGCTGTCATTTTATATGAAATGGGCAGTTGATAGTTATTTGTAAACTGTGATTGGGTTACGCTAATTTTGACAGATCTACAACGGTTGGACTTTTTAACCTATTAATAAAATGACCGGTTAATATATTCGAAAATGAATTTTATCGATGCCGGCATTATTAGTAGAAAATATTCGTTGCTAGTACACGTTACGGAGACAGTTGCGTTTTTTTTCCATTTTTCAATGATGTGATGGCGATAGTTCATATATGTTCATAATATTGGCAATTGTCCTATGATTATGGGTCGTATCGTTTATTTTTTACTCTGCAATAATATGAATATTTTTTATATAATAGTTTATGATAAAAGGCAAAAAAATATGACTTAACATTGGAAAAGCGCGTATAACTGTTTTAAATTCTTGTAAATTGAAATAAAAATTGATACAGCATTTGATATATTGCGTTTTTCTAGTTTTTCCAAAAAAAAAGTTATTACAGTGGATACATTAAATATAAAGTGCTCTCTCTGTATTTATAGCCCCGAATATTAAAATCAATTTTATCAATTTTAAGACGTTATTACTCAAGATAGAGTGCTTTAGAGTGATAATTATTGAAAACAATAATTATTATTTCTGTGAATATAATTTTTAAAAACTCCTATTGCTTGAACATTCATAATAATATTATTATGAATTTTTACAAAATTAAACGAGACATCATTGTTTTTCTATATATTCTTCAAAACGCCAAATTGCCAGTTACTAATAAAAATATATTCGAATGTGAATTTTGCCGGCGCTAGCATTATTACTTGAAAGTATTCGTTACTGATGCTGGTCACGGAGACTTCCGTTCATTATATAATGTTCTTAGTGGCTACAACAATATGTATATTCATTTATTTCGTTCACATCTATTTAACCAGAGTAAAACAGTTTTATCGTCTGTAAAAAATTAAAACAAAAAAGATATGGTTGTTTATTTCTTACACCACCTGATTCAAGTATTCTAACTGCCCCATTAAATGACAATTTATGTGTTATTTTCATAGTTATTATATACCAAACCTAACTTGTACGGACATAGTCAAAAAGGTGAGCGACAAAAAAATGCATGTATTTTCTAAAAGTGGATTTTTTGACAATATAATATTATATTTAAGGTGTAGGGCATTAAAGCTTCAAAAAAACTATGTACGTTGCTATTACTTTCTAAAAAGTAAAAAGTGAATTGCGAGCAAAAATATTTAATAAAAATTAGTATTCAAATTAATAATGTATTTCTTAATCCTAATTATATTTTAAAGGGTGAATTTTTTCATGACATTTATTTATAGGTTTTATTAAATTTTTTCGAAATTTTTGCGATTGTATAAGCATGCCCTAAAAACCCGGTGATAAGTTCAAAAAAATTTTTTCGTTGTTTGTCGATTTTCTAGGATAATTAAGGTCTAAGAACTTCAAAAATAATACTCATTTTATGATCTGTTATCTAGTTTTTGAAATATTTCATGAAATACATTCGCTAAATCGGCCTCTGGATCGAATTTTTGGTGATATCTCAAAAACTACACATCCCATCGTTAAATAAATGTTATTTTTGAAATCTACGACACAAAATACATTTAAGGAATTGGTTTTTTTTTAAATTGGATGAGAAATTTTTTTTTCGAATTTTCGATGTTTTTTTAAGGGGTACCCCTTTGAAAAAATCGAGAAAATCAAAAAATTTGTTTTGCTCCCGATTTGGATGAAATATATGTTTTAGGGTAATTTTGACCCGCTGATTTCAAAAAAACTCACATATTTGACGATTGGATGTGCAGTTTTTGAGATATCGCTAGAGAACCGATCCAGAAGCCAATTTATCGGATCTAATTCATGCAATATCTCGGAAACTATTCAACCGATCGTAAAATAAATATTATTTTTGAATTTTTCAGATCTCAATTATCCCAGAAAATCCATAAACAACGAACATAAAATTTTGAACTTTTTATCAATTTTCTAAGGTTTTCTTACACAATCGTAAAATTTTGGGAAAGTTAAAAAAAAAACTACGAATAAATTTTTTATGAAATTTATAATTTTAAAGAAAGTAAGGATTAAAAAATACGTAACACTCCATTAATTTGAACAGTAATTTTTAGTTAATATATTGCTCACAATTCATCTTTAGCTTTTAGAAAGTACTTGTCACGTACATGGTTTTATACAACGCTATTTATCTACACCATAAATGTGTCAAAATATTCAAAAATCAACTTTAAGTATATATTTGCTTTTTTTAGTCACCCACCTTTCTGGCTATTATATCTCTTGAACATACACATAGATAAAACTATGAAGTACTGACTAAAATAGTTTTATAGCTTAATAACTTGAAATTTACCACATTATATTAAAACTAATATACTATAATGAAAATATATATGATAATAAAGTCGCGAATCATAGGAAATTACTATGCTTTCATAAATTTTTACATTCGTCTTGTTAAAATATTCTTATATTTGCACAGAAGAATTTTTACCCTAGTTAATAATATTTTTCATGCCTGATTATTTGTGAAGGATGTTCCCAAGCAAATCAGTTTTCTTAGAATCTTTTAGAAAATTTAATTAAGAAGTGTTTTGAAAAATTTTGTGAAATTTAGTAAGATTTATAACAACTATTATATTGGATAATATTCCGAGTATTTAAATAATTCACACTGTTTGTTGCTATCTTCACTTCTTTCTAATATAACTGAAAATTTAAGTAACACTCTTAAAAATAAAGTTTTGTATAATCATTTGTAAAGTTTTTTTTTTTGTTCATAGTAAAATGGATCTAAAGTTGAAAAAGAATATTCTATATATTCATATCAAAAAATATATACATACATATATTTTTTTTTTGAATATTTGATTTAGTTGAAAAGTTTTTCTCAAGTATTTCAAATTTTTAAAAAATATTTTATTTGAATTGTTTACATCATCCATTATAAATTTCAAACTGATGTTTTTCATAAACAAATTATTTAATGCAGTAGTTTCCAAAAAGTGAATATTCAAGTATATTTCATGTATCGTTCGCATTAAAATCAACCACTTTTTTAAGAATTGTTTTTAATTTCGTTCTCAATAAATAACGATGTGAATTTCTCGAATAAGGATTCACTTTTTTTCTTGATTTATCTCAAGGAGAGAGTACGATTAATTCCTGCAAACAGGGCCCATTTTGGTGAATTTTTTTGATGACACAACTAAAATCTATTTATTAAAATAAATGATTCATTAAAGTATAACATTCAAAGAATATTATGTAAAATTTTCATGAAAAAATATTAAACAATACAGCAATGCAGGCAGCAATTAATTATTCGGAAGCGTGTAATTATAATATAAATAATAATATAAATCGGTACGAGATCATCCGAAATAAAAAAATCAAAGCTGTTCTGTTAGATAATCGCTTTCTAAAGGTAACTCCATCGAGTGTTTTTCGAAATTTCAATTTTTCATGATACAACATTATTAAAAAGCCAAGATTATTTCTTTTTAAATATTTTAACATAACAATGGATTTCCACAAATAAAGAATCGATACAATTAATTTAGTTTTTCACTTTTAGGTGTTCTCGATTTTCGCGAAAAATAATCGGCTAATTTGTTATTGTAAAATAAAAAATATTAATAAATTTAAAAAAAAAAAACACACTTCGCGTTATCTCGTAAATTATTTTCAGGAAAAGTGTTCAAAATTTTAAAAGGCTCGGTGCTGCGAAGGACACTGACCTTGAAAACATGGATTGTGAGAAAAATGCTTTACTGTTTTGACCTCTAAAAAATGTGGAATGAACGGAAACGTTCATAAGCGAGTAAACTCACATCGATACCAGAACCACAAAGAATGTTGCGAGCATCCATAATGCCTAAAGCATGTTTGTGACGAATCCTGCCTTCTTTGGTCTATTTTACTGCTTCGTGCGCCACTCATTTAATACGAGATCTAAGCAGCGAACGGATACTCATAGCGTCGTTAATTTTGTTATTTGCCGACTGGAAATTGTGACACAACACTCTTGAGATATTACGCATTCAATTTAAAAATTCAATTCAAAAATTTTAAAAGCATACCTCTCCCCCCTCATTATGTATGTGAATAAAGACAGGTTCATAGGTAGAGAGTAACTTGTTAGTCTGGTTTGTTATTGTATATTATCAAAACAATAACTGGTAACATGAGCTTAGAGTTCATTTAAAGTGTACATGCATCATATTATTATTATAGATATTTGGTCCATATATACGTTATTATTAAATTGTATATAAGAATATCATTTCACTTTATATTATGTATTTATATTCTACCATCGTTATAAATAATATATTATTATATATGTATGTTATTTGATACTTTTATTCAGGTGAAGACAGGAAATAAGTACAATAGCATAGAGTAACACTGTTACAATGAATATCTATAGTGGAATATGCTATTATTTAACACAGAAAATAATGTTTGACATATAACTGGAAATGACCAAAGAATCTTTAGTATAATACACACAGACAAAAAGTGGAGAACAAATTGTTTATTTTGTTTAACTTCCGTATCAGCTAGAGCGTGGTGGTGTTCAGACAGTCCGAGAAGCATCGTGTCTTGGAATTTTATGAACAAAAGTTCTGAACAAAAAACAAATTATTCTCGACATAAATTAATCATAAATAATAAATGTATAGCATAAAAAAAGTATTATTCGCCATAAAATGAATTTCTAAGTTTGATTACATATCTGTTTAGTTATGATAAAGATACAGCTTTGCAGCTTTCGGCTGCAATGTTTTCAAGAAATTATAATGAAGTTTTGTAAAATGCGTTAAAATTGGAAAACATGATGCTCAAATATTTAGGTACCATATGTTAGATTTCTAAAACATTTTATCAAAATCGGATACAAAAAAGTTATTTCGATTTTTCAGGGTTATTTAACCTATCGATTTCAAAAATAACTCCTATTTAACAATGGGATGCGTAGTTTTTGAGAAATACTCCAAATTCGATTCGGAGGCCAGTAATGCAGACCAGAAGTTTTACGCTATATCTCAAAAATATAATAGAATGGTACAATTAAATTTATTTTCTTCTTTTAAAAACCTCAATTACTCTAGGATACCAAAAAACAAAGTTTATGTTTTTATTTTTTTGCGATTTGTAAGATTTATCACAGATTTTCAAAACTCACGTAATGCACAAACTCACCTAATAAGCCCTAGTTTTTCTGCCCACCCGTCTGTCCTCCTTGCCTGCATACTTGTGACAATCACTGTAGCCGGAGTTGTAGAGAAAACGCAAATAAATTGCTTGATAATTTTCTGGGCCTAAAGCTGATTCTAGTTTTCAAAATAATATACAGACGGGCATCAGGTTAAATAAATTAATTTACAATTCTTAAAGCCTACTGAATAAATTAAAAGTTCAACTGCAAAATATGTTTACTTTTAAAAACAGTAATTTCCAAAAATTTCGAATATTCCCAAAAATTTCAATTCCAAGGCAGATAACTTCGATACAATTTCACTTAAAGTTCATATTATAAAAAATTACAAATTCATATAAATTCCTAAACAATTTAACAATATACTTGTATAAATAACTAAACTGGAAATTATACATATCTCATCTGGTTGGAATATGACGTAGTGTAGGAATTTGTTCTTCTTCAACTGCGCACATATTATTATCATTAGGTTATCTGTTTTGTTCCAGATCATATTTCCATATTTACAGTACTTATGTTTTTTCATTTTTTCTGCTAATATTAACATTATTGTTATATTATAATACATAAAAAATGCAAAAAAAATATTCGTATTTGTAGCGTAAGGATATTTAAAAAGAAATTTTGAAATAGAATTTAATAAATTTTTTCCAGTAAAAAAAAAGTAATTGTTATTATTATACAGAAGCATTATACAGTATTATCATATTCGACATTCTAATAATGTTGAATGTGAAAATCAACAAACTGTTTTTACCCTATACTGACATATATATAAATATATATATTATATTTATTTATCAAATTCTTTTATTTATGAAATTCAGTCCTTTTTTATAGGTACGCAATATGTAGGTTTATTACTCCCTTTTAATATTAAAACTGCTGCAATAAACAACAAAATTTATTGACTCTATACTGTTAATTATGTGTATTACAAAAGCAAATTCGCAAATAAATTATGTGACACTATCTAGATTTTGGTATTTCGACATATAGTAGATAGCTATTTTTTTAATTTTGTAAGGCTGATAGTATGCCACATCTTAATTCATGCAAATCTTAAATGATTTTCGAGAAAATGTACAAAAGTCCATATGACGAGTACAAATATTCATTAACTCAGCAACTCGTTCGATATCACTTTTTATACATTGACATACATAATATGTCAAAGTATATAAATTTTAGTCCAAAGTTTGTAACGCTATCTAATATTGATCGCACAAACAAAATTTGGTGTAGGTGTTCATAGAAACACCTAATTATCCCATTTCCGACTATCCGTCCGTCCGTCTGCCTGGCTCTCATCACGATTACTCAAAAAAAAAAGAGATTGCGAGTTGAAATTTTGAGGACGTATTCTAAACATTAAAAGAGAGTTTAAGTTCGTGAATGAAAAAAATCGGTCTATTTAGTCCAATGGATTCTTGACCCAACTTTTAAACTATAAAAGATAAAAGAAAAGTTCAGATACAAAAAATGTTTATTATTAACTTTTGTTTGAAACATTTTTTCGTAAAATTTTTGAGTTCTCCAAATTCAGCTAATAAACACATATAGGTAATAACAATACATATTATTATTATACATGTGTAACTGTATATACTGGATATTTATAGTATTTTATGAATTCTAATTAAAAATAGCCCAAACAATGAAATTCAATCATATGTCGCGTATCTAAACTTTAAGTGAAAAGGTAGATGTTTTTCATATTAAAATAAGAACGAATTCAAACTGTGGCATTTGTTTTGCCCAACCTTGATTCACCTATTTGAAATTTCAAAATAGATTAAATCTTTATTTGAATCTTTGTTTATTGATAAAAAAGCGTATGCTTTGCGTCAAGCTGGATAGTGTGTGACACAAGAAGTGGGCCTCTTCTTGTGCCACATAGGTCAGAGCTGAGAAAAAAAACCAACTCTATGCCTCTAATTTTTTTCAATATTAAACGCGATATAAAACAGAAGTTATGGACAAGCACCGGTATGCATCAATTGGTTGCCGAAAATGATTGATTCTGGTAGCTGGTTTATTTTAAATTTTACATCATTATTTGTTCTCGTAAGTTATATTAAATTAACATCGTATGTCATTTTTATTGTATTCATAATGACGATAGATAATTTTATTTAACAGAAAGTTGTCGGTTTGACCCAATAGGTTATACCATTTATTCCTCTTGTTTTATTTTATAATTAAAGTTTTGTTTAAGTTAATTCTTTTCAGATAAACAATCTTCTATAAATTTTAGAATATACGTTTAAATTAAATGTTTATTATTAATTATATGTTTAATATGAAATTAAATATTTTATTTTAATAATTTTAAAATATTATTAATAAATATAGCAAACAAATATCTATTTATAGAATATAAAGTTAGTTACTTAGTCTAAGAGCTCATGTATACATCGTACATTAGTAATGTGCTGAGTCCCTGTTTTGGTGGATCGAATCAACTCGAGTCAGTTTACAAGGTAATCATGACTCGATTCCATGTACTCGAGTTCTATGTTTGGTATTCAAATGTTGACTCGAGTCCCTGAGTATAGAAATTCGAATCAAGAACTCTTGCCTGGAAATTCAATACAGAACTCAAATCCATTACTGATTTGAGAACTAAAATAAATAAATCAAAAATTTTTACTGAAAATATTTTTAAACAATACAAAAAAAAAAAGACATATAGTAAGATGGTATCTTTAGGAACCAGAAATTAGATTAAATTCTATTTGTTTTATAACACAACAAGATGAGATTTTTTAAGAAGCTATTTAAGAACTTTGTTCTATTAGTTTTTAAAAATCTTTGTGGGACTCGAATCCGATATACACGAATCAAAATAAATTATTATTTTAGTGGCGAGTCCAAAGCTGGAGTTAAGCCTGGGCTCGAGTTAGCCATTCTCGGCACAACACTACCTAAAATTAAGAAATTACGTTCCACCCTAAATCAACTCTGCACGGCATCAACTTATATTCATTTCAAAAGAATAACAGCTGAGTTGGGCAAATTATTAAGAGTTAGACCAAAAAGTTTCAATTTAAAGTTATAGAGCGTAAAATTGTACTTTTTAAAAAAACGCCAGAGTTTAAAGTTTTTATACAAACACACATAGCATTGGCATGAATGTAAAAGATGTAAGCGAAATGCATACTTGTATGTCGTCTAGATGATCTGGGTTCTTAATTTTTTTTTTTTTTTAATAATCAAAAAGGCTAGGAAGTTTTTTTAAGTAAAATTTTTATAGTCTACAACTTTTATTTAAAGTTTTCCTAACTCTTACCATTCTGACTGAACTCTCACCTCTTTGAAATGTAAAAAAACTGATTATGTGTAATTTTGATTTTTAACAGAATGAGCACCTTTCCGTATTTCACAAAAAAAAAAATTACGGCCATACAGAAAAACCGTTACTCAAAACCAACCACGATCTCTCAGACTAAAATGAAAATAAATATTTAATATTGTATGTACATCATTGTATTCAGTATAGCAAACAATTATTTTATTTTCAAATATAAATGATGATTATACTCAATGGATCAACTCAAGAAATGCTTACTTAGCAACTTATACTATTTTTTTTAATAACGAAATCCCGATCCAATACTATTCTGCAACATTTATATGAATTCAGAATCCGATAATACAATAATAGAACATTTATTACGAAGAAATTCTATGTAATCAATACATAGAAACTGGAAAAAAAACTTTGTTTGCAAGATACACAATGATTCAATTATTATAACCGCCATTTCTTCTGAGAAACAAATGAAGATGATGGCATAATAATGTGAATCCATTATAAATCCTACATTCTGAATAGAGTTATTCTAATATGGCCGTATGGGAGAGATGGCTAGTCCTATCTAATATTTTATGCTTAGTTTACTTCTATCAACATAAGCTACTAGATGCATGTGCAAAGTGATATTGAAATTAAATCAAAATGTAGATAAACACAGATAAATGGGTTTTCCAAAGGCATAAAGTTTTTTATGTGTACACATCTAGTTTAACGGCGTTATAATTTGAATAGAAATTAGCTGTTTTTCATGTTTTACTCTGATTGATATTTTAAATGTATTGCATTCTAACCTCACAATTGTCATTAATTCCCAGCCATTCCTTTTTCTATCAATGAGGCCATCTGACCAGGTTAATTATGGAGAGATGGCCACATGTTTATCTGAAGCTTACGTATAGTTTAAGCGTTACGATATTTTATACAAAAAAGTATGACATTGTAGTTTTTTGGAATTGGGTAATTTAAAGTTTGCTGAATAATCATTTCTAGAGTTAATACATTATAAAATATTAAATTTTTGATGCCCAGTTAATTAACAGTAGGATAAATCAAATTGAAAAACTACATTTTAAGATGCTACTTCGTGTAAATGTGTTTAACAAAGAATAATTTTTGAAAATATTTCTAAAAATAAGAAATCTCTCAGATGTTATAATTTGTGATAAACTTTATGGCAAACATGCATCGTAAATAATCCAAAATATGATCTTGCTTGAAGCATTTTGATTTTATCCAACATAATAACATGTATCTACCTTATATTAAACAGTATCTGTATATAATCAGCAATCAGTGACATAGTTGAAACATAGTATATGTTAAGGACGGGTTGTCGGAATATATTATTTTACTCCAATAAACTAAATATGTATGAATTCGACCCACAACTATTAGGTATTTAAATTGTGTTTGTCTTGTTTATGAATTCATACATGGCACACTTCCAATCGATATCCTCAACGATTTGATAACTTGTTTAGTGATAAAGGCCTGACTTTGAACTTGAAAATATACCTTACTTTGCATTCCTTTATATTTTTTAATAAATATAATATTTTCAAATTTAATAATAAAAGAAATAATACCAAGCTTAATTTGAAAATTCAATTAAAATTGATTCAAACAATTTATTAGCTATTAAAGATTGTTTCCATCAGATTCTTACAAAAAGATAAATAAAGATTAAACATAATGATGTGGCAGGCCTCTTTTATAGTCGTATATGTCTGAAGTACTAATGTTAAACCCTGTAACTATTATTATTTCTTTTTGATAAATACTCAATTTGACAAGATATTTTTGTGATCTTTGATGTGGGCACAAGATTTAAGAACACTCTTGGAACAAATTTTCGAATGCTAAAATAAAGATATGTATAAATTAAGCTAGGAATCCGAGAGTGATTCGTTTTTAACTCATTTTCCATGCATTAGATTCAAATAATATCAGTATTTTATAAAAGTTGCTCAACAAGAACTCATTTGACTCGCTTAGTACGGGTGTATATTTATTAAAAATAAAATAATTAAAATCTTTCTACACTCATTAATATTTACTAATTACTTATAGCGAGATGTTAGAGAGGTAGAATGTTGATAGCACCAGTACCTAGAGAGTAATGTGTAGTGGTACTAGATACCATATTAAGAGGTAGATAACGAATTATTTAAAACATGGGTATGAAATAATTGTACATAATTATTTATATTTATATAATAGCACAGTTATCTTAGATTCCAACCCCTCAAAAAATACAATAAAGCTGAATGTTTAAAAATAGGCTTATGTTTTTTATACAGATCTCTTTAGACAGTATAATAGAAACAATATTTGATATAATTTACATTGTATTTTATCAATTTGTACGCATTATTAATTTGAAACAACTCATAAAAAACACTTTCCTTCTCTATGTAGACCAGAATCAATTTGACGAAAATCTATAATCTGGCCATAGGGAGGATGCAACAAAAAAAAATTTGTAATTTTACCCATCAAAATGTGAAAGTAGGCTAGATTTTAAAAAGTAATTTTCTATAGAAAAATCGCATAGCAAAATTTTTGAATATTAATGTTATTTATATAATATTTTTATTCACATTCTACTCATTTATGCATACTAATATGTGCCAAGGACATCGATAGGACCATTTACCGTAGACTGACCCTTATGTATAATCACTTTGGAGATTAACATTTCTGATACATTACTTATACAATTCTCCTTCTTTCTTTAATTAAGAATTTTAAATATTCATATTTTAACAATTTTTTATTATTTTTAAACTTCAAATTGATGTTCGTGAAGTAAAGACGCTTCTTGAATTGAAGTGATACAGAAATTAGGTACATCTTTCCTATTTTGTAGATGGCAAATTTTATTTGCTTGTACTCATCAAATCTTGTTTGTTTCAAAGGTGCTTTATTTTTCTTTTATATTGATTTATTTTGTAATTTCTTGTATTTATTTCCATTAATTTATTTGTTTTTGAGAGAGAGAGAGAGAGTGAGAGAAGTTTATTAGATAAATTGTTTAAAATGACTATAGTATGAAAGATAGAATTATAATTATGATGATAAAAATTATAATAAACAACAACAAAAATGAATAAATTACACAATACTCGTATAATGACTCCAATTATACGTATTCTTTATTCTACATTTACAATATGAATCTATAAAATGGACAAAACAAGCTTACGTTTCCATACATACTGGGCGTGGAGTAGTGGAAATATCGTACAACAATTAGAAAATAACAACTAACAGAGTTAAGTGATTAGATACTCGACATATGCTTCAGTATTAATGTAAGAACAATTTGAATCAGCAGCAGTTATTGAATAATCTAAATATCTAGTCTATACGGTTATAAATACAGACATAATAATTTAATATTATTGTAATTATATGTTTAATTGTAATTATTAGATAAATTTGAGCTAAAGGTTTGGCGAATCTTAAAATTTTAAGAATATACAATTCATACAAAAGTTGTTTGTTTCGAGAAAACTTTTTTGTGGTTCAGAAGTTGAATCCTGGATCCATTGGACCCAATTTTTATTTTTTTATTTTGCTCATTCACAAATTTGATCTTACTTTTTAAGACTAAAAGACACCACCAAAATTTCAACTTACTATCTCTTTTCGTTTTGGAGTTATATTGATGACGGACGGCAGAACCAAATGGCGAACGGAAATAGACTAATTTGGTGTTTTTATAAACACGAAAATTTTGATTAGTAGTTAATATTGCTAGAGTTACAAACTTTACGCTAAAATTAATATACTCTAACATTGTTGAGTATAATAATATGGTAGCCGCTTTAAATATGTACTTAATTCATCATTTCATTGCACTTCCACCATTTTTTAATTATAAGTCTTTATTTTCGTTATAAAATTAATATACTCTTATTCTATACCTATACATGTCGAGTATAAAAGGGTATAATGTTTTATAAAATTATAAATTAATTATAATAACAGTTTTTTGTTGGCCAATACTAGAAGCATTTTATATATTACGGCAAAATAAAAATTATTCAATAAAAAACTTCATTTAATATAATAAATTGGAAAAAAAACACAAGTGAACTACATTAAATGGTAATTTCGTTTTCCGTTCTTGAGACACTCGATGCATGTCTTTATACTTAAGTTTTTTAACGTGTTAAACCTCTTATATGGTAGTAAATTAGTCAACGTTTTATTGAAAAAGCAAAAATAAGCTACGATAAACGTTGTAAGCACGTTATATGTAGTATTTTTAAAGTATCGAACACTGAAATACTATTTTGTTTTTATAAAAAAAAAAAAAAGTTTAGATAAAAATGTACTTAAACAACATTAATCAAGAGCTTATAGAGAAAGTTTTATAACATATAGACAAAGTTATTGGTTTTGTGAAATTGTAGACAAAAGACGATACTCTGTATGTGTGCAGTGGTGATCAAAGTACTTTCTCGTCACGGCCATAGAATACAAATAACAAAACGAAAATAATTTTAAACTAGTATTTTGAATACAAATAGTATTTAGCTGAAGGTACGTTATACCATTGCTGAGTGTTATTTGCACTATATTTTGTAAAAGGAAAATTTTATGTATTTTGTACAAAATATTTTTTATTATTGAAATATAAAGATAATTCATGATGTCCTACATGTTACCAAACAAAATGTTCATTGTTCGTCAAACTAAAAAAACTCGTCCAATCTGAAACATGTTTGTGCACCAAAAATTTTATGGGTATCGAAAATGGGAACGGAGACAATCGAATCCACAATCTAAGAAAACTACAGATATTATAGTCGACGGTATGTAACGTACAGTCGACGGTAAGTGACAGTAAGTGCGTCATCGAGCTTGAGTAATAATAATACAATCATAAATAAAAAGCTACTTGAGAAAAATACTGAACATATGCTGGGCCACAAAAAGTTTAGAACTATTAGCTGAGATAATCGAAACAAGAAAGCTTGGTTAAAACCAGGACATGCTTTGTAAGGTCCTAGCTGAAATCAACCACCATGTGTTATATCGAAACCAACGAGGGAAACGTTAACCATGAAGACCGCGGATCATTTGATGAAAAATGGTAGAGAGAGAAGTACAATACAAGCGTAAAGAGGTGGAGAACAGAATAAAATAGTTATCATTTATAACGATCGTCTATTTAGGATCAAGGGATATAAATCAGCTAAGTTAGGAGAAGAACTAACATGATAGTGTATTTTGTGAACATTATTTAAATGTCTGTTGATTATATTGGAACAAATGTTCTTAGAGGTGGTTTGAACAATCAATAATTCAGATCGATTTTTAAATTTTTAATATTGATAAGGATACATTTCAATTTTAATTGTAAAATAAATTGAATTTGGAAAGTTAACGCTACAGAAATTTAACATTATATTCGGAAAAATAATCATAACGATTATATTTATAAATAAAATATTGTTCTCCATTTTTTGCAGGTTCATCGGCGTCTCCATAAGTAATTCCTTAATGATAGAGTATATTAAGATGGAGACCGCAACCGCGTCCCTTGTACCTTAAGCTTTTGGTCCTCTGTACCCTCTTTTTGAACACCCCATCATCAGCTCAAGGTAAAGATACTATCTAAACACAAAGTGACAATTATATTATTATGTTATTGGTGGAGCCGGTTACTTCGTTCTTATCCAATCGACGACAGCGTGATCAACCAACCGACCTTTTTTTATATTTTTTATAATTGATCAAACTATCGGTGCCTAGATTCGAACCCGAAACCTCCGGTCGAAGTAGTCAAATAAGTGGAGGAAATGCACCAGTTACTAACTTGGCCACTTAGTCGGTATTCTCTAATTTACGGAAAAATTTCAGTCCTTCACCGGGACATTTTATCTAATTTATGTGCATACAAAAGAGGTTATGTAGTGTCCATATCAGATTTTTCATTATATAAAATAGCTATATTCATGTATAATAATTAATGTGGTCGACTCAACTAAAACAACTCAACCCAAAGCAAACATATTACACACATCAAAGCATTTCTATCTTGTATGTTTTCTCTTTGTGAATACTGTCTAGTCTTATGCGACAATATCTATATACATGATAAAAAGAAATTAAAAGTGTAAACATCTTTTGAGACTCTCGTACCATGTTAGTCCATCAAAATAATATATCGAGAATCTAACTTGAAAACTAGGATCCTTTCAGTTATGTTTCTTTGCCATAATGAATTGATATCTAAACGACCACGAATGTTCATACTAGTATATTATAATTCACTTAGAAGGTAAGGTGATATTTTTTAGACCCACTGTGAATATTCAGTACAACCATGTTCACATTGAATTTGATAATTTAGTCTCAAGTAACAAGCTATTAAAACTATTTCAACAAACAGTCACAATCATGTAATATAATTTCATATAGAAATACTATTTATATTATATGACTATGACTGGAACAACAATTTAATGTCAAACAGATTTTATCATTGTTTATTGTGATGTGTTTGAGATACAAGAGTGGTTGGGGTAGTATTACACACAAAAAATCGAATTGAATTAAACTACTTGACTAAACAACTTTATTAAACACTTGACTAAAATGTTGCTGGTCATACACGTCAAATAACAAAACTACTTGCTACTTGACAAAATTACTTGATCAATATGAATAAAGCTTACGAGGCGAAGATACATGATAATATCTAATATAATAATTGGCTGCGGGTGGATTATTTGATTATTAGATTTTTACCATTAAAGTGGTGATCTACCTATACAAATAGCGCTGTGTCTTAAGCAAGCATTGGCAGATTGTCAACTTTTTACTTTATTTAAAACTTGACACCCAAGTGCTAATAAATTTACAATTATAATCAAATTGTCCGTTATTGACAAATAAGTGCAGTCTAAAGAAATCGTTTAAAGCGCTAAGAGTCTGTTTGAAATTCATAAATGGTTTAATTTCAATATATCTAATTATGGCCTCCGTGTATTCGATTTTTAATAGCTCAGGCGCTGATCTTTTGGAACGTTTACGTTAGTTTGGTTACACTGATTTATAAAAGCAAAAAATGTGTGAAAAAAGTGGCAAATAAGTTGCTAATTATCTTCTTATATTCAGATTGTGAATGCCAAATTTCATTATTCATTATTAATCATTTTATAGTAATGTAAAGCTCTGCAATTATCGATACTTTAAGAGATTTCATAAAGTTTGTGTGAACTAAACCAAAACGTTCTTCAACTGGTGTCTACTAACAAAATATTAGTAACCAGCAAGCATTTTAGCAAATTCCTGAGACAGAAAGGTAAAAATGTATTTTTTTGTAGTTTCAATTGCCCTACACGACTCTTAAAAAAGTATTGACACAGGTAATGATGCTACATAAAGAATTTCAAATGAAATTTTTTCAGGAAAGAAGGCAATAAAACAGTAATATGGAAATACTTTATTGTTAGTTAGCAACAAGAGGCACCAAAATGAAAGAATGAATCAATTTAAGAACTTTGTAAAGTCGCTTTTGTATGTGCTTACGTGTATCAGGACTAAGTCTAATATAAATAAAATATCATTCTAATATTTATCACCCCATAACAAAGACAATAATAATCAGATTATACGAAATGAAAATATTATATTCTAAATGTAGAATATGAAAATAAAACATATAAAATAAATCAAAACTCAGCTGGAAAACTTATATACCTATGGAGACAAGCTTTTTAATTAAAACGAGAGACTATTATAGGAATATTTATAGATTAAAACAGATTATAACTGAAATAAATTTGTGAAGATAGAACAACATTTACCTTGAAAAGCAGCCTCAAATTGTGGTTTCAATAATTGAGGATCCGTTTCCTGTATTGTATAACCACTTGGAATATAAAATCCGATAAAATAAACAGCGACCGATAATATGACGACCAAATTACACATCATTGTTAAGCCGTTTAATTTTAGACTTTAATATTAAAGAACTTCACAAAAATTTTTTAATACTAAATCAAAAAATAAATAAGTTATCAGTATACATTTTTTGTAGTAAATTCATAATAATGTATAGAATCCCTCTTGTTAATTGTAATAACTCTATAGTTAAAGTACAGAGGGGTATTTAGTTAATTTAAAATAATATTTTATTCATACACAGGTAAATTATTTTAATAACACACACACATATATGTTTTAATATGTATACCCTTTAGTTTTAGAGTGTTGTTATATTTTAATAGTACTGGGAGTTGAATATAGATGGAGCAATCTAAAATGTACACACTGTCACTATAAAACAGACATTAACAACAATTGAAGAGGTAAATAATTGACTATAATAAATACACACACACGTTAATTTAATACCCTAAATGATCATCATAGACATAAAATTTTAAAATTACCCAAAACTGTTGTAAATTATTTTATCATTTATCACTATATAATCAACTTCATCGAATTACACCTGAGTAGTATACATTTTGGTTATCATTATTATTATTATTATTTGAAAAACACAAATTCAATTCATGTCACTATTTAAATATTATATATACACGATTATTAAATTATATAAACAATAATTTAACTTGAATCTGTTATATTTTATTTCATGAATTTAAATTTTTTCAATTAAATTCTTATTTGTGTATAATATGTATAATAATGTTAGTTTTTTATGTCCGTCACGTTTTAATACAACAGACGTCAATACACTGCCAGGATTGTTTCCTTTGCTTTCGTTATACGAAATGCGCGATCGAAGCGACCATTATGTTATACAACACTAGCGACTCACTATTATCATGACGGTATATTGCGTAATTATTTGTGAAAATTATTTTCAACACTGTAGCATAAATGAAAGATTTTTTGTAAATTTTTTTTTTTTTAAGAATAAAATCGAAAAAATGTAGAATAGAATTGATGTTAAACATTTTTTATTGTTGTAAAACCCTAAGCAATCGAAAACCAGATAGGTGAAAGCATTAGTGAATTCATATATTTTTCCTTTGCACAAAATTATTTTTTTTTATTAAATATTTTAGAAAACCTTTTAGGGTTTTTATAAATGATTTAACATATTTTATTCATGTTAATTAGCAATATTTTTTGTTTGTTTTTTAAAAATATTTTTCAGAATAATGTTATATGACCATTGTTATAACATTATGGACAAATTACAACATAAAAATATGAAATGAAACATTGTTTTGCCCTATACAAAAATTCAGAATTCCAAAAATTTACTATATTCGAAACCAATACAACAATGGAAGAAATATTAATTCTGAGAAAATAATCAATTCTTCTCTGTTTGTTTCACACATTATTACAGTTTTCAATGCATTAAAAATATCAAATATGTTGCGCGAACTATCGATGATGTAGTGAACTAATAGTCGTGTGTTGAACCGAGTATGTAATACAGATTTCTACTATAATTCAGATAATCATAACGCGTTCACATGAGAATATTACTGTAGATGTATAATATATGATAGTAGAGTTACGGGAATTTATATTGATGTTCTCTGTATGTAAATTGTATGTCTAGAGAGTTGATCTCTGATATAACCATAGAATTAACAACCTAAAGCTTAGCCAAATACTCGTACATAATATTTAGTTTAATAAATAGTCGTCGCTAGTTGCCCAATTTTACATAATCATAAACAAATTAAAATTACCTAGTTTAATTTACAAAATTTAGTATTAATTAGTCAATCTGAATATAAACAAGGAAGACAAAACTACATTTAATTAAAAAAAAACTTATTGCAAAAAAAAAATAATATTTTTATACTTAGATATAAGGTATACTTACCTATTTTGTTAACCATAATATAATGCCTAAAAACATTGTAAGCACATTTTTAGTAAGAAATTATAGAATAACCTAAATAACCAGTCATCTCTGCATGATCAAAAATAAAAAGCGTTTTTTATAGCTTATTTATAATCTAAAATAAATTATTAAGTAAGAAAAAATATTTTTTTTAAATACAATTTTATTACAAAAATAAGAGACATATTTATTATTAAAATATGGTGGAAGCGCAATGAAATGAACCAGAATTAAGTATTTATAACGCTTCCATATTCATTTATTCGAATATGTTAGAGTATATTAATTTTAGTCTAAACTTTGTAAATCTAGTAAATCTTGATTGTTCAAACAAAATTTTGGTATAAGTGTTCATAGATTCATCTAATAAATCCATTACCTCATAAGTCTGTCCCCGTCTGTCATCACGATAACTCAAAAAACAAAAGAAGATAACGATTATATACAACGAGTTGAAATTTTGATAGCATGTTCTAGACCTAATATCTAAGATCAAGTTCATGAATTAGAAAATCGACCCATTGGATCCAATGGATCCATGAGCCAACTTTAGGACCATACTTTTATTTTACGAATAAATATGTTTGTAAATATATTCGATACTGCAAATTTTCAAGTAAATGCCGATATATCGTGGACCATTTATTGGATTTTAATGAAATTGTGTATGTAGATTCATGATTTACATTACTTACTTTTGAAATAGATTTTACTAGTTGGATAAATAAAAACAATCGAGCGGTATAAACGTGAAAAAACATGTTAGCCTACTGCCTCAAAGAATTTTTTGTTGTATAATTGTATAAAATAAAATATATTTCTTTCATCTCATATCCAAACTATCCAACAATCAGTCAAGGCGTTCCAGAGATATTGCTATTAAAGTAAATATATTCGATAATACGAATTATTACATAAATGCTGATATATCATGAACCATTCATTTGATTCTAATAAAATTTTGAAAGTGTAGGCATGGTATAGTTTTACATCAGTAATTTGGGACCTTCAAACTATGGTAATATAAATTTTTTTCAGATTTTACTGCAAAATTTCTTTTTTTTAGAATTCATCAGGACTATTTCCATTATGGAAATATGTATCAATGAATTTCTAATTTACAGAACGCAGTGAGGTCTACGATGTAATTAGATGATATTGCATTTCGTTTGTCTATGCCTCATCAATCTTTATTTGATTGTTTCGCTGTAATTTTTGATCGCATTGTGCGATTTTAATCTAATTTGGCTAACATATTTATCACATTTATCGAAATGAAATAACAAAATTAAGAAAAATAGGCTCCTTTTCGTAGATAATTTTCAAAAATTATTTTTTATATAAGATAAAATGATTCATTATTCAATCGATGTGAAATGAAGTGTGCAATTTTATTCGACATAAAGTAAATAAATAAAATCTACATTTTTAGCAAACAGTGATTAATATTAATCCTTAATATTATTATTTTATATAGCATTTTAAAGCCTATTTTTACAAAAACTGTGAAGTAAGCTCTACAATAAGCTAGATTTTTGCGGTTTTCGACAATGTTTTTAAGACACTATACAGAAACTGTGCTATATCCTTTTGAATTGGGTAAATACAAATTCGTGTATTTCAGGTTCTTGAGGTCGGAGATTACGAATTTAAAATTTAAATTGGCATATTATACATATATAAATTGTAATATAAAATGCGTTTAATCGTGGACAGTAAGGTGCTCTTATTCGAAGTAACATAAAATGCATTCCATAACATTACATGGTTTTTGTGATTCTGTTGTGATCCTTAAAAATCAGCAGGAAATTCCAAAAAAATTTCATTTACTGTTTTTAGATCTTCTAGAGTAATTGAGGTCTTAGAAAACAAAAACTAACAGTATTTTGACGATTGAGGAACTAAATTTCGAGATTTTGGATGAAACATATTTTAAATATCGACCCCGATTTCATACGATATCTCAAAAACTACGCATCCAATCATTAAATAGATATTATTATTAAAATCTACAGCCCAAAATACCGTTAAAATCGTAGTTTGAGCGAGATCGGAATAGAAAATTGCGAAATCGAGAAAATTCTTTTGTTTCTAATTTCGATAATGTTTATAAGTGTAATTTACTCTGTTGATTTCAAAAATAACATCCATTTAATGATTGGATGTGTTTAGATATCACCTGAAATCCAAACTGGAGGTCATAATTCCTTACAGAATTCAAGCGATATCTGGTAAACTAACCATCCAATCCTAAAATAAGTAGTATTTTTGATATTCCTAGACCTCAATTAATTAGACAAATATCACAGAATCACAAGAATCACAATTTCTCGCACCATCACTTAGTCTCACAAACTGGTTATAATATCTAAATATAATTAAAACTTTAATAAGTCAGTTATAGTTATTTAATACATATTCAAATCAAAAATATTCCATTTATTATGTATCCAAAACAATGGATTTTTCAAAATTAATAAATTAAAGCCAAACTGACTTTGTATTACAAATTAAAATATATATTATTTTGTTATTCTTTTATTATTGTAATTCGATTTAATAATTTTAATCATAAAAATACTCTATACTTATTTAAACTCATAAATATATGCATAAATTCAGTAGGAAAGCTGTAATTTTTTGAACTGCTCACCCATTTTTAAAAACGTTCATTATTTTTTCTTCTACAATCTAGAAATGAGTTATTTTTGGCAATCGATGAAATGAAATTATCAAAGCAAATATCGTTAGCGTGATTCGTTAACTATAGCTAAGTCTATTTTGGACTAAAATGGGTTTTTATACCGACTCAATGAGTTTTTGTATCGAAAAGTTCATGGCATTATCTACCGTTTTGTATACGAAAAAACCGATATTCACTTATAAAGAGTGCGAAATGCTAAGTATGAAAAAATGAAAAAATGTATTGTGATTTCATCCACAACGAAATTCTACTAAATGCTCTGTTTTGCATTGACATTGTTTCACCATCCACGTGCCGGTAAGGTCGTCTTAAATGTTTTCGTGGCTTAAGCAAATACTTGAGGATGTAAACAATTAATTATGAATTATAATATTTCCTTGTCATGGATTATTTTGTTTGCATAAGTCTAATATTTTTAACGAAATTTATAATTCTTTATCTGAACATTAATTCGACTCGGCAGTCTTACGCATTATATTTTATTGAGAGAGTATAAAGCTGCCTAAATCCCCGCTGTTTACATTATTTTCCTGAATTTTATCACATGAGTGTAAAATATGGTACTATTTATACTTTTAAAATGTTTTAATTCCAAAATTATGCTATTCAAAGTGATTTTTGGAATTTTGATTACATAATGAATACAAATATTTCCCCTCGTCCTGTAAACATTGCATAATGGCGCTTAGCATGTAAATGAAGCAGACTATATCAAAGTTTCTTACTTTTATTTCTTAATGAGACTTGAGCTCAGATAGCAACTAGTATTTTCCTTCCTATGTAACATTACAAAACTGAAATCAATCTGTAATATACATTGTATTACATAAAAAGGTTTGTATGGGCACCGTGCATCAAAATGTATTCATTCGTTTCTTTGGTTACGAAATACTAATTTATCAATCAATTGATATATAACTCTGTGAATGGTGTATGATTTAGAAAAATTTTTAAAATTTATTAACTAACTTAAATGAATAGTTGAAATGAATGCAATTAAAAATAATTACTAATGAAATGTCTACAATTATTCTTACAATTTTCAACCCAATAATTTATTTTTGACATTTGCTATACAATTTACATGCGAACAATTGAACAAATAATTATATTTTCTAGAATGTGAATGTTTTATTACAAATTTTAGACACTCGCAGCGTATCAATCGATTAAGAAGTCTCTTCCATATAGTATGCACAGTACGGATAGGTCCATGTATATATAAATAATGTAGATAAGATGATATAAAATGTATCCACCCACATAAAAACAGTTAATTCCGAACATAAAGTATATAAATTCTACTATGTAATAGAATGTTAGTAAATAATGGTCGAATGACGATATATACATACAAATGAAAAGAAGATGATCATTATGTGATGATGAGAACATATGTATTCATATACTTGTATACATTATGTATATTTAAAAAAAAGAGGGGGGATTCTGCGCGACTGAATGACGCCACCCGTGAATGTTACTTGTTTCCATATAGTGTTATAATATAACAAATGTATTGATCGTATCCTCACAATGTATATTGTATGTAACTGTTGTATTTTGTAACTAGAGACGATTCGCAGAACATCTTCAACCAATGGACAACATTACACTTGTTACTGTTACAAATGATGTTACTAAACATTTCTATTGGATAATAAAATATTATACAACACTGCCTACTTATATATTACATATTTATTACATTATATACTTTACATTTATTGCTTATAGCTATTTGTTATCTAAATGATTTTATTTGTCAAATAATTTATATAATGTAAAACTATTAATTTTACATTTTAATTTCTAACAATGTCTACCGTTGAGAGCAGAGTAAATCAGTGGTAGCGTTCTGAACTCTTTTGTTAATAATCCCGTATTCGATTCTCGGTGTGGCGAAGTTTTGCCTCAAGACTTACCACTTACCATGTTAGAGATCTTGGCCACGTGCACCATGAATTCGTGTAGTCTAATCAAAATGGGAACATGATCTTTGATAAGAGAAATAACTAGGCAGTAGTGATGAGTAAAGCAAGACCAAGACAAAAACTGGAACAGTCTTGGTGTTGCTTCTTGAGCGTTGGTATCGACCTTGCTCAAATACTTCGTGTCTTGGTCTTAGCCTTGGTTTTCCTTGGTCTTACTTATCTGGTCTGATAAACAACATCAATAAATTCTTTGAAAAATGTATGCAGCTAGCTTCGGTCTTGACCTTGGGCTCGCTATTGTATAGATAATATTGGTCTTGGTTTTTTTTTAAATCAAGACCAATTTTTCTCATCACTACCAGGCAGCAGGGCTGACCAGTCATTCTATCTTTATCGAATCCTTTGGATAAAATGGCCTATTAAGACATTGGGTTTGTTTTTATATATAAAACGTATATGTAAAAAACAAAGCCTGCAAAACAAAGAAAAAAAGGCTACCAGGGAGTGTGGGGCAATATAAAAGTCACCGATATGTTTAAAGCTTGGATAACCCGTCCTCATTACAGATTTGTGATCTACATTCTAAATAGTTCACATATTATAATTCATATAAAGAGCTCTTGGGACAAAATGGGAATCTAGAGAAAGTGATAATGTAAGAGTATGTATTCTGGGTAATGGAACTGAAATTATCGAGAATCTGATGAAAAATTACCCTGTTACTAAATATACGAAGCAAGTAAAAAAAATAAAACTTTCAAAAGACGTCAATACCACTGATAAGAATTTTCTTCAATTAAAAACCTATTCAGCGTATTATAATTAAGCCGCAAATTCTTTTACTTAAACTGATTTTAATAAAGAGATGGCTTAACATGGTTGGTACCTTTTGAACTTGGATTATTTTGAGTTAATTTTTATTTGGATATTTTGTTGCCGTATATTTTGACGGGGTCTAATTAGTTACAGGTATATGTAACCGTATATTCATGGCTTAAATTTTACATATATACTGAATGATTATACAATAGTAGCTCTACCTACTAATAACAGCTTACGTGATTAATTTATCAATATTTTTAAAAGGTTTTAAGTAACATTTGAAAGTAAATACAAAAAAAACTTTAAAACAAATTGTACTTATTCAAAATAATTAACTGATAAAAACTTGATTTTTTTGTTCATTAAAATAAAACTTATGTGGCAATTAAGCAGGTAACGTTGAATATAATGTGTATAAAGTATCTTTTATGGACACCTATTTTATATTAGTCCAAGAGCAAGAAATTACGTTTTGAATTCAATTGAATATTAAGGAGGTTTATCAATGACCATATAATATATTCTCGTACAAATTACTCAAAAAATACTTATCTAAATGTCCTGAAGTTTTTTTTTTTTTTAGAATTACTAGAGGACCGGTGAGCATCACACGCAGCATTAATTGTTCATAATAATTTATTAACGTAAACTTGAAGCTTAAATTTTACTTTAACATTTTCTTAATAGACCTGATACTATTAAACAAACATTCAAGTCATTCAAAAAAGTTGATAACTGTGTGTTGTGTTCTCAACAATCTCCAACTTATCCAAGTTGAGTGTTTAACAGTTCTAATGAAAATTTTTGTACCGAAAGAAGTAGCGTGGTAGAAAAAGTAGAATATAATTCTTCTGAAAAGTTGTACTGTTAAGTAAGTCTATGGAATAGTACGTATGTTAAAACTGTATAGCTAGATAAATAAAAATTGCTTAATAAGATTTTTGGTGAAAGACAACATATAAGTCTTGCACTATACACACAAAAATAAATCAAAACCTTACTGATTTTGTTATGTTTTTAATTAATACATTACACATTAATTTAATTTTTAATGTTAATTAAATATGTAAGAATGTTTAATTTCACCTATGGACACATTTTATAATTATTAATTGAAATACTTAATATTTATAGTTTAATTTTTGTGTGATTATAATATTGAAATATAATAATTGTTTTATAAGTATAAAATTACATGGTTTAGGTACGTTAAATACAATATGACCTTAAAAATGAAAATTATATTAATTAATTATTATATTTTGTGAAAAATGTTAATATTCTGAATATATAATTAATTATTACTTAATATTATGTGTGTGTATCTACGCATTTTAAATACGTGTGATTTTAATGTTAATCATTAATTGTTAAGTAAAATATGAATTCTTAATCAGCTGTTTGTTATATCTAATTATATCACACTTGTAAATGTATTTGTTAATCCTTTTTATTACAAGTTTTGTAACTTTACATTTATTTTTGATAATACCCATAAATTTATAATAAAAAAAAAAAATAATAATAATAATAAGAAAGATAGCAACTTAAAGAGTTAATTGTTTACATACAAATCATCTAGTTGAGTAGCAATGTTTGAGCTATTTTTAATCATTAGTATTAATAAAATACACTCAGTCCATAGTCCGTACAATTGGGGTGCACTTAAATGCCATTTATATTGTAATTTGAAGAATTTGCCTGGCTGAAATAGTCATTTTTTGTGATTGTGATCAAAAATATCATCTATTTAACGATTGGGTTCGTAGTTTTTGAGATATCACCTAAAATCCGGACCGGACGTCATTAGTCCGGACAATTTTCAAGCGATATATCAAAAACGAGTCATCCGATTGGAAAATGAGTAGCATTTTTGAATTTCTGGGACCTCAATTAATTAGAAAAACTAAGAAATGGACATAAGCAATTTTAGAATTTTTTTAATGATTTTTTTTTACTTTTTACAGAATTACAAAAATCACGTTTCTCGCGTTACTACGGAGGGAGGCACTCAAAATATTCCTTGCTTACAAAAAACAGGTCTTTCCTCGTATGTATACAATTAAAACGTTATTTATTCAGTAGTTTAATGGGTTATATATTACATATCCAAATCAAAGCATTGCATTTCTTATTTAATAAAAACAATGGAATATGTAACATTAAGAAATAATAGCCAAACTTATTTTGTATTGCAAATTATAACATGTATTATTTAACTTATTATCATTTTATTACTGTATTCGATTTAACAATTCTAAAAATACGCTATGCTTACCTATACTTATGAAATGTGTTATTATAAGGCATAAATCCAGTATGAGCAGTTTTGCCGCACCGAAAATTATAATTATTTAAATTAATGATTAAGACGTCTTTTATTTATAGTTATTTGAATGTCTGCGTCGTATTTTATTAAAATTTGTATAAAAAGAAAGTCAAAAAAATATTTTTTGTCGTTAATAAAAAACCAAGTTAAAATAACAAACATTAAACGTTAATTGGTTAAATAGTCGATCAATTTTTTAATGAATACAATTCATAAAATACTCAAAAAAATATGCAGTTCATTTTTTCTTTGAATGTTTCTGCTATCTCTTATGGTTTCATAATTGGGTCCAAATAGAATGGACTGATTTTTTTTTTCATTCTAGACTTTAAACTTACTTTTAATGTCTGAAATACGTCGATAAAATTTCAGCTCTCCTCTTTGAAAATTCGAATAGATCAAAATAAAAATTAATCAGATTTTAGGCCAATATTAAACAATCTACTATGCATCTTATTTCCAAAAATTATAATGCACCTAATACTAATTCTGATTCATTATTATTTAATATTAAATATTATTATTCCTATGAGATTTTTTCTCTATTCATATTTTAATACAATCATAAATGTTCATTTTAATCTAGTTTAGTTTAATAATATTATTTAATTAAAAATATACATATATAAATATTT
This sequence comes from Chrysopa pallens, assembly GCA_020423425.1. Taxonomy (NCBI): domain Eukaryota; kingdom Metazoa; phylum Arthropoda; class Insecta; order Neuroptera; family Chrysopidae; genus Chrysopa; species Chrysopa pallens. The sequence continues at coordinate 39,995,548 of CM035594.1, forward strand.
TTGATTATCATTCATTTTAATTATTACGTTATTTATTTGTTAATATTTATGAATTTATAAATAACTTTGTAAGAAACATATTGTGCAATAAAGTTTAGAAATAGTTGCTTTAATAAAGCATTTTATCACTGAGTTCAAACTGATTTTTCAAATTTTTTATTTTTTATTTATTTATTTTTTACAATCTGTCACCTTTTGGATTGCAAAACATTTTTTGGTAATAGATACTACCACACCTGGGATTACTATACTACCACACCTAAGGATTTTTCATAAATCCAATATGTTTTGAGTTTTCCGCGATTAATAATTGCTTGATTTAAAAAATGAATGATTTTGAACGGATTTTTATAAATTATTTGAAAACCTTTCATTTTATCGAATAAAAATGTGAATTAATTTAAAAAAAGACTTATATTTTCATTTCTATAGTTGCAGTTTACTCATTCGCTTCTATTCCCACAAAAAATATTTTCCTCAAAAAATTGGTGAGAACTTTGATTGCACTTATAAAATTCCCTGTAGAGTTTTTGGAAAATTTTCATTTTCCCTACGGGAAAAACACTTTTTTTTCTTTTTATTTAAAACATGTCTCATGTTATATTTTTAACACACTTTTATCAATCATTGCATAGTCATTTATATTCGAAGTAAAATTGAGCACCCACATTGATATAGGACATTAACCAGTTTCCAGCCTTATAATTTATTCAGAAGTGCTTCTGAGCTATTGCAAATCAAATGTTGAAAAAATTATTCAGATATTAATATTAAAATTATGTGAACAAATCGTTTGTAAACAAATTTTTATTATTATGTAAGAATAATTTCAATAAAACATTGAACCCACAGTTGTGTGATAATGGCTAATCTACCCACAATAAAATTTTAACACCTAAAAAACAATTGACAATTTTAAATTATTCATTATTTGTTATATTAAAAGATGACAAAAATTATCATACAATAATGTATTTGAATTAATTTATTCAAAAATAAATGCATATTATATTGTTTAGGATAAATCATCACAAAAATATTTTTACCTTTGACCTAAAACTGAAAATTTATGCTGAACATGCATATGTGAAAAAATTTATAGGTGTTTTGTAAGTTATCGAATAAACTAAATGTCTGAATAAATATAAGAGAACGATTGGAGTTGTGCCACTAAAGTCGTATTAAAATATTTTTCATTGAAAATGAATTTTCGTGGTTCTTTAACACTTTATTTAACTTCCAAGAGGGGAAGTTATTGCAATGAGGATTATTTAAATCCCGAATTTTGATATATTTCACAGATATTAGAACCCAAATCCAATTTTTTACATAGGTGCGTTTGCGTGTTTGTACGTATATGCACAAACGTTCGTAATAATTTTTCGTTCTAGAGAACGACATCGACATAGAGTCACTTTCGTTAAACGCGTAATTAAATACGTTAAAATTGAGGGAATTTTCTATCTGAGGATGATAGACTAAACTAGAAACAAAAAATCCTATATATTCGTAATAATAAAATTATTGTTTTAGTTTTCTATTCATAGGAAGTACATTGTTTGGACCTTGAGCGTCAGTTCAATTGTGCTGGGTGTAAAAAAAGACTTTGGCATAACACTCAAAAAGTAATAATATGATAAAACTGAAAGGAAAAATAAATTACGGGCGATCGATTTGAGGTTATTTAAAAAAAGTGTAAATACAAATGTTGTAGATCTTTTTCTTACCTACAACTTTGCTATTTAACTTTTTTCCATAGAACTTAGTTTTACCGGAAATTCAGATAAACCGAATTTTACCCTTAAAAACTCACTCCCCTCCTACTTCCCGAACTCAAATCGCCCGTAATTTATTTTTCCTTTCATTTTTATCATATTATCTTGCATTTCTAATTGGTTTCATGCTACTATAATTTTTTTGTTTTGAAAAATTATCTACCCCGATATAAAAATAGTTGCCATATATTTGGGATCCTAAAGATCATTTCCGTCATTAAATTGATTTTCATTGTATTTAGGATAAAGCTTGAAAATTTTAAATAGAACCACAATTTTGATCCTTCATCTTTCTCCCTAAGCAATTTTTTGTTATAAAGTCCGTAATTTTCGAGGAATGGGGATAAAAAAAATACGTACACAAAAATTAAATTTAATATACATATTTATTTAGTTATAATTAATTATTAGTACACGTCATATGACCAACAAATTCAAGTACAAATTTTATATGTCTAAATGACATGTTACGCACTTATTCGTATAAGAATGTGTACATAGCTTTGTTGAATGTTCAATTTCCAATACGTACTTCGTATTTACTATTTTAAAATATTATCAGCGCTACTGACAACAGATTGGTCTATAATTTGACGAAAATTCATTATAAATAAAATCTATAATCAATTCGGTTGAAAAAGATAGTGTACTCTTAAAACAATTGACAGAAATAAATTAAAATTTAAGGAAAATATTCAAATATTTGTTACTTTTATACTCGACATATTCGATATAATATGCCAATATATTAATTTTAGTCTTAAGTTTGTAACACTTCAAAATAATGACCGCACAAAAAAAATTTGGTTTAGTTATTTTTAAAATTAGTCAATTTCCTCATGTTGTCTCATCCGCCCGTCTGTCTGTCCGTTATCAAGATAACTCAAAAATGAAAAGAGATAGCGAGTAGAAATTTTGAAGACCTATTTTAGACATAAAAACTGAGTTTATTTTCGTGAATATCCGAAATCGGTGCCTTTGGTACTATGGAACCTGGACCCAACTCTTGAACCACAAAAGAGGTTTAAAGTCTAAAAACTTTTGTATTATAAAACAAACAACTTTTGTTTGAAAATTATGTATCCTGGTCGCATGCTATAAATTGACCATTCTTGCGTGTCCTTTGTCATCATCTCTCGTCATGATTCAACGAGTTTAATAGTATCGTCGTCTATCCAACAGTCAACGGATAAACGCACCAATGGCTTGTAGAACGCAACTTGGAGTAGACAAACGATAAAATTACGTGTTTTATTGACTATTACCATAATTCCCCCAAATTATGGAAAAATAAAATCCCCGAATATAAAGATATAAGAATAAAAAATGATAAGTTGAAGCAATTATCGGATATATATATATATATATATATATATATATATATATATATATATATATATATATAATTATTGTATGGTAGATGAGGTAAAAATGATTGGTGGGTCTTAACCTCTACAATCCTTTGGCTCCGATATTCAAAACAGATACATAAGCGATAGATAACAATCACCCATAGCCAAATATCTCAATGTCAGTGTAAAATTTAGAAGCATCATCATTAGTAACCAACTTGTTGTACAAATTACATTGAATTTCTTGCTCATTGACAAATAGCCAGCTCTCTCTCTCCAACATCGTGGTTTTCGTTTCCTTTTAAAAGTGGTTATCAAATGAGTAGCGGCTGCGATTGTTTGTAATGACATCAGGTTCAAAACTGAAGTTGCCTAAATTTAATTTCTTTAGAAGCATGCTACACTTATGTACGACAAATGGCATGTGATTTGGGCCACAAAATTCTGCATGCGATATTAATTACAATGTGTACCTATATCAAACGTCTACAACAGGCAACACTAGGAAAAAAGTATCAAACAACATTGTAAGACATTTTGCATCAGAGGAATTCTGCTATTGTCAAGCCCCTTTCCGTTATTGCCAATTATTTTCAAGCGCATTGTAATGCAATTTTTGGGAGGGTAATCTACACATGATTTCAACAAGTTTCATTTAATAGTTGTTTTAATTAAAAAGTATTATTAAAAAATATCATTTAATTATATTCGTTTTAATTTTTAAAAATTTCATAATAAATTAAAATTCATTATTAAGTATATTAAGTATGTAATATATGAATGAGAACATTTATTATCTAATAAACAGCACAGCACACCACAGTACGTACAGTACAATATTACAGACATACACGTGAATTATTTATTTGTTGTTTGTCTGTCAATTTTACAAGAGATTATTATTATTTTCATTTATTACAAATTTTGGGCATAATCCCTTTCACTTACCTAAATAATACATATGCACCTACATACATATCATAATATTAAACGTGAATTATTGATCATTGATCAATTTATAATAACCAATTTAAAAATAAGAAATATGTAACTCATATATATAATTAATTTTTTGGTGTATGTTGAATATGATATCATTGGTATTTCCTGAAATGTTTGTTACTTGAAATAGTAGTTTCTTGAAGGTGTTTTTAAAACTATTTGTAAATTTAATATCCGACGAAAATTGTTTGGTAATGTTTTTAACTATGAGTCTTATTAAATTTTAATGTAAAAACCTTGTAATAAGAATATGAATATGAAAAAAATATGTTCATATCTTTTAAATCTATCCAAATTAGCCTCGGTGCTCATATTTCGTAACCTAACTTTCGATTCGGTGCACAAGCTTCAAGTTGTTATTATAATAGGAAAATCATTCCACAAAAAATGAAGTCGGACATCGAACATTGCATTTTGTCAGGTGTACAACAATACAGTTTTGCATTTGTTTAATGCTAGATTTGACTGCACCAAAAAAGCTATAAGCGACTGAATAAGCTATAAAACCGAGAAGCTATTCCCAAAGTAACCGCAATCCATACTTCCATTGATAATGTAAATTATTATGCTGGCAAGTTGGCCAATCCTTTACTTAGGGTAAGGTTCTCAATGTTGTTTAAGAGCTGTTTGTATATCCTGAACTTGTAGAATAGTTTTAAAATGATTATCAATATGAACATAGGATTAACAATAAAATGTGTAATATGGTAAAATGGTTGCTTAATTTGATTAGCCTAGGGATTTTATGTTAATATTTCTGGTTTACTCTCAAGTTTGGCAAGTAGTTTGTGTTTTTATTCATATACTAACCTACCTTGATTAAGTGAGAATGGTATACTGAATTCTTCGACAGTCTAACGACAAAAGATAATTTAAAAAGTTCAATTATCGTCAACATGTAAGTGGATTGTGGAAGTTAGTTAGCCACTGCAACATTCATGACGCAATGGTGGTTTCAGAATGTAGACATAGTGTTCCGCATTTACTTGAGTTTGGTGATCAGAAATTGTAACGAGAAACGTTATTTTTCAAACAAAATAAATTAAAAATCTTTTAAGAAACACAATAGCAACACCTTCTGTGCCCTCAATATAAATAATTTAGAAAATTATTACTTTGAAATATTGATGTGGCGACTGTTAGTTCGTAATTACTCTCGATTCTTAATTTGCTCACATTACATTCATGGGCCATTCAGTTCAAATTTTCTACAGGCGTTTGCTTCATTCAGTAATGCATTTCTTATTTAATTTTCTTATTACATTAACAAAAAGAACCGCCCAGCAATTTGAAAATTATTGAAATATTTTGTGTAAGTGCAAAATTTGGGTGTTAAATTCGTACGAGAGAATGCCCATTTATCAAAATTTTCTTTTAAGGAAAGGCTGCACCTACGATAACTGAGTATCATAAAAATTTTAAGACTTGCAATATAAATAATATGATATGAACTTAACTGAACAGTATTTTTCAAAATTGTTTTATCCGAATTGTATTATCTGATTAAATAAGTTCGGATGTTTAAAACTTTTCCTGAGCTAGCAGCATAAGCATGGTACCAAAACCATAACCACAGATTACCGCAGATTAAGGAACGCGCTAATGGGGCCCATGTTGTCCAATAAAATGAACAACGCTGCCAATGAACATGTAATAGTGTTGGGACGCATCCTGTGTTTCCAGGATGTTTCCTAATTTCAACAACAATATTTTACAATTAGTTAATAATATTTTACTTAGAACTAAAGTAATTACACATTTTTTGTTTGTTTTCAAATAAAAATTTATTGTAATAAAAACAAAATTAATTAATTAAAAAAGAATTTATTTATTTAAAAAAAATAAATAAAATTGTACTTTAACTAACATCTTACATATTTTTGGTTAATCACCTTGCATGTATGAGTTTTTGTTTTCATTTTCAAGGCTATTCAATTTAATATTTCACTTTCGATTTTTTTTTTGTTCATATTAAAGAGACCACACCAGTTTTGGTTTGACCCAGATTAGATGAACATTATATTTATTACGACTATTTACTTTTATTTAAGCAGCAATATTTTTTAATATACACATTGGATTGTATCTATACTGACTGACTGAGTGACTGAGCCGAGAGTACAGCTGGCTGCTGTAGAATACCACTGTAATGTAGATTATGAGATAATAAATACTTGCAGGTTAAAGACATACTACAACACACAAACTGAACAAAAACAAAACAAAATATCTGGTTTGGATACACTAAAATTGTAAAGTTGAATACTTGATGTTATTATGGTATTACTATAATAACTAATAAATTTAATTTTTACAATTAAATTTATTAGCAGATCTAGTCACGCTTTGCTGTGGCAGTACGGAAGATGCAATTAAAAATTGGCTATTTTACCCATCAAAATGTAAAACTACGCTCAATGTTATAAGATATAAAAGATTGTTTTCCATCTCTTACAAAAAAAGTTTTATAGGTGTATATACGATAAGCGGTTATTTTCTATGAAAAAATCGCACAATTAAATTTTTCCAAATGTAAATTATATAACATTTTTATCCACAATCAAATCATTTGTGCATACTAACATTATTTATCGTAAATTTAGAAGTAAAGTGTATGTACTATGGACATAGATAGGATCTCTTATCGTAGAATAACTCTTATTTATAATCACAATGGAGATGAACATGTATGACGTCATTTATGCAAATTTTCCTTTTTGTTTAATTAAAAATTTCAAATTCATGTTCTTGATGCTTCAATGTTTCCATTGAAGTAATAAAACAATATGTGCATTTTCTTTGTAATTTTTTAATATTTTACTTCTTAATAATTATTTAATATTTTATCAAATTATTTCACATCGATTACAACAAAAGTTTCCTAGTTTACAAAGAATAAAACTTGGTACTGTTGGCGATTTACCGTATAAGAAAAACAAAGATAAAAAAGAATTTTCTCATTCCTCTAATCATTCCACTTTTCTCATTTGAAATCTCCATCAGAGAAAAATTTTTCCCATTTCTTCCCAGTTTAAAAAAAAAAAAAAAATGTAAAACTAAAAAAATGCAACATCTCTAAACGAGGATCAAATTTCACATAGTGGGAATTTTGCAGTTCCTCTTATGATTATTCCAATATTGAAAATCTTCTTTTTATTTTTATACATAACGAAATTATTTGATTACATTTTTGTACAACGAAATCGTTTACAATGAAATCGAATACAATATTCTTTGTCAGTAATGTGTGATTGTCAACGTGTACGTTCATAATTCATGGCCCACTTAAGACTCGTTTGGTATTAGTGGCCTTATATAACGTATATTTGAACCTTACAAACTATACTTAATTTCACTGTTATAAAACATGCATATTTATATACGATATACGTAGTATGTGTGTATGAACCAGATATTTATTAATTAGATATACAATCAGAAAATAAAACCAGATTATTTATGGAGTTTTATTATATTCACTTTCCGGATTCCACCTACAAATCTTACTCGTATTTTATTTTATTAGCATTTTTATGATTATTTTATTTTATATGATGAGAATCAATGATTTATTATGATTATTATTAATCTATTCAATAATATTTGTTTATTTATGTTTGTTTTTTTTTAAAGATAAAATCAACATCAACAAATGTAAAAATAAATATCATTATCAAAACTTAAATTTTTTTAAATTCTACTTCAAGTGAAGATAACAATGAACTGTATTGATTGTTTAAAAACTCTTATTTTTTTAAAACAATAGGTACATAACTGTACAGAATAAGTAAAAAAAATGGGGCATATGAAGGGAAGGGGAATGTATGTAGCCATGGCTTATTTTATAAGGAACTTTATAAGGAATAATTGAATGGTTGAAACATCTTACTCCTAAGAACACCGAATATGCCGTCTATATAGACAATACCTAGTGCACTATTCTGTATTTAGCAGTACATTTAAAAGCTCTCTATAGACAATACCTAGTGCACTATTCTGTTTTTAGCAGTACATTTAAAAGCTCTCTTTGGTATAAATCTTCAAAACATACGAATTTGTATCTATAAAGATGAAAAGATTCTTTGTTACAATCGATTTATAAAAATCAGGGGATACAGTTAATTTATTCGAGATTTTGCTAAAAGCAAACTTTTTACAAAAAACTTGAATTCAAATATTTCACCAAAAAAATGAAATATCAAACAAGTGAAGATAACAATTAACAGTGTTAATGTTTTAAATACTCAACATATCGCTCAGAATCAATGGTTTTTAATCGCCAAACCAAAAAATGACGAATCTAATTGTTTACGAAAAAACTGTTTAAAGAAAAAATTAAGTTTGCTTAAAAAAATTCAAATGTTTGTCTTTAGTTGTAATTTCTTTCATGGTTTAATAGTTGAGCCACATGATACCATTAGACCGATTTTGTCATTCGCGATCATAAAATCACTTTCTAAGACTAGAATACGCCACCAAAGCTCGTCAAGTCTTTTCGTTCGTGTTTTATGTTGATAACGGACAAACGAAAATTGTCTAATTAGAAGATTCTATGCACACTGATTAGTTATTATTTTCACTTGTTTCATTTATTTTTCACATTTTGTCCGTATTAACTCAAACACATAAAATAAATGATTTAATCACTTCATTAAAAATCAGGTGTGGTGGGTTTTACTCACTAATGATTCCCACAAAATGAAATAATATGAAATTCATTTAAGATATTTTGAAATAATTTATATAATTAATGTTTGTTTATTGCTGTAGCAAGTATAATATAATGAGCATAAAATATTTTGCGTGTTCTCATATCATAATAATCATAACTTAATGAAATAATCATAATTTAACAATAATGTAATTTGTATAAATTTCAGATATTAATAAATTAAATTCATTTGATAGAAATAGGACAAATGAATAGACGAAAATCTACACATTTAAATTTATTTTATATACCGGATAACGCTAGACATAGTGATATATTACTAGAGTCCCAATTGACACAAAGCAGTATATGTGATTGCTTTTAAGCAAAACAGTATATTATTTGAATATATGTGCGTGTGTATGGTAGTGTGTTTAATATAAGCCACACGTCTTATATATGTGTGTGTGTGTTACAATGTTTGTAATGTTTTATTTTTATTGATTTAATGTATTTTTTATGCATAATTAGTTACCATTCTCTAGTTCTTCTCTATATAACTATAAGTATGCCAAATTTCATACTCCTTGGTCCAACTAATTTTCGTAAAAAGAGGTGCAAAGTTATTGCTTCACGTATTAATATAAAGATTTATCATGTAACAATTTTAATCAAATCGTCAAACAAACTAATGTTCCTAATGATAGGTCCTAATGACTCGTTGCTAATGATAGGAACTCGTTTCATAAAAAGTTAGACTTGTTTATAAAAAGCAAAAATTTTTAGTATTTCAACTATATTTCTATATATTATAGCTTTAGCAGATGGATTATAAATCAACGGACCCAATTTACAGCTTTTATCATGCTAAAACACTCAAACTTACATTTGGATGACCTCGAAACATGAAAATATGCGGTCATTTTTTTATTTTCGGAGCGATTCCAGTAGTTTCCTTTATAAAATGTAATAATAATTACTAACAGTTTAAAATTATCGTGCAATCGTTCAATTAACTTGTATAATTTAAGAATTAAATTGATTTTATTTTCTAAGCAGTTTGTTTAAAATAACTTGGCATTTGATATTTTCGTACTGCAAGCAACAGTACCTAGTTAAGTATAAAATAAAATTAGTTAAATATCCACTAATTTGTTATAAAAACTGTCTAACCACTTATAAATAAATATACAAATTGTTGTACAACACAATCTGATCAATCCAATAATTTATAAATGAAATAATGTCACTGTCGATTTAATTAAATTTATTGAATTATTAATTATAATTATAACCGCTTTCTTTAACTAAATAAAATCAATTGAAATAAATTCTTTGGGTGTGTGTCATATGGTAAACCTATTTATTACAAATAATATCGTCTTCCGGCAAATACACATTGGCGCCTTACTATTAATGTGTGTTTACGCAATTTCTATTTCAGGAAGTTTGTATAGAAGAAGTTTTTAACCAATTTTATATATTTACTATAATAGATTACAAAAAATCAAGTCGATAGAACGAAAATCCTTACAGTAATCTTATTTAAGGATCCAAAGGAACCCGTTTGGGGGGCCAAGAGAACAACAAAGAGTATGTGAATGAGTACTTCAAAATATATATTCAAATATTCGAAATGTGGTATGGACCACGTTTAAAATATTTGGCCAGTTGTAATTTTATTTGTTTAAAATATTTGAAACGCTTTGGTTAATGTCATTACGTTTTATATGCGCCTTTTATCCTGATAGCATGCGTACTTGAAAGTATATTCGTATTTAAAGGCAAAAAATATTTTGGAAAACAATTTAACATACGTATTACAATGTAGTTCCATTATTGCTAGCTCTCCGATTTATAGTACGTAGACCCAGAGAAAAATTCCTAGTTTTCAAATATAGGTGGTTTATATTTGTTGTAATAATTAGTTTTTGTGAAAGATTTTATCTTCAATTTTATAAAATGCATTACATATTTAGACAGCTTCTTCTTATGGAAAAATTATTTTTCCATAAAAATGATTAGATACGAATGCTTCTTATCAATTGACCCTCAAATTCTAATACTTAATAATGTAGATTATTAACATAAAATTTTCAGAAAAATTAGAAAGTTTTTTTTATCACTAAAAAATTTGTATTACAACACAATTAAAAATAATTATGTTTGCTTTGTAATAATTTAAAAAAAAAAAAAACTGATTTTGAATACAACACAAGAACAGCCAAAAACAAAAACTGGATTTATAGATGAATATTACGAAATATTTTTAATAAGTAAATTTAATCAATAAATAGTATGGTATTGATCGGTGGTACTATTCTGGAATTATATCATCATGATATTTATATGAACGAGTGAAATTATTGTATTGTTTTATAGAGTAATGGTCCGTATGCCAGCCGTAGAAAAGTCCAATAGATAATATACCATGTAGAATTTTTGGCATGTGCATAGTATTGCTATAAACCTAAAGGTTGACACCTCAGAAATTGTCCTAGTGAATGTTAGTTCCGGTTACCTATCTAACTTTTTAAGACACATTAGCCAAATTTCACATTATCAAAAAATAAGTTTTGATGGGTGAAAAAAAAGTGCCTAACATAGACCACCCATGAGTTATGTATCAACAAAGTAGGTCTCAACCGAAATTAATATTTATATTCATGGACAAAATTGTACCATTTCAGGAAAATTTTTAGGTTTAAGGTAAAATACTATGCTCAAACCAAAAATTGTTAATGTTTATCTGATTCATAACACATTTATACTGTGGGTTCTCGGTATATAATTGCTTTTTTAAGTATAAAATATAAGAATAAAATTTCTGATTCATTATGCTGTTAAATTAATCGAATTTTATTTGAAAATGAATAATCTATAGGGTTTATAGTATCTGGCAATCGTACACAAAAATGAAACAAGTGTTATAGGTGCGACCCACAAGATTCACACGACGGACTCCCCAATGAGAAAATAAAAAAAGCACTATTTAATTTTCTTTATAATTCCGAATATGGGTATTTATTTGTTTTTTTAAATGTTATGTCCTCAATAAAAAATTTCTATACCGATTTTTTTTGAAAAGTCATTTAATTTTTAGTTACGTAATAAAGCGTCAAATAAAAGTAGTTCCACATCGATACCATTATTTGTTCTTGAGTTCATCGAGATGAATAAAAAATCGAACAGACACACGTCTATCTTAAAACGTTGGATATAGTTTCTAGAAACTTTCAAGCTTACAGACACGATCAAAATTTAGGATTCACAAAATCGGCCCTATTAAAAGTGTAAGGACTGAGCGGTTACAAAACCTTCGTTTTTCACGCTATTATGAAAATGTAAACTTTAACATTGATTTTCATTGGTTATAGTATACATGTTCTGGAAATATCAAGGTAGTGAGTTTATTTTATAATAAAGAATTATTTAAAATGATTTCCCAAACTTAACCAAAAGCCTTCAATTTTCAATTGGGAAGTAGAAAATTTAAAGCTTCCTGTTTTACATAATTATGAAAAATGTTAAAAATATTTTATTTTTAATTTAAAAAGTTTCTATTAATCATGCAGTTGAATATTTTTTAAATATTATTTTATATTTTATTAATATTTTTAATATGCTATAAATGCATAATTTCCAACTATATGAGACTGTTACATACTGGTTTAAAATAATGTATCTAATAAGAAATAAATCACAATCGGTCCAGCTGTTTAATAATAAAATATAATATGCATATTTTCGATGTAAAACAATATATTTTTTAAAAAGTGAAAGGATTCTCCTTACCTATGCCTACAGTATCTTGTTGTACGCCTATACCTGTATATCGATTCATGTAATACATGTAATATAGGCATTATATGAATGTTTTGTATTGTAATTTTATGACACACATAAAATATTATTCATATGCCCATATTGAATTTTAATAAAAAAATGTAAATCAACTCCATAATGTGTGTCTGCAGCTATATGGCTGGAGTTAATGAAAACCGATATTTTTGAAAGTTGGGGGAAGCAAATGCATATATTATTCAATTTTTTTCAAGTATATAAACTGAAATTTTATATCAATAAGGCATTACTTAATTTCAATTTGTTTCTTAATTATATATTAACTAATAATTAAATTTATTAAAAATGGCATTTAAAGTAAGTGTCTGAAATTTTTTTTAATTGTTATAAATTTATTGTTATTAATTTTCGAATATTCGAAAAGTGTTCAGTGCTTAAAAGATAAGGAATTAGAATTGACGTGTTATAAATTTTTGTTTATAAAGTTATTCGGAGTATAATTTGTCTGTATTTATTTGTTTGAATATATTCCCTCAACTAATTTTCATAGTTTCTATCGACCAAGAATTTGTATTCTGCAATGGAAATTTTGTTTAGAAACAGAAAATTGGCTAGTTAAACCTAATCGAATACGATAGTTGGTCGTTATTTTGGCTTTAAGTTCGGTACTCTATATTTGTCCATTTACGAATATCGTTCTACAATTGAGATTTTTTATTTAATCGAATTTTCTCACAGCTTATTACGTCAAATGGTATTTGTTGATAGTTTATGGACCAAGTCAATCCAAACTAAAAAATAGTTTAACTTTTAAACGATTTTTTAGTTTAATTGAAAAATTTTGTACCAAGTTCAAAATTAGTTGCGAATTCCTAAATTTGACACAATTTCGCTCAAAATAATAAACAAATTTGTTGACATGCGCTTCATTTGACTGACATAATAACTTTGCTTCATGGCTGATATAATGAGAATGTAACTTTGGAGAGCTTCAAATAAGACATAACTACGAAAATTGTTTAACATAACAACGAACTATTCGAATTATTAATTCCGTATAATCGGAAAAACTTAATGCGGAATCTAATAACGATACAAATCTATGATTTTTATTTTGAAATTTATATATTTAAACAGTGGGCAAAGGATACCATTCTTCTTCTTGAGCTGAGAAACACCTCGAAGAATATAAAAGAGGAACTAAAATTTCTAAATGTTTTTTTAAGAAAATTTTTAGTTTATTTAATTTAAAATTATATTTTTTGTTATAGTTTGTCGTCTTTGCCGCATTTGTTGCTATCGCACAAGCTGGACTTATTCCACAAGCAGGATATTCCAGTTCATACTCCACATCATCATTATCTCATGGTGCACCACAATTAAGCTATGCTGCAGCACCAGCTGTTTACGCACACGCACAACCAGCAGTCTACGCACACGCCCAACCAGCAGTCTACGCACACGCCCAACCAGCAGTATACGCTCACGCACAACCAGTTGCCAAGGTTCTCGTACAAGAAGCTCCAGCTAACTACCAATTCTCATACGGTGTAAATGACCCACACACTGGTGATGTAAAAGACCAACAAGAATCACGTCAAGGCGATGTTGTACAAGGAAGCTACAGTCTCCTTGAATCCGATGGCACACGTCGTGTAGTACACTACTCTGCTGACCCACACAACGGTTTCAATGCTGTTGTTGAACGTCAAGGAACACCAGTCGTTGCTAAAGTAGCTGCCGTTGCTAAAGTAGCAGCACCATTAGCTTATGCTGCACCACAAATCAGCCATGGCTACTATCATTAAATAATGTATTATTAACTATTGGTAGAAATGTTTATATGTCATTTCATCTTTTTTGAAACGCTTATTTCTTCTATACTTCCAAGTTTTTTCGTCTCTTTTTCCATGTTTTCATATTTAATTATTAATTTATATAATTTTTTATTATTATAAATAAAAAATATGTACCTGAAAAATATTTTATTTGTTTTATATCTATTTGAACAATTATACTAATATTTAATCCTTAGTTGTAATCCTTGAAGTGTGTAATGTCTTCATTTGAGATGCTAGCAACAAGTATATGAGCCAAATTATTAAAATTTTTATTTCACAAGTAGAGATTACAACTAATAGAGTTAATAGGTTAACTACTCGAATATGGTTCAGAATCAATGTTTGTACTATATTTATTGAAGCATTTATACAATATGCAGTCCTATATTAATCTGTATTGTAAGAGCAGAAATTGTGGCAAATTTAAATAGTTTACGAAAAAATGATTCAAACAAAAGTTGTTTTGAAATTTTAATTTTCATTGAACTATTCGTCTATCTTTATTGGTTCAAAAGTTTGATGAATCGATTGGATCTAATTTACCAATTTTGCTTATTCACGAACTTGATCGTACTTTTTATACCTGCCACCAAAATTTCAACTTGCAATCTAATTTCGTTTTTGAGTTATCCTGTTCGGACGGACGGATAAACGGAAATGAGCTCATTAGGAAAATCATTGAAAACCTATATCAAAATTTTGTTTCTGTTGTCAATATTTTCTAGCCTTAGAAACTTTAGACTAAAATTAATATACTCTGACATATTGTGTGTATGTTGAGTACAGATGTGTAAGTATCAAAAACTCATTGCGGCGAAGAAGTGAAGTAACATGCATCACTTCAACCAGACACCTAAAACATAACTATCCAAATGTTATTAGATTCGGTAAGCACAATGTTGATATCCGAAAAAATCTTTGGCATATCCTCCATTATCATTCCAAAGTTCTTACCAATTTTCAATCGTTTGAATATTAGTTTTTGAGTTCTTTGTGAACGAGAATTGAAAAAATCTAATGCATATTACATTAAAGATTATCTTTATTATAAATCTATCAAAAACATAAGTTCCCTTAAAAACAAATAAGTACTATGTTTTCCAAAATGCTTTTAATTTGTCATTTTTTTTTTTAAATTTAGTCCATCCTGTATATAGTCGAGATAGCTCTGATCTGCGTATTTTGTGTTAAGTCAGAAAGAGGTTGTGAGTTTTAATGCCCTAACGTTCATTTTGTGACAATTATACCCAGAAATTAATAAAGCGCATATTTCATATGTTTGTTGCATGCTAATAATTATATACTACTTATCCTTATAATTGATTATTTCAAGCTCAATGATTGACTGTGATAAATACTAAAAATAAAAATAATGTTTGATAAAAGTACATGGCCCAATTTGACTTTTGATTCTTGAAACTGCTCGGAACATTGTATATAATGTCCTCATTAATAACTCTTTCATTAACAATAATTAAGAAAGTCCATTCTAATATAGATACAAGAATGTTTTATTTTTGGTAATGTGTATTATTTTGCAAATTTATTTTAAGTATTATTAATATCTAGACACTCTATTTCAATGAATTCTTTAGGAATAAAATGCTTTATTTTGTTGCAAAATTAGTTGAGTATTGAATTATAGTTGTTAAAATATAATTAGTTTTGTCTACTTATAAAATTTAAAAATGAAACAAAGTTGATTTCGCAAAATTAATTATTTAAAAAAGATAAAAAAAAAAAAAAATTCAATTCATTAGATATTAGAAAAAAATGTTATAACTTTTTATATTTACCATAAACGTAATCAAAACGAGTTGAAATTGGTTTTGAAATTTCATATTACTTGCCCGAATGGTAATGTTCTAAAATATTTTTTAATTAACTCCATTGGAAACAGACTGTATTGTAATTCATACATATATAATGTCTACCACAGTTGTTTTGATTTGAGAGTAATATAAATTGTTATTCTTCATTAATTTTCGCACACAACTAACTTAAAAAAAACCACTTTGCAAAGTCATGAAAGAACTACTTCGAACGCACTCCAGTTCCATGCAAATTAAAAAAACTATATTATTATATATATTACAAAAGATACTTAATTTTTGAGTTGTTTTTGCGCAACAATTGAAAAAAATACAAGGTATATTTATAACATTATGTCGCATTAGATAGTTTTTTATGTTGCTATGGTTACGAAATACTACTTTATCAATCAAATCTAATAATATTTTCTAGAATCTAAATGTTTTATTAAACATTTATGCTACTCGTGTTGCATCAATTGATTAAGAAGTTCCATCCACGTTCTATTCTCGGTCCGAATACAAGTCTTATTCTGTAATAGTATTCAGCTTTAAGTCATGTGTAACAAAAAAATGTAATGTGTATAAAATAACTGTTAAATAATCAATTAAACTAGTAGTAATTGGCAAATTTAAAATATTTAAAAAAAATCTGATTACTTTATAGCTAATAAGCATACCATATTTAGCACAAAAAAAACTCTAATTATATTAATTTGTATAATTTACTCATCTATAATTTAAATATTTCACCAACGTGTGTGCATTTTAATAATACTCGTTATAACAGATCGGTATGCAAATATTGTATCTGTTTATCTTACACAAAATGATTATAGGCTTAACTTTATTATTGGCTTAAATTTATAATAATTTGTCAACGGCGTCTAAAATGTAATTAACTTAACTAACGTAATTAACTATTTATTTGATTTCAGTAGCCCATAAGCATTTCAAGTCATTTATAAAACACTTCAATATGATTGCATATGGCTTAATTTTCCCTTCCAATATTCTGATAAATGGTCTTATAGGAAGAATATTTAAGAACAAATTTTGTGCGTTACTTGATTAAACCAGAGATTTCGTATACATATTTGATAACCCAAGTTGATCTTTAATAATCTTTATTATTGTCTACTTGATTTTCAGGTAATATACCCTTTGTCGCAACGAAAAACGTTTCTTCTGCGGGCGAGATAGGAATGAAGGACGGACACTCAGCCACTCAAAATGAATGAAAGGTCGAAGTATTCAGTGGCTAATTGTAGGGGTCAGTAAAGATGTTTACTTGCCTGATTTACACTTTTAATACGTCTAAACTCTAAACCAGTTTGATAATTTTAATTTTTTGTGAAATTTAATTTGTATTATTTAATAAATAATTATGTCTAACTTAAAACCCGTAATAGTTAATTAAATAATAAATAATACTTTAAAAAAAGCATATGATAATAATACCGCTTTGCGTTTCAACAAAAGTACTTCTTAATACGCTGTTCAATAGAAAGATACATAATATTGAAACCATTCAATATTTACCAGAAATCGAGACAATCTGATTAGAAATTGAAAGGGCTCAAATTTAGCTTATTATTACAATACGTAATATTTTGTAACAAACTCTTTTGATTATATGGTCTACGTATTTAGAGTAGCTTATACATGCTAATGATTAAATATAGTTAAAATATTGATATTGTACCATATGTCAGATATTTAAACAATTTACACTGTTAGGTGTTATCTTCACTTGTTTAATTATTATTTTAGTTTTAAAGATATGTAAAGAAATCGTAAAAATATCATGAAATCAATCGTATTGATTTTCGGGGAAATGATTACTTCCCTAAATTTCTATCTGTTTTAATTAAGAAAAAAAAAATTATGTTTTCGTCTACAATTCAAATATTTCTTTTATTAGTGACTTTTTTTGTGTTTCATAGCAGTCCCAAACATTTTAATTTGATAATTTTTTTAAAGCAGTCCAGAGACCTCATTTTTTTTATAACATGTTACGTTCTATTCCATCAAATCTAAGAATAATATATAATTGTCCGCTTAGTGTTTCTTGGTGAATAAAATAATTCTACAGATCTGAAATAGGTACGCACATAATTAACGTAATTTTATTTAAAATATAGTTAAAAATCAGTTAAAAAAACATTACACCAAATAATGAAAGTATAAAAAAAACATTAAAAATAATTATTACTTGAAGTTAAATCGAAGGTCAAGTATTAAAATAATCACGGATCACGGATCAATATATATTTTAGAATTGAAATGAATGGATAATTGTATTATTTTATTTTGATTCATTTACTTATAATATCAAGGATAAATATTTTTTTAAATATAATAATTTAATAAAAGAAAATATATTGTACTTAATTTATTTGATTGACCTTCACCTCTACCCAAGTATCAAATTACTATCAAGGTGTTTTTTAAGGTGTTTTTACCTTTTTAGTAGATAGAAAGTATTGCACTTTATCCTGAAATACGAAAAAAAATTGTACGATGTTCAATTCCAAATTCAAGCAGCATCGCAAGAAGATGTGACATGGACGAAGCAAATAATAGATAATCCAGTGCTCGACGAATCCTTAATCTATCTGCCATTTAAGTAATTGGCTGCTGATTAATAAATTTACATGAGTTGACCAAAATAAAATTGACCAACTTAATCAAGTTTTTCTCCTGAGCAATGTGCATTGCAGTTTTTGTTTGTATTGACTTTAAAAATTTTCTCTCATTTTCACATTCTACAATTATTGATCTGGTTTATACGGGTCAAATTCAACATTGGTTGTTTTATCATGTTCTGTTAAAATTAATAAATACAGTAATATTCAAAATCAATTTATTTTAATTCTTTATTCAGTATCATTTTAATTAAATAATTAGGTATATTAGCACGATCTAAATGGTTTTGAATTACAGTCTATAGATATACAAGATATCAACACCCTTTTTTTAGGTGAGTAAAGTATGCTAATCAACTTCATAAAATAAAATTGGTACACACCATAATTTCGAACTGCTAAGCAATAATATCGAGATGTTTCAAAATTCTAAGCGAAAGCAGAAAAATAGGAAAAAATTTTTGATTAGCTTACAGAGATAAAAATAGTTAGTCAAACTCATAAGTAATAATGATAATCCAGAATTTTTCGAGCTAAAATTAACCTCATTTAAAATTTTCAAAATATTAACAATTCGAAAATCCGAAAAATTATTTTCCGTAAGATGTAAATATATTTATAATTTTTCTAAAATCGTACGCAAATTTTGAACTACTTCTTGAAGCTTAAATTTTCAAAAATAATTTTTGGAAAAAAGTAAAAAATAAATTTATAATAAATGCTTAAAAATGGAAGTAGAAAATTGAGAATAGTGGGTTCGGTTATCGATGGCCGATGGTTAACTGGCAATTGATTGGCGGCTAATCGACGGTTGGTCGGTAGCTGATCAGCAGTTGTTGGCAGTTAGCCATCTCTTCTATGTTTATTTTAGACAAATTTCATAATATATTTTGAGTTTGAGCTAGAAAATTTAAAAAATATACATTGTATATTACATGTTATTTAAGTCAACAGATGTTGACTTAAATAAAGAGAAACATAGCCCTTTATGTAAGCAGAGATAATGAAGATCAATTCTCAATAAATTATTTCTATTGATTTATTAAATAACTCATTGTTTTGTTTTTATTTTAAGATTATGCATAATACATCTCATGAATCATTTGTTTGCAAATATAGTGTCTTTTTAGAAGATTTCAGTTCTTCGTCACTTTTCCTAAAAAGTAGTGTGATTGGTGCTCACTTACACCTGACTGAATGTCTATTTTTACGAATTAATTTTTCTTAAATTTTTAATATAATTCTTATCTCTTATAATCAATTGTATACAATCAATTGTATATTTCAAAAATACTAGTAGTATTTGTATAATATAAACATTTAAATTTTTATTTTGAACTGCTATACAACAACCTGAAATTAGTTACGTTTAAATAAATTTATATTTATCTAGGATTTCCGTAAACTATTCAAAAAGTTTAATAATATTATTAATTAAACAAAGAGTGTTATTTAATTGTGAAAGGTCCAAGCTAATACACAAATATTTGATTAACCTTGTATGTATATTAAATCAATTAATTAAATTAGATTTATTTTATTTTGTTGAAAAAATAAATCCATTACTTAAATGAATCAATTAAATGATCACTATATAGTTGAGAGGTATATTCATATTTTTTATCTATATCTCGTATTTAGGTGAAATCCTACGTAATTCAGATTCGAACTTAAGTGTTCTATATTTATTTGTAAATAAAATTTACCTCTCTAGTATGGAAATCGTATAGAAAAGGTTAGAAGAAACTATTTATATAATTTTTTGTAATAAAATAAACACGAGAATATGTTTCATTTAAGCAAAAAGGATCATAGGATGCTTTTATTTAGCGATATGCAATATCCTTGCTATAAACTTTTCTTTCACAATTCCGGTATTATGTATAAATTTTTGTATTAATTTTTTTAATTATTAGTTACGTCGAGAACTTTCTATATTGCAAGAAAACACAAAAGTTGCATCGAGTATTGGTATTGGTATATTATATCTATTTTTATACTCGACATATACAATATGTTAGGGTGTATTAATTTTAGTCTAAAGTTTGCAACGCTGGGAAATATTGAAGTTAAAAATAAAACAAAACTTTGGTTAAGGTGTTCATAGAGTCATCTTAACATTCTCTTTCCGCATGTTATTACGCTCGCCCGCCGAACTGTCACCAATATAAATAAAAAACGATTAGAGACTATGAGTTTAAATTTGATTCTAGACCTAAAAAGTAGGATAATTGTGAATTATCAAAATCGGTCCACTGGATCCAATGAATAAATAACCCATTAGAGATAGAAGATAAATTTAAAAACAAAAAATAATTAATTTTTTTAAAACAAACTTTTTTCGTAAAATGCTTGTGTCGCCGTATTTTTATCTCAAATGTAGCAAATAAATACGTATAATTTTTTAACTGCATTGACTGGATATTTCGAGTATTGTATAAATTATAATTAAAAATAGTTTAAACAATGATACCCAATCTTAATTCTGTTAGCTGTTACCCTCACTTATTATATTTGTGTTAATAATATACTGGAGTGAAATTAAACTGCAAATCTTAAATTCACAGAGGGATCCGAGAAAAATTGATATGGGAGTTATGTCAGTTATAGTTTTGAAGTATCGGTTAGGTGTTGTTCTTATGCATACGGTTTTGGTTTTCGTCTTGTACAGAAGAATAAAACTGCAAAGACCAATAACGACTTTGCTTATCCAAAGTTTTACCTAATGATAATGTGACTAAATTTCACAATATTAGAAAGTTTATAGTATTTCAAATTTTTGATGATTTTAATCAAATAGAAATGCTTGATTCACATAATATGTTTATTCAGATATTGAAAACTCTTAATTCTCTAATGGTTATTATCCTTCAATTCAGCTTCCAAATTAATTGATCCACGCAGACTAAAAGTTAAAATTTTTGTTTTTCATGGTTGAATTTTAAACTGTTTGTGTTCTTGTATTATCCGCATACATAAAACATTATGCATCTCTGCTAATTAGAGAAATATCTTTGATGTATAGAATGAAGAGGCCTGAGCCGAGAATAGCCCATGTGGGAATAAACAGTTGGTACGACTAAAAAATTCCGATTTTGTTTCAATTGAGATCAAAACAAAGTACCGTCGGTTAATTAAGTAGCTCTCTATCCATTCATCAAAGCAACACCTCGAATATCCATCCTTTCCATTTGATACAGAAGTATTCATGGCGAATAGTATCAGAAGCTCTACTTAGATCACACAGTACATTACAGATGAATTTTTCTTGGTCAATCAAAGATATTGCTGAATGGACAAAGGAGTTCAAACCACTACTCACAGTTGTAATTGCAATTACAAAATGCGCTATCAATTTATGTCCATAAATCCTAAGCCTCCGGACTAAAATACGGATATTTAAAAAGGAAAGGACTGAAATTGAAAATAATTATATGTATTTATTTATTATTCACGCAATCATACATTTATTTATTTATATAAGAAGTAATAATAACAATTATTGTTCCTGAAATATTTCTTACATATTATTATATTTATATTAAATTAAATAAAATGCATGTCATTTAAAAAATAAGTTGTTAACGATCTTATTTCATAATATTAGATCAAATAATTATATTTTAATAAAATTTGTGTTTATTTATTTTTAATCATTATGTCTATTGAAAGAATTTGTTGAATACCTTTAAATTTTATGATTCCATTCATTCAAACTTCATACTGTATATCCAGCAAACATTCAAATCAAAAAGACTTCAAAAAGAAGTCTTTATTAAGAGTTCTTTAAGATGTTTAAATTATGACGTCATGGTGATTTCGTTTTTAAGAAGTCATCATTTAGAATTCTTTAAGTAGTCTTTAAGCCTTCTTTCTACTTTTTGAAGTTATAATTATAAACTTTATAAGAAGCCAATTTCTAGAGTTCCTTAAGAAGTCAGCAAAACGAGCACTTTAAGAAGTGTTAAGAACATACCATTGGTTTAATAATATTTTGTTTTGAAATAGTAATCTTTGTGACTTTTTTGAGTAGGTAATAACATTTGATTTTGAACAAATTATGCTAGATTGTTCAGCTCCTTTAATTTTTTTTGCAAGGTTTCGATTGGCTGGTAGCGTAAATATTTCAGCCACTAGTTTAACACAGATTTTTATATCCGATATATATTCAGTTTAGTCCGAAGTTTATACTGACAAAAAGGCTGTTCAAGCTATTAAGAAAATTTTCATGTAGGTGTCTATTGTGATTAATTAGTCCATTTTTGCCTGTCTATCAAACAATTCACTTGGGGGTCATACCATATCTGTGAGATTTGGTAATAATTGAGAAAAAATATGTTACGAGAAAAAATAATATTAACGTAAATGGAATACAAACCTTAACTACTATTCTTCGTGCATAGACTCGTGTTCCTTTATGGCTCCTAATGGGGCTCAACGGGAATGAACAAAAAACCATAAAACTATGTATATACAGATTTTTTATTTCATCGCTTGAGAATTTGCATTTATTTAATTTAAAAAACAGCAACGAATTTGAAGTACATTATATATAATTTATTATTCAAATAATACGAAATTAGTCAATGGACTGGTAGTAAATTAAAATATATTTGCATACGAAGAATAATTATAAATTTGTAACACAAATCACAACATTTATTTTTTATTTACTCAGGCATGTGAGACAAATCGTTTAGAATGATTTCACATAGAAATACTGCATAGATTATTATTTACACAATAAAATATATATCTTATTTTATTTTATACTAGCAGATATCCGCCTCGTCACTGCCGCAGAAGAGGTCCTTACAATTAAAAAATCTACGGGTTCCGGTTTCAGAGATCAAATGGGAAGTAAGATAAAGCTTTTAACTAAACTTCGCAAGATGAGAGAGACACAGCCTGATTAAAAGATTCCAAATGATTTTGATAGGAGAGAGTTTTAATTTTATCACTTAAATTTAAAGTACTTTAAGAACAGTTTTCATTTAAGTGCTTAAATTTTCATATAATATTATTGTGAAATAAAAGTATTTAGTGTTGAAATAAAAGGCCAAAAAAGTAAATGCTCAAAAATTCTTTTTTATCATCAAGATATCGTGTTGAGTATGTATTTCTTCTCAACAGTTTCGTTTACAAATATTTAGATTATTTATTTTGCACTTAACTGAAATATTTTTCAGCAAAACTATTGTTAAGGGTAAAACAACTAAAATTAAAGAATTCGTAGTAATAAACAAATTATTGTTTTTTTTAAATATTATAACAAAAGTTACCTGTTTTTTTTAAGGATATTTGTTCATTTGTAGGACGACTAATAAATGATTAGCGTTTAGATTACATATAATAATGTCACATTGTTGATTATTGTGCATTAAGCAATATTATCGTAAACGTACTACATTGGTACTGAATGTAGTCGTTTTTTTTTCTGTTTAACAAATTATAAAACTTTTGAGTAATATTCTACAAACTCTCTTTAGGTTAAGATATAATTACAATTGGTATATAATTCATATTAAAACCAATGTCAGAGTGAAAGGGAAATTGTGTTATTATTTAACTTATGTAGTGTGTTTGAATGCATGTTAAAAAGATACTTCTTATATGTTCTTTTGTAGTTATTTTATCTAATTACCCAAATGTTTCTTTTTTATTTTTAAATTTTATAAATGATGTTGTACACACATACACGCACACATACATATATTATACATTTTGTATTCACAATAATTCACAATAAATCTAGGAGGGAATGGGCAGTCATTATAATTCTATTTTGTATATAAACACCCTCGATTCTCCAACAAGCATTATTACAATCGAATAATCTTTACTACAAACAACTTAAAATGGCATTCAAGGTATTTACATTTTTTTTTTTGATAGTGCTTTAAAGTGAACGTTTTTGTGCGAATTATGTGCTTTTATAATTGTGATTAGTGAATTTATTGTATTATATTAAACTGTATGTTTTTTTTTGTTTATTTATAGCTCATCGCATTCACAGCATTATTTGCTGTAGCTCGTGCTGGACTTGTACCAACACATGGCTATGCTGCTGCCCCAGCAGTCTATGCCCATTCTGCGCCAGCTGTATACGCACACGCTGCTCCAGCTGTATACGCTCATGCTGCTCCAGTTCATGCCAAAGTATTAGTTGCTGAAGCTCCAGCTGAATACAGTTTCCAATATGGTGTACATGATGCTCACACTGGTGATGTTAAAGAACAACATGAAGAACGTCACGGAGATGTTGTCAAAGGATACTACACTTTAAATGATGCTGATGGTACCAAACGTACTGTCCATTATACAGCTGATGACCACAATGGTTTCAACGCAGTCGTAGAACGTGAAGGTCATCCAGTTCATCCAGTTGCCGTCAAAGCTGTAGCCCCAGTTGTTAAAGCTGTTCACGCTGCACCAGTATACGCACACGCTGCTCCAGCTGTATACTCACACGCTGCCCCAGCTGTATACTCACACGCTGCCCCAGCTGTATACTCACATGCTGCCCCAGCTGTATACGCTCATGCTGCTCCAGTTGCTGTAGCTCACGCTGCCCCAGTCTATGCTCATGCTGCTCCACAATACGCATACGCCAGTCATGGATACCATCATTGAGAATTATACAAATGAAATTACGTTTTATTGTATAAGTGTTGTGTGTTTTTTATATTTGCTTGAATGTATGATTGTTAATATTTAAAAAAAGAAAATATATTATGTTCCATTCCTAAAATGCCTTTGCGTTTTATATTTAAAAACCCAACTACGTTGTTACAGCCACTAAATATCTGAATTTCCTATTTTTATGCATATTATAAAAGAAAAGTATCATTGATTTAACTTATGAGACACAATTTTTCCCAAGAAATTAAACTCAAATATTTAGGAAAAATAGTTAAATATAATTTTGCATTAATTGGGGAAAATTTATGCTAAATATAAAATGATGTAAAACCAAATGTTTGAATTTTTTTGTACAGTGATATTGACTATAGTTTTTAGATCCCTGACGTTTCTTCTAATAAAATCAATACTAACGCCAATATTGCACACAAAATACTATTGTGTATTTATATTAATACATACTGTAGTATATTTATACTTTTTAAGCGTCATAGTTTGTATAGTAATTGAAAATCAAGTTGAATTGTCACACACCAATAAATAATCATGGAAAATGGGAATAATTGAGAATGAAATGAATAGTACTTAGTATAATTTTTTGAAAATACCGACAAATATTCTAAAGTTAAAATATTTATTTGTAGAATAAAGTAATATATATATATATATATATATATATATATATATATATATATATATATATATATATATATATATATATATATATATATATATATATATATATATATATATATATATATATACATATATTCATCAATTATCTCTCCAAATCAAAATAAATTGAATAAAACAGTTAATTTAGGAAGAAATTTGGTAAAATATAAGATAAAAATTGATTACAGGTAAAAACAATTACCTACAATTGATAAAAAATGGTCATATAATTTAGGGCTAAGAAATACTTGAGTATGCAAAAGTCGGGCATGGCATTCTATAAACGGGATTATGTTATAAAAGGCTTAAATATTAAGGATTCGATTGTGGAGTTCTCCCTTTTTTGATAGAAAATAACATTATTTGTCGTTTAAATCGTTGTTTCATGTTGGTCAATTGGACAAAAATAAACACTTTGAAATGTATTAATTTATTAGCAAAATGTTTTATTTCGTTTGTTATAATCGATTTAAGATCGAATAAAGTCAAAATATGTCATTTGTATCTATAGTTTACCAGAGTTTTCCCTGGATAGTTTAGAATTCTTTCATAAATCTTTTTCTACAATATTATTCCAGCTTAGAAGATATATACATTGTTCCAAAAAAAAATTTAAAAAAAGCTCAAAGTAAAAAAAGAATAAAGAAAAATCAAAAATTCGTTAATTCATTAACGTTTTATTACTCGAATGTTTCACCATTTTTTTATGGTCTTAAGTTTATAAAAATTTCGTTAAGAATTAATTAATTCATTATCATTTTATTACTCGAATGTTTCACCATTTTTTTATGGTCTTAAGTTCATAAAAATTTCAATTAATTAAGTTTATTTTCAGAATTTTCCAATTTCTCTGTTCATAAAAACCAATTCATCAACATTTTACTATTATTTAGTTTGTATGATATTCCCTAATCGATTTTTTACCTGTTAACTGTCCCAAGATATATTCCCCAAAACATGGAGCATGGATTAGCTACCGCATTTTTTATAAAAAAAGATTGTGAAATCTAAACAAAGATAACATATTAAAATTCAAATCATCTTAAGGTGATGTGATATGGCATGTAGCTAGTAGAGCCGACAATAACTCCAGTGTTGGCAGTTACACTGAACCTATGCTACCATCATTTGTATGAAGTTTTAGAACAAGGCTTGCCCATAACAATTATATTAATTTATTTCAAAATAATGAGTTTAAAAATATCTTAAAACTATGTTAATAAATCTATCTTAAGTGTGTGATGAAGCTGAAATATGACGTGGAGAAATTGCAATAATATGGAACCAACGCCTATACAAATTATTTCGCATGTTTAATACACTAAATTAATGATATGACCTTAACTGTAATAAATTTCAACTCACGAAAGCTAGTAATATTGGTACCTAATAAATAAATAAATAAATAAATACATCAAATTAGAAGTAATGACAATTTCTTGTTTAAACAATTTGGTGTCAACCAAACCCCGTAACCTCCATATACATGTCATTAACACATAACATTAAAAAATAATATCATTATCAAAGTGATGTCTAGAACTCGCTTAAGGTAATAGAAGCACACCACAATTTAACTTTGCTGTATGAATAGTCCGAGATGTCTTAAAGCAATGCAACTGACGGCTAAATGCACAGTACATAATGTACGATACTCTTGTATTATTAATTGACCACATACCTTAAGCCGAAGTTCATCGATTGATTGACGCACAATAAAAGAATAATACAAGTGTAAAAACATGTGAGATGGTAAAATTTGAATTATGTTGTATCCTGAATGATTGGAACACGATCAACTGATAATGAATTCGATTTTATGTGCCCAACATCAAAATTTCAGATAAAACTGTGTCGAATCCACAAAACAGTTTTTTCATAGTTCAAATGTTGGTTACTGAAATTATTAGACCCAAATCAAAATGTTCCAATTTTTCTCATTCATGAATTTAATATAAAACATTCTTCCAATTTTGATGAAATGCAAGTATAATATAATTTTACATTACTGATTTGAATTTTATTGAAATTGATTAGTCTGTATATTAAAAGAAAAACTTTTTATAGAAAATTACAAAAAAAAAATTAATTAATTTCGTTAGCTTAATGGTACGGAAAACATATCGGACTTCAAGAAGCTATTTAATTGAGTATATTTCATGAAGCCGGTAGTGTTAATTATTGACAAGGCATTATTAATGAATTGATCTCAAATCAGATAATTAGATTATTTTACTTTAACAAATAATTTGAGTTGTCTCTCTTACTTTGAATGTTCGGTAACTTTTGTAGTCTAAACATAGAAGTCATAAAAGGTAATACATACAGTTAGTAGTTAGTTACCCACCTATTATTTAATTACATACATTGAATCGTCTCATTATATGAAGTTTATTTACAGATTAAAACTTATTATACATTAAAAAAAAATGTAATATTTTGTAATAAAATTGGCACAGATATATTAATAATAATATTATTTGCAATCCAATCCATATTTAATTTTACATTATATAATTAAATTTTATTTCATTATAATTAATTATTAATCATTAATTTGTGACTATACTAAGTAACAAGGATATAAAATAATATATTCATTTATTTAGTGACAATGATTTTAGAATCCATATGTTAGTCGCAGAAATGAAACACAAAAATAGGCCTTACTGTCGATTTTTTGCTCAGTGCAATAAGTTTATCACATAGTTGGCCTAAATATCTTTACGAAAGTTCGAGAATGCTGAACACGAAAATAGGTCAGCGAGAGCGTTCGGGGTCACAATTGGACTCATTATTTACCGAGTTTCACATTATAGTTATTTCTTTTCTAATGCATTCACTCTAGGTCATAGGGTCTTCTTTAGACTTGCGTTGAAAAACATATAAAAGTAATGTCAACCCTATATCGACTATTAAAAAAATTGACTGCGGTAATTATCATGAGGCGCATTTTCATGAATCAAGGTAGTTGACCGATTATAGTTGATCAAAAAACAAGACTTGAAATTGATTTTATTAATATCAATTAAACCAGTTGAAAGTGAACTTGTAAAATGAAGTGATTCCATACGATTTTAAGACAGTTTTTAACTTGTAAACGAATGTGCACTTGAAGAATAAAGTTTGATTGAGTCAATATTTTCATGATCCACCAAAACCCTGATGAACTAGAAACAAACGTTCTCATTAGAAATTTCATTAAACTTATGTTCATCAACTATTATTGGTCTACTAGACTTCATTCGTAAGAACGCACCTTTAACTTGTTAATATTTAATATGAAAATAATAAGATACAATTTAAAGATATTCATTTATTCGGACAATCGTTGCATTTTTATGTGTATTTTGTGTATTGATATAATTTTTAATTGTTTATAATAAATGAATTTAATTACGTATATATTTTACACTAAATGAAAAGTGAAAGGACTGGAAAAATATATTTATTTAAAATTTTAAAACATTACTGAATAATCTCTATTAAAATTTATATATATTTAGATATTCTTAATTATATTAACATATAATATTTAATAAAACAATATTTAATAATTTATTTGGGTGGGAATTCAAATTTTAATATAAATATTCATGTAAAAAATAATTTGAATCAGAACATAATTTGTACTCCAAAAAGAAACAAATACAAATCAATAATGGCATTCAAAGTAAGTGTTGGGTTGTTATTTGGTAAAACCAACAATAATTATTAATTTAACTATTTAACTATTTATTTGTTTATAGCTTATCGCATTCGCAGCACTTATAGCTGTAGCTCGTGCTGGACTTATCCCAGCTCATGGATATGCTGCTGCCCCAGCTGTATACTCCCATGCTGCCCCAGCTGTATACTCCCATGCTGCCCCAGCTGTATACTCACATGCTGCCCCAGCTGTATACGCTCATGCTGCTCCAGTAGCTGTAGCTCATGCTGCCCCAATTCACGCTAAAGTTCTTGTTGCTGAAGCTCCAGCCCAATACAGTTTCCAATATGGTGTCCATGATGCCCACACTGGTGATGTTAAAGAACAACATGAAGAACGTAATGGTGATGCCGTACAAGGATACTACACTTTAAATGAAGCCGATGGAACCAGACGTATTGTTCACTACACCGCTGATGACCACAACGGTTTCAATGCAGTCGTTACCCGTGAAGGTAAACCAGTTCACCCAGTTGCCGTCAAAGCTGTAGCTCCAGTATACGCTCATGCTGCTCCAGCTGTATATGCCCATGCTGCCCCATTAGCCGTAGCTCATGCAGCTCCATTAGCATACGCTAGTCATGGTTACCACCATTAAATGTTAAAATTGGTTGCATTGTGAATTTGTATATATGAATGTGTGTGTTAAATAAACTATTTTATACAATTAAGTTTCTTATTTTATTTCAATTTTATCTGAATTTGTTATTCGAATTATTGACAGCAAAATATTAATTTTCAGTTTTATATTTCAGTCTTACTGTCAAGAAAAATAGTTTGACTTTGTTAGAAGATAGCAACCAAGTGTGTTATATTTGGCAAATTTGACAAACATTTAAAATTATTTGTTCAAATTATATATAATTTAGATTTTGTTAAGGAAACAAAAGGCAGTTTTATATTATTACCTTTGCTGAGAATGTCTTAGAAGACAGTGAGTGTGTCTAAAGAGCAGATCAGTCAAAAACTGAACAAATTCATAACGACCAAAATTATTTTAAAATTTTATGAATATAACATCCACATTTTCATTCTTTATTGAAATTTAGAAAATTCATTGATTTGAAATTAATAGAACGTAATTGGTATCCATTGTAGCTGAGCTGACAATACCAAACAATTTAATTAAACTATAATAGAAGTTACTCTCAAAAGGTCTAGATCCGTTGTTTTCTGTAACATGATATATCAGACGCTTTTGATGGTGTTGATAACGGGGTCAATCAACCACCCTGCTTATTTTGACACTTAGTTATTTATTATATCTCCTTATTTTGGCACTTATTTGTATAAATTTGTCAACTTAATTTAAGTGGCTCTATTTATTACTAAGATTATTTAACTATTTCCTCTGTGCTTTGGATGGAATAACTATAAGTTTAAAAGAGTACGCAGAATTTCTCCAGAATACAAAAAGGAAATGAAAGGTATTACTTGTATGAAGCAATACTTATTCTTTCACAGGGAACAGCTTAGTTGAATCTCTATAAAACACTTGTCAGATCCATAGCAGCAAGAGGATATGAAATTCGGGCAAAAAGCATTTGTGGATTTAAACAAGCGAGACAACATTTTTACATTTATGAAATCTATAGTAGAAATTTGAGAAAACTTTAAAACTCCAAATCTATGAGCTCAAGATCAAAAGGAAAATTAAAAAATAAATGGTTTGATGACACTTTGAACGTAAAAACACAAGGCTACACCGGCACATACTAGCAGCTGGTTGAATCTAAGTACATCTAGCATCGAGTGGCTCAGGAAACACTTGCCTCTACTTCAGCATGTTTATGAACAGAAAATTATGAAGAATAATTTTTTTAAACTAAAATAAAGTATTTACTACTATAAAATATTAATATTAAATTAACATTATATTTGCTCGCTTTTTACTCAGAAAATACTTTAAATCGTATCCAAAAAAATAGTAAAATATGTATTAAATATCTTATAAAATAGTAAAAAACATATTTGGTCGCTTTTCAGAATCCTGATCACAACTCGACAAGCTATGATTCGAGTATATGTGCCGATAAACTGACTTTCGATATCTTTATCAACACATAACGGTTTCAAATGCTTCCTTTCAAAATATCTATTTACGTCATAAAATTATTAAAAAAATTGCAATTTTAGTTTTTTCTTAACCTTGTTTTTAGTTTATCTGCAGTTGACATACCGTTCATCCGATTGTGATAAACATTTGTCAACTTATTGATTTGTCGAAGACTACAGGTTCTTATAGTAAAATTAAAAACAGTAGTCGGTGCACGTGCCGTATCCACTAATGAATTCGATAGATAATTTCTGCAATTCAGCGTAATGAAAATGTAACTGTTTATAAATACTCTCTAAAAAATTTGCAGTAAAAGCAAGATTTAAAAATAACGTCTTTTGGATTTTTCGATCATATTTCACTTAATGGCTCTCAAACGAAGCGTTTTTCGAGTTCAAAAATGATTACTATTACTCAAATTAATAAAAAAAATCATTTACATAACTCCAAAATCGTTGAAAAATAAGGAGAGCTTTAAAATATTGACTAATAATTTGTGCGGCAACATTATAATCCTGAATATTTAGTCTATTCTTAATGCAATTCCATTGAACGAATCTCAAGTACCTCTAGATCCTGCTTTAGTATGTGAAAAATCATTTTACTGTTTTTTTTAATCATATATTTGTTCAAGATTTTAAAATTTTATGCATGTTTTATTTTTCTTCGGTCATAATTCTTCCAAATATGTTTATGCTGACAAGGAAATTACACATGTTTAATTAGTGTTGCGAAACAAATTTATCATATTTTAATTTATCATCAGTTAAGTAACACATTTTGAATAAGAAAATTATAAACTAATATTATGAAAAGTAATTCAACAAACCTAAGCAATTCTTGTGTTCAGAATTTTTTGTATGTAGAGAAAAATACTTTTAATTAAATTACAGCAGCAGTATTATTGACTTTCAACAAAGTAAGTGATACAAAGGTTATTTATTAAATTATTCATGATTCATACTAATTTTGTGAATAATTCAGAACATGTAATATTTTGACTATCTCCTTCTAGTTTTAATTATACAATCATACAATATGTATTACATTAAATAAAATGGTAAAGTTATTAAGGTGGGAGCTTCAAACAATTTAAATATAAATATTGAGAAAAAAACTTATTTGAACCAGAACTAAATTTGTACTTCAAAAAGAAACAAATCAATAATGGCATTCAAAGTAAGTGTTCAGTGGTGTATTGTGAGAAATGCTTAAACAGTAATAATTATATATTTTTTTGTTTTTAGCTTATCGCATTCGCAGCACTTATTGCTGTAGCTCGTGCTGGTCTTATCCCAGCTCATGGATATGCTGCTGCCCCAGCTGTATATTCACATGCTGCCCCAGCAGTATACTCCCATGCTGCCCCAGCTGTATACGCTCATGCTGCTCCAGTAGCTGTAGCTCATGCTGCTCCAATTCACGCTAAAGTTCTTGTTGCTGAAGCTCCAGCCCAATACAGTTTCCAATATGGTGTCCATGATGCCCACACTGGTGATGTTAAAGAACAACATGAAGAACGTAATGGTGATGCCGTACAAGGATACTACACTTTAAATGAAGCCGATGGAACCAGACGTATTGTTCACTACACCGCTGATGACCACAACGGTTTCAATGCAGTCGTTACCCGTGAAGGTAAACCAGTTCACCCAGTTGCTGTCAAAGCTGTAGCTCCAGTTGCTGTTGCCCATGCTCCAGTATACGCTCATGCTGCTCCAGCTGTATATGCCCATGCTGCTCCATTAGCCGTAGCTCATGCAGCTCCATTAGCATACGCTAGTCATGGTTACCATCATTAAAAAATTATAAATATGTTATGTTGTGAATTTGTAAATATGAATGTGTGATTATAAATAAATATTTTTTTATAATTTTATTTTTGGATTTTTTTATTTTTTTTTACTTGCGGATTGGTGTAGGTCCTGACTCATAAAAAATTATTTTTCGACAACCATTTGTAGCATCGTGAGTTTGAAATATGCTTATGAAAATTTAAGATCATATAAGTTTTTAACACTCATGGTAATTGTTTGAAGAACATATTCTTTTCTATCGAATTAATATTTACCAATTCTGTTTTTTTCTTATTTCGCGAAAAAAAATACGGTTTTTTTAAAACGAAAAACGTCTTTTGACAAAATAGCTTGAAGCTTTTTTTTGGGATAATATTTTATATTAGGCTGAAACGTTCTTAAGCAACTATAATATCTAAACTATAATATCACTTAGAAAAAAGCAGTGTAAAGTTTCCTTATTGGATTTTAATTTAATTTAACCGTAGAAAATCTACACATTTAAACATTATTTGGCTTCTCTTTGTTACTATCCTACTTCAAAAATAATATCAGATAAACCAAGTATGAAATTATCTTTTCCATTGTGTTTTACAAAATATCAGTTTTAAATTATTGGTTAGCGGATTTTACTCGAACATACCCTTTTATTTTTTTTTTTTTTATCGGGGTAATAATAATCAATCATATCGAAAAACCAGTCTTTAATTTTTGAAAAATTCATATCGAAGAGCAAACTCCAAAGTTTCCATTTTAAATTTTTGTTCGACTTGTTTCTTCTACTATTACCTATATATGGTTACCTTACATTAGTTTGTATCCTAATGTTGCTATGATTACGAAATTCCGCTTTATCAATCAAATAATATACAGTTTTGTTTATGGAACATGATTTAATTCAGGAAATTTCTCACAATTTATTTACAAATTTAAATTAATAGTTATTCATATTTATATTTAAAATTAAAATTACTACTTCAATTTTTTCGATCATTCTTCCAATTATCCACCTAATAACTACAACTAAATATCATTTTTTGTAATTATTTCAAAATTTTGTTGCTACATAATTTTCATGCAAACAATTGAACAAATAACTATTATATATTTTATAGAATACGAATAATTTATTACTCGACAATTTTATTGTTGGGCATCTATCGATTATAAAGTCCCTTCCACGTAACATGTACAGTACGGATCTAACCTTCTGTAGCCTAACTGTATATATATTTAAAAAAAGTAAATTCCAGTATAATTGATTGAATAACCAAAATTTCGGGAAAGTATTATTAGAATAATAAAAAATTTTTGTTAACATTTTTACAAATGCTGATAATAAAGATATTTCCATTCGATTTTTTTTAATGATTTTTTTTATGTATTCGCTTTTGCGAATAAAAAAACTTCTAGAAAAACAGTCAAAATGTAAATAATAATATTTTTTTCTTCGCTTTTAATGGAGCTATTATTTATTTTTTTTATAATATTTCAATGGCCTCAGTCATTACATCTTGCAACGGGTGACTCAAATTAAACATTTAAAATAATGATTCAAAATTGCAAAAAATTTTATTCTTCCGCTTATAATTCATTCAAAACTACATCATTCTTTTGAAATGGAAGACAGAAGGAGCATAACAGACCAACAGATTAACAGATTAACAGATTAATCATATAGTTTCTCAGGTGGTACTAAACCGGCGATATACACTTACACAAAATTTTTTTAAGGAATAAGTTGTAAAAATTTGTTCTTTTATTTTGAACTTTTCTCCTATCTTTTGTGCTTAAAATAGAAAGGTCTTCATTCACGAATTCAAACTCTAAGATCCAAAATTTGTAATTGATATAGATAATTCAAACTCACTTTCTAAGATCTTAATACGCCACCAAAATTTGTAATCAATATAGATGCTATAAGAATATGATGTTATTTATAAAATCACTTCTAGAAATTTGTTAATGCGTCGTAAATGGCTGAATGTAAGAATTGTTTCCATGACAATATTCAGTTTTTGTGCTTTCCAAGGGACGCGTTATATTTGGAATTGAATTCAACGCAGCAAAACAATATGCTGCTTAATCCCGTATCAGATAAGCCGTAATAGACACTGGTAAGACTAATCAACACATACAAAAATAAAAGTATTAACCAAATAAATTGTATTTAAATTAAAATAATTGGTAAATCATTCTTAAAAATATATTTTAAATAATTATCCCTGCTGGTAAAAATTCAATTTAATCATTACGATAAAAAGTTTACAAAAGGTGGGAATATGATATAATTTTAATATAAATATCGGTGCTAATAACATGGTTTAAACAAGAATAAATTTTGTAGTTCAATTACAAACAAATACAAGCAGCTAATAATGGCATTCAAAGTAAGTGTTGGGTGGTTATTTGAATAATGTACAACAATTATTAATTTTTATTTTATTTGTCTGTAGCTTATCGCTTTCGCAGCACTTATTGCTGTTGCTCGTGCTGGACTTATCCCAGCTCATGGATATGCTGCTGCACCAGCTGTATACTCACATGCTGCCCCAGCTGTATACGCTCATGCTGCTCCAGTAGCTGTTGCCCATGCTGCTCCAATTCACGCTAAAGTTCTCGTTGCTGAAGCTCCAGCCCAATACAGTTTCCAATATGGTGTCCACGATGCTCACACTGGAGATGTTAAAGAACAACATGAAGAACGTAATGGTGATGCCGTACAAGGATACTACACTTTAAATGAAGCCGATGGAACCAGACGTATTGTTCACTACACCGCTGATGACCACAACGGTTTCAATGCAGTCGTTACCCGTGAAGGTAAACCAGTTCATCCAGTTGCCGTCAAAGCAGTAGCTCCAGTTGCTGTTGCCCATGCTCCAGTATACGCTCACGCTGCTCCAGCTGTATATGCCCATGCTGCTCCATTAGCCGTAGCTCATGCAGCTCCATTAGCATACTCTAGTCATGGTTACCACCATTAAAATTAATAATTTATATTTTGTATATTGTAAATATGAATGTGTGCGATTAATGTGATTAAATAAATAATATTTATTTATTAGAAAAAATTTTTACTTTTATTTTGATTTTTGCTGTACTTATAATTTCTTCAATCAAAAATAATTTGCGTTAGTAAGCAGAGGTATCGCTTAATGGTATAAATTTACTTTTTGCCTTTTGAAAACTCAAATAAAAATTTCACATAATTGCCTTTTATAGAAATATTAATTTATTTAAGGCGAAGCAAAACGATTTGTACAAACACTAATAATTAATTAATTTAAAGTAGATATGTAACGTAGAACTACTTATGTAGATAAATATGATATAAGATTGAAGCAAAACGCTGTTTTTGAGAAACAGTTAAAATCCTTTGAAATCTGTGGCCTAAAGTTGGACCCCTGGCAGTCCGATTAAAAAAAAAACTTTACAACACAACTAGGGGTAATATGAAAACAAAATACCAAGTTTGGTGTACGGAAGTGCACACACTTACACTTCGTTAAATTATATTGGACAAATAGGACCTCAAAACATGTATTTGACGTGAAAACTCTAAATCACTTTTTTGACACCTACTCAATTATAAAATCTACTCAAAGGGTTCAATAAATTTTAAAATTTTCTTGAAATTCAACTTTATTACTTAAATTCAATTTTGGATATTTTGTTTATGAAACTCTGCCAGCTTGATGTAGGCAGCAGTTCATCTTCATTGTTTATGAAACTCTGCTAGGTTGACTGACTTAATCTTTTAAGTTTTTGTGTACGATAGATTATTTAAAAATAAAATAAACAAATAAACAAAAAAACTGTTTACTTTAAATAAATTTCGAATTTTTGCCCCAATTTCGTAGATCAAATTATTTTCTATTTTTATAAATACGTATTTCGACTACAAAGTACTCATCACCAGTGTGAAGTGGCTAGTAGTCGAAATACGTATTTATAAAAATACAAAATAATTTTATCTAGGAAATTGGGGCAAAAAAATCGAAATTTATTCGAATCGAGTTCTCATTAATAATTATAAAAAAAACAAAAATGTTTACTTTTACATTATTGAACTTGAACTTGAGTTAATAAGAAATAAATATAGAAGAACTCCCAAAATTGTTCAAAGTGATGTATGAGTTTAATTCAATTCATCTCGTATAATTCAATTTAAATTTCTGTGGCAGTATATATATATATATATATATATATATATATATATATATATATATATATATATATATATATATATATATATATATATATATATATATATATATATATTTTTTACTTCCTTTTTCTATATAAACTTACCATAATAATCCATTTCAATAAATGTAAAATTAGTTTAGGAATATACATACAACATTTAGTGAAAATCGGATATACGTTTCACATGAACCAAAACACGGCTTGAAATATTAAATACTAAAAAAAAATTCAAAATGTCTGTTGTTTTGAACACTCGTAATGTAATCAAGTACCATGCTTTTTACTTGAATTGTTATTATAGATACTTTCTAGACTATAATTTAAACGTAAAAAAGAGTACCCAATTTTATTTCTCCGTTCTTAGTTTTTCGCTGTTTTCCCTGTACCACAATACGTAAAATCTATCGTAACTACCAAACTTCATCACACTAACTTTATGGGAAATAGTTTATGGTTTATCAAGTTATTTGATCCCCAGAATCTCTGGAACAAATACCGTTCAAGTTTGAAAAGTACAAGAGGATCTGAATAACAATGTGGTTAAAAACAACGATAATTATTATGATCACACATTATCATATGCCATTAAAAAGTATAAAAATTACAAAAATTTAACAAATAAATAAAAATGATTTATTTAATCGAATATATTCATATTTACAAACATACAAAATATAAACTTATAATCTTAATGGTGGTAACCATGACTAGCGTATGCTAATGGAGCTGCATGAGCTACGGCTAATGGAGCAGCATGAGCATATACAGCTGGAGCAGCATGAGCGTATACTGGAGCTACAGCTTTGACGGCAACTGGGTGAACTGGTTTACCTTCACGGGTAACGACTGCGTTGAAACCGTTGTGGTCATCTGCGGTGTAGTGAACAATACGTCTGGTTCCATCGGCTTCATTTAAAGTGTAGTATCCTTGTACGGCATCACCATTACGTTCTTCATGTTGTTCTTTGACATCACCAGTGTGGGCATCATGGACACCATATTGGAAACTGTATTTAGCTGGTGCTTCAGCAACAAGTACTTTAGCGTGAATTGGGGCAGCATGAGCAACAGCTACTGGAGCAGCATGAGCGTATACAGCTGGGGCAGCATGGGAGTATACAGCTGGGGCAGCATGTGAATATACAGCTGGGGCAGCATGTGAGTATACAGCTGGGGCAGCATGTGAGTATACAGCTGGTGCAGCAGCATATCCATGAGCTGGGATAAGTCCAGCACGAGCAACAGCAATAAGTGCTGCGAAAGCGATAAGCTACACACAAATAAAATAAAAATTAATAATTGTTGTACATTATTCAAATAATCACCCAACACTTACTTTGAATGCCATTATTGACTGGTTGTATTTGTTTGTAATTGAACTACAAAGTGTGTTTGCTTTTATTTCAACCATAATATTAGCACCGATATTTATATTAAAATTATATCAAATTCCCACCTGAAATTTTTTTATCGTAATGATTATATTGAATATTTTTACCAGCAGTTTTATTTAATTATTTAAAATTGATATTTAAAAAATGAAATGTATTAATTAGTTTAAATTTATATTTTACAAATATTTGGATACTTTTATTGATTTTAATTAACTATAACGATTATTTTCATAAATGATAACGATCCTTTACGAAACCTAAGAAAGATAATTTTTTTTTTGTACTTATAAGATGATAATATGTGACTTAGAGTCCTAATTTAAATTTAACGATGCTTATTTCACGAATTATTAGAATTAAATAGTTTAAAGGTGGTTGATTAGTTTAGGGCTTCTTACTTCAAATAAAATCAAATTTATAATGACTGTTCGAAAATGTTTGAATATAATTCAAAAAATTAAGAAATATCTATAAAGCTCTTACAAATCAACTCTTAAATATTCTATCTTGATTCAATGCAAAATTATTTTGAATTATAGATCTAAATCACATTTTTTTTTTCGAATTATAAAAGTTTTACCATTTAACTCTATATCAGTCATTAAAACTCGCCGTATAATAAGAACATCGAAGATAAAAAACTAAATAAAAAAAGATTTAAATTCTGTCAACCTCTTACAAATCATCTATTTAATATCTAATGACGAATTACGTTTAATCTAGGGCTTAAATCACACTTTATCATTGTATAATAAAAAGTTAAGTACTAATCTGCAGTCGTGGTTAATAAATATACCATTTTTAATACTTAGTAGAAATTCAGTATTGCTCTTACGAATAAAGCCAGAACAGCGATAGTTACACAAAGAATAATCATACTCCACTCAGACAAATATACCGAGTAAACACCCACGTACTCATTGTGCTTATTAACCATTATTTTCAATATTGTAAAATATAATTAAGAAAACCAGGAATGCGCATGAAAAACTCAAATACGCTTGACAAAAATCACCAATTTAAAAATGAATGGCAAGAGTTTCAAGTTGTCTTTGTTAAAGTAAACGAGTGTAAAGAAATTTCAAATTGTAAATCTTAATCTTGTAATTTGAAGATAATTCTAGTCGTCTTTTATTCAGCTATAAAGTCACTATTCAGAAATAAATTTTTGATCTTGCCAGAAAATAACGACTTTATATCTGCAAAAAATCGACCATGGAAATTTATTAATTTTTTAATTACTTTAGATCTTTTTTTCCCCGACATACATAAAATGTATGTAGGAAGGAGTATGTTCAATTTAGTCTTAAGTTTGTAAGGTTATAAGTTATTGAACGCACTCACAAAATATTTGTATAGATGTACATAGAATCCTCTATTTAGTCCATTTTCGTCAAACCGCCATCACGATAAGTTAAAAATAAAAACATACAGTCAGCTTAAATTTTGAATTTTCAAGGCCTTAAAAGTAATTTTAAGTTTTTGAATGAGCAAAATTGAAGAATTGAGTCTAATGGATCCATGACCATACTTTTAAACATTAAGAACAGATTTTTGAGCCGCCGCAATGGTGGATAAATATCAGGTAATTCTAATTAGAACATGTAATGATATAATAAAATAATGTGTATATTATGAATGATAATGATCAAACAACTTTTCAGAATTTCTTATACGCTTTTCTAATGAAAAATTTTCAAATCATCCATTGGAATTTATTGTATTATATTAAACTGTATGTTTTTTTGTTTATTTATAGCTTATCGCATTCACAGCATTATTTGCTGTAGCTCGTGCTGGACTTGTACCAACACATGGCTATGCTGCTGCCCCAGCAGTCTATGCCCATTCTGCGCCAGCTGTATACGCACACGCTGCTCCAGCTGTATACGCTCATGCTGCTCCAGTTCATGCCAAAGTATTAGTTGCTGAAGCTCCAGCTGAATACAGTTTCCAATACGGTGTACATGATGCTCACACTGGTGATGTTAAAGAACAACATGAAGAACGTCACGGAGATGTTGTCAAAGGATACTACACTTTAAATGATGCTGATGGTACCAAACGTACTGTCCATTATACAGCTGATGACCACAATGGTTTCAACGCAGTCGTAGAACGTGAAGGTCATCCAGTTCATCCAGTTGCTGTCAAAGCTGTAGCCCCAGTTGTTAAAGCTGTTCACGCTGCACCAGTATACGCACACGCTGCTCCAGCTGTATACTCACACGCTGCCCCAGCTGTATACTCACACGCTGCCCCAGCTGTATACTCACATGCTGCCCCAGCTGTATACGCTCATGCTGCTCCAGTTGCTGTAGCTCACGCTGCCCCAGTCTATGCTCATGCTGCTCCACAATACGCATACGCCAGTCATGGATACCATCATTGAGAAGAATTATACAAATGAAATTACGTTTTATTGTATAAGTGTTGTGTGTTTTTTATATTTGCTTGAATGTATGATTGTTAATATTTAAAAAAAGAAAATATATTATGTTTCATTCCTAAAATTCCTTTGCGTTTTTTATCTAAAAACCCAACTACGTTGTTACAGCCACTAAATATCTGAATTTCCTATTTTTATGCATATTATAAAAGAAAAGTATCATTGATTTAACTTATGAGACACAATTTTTCCCAAGAAATTAAACTCAAATATTTAGGAAAAATAGTTAAATATAATTTTGCATTAATTGGGGAAAATTTATGCTAAATATAAAATGATGTAAAACCAAATGTTTGAATTTTTTTGTACAGTGATATTGACTATAGTTTTTAGATCCCTGACGTTTCTTCTAATAAAATCAATACTAACGCCAATATTGCACACAAAATACTATTGTGTATTTATATTAATACATACTGTAGTATATTTATACTTTTTAAGCGTCATAGTTTGTATAGTAATTGAAAATCAAGTTGAATTGTCACACACCAATAAATAATCATGGAAAATGGGAATAATTGAGAATGAAATGAATAGTACTTAGTATAATTTTTTGAAAATACCGACAAATATTCTAAAGTTAAAATATTTATTTGTAGAATAAAGTAATATATATATATATATATATATATATATATATATATATATATATATATATATATATATATATATATATATATATATATATATATATATATATATATATATATATATATATATATATATATATTCATCAATTATCTCTCCAAATCAAAATAAATAGAATAAAACAGTTAATTTAGGAAGAAATTTGGTAAAATATAACATAAAACTTGATTACAGGTAAAAAAAATTACCTACAATTGATAAAAAATGGTCATATAATTTACGGCTAAGAAATACTTGAGTCGGGCATGGCATTCTATAAACGGGATTGTGTTATAAAAGGCTTAAATATTTAGGATTCGATTGTGGAGTTCTCCCTTTTTTGATAGAAAATAACATTATTTGTCGTTTAAATCATTGTTTCATGTTGGTCAATTGGACAAAAATAAACACTTTGAAATGTATTAAATTATCAGCAAAATGTTTTATTTCGTTTGTTATAATCGATTTAAAATCGAATAAAGTCAAAATATGTCATTTTTATCTATAGTTTACCAGAGTTTTCCCTGGATAGTTTAGAATTCTTTCATAAATCTTTTTCTACAATATTATTCCAGCTTAGAAGATATATACATTGTTGCAAAAAAAATTTAAAAAAAGCTCAAAGTAAAAAAAGAATAAAGAAAAATCAAAAATTCGTTAATTCTTTATCATTTTATTACTCGAATGTTTCACCATTTTTTTATGGTCTTAAGTTCATAAAAATTTCGTTAAGAATTAATTAATTCATTATCATTTTATTACTCGAATGTTTCACCATTTTTTTATGGTCTTAAGTTCATAAAAATTTCAATTAATTAAGTTTATTTTCAGAATTTTCCAATTTCTCTGTTCATAAAAACCAATTCATCAACATATTACTATTATTTAGTTTGTATGATATTCCCTAATCGATTGTTTATCTGTTAACTGTTAAAATACACGCAGTCGTGCGACTTGTCCCAAGATATATTCCCCAAAACATGGAGCATTTTTTATAAAAAAGATTGTGAAATCTAAACAAAGATAACATA
This sequence comes from Chrysopa pallens, assembly GCA_020423425.1. Classification (NCBI taxonomy): domain Eukaryota; kingdom Metazoa; phylum Arthropoda; class Insecta; order Neuroptera; family Chrysopidae; genus Chrysopa; species Chrysopa pallens. The sequence goes on from CM035594.1 coordinate 40,039,023, forward strand.
TTAAAATTCAAATCATCTTAAGGCGATGTGATATGGCATGTGGCTAGTAGAACCGACGATAACTCCAGTGTTGGCAGTTACACTGAACCTATGCTACCATTATTTGTATGAAGTTTTAGAACAAGGCTTGCTCATAACAATTATATTAATTTATTTCAAAATAATGAGTTTAAATATCTTAAAACTATGTTAATAAATCTATCTTAAGTGTGTGATGAAGCTGAAATATGACGTGGAGAAATTGCAATAATATGGAACCAACGCCTATACAAATTATTTCGCATGTTTAATACACTAAATTAATGATATGACCTTAACTGTAATAAATTTCAACTCACGAAAGCTAGTAATATTGGTACCTACTAAATAAATAAATACATCAAATTAGAAGTAATGACAATTTCTTGTTTAAACAATTTGGTGTCAACGCCCCATAACCTCCATATACATGCCATTAACACATAACATTAAAAAATAATATCATTATCAAAGTGATGTCTAGAACTCGCTTAAGGTAATAGAAGCACACCACAATTTAACTTTGCTGTATGAATAGTCCGAGATGTCTTAAAGCAATGCAACTGACGGCTAAATGCACAGTACATAATGTACGATACTCTTGTATTATTAATTGATCACATACCTTAAGCCGAAGTTCATCGATTGATTGACTCACAATAAAAGAATAATAGAAGTGTAAAAACATGTGAGATGGTAAAATTTGAATTATGTTGTAACCTGAATGATTGGAAGACGATCAACTGATAATGAATCCGATTTTATGTGCTCAACATCAAAATTTCAGATAAAACTGTGTCGAATCCACAAAACAGTTTTTTCATGGTTCAAATGTTGGATACTGAAATTATTAGACCCAAATCAAAATGTTCCAATTTTTGTCATTTATGATTTTAATATAAAACATTCTTCCAATTTTGATGAATTGCAAGTATGATATAATTTTACATTACTGATTTGAATTTTATTGAAAGTGATTAGTCTGTATATTAAAAGAAAAACTTTTTATAGAAAATTACAAAAAAAATTAAATTAATTTCGTTAGCTTAATGGTACGGAAAACATATCGGACTTCAAGAAGCTATTTAATTGAGTATATTTCATGAAGCCGGTAGTGTTAATTATTGACAAGGCATTATTAATGAATTGATCTCAAATCAGATAATTAGATTATTTTACTTTAACAAATAATTTGAGTCGTCTTTCTTACTTTGAATGTTCGGTAACTTTTGTAGTCTAAACATAGAAGTCATAAAAGGTAATGCATACAGTTAGTAGTTAGTTACCCACCTATTATTTAATTACATACATTGAATCGTCTCATTATATGAAGTTTATTTACAGATTAAAACTTATTATACATTTTAAAAAAAATGTAATATTTTGTAATAAAATTGGCACAGATATATTAATAATAATATTATTTGCAATCCAATCCATATTTAATTTTACATTATATAATTAAATTTTATTTCATTATAATTAATTATTAATCATTAATTTGTGACTGTACTAAGTAACAAGGATATAAAATAATATATTAATTTATTTAGTGACAATGATTTTAGAATCCATATGTTAGTCGCAGAAATGAAACACAAAAATAGGCCTTACTGTCGATTTTTTGCTCAGTGCAATAAGTTTATCACATAGTTGGCCTAAATATCTTTACGAAAGTTCGAGAATGCTGAACACGAAAACTAGGTCAGCGAGAGTGTGTGGGGTCACAATTGGACTCATTATTTACCGAGTTTCACATTATAGTTATTTCTTTTCTAATGCATTCACTCTAGGTCATAGGGTCTTCTTTAGACTTGCGTTGAAAAACATATAAAAGTAATGTCAACCCTATATCGACTATTAAAAAAAATTTACTGCGGTAATTATCATGAGGCGCATTTTCATGAATCAAGGTAGTTGACCGATTATAGTTGATCAAAAAACAAGACTTGAAAATGATTTTATTAATATCAATTAAACCAGTTGAAAGTGAACTTGTAAAATGAACTGATTCCATACGATTTTAACTTGTAAACGAATGTGCACTTGAAGAATCAAGTTTGATTGAGTCAATATTTTCATGATCCACCAAAACCCTGATCAACTTTTTAGAAACAAACGTTCTCATTAGAAATTTCATTAAACTTATGTTCATCAACTATTATTGGTCTACTAGACTTCATTCGTAAGAACGCACCTTTAACTTGTTAATATTTAATATGAAAATAATAAGATACAATTTAAAGATATTCATTTATTCGGACAATCGTTGCATTTTTATGTGTATTTTGTGTATTGATAAAATTTTTAATTGTTTATAATAAATGAATTTAATTACGTATATATTTTACACTAAATGAAAAGTGAAAGGACTGGAAAAATATATTTATTTAAAATTTTAAAACATTACTGAATAATCTCTATTAAAATTTATATATATTTAGATATTCTTAATTATATTAACATATAATATTTAATAAAACAATATTTAATAATTTATTTGGGTGGGAATTCAAATTTTAATATAAATATTCATGTAAAAAATAATTTGAATCAGAACATAATTTGTACTCCAAAAAGAAACAAATACAAATCAACAATGGCATTCAAAGTAAGTGTTGGGTTGTTATTTGGTAAAACCAACAATAATTATTAATTTAACTATTTAACTATTTATTTGTTTATAGCTTATCGCATTCGCAGCACTTATTGCTGTAGTTCGTGCTGGACTTATCCCAACTCATGGATATGCTGCTGCACCAGCTGTATACTCCCATGCCGCCCCAGCTGTATACTCACATGCTGCTCCAGCTGTATACGCTCATGCTGCTCCAGTAGCTGTAGCTCATGCTGCTCCAATTCACGCTAAAGTTCTCGTTGCTGAAGCTCCAGCCCAATACAGTTTCCAATATGGTGTCCATGATGCCCACACTGGTGATGTTAAAGAACAACATGAAGAACGTAATGGTGATGCCGTACAAGGATACTACACTTTAAATGAAGCCGATGGAACCAGACGTATTGTTCACTACACCGCTGATGACCACAACGGTTTCAATGCAGTCGTTACCCGTGAAGGTAAACCAGTTCACCCAGTTGCCGTCAAAGCTGTAGCTCCAGTATACGCTCATGCTGCCCCAGCTGTATATGCCCATGCTGCCCCATTAGCCGTAGCTCATGCAGCTCCATTAGCATACGCTAGTCATGGATACCATCATTAAATGTTAAAATTGGTTGCATTGTGAATTTGTATATATGAATGTGTGTGTTAAATAAACTATTTTATACAATGTTTCTTATTTTATTTCAATTTTATCTGAATTTGTTATTCGAATTATTGACAGCAAAATATTAATATTCAGTTTTATATTTCAGTTTAACTGTCAAAACAGTTTGACTTTGTTAGAAGATAGCAACCAAATTTGTTATATTTGGCAAATTTGACATATATTTAAAATTATTTGTTCAAATTATATATAATTTAGATTTTGTTAAGGAAACAAAAGGCAGTTTTATATTATTACCTTTGCTGAGAATGTCTTAGAAGACAGTGAGTGGTGTCTAAAGAGCAGATCAGTCAAAAACTGAACAAATTCATAACGACCAAAATTATTTTAAAATTTTATGAATATAACATCCACATTTTCATTCTTTATTGAAATTTAGAAAATTCATTGATTTGAAATTAATAGAACGTAATTGGTATCCATTGTAGCTGAGCTGACAATACCAAACAATTTAATTAAACTATAATAGAAGTTACTCTCAAAAGGTCTAGATCCGTTGTTTTCTGTAACATGATATATCAGACGCTTTTGATGGTGTTGATAACGGGGTCAAGCAACCTCCCTGCTTATTTTGACACTTATTTATTTATTATATCTCCTTATTTTGGCACTTATTTGTATAAATTTGTCAACTTAATTTAAGTGGCTCTATTTATTACTAAGATTATTTAACTATATCCTATGTGCTTTGGATGGAATAACTATAAGTTTAAAAGAGTACGCAGAATTTCTCCAGAATACAAAAAGCAAATGAAAGGTATTACTTGTATGAAGCAATACTTATTCTTTCACAGGGAACAGCTTAATTGAATCTCTATAAAACACTTGTCAGACCCATAGCAGCAAGAGGATTGAAATTCGGGCAAAAAGCATTTGTGGATTTAAACAAGCGAGACAACATTTTTAGATTTATGAAATCTATAGTAGAAATTTGAGAAAACTTTAAAACTCCAAATCTATGAGCTCAAGATCAAAAGGAAAATAAATGGTTTGATGACACTTTGAACGTAAAAACACAAGGCTACACCGGCACATACTAGCAGCTGGTTGAATCTAAGTACATCTAGCATCGAGTGGCTGAAGAAACACTACAAAATATTAATATTAAATTAACATTATATTTGCTCGCTTTTTACTCAAAAAATACTTTAAATCGTATCAAAAAAATAGTAAAATATGTATTAAATATCTTATAAAATAGTAAAATACATATTTGGTCGCTTTTCAGAATCCTGATCACAACTCGACAAGCTATGATTCGAGTATATGTGCCGATAAACTGACTTTCGATATCTTTATCAACACATAACGGTTTCAAATGCTTCCTTTCAAAATATCTATTTACGTCATAAAATTATTAAAAAAATTGCAATTTTAGTTTTTTCTTAACCTTGTTTTTAGTTTATCTGCAGTTGACATATCGTTCATCCGATTGTGATAAACATTTGTCAACTTATTGATTTGTCGAAGACTACAGGTTCTTATAGTAAAATTAAAAACAGTAGTCGGTACACGTGCCGTATCCACTAATGAATTCGATAGATAATTTCTGCAATTCAGCGTAATGAAAATGTAACTGTTTATAAATACTCTCTAAAAAATTTGCAGTAAAAGCAAGATTTAAAAATAACGTCTTTTGGATTTTTCGATCATATTTCACTTAATGGCTCTCAAACGAAGCGTTTTTCGAGTTCAAAAATGATTACTATTACTCAAATTAATAAAAAAAATCATTTACATAACTCCAAAATCGTTGAAAAATAAGCTTTAAAATATTGACTAATAATTTGTGCGGCAACATTATAATCCTGAATATTAAGTCTATTCTTAATGCAATTCCATTGAACGAATCTCAAGTACCTCTAGATCCTGCTTTAGTATGTGAAAAATCATTTTACTGTTTTTTTTAATCATATATTTGTTCAAGATTTTAAAATTTTATGCATGTTTTATTTTTCTTCGGTCATAATTCTTCCAAATATGTTTATGCTGACAAGAAAATTACACATGTTTAATTAGTGTTGCGAAACGAATATTTATCATATTATAATTTATCATCAGTTAAGTAACACATTTTGAATAAGAAAATTATAAACTAATATTATGAAAAGTAATTCAACAAACCTAAGCAATTCTTGTGTTCAGAATTTTTTGTATGTAGAGAAAAATACTTTTAATTAAATTACAGCAGCAGTATTATTGACTTTCAACAAAGTAAGTGATACAAAGGTTATTTATTAAATTATTCATGATTCATACTAATTTTGTGAATAATTCAGAACATGTAATATTTTGACTATCTCCTTCTAGTTTTAATTATTATGTATTACATTAAATAAAATGGTAAAGTTATTGAGGTGGGAGCTTCAAACAATTTTAATATAAATATTGAGAAAAAAACTTATTTGAACCAGAACTAAATTTGTACTTCAAAAAGAAACAAATCAATAATGGCATTCAAAGTAAGTGTTGAGTGGTGTATTGTGAGAAATACTTAAACAGTAATAATTATATATTTTTTTGTTTTTAGCTTATCGCATTCGCATCACTTATTGCTGTAGCTCGTGCTGGACTTATCCCAGCTCATGGATATGCTGCTGCCCCAGCTGTATATTCACATGCTGCCCCAGCTGTCTACTCACATGCTGCTCCAGCTGTATACGCTCATGCTGCTCCAGTAGCTGTGGCTCATGCTGCTCCAGTTCACGCTAAAGTTCTTGTTGCTGAAGCTCCAGCCCAATACAGTTTCCAATATGGTGTCCATGACGCCCATACTGGTGATGTTAAAGAACAACATGAAGAACGTAATGGTGATGCCGTACAAGGATACTACACTTTAAATGAAGCCGATGGAACCAGACGTATTGTTCACTACACCGCTGATGACCACAACGGTTTCAATGCAGTCGTTACCCGTGAAGGTAAACCAGTTCATCCAGTTGCTGTCAAAGCTGTAGCTCCAGTTGCTGTTGCCCATGCTCCAGTATACGCTCATGCTGCCCCAGCTGTATATGCCCATGCTGCCCCATTAGCCGTAGCTCATGCAGCTCCATTAGCATACGCTAGTCATGGATACCATCATTAATATTATAAATATATTATGTTGTGAATTTGTAAATATGAATGTGTGATTATTATAAATAAATATTTTTTTATAATTTTATTTTTGGATTTTTTTATTTTTTTTTACTTGCGGATTGGTGTAGGTCCTGACTCCTGTAAAAAAAATTATTTTTCGACAACCATTTGTAGCATCGTGAGTTTGAAATATGCTTATGAAAATATAAGATCATACAAGTTTTTAACACTCATTGTAATTGTTTGAAGAACATATTCTTTTCTATTGAATTCATATTTACCAATTCTGTTTTTTTTTTCTTATTTCGAAAAAAAATACGGTTTTTTTAAAACGAAAAACGTCTTTTGACAAAATAGCTTGAAGCTTTTTTTTTGGGATAATATTTTATATTAGGCTGAAACGTTCTTAAGCAACTATAATATCTAAACTACAATATCACTTAGAAAAAAGCAGTTTAAAGTTTCCTTATTGGATTTTAAATTAATCTAACCGTAGGAAATCTACACGTTTAAACATTATTTGGCTTCTCTTTGTTACTATCCTACTTCAAAAATAATATCAGATAAACCAAGTATGAAATTATCTTTTCCATTGTGTTTTACAAAATATAAGTTTCAATTTATTGGTTAGCGGATTTTACTCGAACATACTCTTTTATTATTTTTTAATCGGGGTAATAATAATCAATCATATCGAAAAACCAGTATTTAATTTTTGAAAAATACATATCGAAAAGCAAACTACAAAGTTTCCTTTTTAATTTTTGTTCGACTTGTTTCTTCTACTATTACTTATATATGGTTACCTTACATTAGTTTGTATCCTAAAGTTGCTATGATTACGAAATTCCGCTTTATCAATCAAATAATATACAGTTTTGTTTATGGAACATTATTTAATTCAGGAAATTTCTCACAATTTATTTACAAATTTAAATTAATAGTTATTCATATTTATATTTAAAATTAAAATTACTACTTCAATTTTTTCGATCATTCTTCCAATTATCCACGTAACAACTACAACTAAATATCATTTTTTGTAATTATTCCAAAATTTTGTTGCTACATAATTTTCATGCAAACAATTGAACAAATAACTATTATATATTTTATAGAATACGAATAATTTATTACTCGACAATTTTATTGTTGGACATCTATCGATTATAAAGTCCCTTCCACGTAACATGTACAGTACGGATCTAACCTTCTGTAGCCTAACTGTATATGTATTTAAAAAAAAGTAAATGCCAGTATAATTGATTGAATAACCAAAATTTTGGGAAAGTATTTTAGAATAATAAAAAATTTTTGTTAAAATTATTACGAATGCTGATAATAAAGATATTTCCATTCGATTTTTTTTATTTATTCGCTTTTGCAAATAAAAAAACTTCTAGCAAAAACAGTCAAAATGTAAATTGTAAAATATTTTTTTCTTCGCTTTTAATGGAGCCATTTTTTATTTATTTAATAATATTTTAATGGCCTTAGTCATTACATGTTGCAACGGGTGACTCAAATTAATCATTTAAAATAATGATTCAAAATTGCAAAAAATACTATTCTTCCGCTTATAATTCATTCAAAACTACATCATTCTTTTGAAATGGAAGAATAGACCAACAGATTAACAGATTAATCATATAGCTTCTCAGGAGGTTCTAAACCGGCGATATACACTTACACAAAATTTTTTTAAGGAATAAGTTGTAAAAATTTTTTCTTTTATTTTAAACTTTTCTCCTATCTTTTGTGCTTAAAATAGAAAGGTCTTCATTCACAAATTCAAACTCACTTTCTAAGATCTTAATACACCACCAAAATTTGTAATTGATATAGATGCTATAAGAATATGATGTTATTTATAAAATCACTTCTAGAAATTTGTTAATGCGTCGTAAATGGCTGAATGTAAGAATTGTTTCCATGACAATATTCAGTTTTTGTGCTTTCCAAGGGACGCGTTATATTTGGAATTGAATTCAACGCAGCAAAACAATATGCTGCTTAATCCCGTATCAGATAAGCCGTAATAGACACTGGTAAGACTAATCAACACATACAAAAATAAAAGTATTAACCAAATAAATTGTATTTAAATTAAAATAATTGGTAAATCATTCTTAAAAATATATTTTAAATAATTATCCCTGCTGGTAAAAATTCAATTTAATCATTACGATAAAAAGTTTACAAAAGGTGGGAATTTCATATAATTTTAATATAAATATCGGTGCTAATAACATGGTTTAAACAAGAATAAATTTTGTAGTTCAATTACAAACAAATACAAGCAGCTAATAATGGCATTCAAAGTAAGTGTTGGGTGATTATTTGAATAATGTACAACCATTATAAATTTTTATTTTATTTGTCTGTAGCTTATCGCTTTCGCAGCACTTATTGCTGTTGCTCGTGCTGGACTTATCCCAACTCATGGATATGCTGCTGCCCCAGCTGTATACTCCCATGCTGCTCCAGCAGTATACGCTCATGCTGCTCCAGTAGCTGTAGCTCATGCTGCTCCAATTCACGCTAAAGTTCTCGTTGCTGAAGCTCCAGCACAATACAGTTTCCAATATGGTGTCCATGATGCCCACACTGGTGATGTCAAAGAACAACATGAAGAACGTAATGGTGATGCCGTACAAGGATACTACACTTTAAATGAAGCCGATGGAACCAGACGTATTGTTCACTACACCGCTGATGACCACAACGGTTTCAATGCAGTCGTTACCCGTGAAGGTAAACCAGTTCACCCAGTTGCCGTCAAAGCTGTAGCTCCAGTATACGCTCATGCTGCCCCAGCTGTATATGCCCATGCTGCTCCATTAGCCGTAGCTCATGCAGCTCCATTAGCATACGCTAGTCATGGTTACCACCATTAAAATTAATAATTTATATTTTGTATATTGTAAATATGAATGTGTGCGATTAATGTGATTAAATAAATAATATTTATTTATTAGAAAAAATTTTTACTTTTATTTTGATTTTTGCTGTACTTATAATTTCTCTCAATCAAAAATAATTTACGTTAGTAAGCAGAGGTATCGCTTAATGGTATAAATTTACTTTTTGCTTTTTGAAAACTCAAATAAAAATTTCACTTAATTGCCTTTTATAGAAATATTAATTTATTTAAGGCGAAGCAAAACGAATTGTACAAACACTAATAATTAATTAATTTAAAGTAGGTATGTAACGTAGAACTACGTATGTACATAAATATGATATAAGATTAAAGCAAAACGCTGTTTTTGAGAAAAAGTTAAAATTCTTCAAAATCTGTGGCCTAAAGTTGGACCCCTAGAAGTCCGATTAAAGAAAAAAACTTTGCAACACAACTAGGGGTAATATGAAAACAAAATACCAAGTTTGGTGTACCGGAGTGCACACACTTACACTTCGTTAAATTATATTGGACAAATAGGATCTCAAAACATGTATTTGACGTGAAAACTCGAAATCACTTTTTTGACACCTACTCAATTATAAAATCTACTCAAAGGGTTCAATAAATTTTAAAATTTTCTTGAAATTCAACTTTATTACTTAAATTCAATTTTGGATATTTTGTTTATGAAACTCTGCCAGCTTGATGTAGGCAGCAGTTCATCTTCATTGTTATGAAACTCTGCTAGGTTGACGGAGGTAATCTTTTAAGTTTTTGTGTACGATAGATTATTTAAAAATAAAATAAACAAACAAAAAAACTGTTTACTTTAAATAAATTTCGAGTTTTTGCTCCAATTTCGTAGATCATATTATTTTCTATTTTTATAAATACGTATTTCGACTACAAAGTACTCATCATCAGTATGAAGTAGCTAGTAGTCGAAATACGTATTTATAAAAATACAAAATAATAAGATCTAAAAAATTGGGACAAAAAAATCGAAATTTATTCGAATCGAGTTCTCATTAATAATTATAAAAAAAACAAAAATGTTTACTTTTACATTATTGAACTTGAACTTAAGGAAGTACGAGCACCTTGGCAACTTTTGATAAAAGGCTTGATTTTTTTTAATACAAAGTTTAAATATGTCTAAACAAATTCCAAAAATTTGAAGGAGATTGCCCGATGATTTAAATAAATAATTAACTTTAAAGTTGAGCAATTTAACTTTGGTCTTATGGGGTAACCTTCAAACATTGATACATTTCTGTATTTTTCTCGTAAAACTGTCGGTGAATATTTTTAAAAAACTTATGGATGAAAGTAAATATATTAGTGATAAATTCAATTCAAAAACATTTACACTTGCCCGACTAATTAAAGTGTATTAATTAAAAGAAAAATAAATGCCGCCACTAGCCAATGTTAAATGTATATCTATATATTGAAAAAAATCATATGGTTACTGCGTTCCCCTTAACGCGCTATAGTCGATACCTATCCCCACACCGCCTGGCGCTCGTACTTCCTTAAGTTAATAAGAAATAAATATAGAAGAACTCCCAAAATTGTTTAATGCACTGGTGATGTATGAGTTTAATTCAATTCATCTCGTATAATTTAATTTAAATTCCTTTGGCAGTATGCTGGCTGCATTTATATATATATTTTTACTTCCTTTTTCTATATAGACTTACCATAATAATTCATTTCAATAAATGCAAAATTAGTTTAGGAATATACATACAACATTTAGTGAAAATCGGATATACCTTTCACATGATGTTCGGCTTGAAACAGAAATTGATGGGTGAGATTTTGAAAATTTAAATACTGAAAAAAATTCAAAATATCTGTTGTTTTGAACGCTCGTAATCTAATCAAATACCATGATTTTTACTTGAATTATTATTATAGATACTTTCTAGACTATAATTTAAACGTAAAAAAGAATACCCAATTTTATTTCTCCGTTCTTAGTTTTTCGCTGTTTTCCCAGTACCACAATACGTAAAATCTATCGTAATTACCAAACTTCATCACACTGACTGACAAAGTTAATGGGAAATAGTTTATGGTTTATCAAGTTATTTGATCCCCAGAATCTCTGGAACAAATACCGTTCAAATTTGAAAAGTACAAGAGGATCTGAGTAACAATGTGGTTAAAAACAACGATAATTATTATGATCACACATTATCATATGCCATTAAAAAGTATAAAAATTACAAAAATTTAACAAATAAATAAAAATGATTTATTTAATCCAATATATTCATATTTACAAACATTCAAAATATAAACTTATAATCTTAATGGTGGTAACCATGACTAGCGTATGCTAATGGAGCTGCATGAGCTACGGCTAATGGAGCAGCATGGGCATATACAGCTGGAGCAGCGTGAGCGTATACTGGAGCTACAGCTTTGACGGCAACTGGGTGAACTGGTTTACCTTCACGGGTAACGACTGCGTTGAAACCGTTGTGATCATCGGCGGTGTAGTGAACAATACGTCTGGTTCCATCGGCTTCATTTAAAGTGTAGTATCCTTGTACGGCATCACCATTACGTTCTTCATGTTGTTCTTTAACATCACCAGTGTGGGCATCATGTACACCATATTGGAAACTGTATTTAGCTGGTGCTTCAGCAACAAGTACTTTAGCGTGAATTGGGGCAGCATGAGCTACAGCTACTGGAGCAGCATGAGCGTATACTGGAGCATGGGCAACAGCAACTGGAGCTACAGCTTTAACGGCAACTGGGTGAACTGGTTTACCTTCACGGGTAACGACTGCATTGAAACCGTTGTGGTCATCAGCGGTGTAGTGAACAATACGTCTGGTTCCATCGGCTTCATTTAAAGTGTAGTATCCTTGTACGGCATCACCATTACGTTCTTCATGTTGTTCTTTAACATCACCAGTGTGAGCATCATGGACACCATATTGGAAACTGTATTGGGCTGGAGCTTCAGCAACGAGAACTTTAGCGTGAACAGCTACTGGAACAGCATGTGAGTATACAGCTGGGGCAGCATGGGAGTATACAGCTGGGGCAGCATGCGAGTATACAGCTGGGGCGGCATGGGAGTATACAGCTGGTGCAGCAGCATATCCATGAGTTGGGATAAGTCCAGCACGAGCAACAGCAATAAGTGCTGCGAAAGCGATAAGCTACACACAAATAAAATAAAAATTAATAATTGTTATACATTATCAAATAACCACCCAACACTTACTTTGAATGCCATTATTGACTGCTTGTATTTGTTTGTAATTGAACTACAAAGTGTGTTTGTTCTTATTTCAACCATAATATTAGCACCGATATTTATATTAAAATTATATCAAATTCCCACCTGAAATTTTTTATCGTAATATTTAAATTGAATATTTTTACCAGCAGTTTTATTTAATTATTTAAAATAAATGTTTAAAGAATGAAATGTATTAATTAGTTTAAATTTATGTTTTACAAATATTTGTATTGATTTTAATTAACCATAACGATCATTTTCATAAATGATAACGATCCTTTACGAAACCTAAGAAAGATAATTTTTTTTTTTTGTACTTATAAGATAATATGTGACTTAGAGTCCTAATTGAAATTTAACCATGCTTATTTCACGAATTATTAGAATTAAATAGTTTAAAGGTGGTTGATTAGTTTAGGGCTTCTTACTTCAAATAAAATCAAATTTATAATGACTGTTCGAAAATGTTTAAATATAATTCAAAATATTAAGAAATATCTATAAAGCTCTTACAAATCAACTCTTAAATATTCTATCTTGATTCAATGCAAAATTATTTTGAATTATAGATCACATTATATTTATGAATTATAAATGTTTACCATTTAACTCTATATCAGTCATTACAAAAACCAAAAACTCGCCGTATAATAAGAACATCGAAGATAAAAAACTAAATAAAAAAAGATTTAAATTCTGTCAACCTTTTCATCCATTTAATATCTAATGACGAATTACGTTTATTCTAGGAATTCAATCACACTTTATCATTGTATAATAAAAAGTTAAGTACTAATCAGTTGTGGTTAATAAATGTACCATTTTTAATACTTAGTAGAAATTCAGTATTTCTCTTACGACTAAAGCCAGAACAGCGATAGTTACACAAAGAATAAACATACTCCACTCAGACAAATACCGAGGAAACACCCACATACTTATTGTACGTATTAACCATTATTTTCAATATTGTAAAATATAATTAAGAAAATCAGGAATGCGCATGAAAAACTCAAATACGCTTGACAAAAATCACCAATTTAAAAATGAATGGCAAGAGTTTCAAGTAAATCTTAATCTTGTAATTTGAAGATAATTCTAGTCGTCTTTTATTCAGCTATAAAATCACTATTCAGAAATAAATTTTTGATCTTGCCAGAAAATAACGACTTTATATCTGCAAAAAATCGACCATGAAAATTTGTTAATTTTTTAATTACTTTAGATCTTTTTTTCCCCGACATAGATAAAATGTATGTAGGAAGGAGTATGTTCAATTTAGTCTTAAGTTTGTAAGGTTATAAATTATTGAACGCACTCACAAAATATTGGTATAGATGTACATAGAATCCTCTATTTAGTCCATTTTCGTCAAACCGTTATCACGATAAATTAAAAATAAAAAAATACAGTCAGCTTAAGTTTTGAATTTTCAAGGCCTTAAAAGTAATTTTAAGTTTTTGAATGAGCAAAATTGAAGAATTGAGTCTAATGGATCCATGATCAAACTCTTAAACGTTAAGAACAGATTTTTGAGCCGCCGCAACGGTGGATAAATATCAGGTAATTCTAATTGGAACATGTAATGATATAATAAAATAATGTGTATATTATGAATGATAATGATCAAACAACTTTTCAGAATTTCTTATACGCTTTTCTAATGAAAAATTTTGATTATATGCTCTAAAAAAATTTCAGACGAATCTATCATAATTCTTCATTTCAACGAGCTTATCTTCTTTAGTAACTTCAAACGCTGTGGAAAAGTTTCAATTTCCAAATCGTCCATTGGAAGATTCATAAAGGATTCCTAATCAATAGGGATGCCTAATATCAATTATTATATTAGGGTATGAAAGATATGAAAAAAATAAGCATTAGTAATTGATTAATGGTAATCAAACGTATTATAAATTAAAATACATATATTTGTAAACAATTTTTTAGATTTATATAATTCGTAGATATTCATTTAATTATAATATTCACAAAAATATTAAATAATGAGTATCCCTACTAATGTAATCATTGTTCAAAATATTGCAAATTGAATATTGCAAAGGTGGGAATTTATTATAATTTTAATATAAATATTGGTGTTACTATCATGGTTTAAACAAGAACAAATTTTGTAGTTCAATAACAAGCAAATACAACCAGTCAATAATGGCATTCAAAGTAAGTGTAGCAGTTATTTGTTAAAATTACTAACAACAATTATTAATTTACATTTTATTTGTCTGTAGCTTATCGCTTTCGCAGCACTTATTGCTGTTGCTCGTGCTGGACTTATCCCAGCTCATGGATATGCTGCTGCCCCAGCTGTATATTCACATGCTGCCCCAGCTGTATACTCGCATGCTGCTCCAGTAGCTGTTGCCCATGCTGCCCCAATTCACGCAAAAGTTCTTGTTGCTGAAGCTCCAGCCCAATACAGTTTCCAATATGGTGTCCATGATGCCCATACTGGTGATGTTAAAGAACAACATGAAGAACGTAATGGTGATGCCGTTCAAGGATACTACACTTTAAATGAAGCCGATGGAACCAGACGTATTGTTCACTACACCGCTGATGACCACAACGGTTTCAACGCAGTAGTTACCCGTGAAGGTAAACCAGTTCATCCAGTTGCCGTCAAAGCTGTAGCTCCAGTTGCAATTAAAGCAGTAGCCCATGCTGCTCCATTAGCTTATGCCAGTCATGCTGCTCCATTAGCTTATGCCAGTCATGCTGCTCCATTAGCTTATGCCAGTCATGCAGCTCCATTAGCATACGCTAGTTATGGATACCATCATTAAAATTAGTAATTTAGATTTTGTATATTTGTTAATATGAATGTGTGAGTTCAAATAAATTATTTTTATTTATTTGTTAGATTTTTGTATTCTTTTATAGTTGTCTCTAGATTTATCATAATTTGTGACAACCTGATTTAATTCAAAAGTACACTTATATCAGTTGTGTAGTTATTTTCACTTGTATTACAAAAGTTATCTCTTTTCATCATAGAAACCAAAACTAAAGAGTTTGTAATATTTAGATTCGTACATAATGTTTCAATCAATAATTAAATTAATTGATAAAAAAACATTCTTTTGAATATGAATACTCTTTACAATGATTTTAAAAGTGAAAGTTATTTTGAAGGTTAACAATAAGTATCAGTCTTTATGAATTATATTTGCTTGCTTTGCCGATTATAGCATCTGCCATTTAATTTAATTTAATTGAACTTGAACTTGCAAGTTAATATAATTCACAAGATGAATTAACCACATAAAAAAGCTTCCGAAGTAAAACAATAAACCTGAAATTTTTTTTCTACTTTTTAGTATTAATAAGATCAAAAGAGTTGATAATTTATTGGCGATACATTTTTTAACTTCCAACTGCGAAGGCATATCTTTACGTTTCAAGGTTACTAGAACCCAAATTCCACATTATCAGAGAGATGCTTGTGTGTGTGTTCGGAATTTTTCGTCTCGATAATCTCGAGAACAAATAATGACGAGGCACTAACTTCGTTCGACAGGTTATCGTAATTTAAAACCGAATGACTTTTCTAAAAAATTAGTCTAGGCGTTTCAGTGAGGATAAAAAAAAAAAAAAAAAAAGAAGACAATACCTGTATTCGTAATAATATACTAATTATTATTTTTTCATTGAGAAGTTCATCGTGTGGAGGTAGGTTGCACCTAGACCACTCATTTCGTTATAGTATTCTACAAAAATTTGCAATCGGTAAATAGATACATGATGAACGTCCGTAATACTTATCTAACGGTAATGTTGATTAATTGATTTATTACTAACGAAATCAATTTAAATAGATACCAGTGAACAAAAATATTTCTATCTATATTTTAGCAGGTAGTGGACATTCATATTAAGAAAGGCTCTGTAGCGGTAAAAATAACAAAACAAGAATCATTTAATAAACCACTATTGACATGAAATTTGTTATAGGCAGAGAGTTTCACAATTATTGTCTACAGTGAATGAAGAATTAATTGCATTTCGTTATTGTATGAAAATCATTAGCTGAATAGTTATTATATTTGTTTATAATTATGCTACTATAGTGCTGAAATCTTAGCATCAATAGTCTCCCATACTAATAAAACATTTGATTAATTTTTATACTTTATTGATAAAATGCAACGAAACATATACTGGAACACATGCTTCAGCAACTGGAGCTTCAGCTTTTACAGTAACTGAGTAAACTACTTTACATTCCCGTATTAAGACGGCTGTCGTGTTTTCCCTTTATACCAAGCTGGTGATAATCGGTGAAGTGAACAATACGTCTGGTTCCATCAGCTTGATTTAAACTCTATCTTACAATATCATCATGACGTTCTTTAAGTTTTTCTTCAAAATCGCTGGTATGCACATCAAGTTTTATTGGACTGAAGCTTTTGCAAACATTTATTCGTTTTCCGTGATTAAAAACGTCGATTTTACTTTAAAAAAAAACACATATT
Source organism: Chrysopa pallens (assembly GCA_020423425.1). Classification (NCBI taxonomy): domain Eukaryota; kingdom Metazoa; phylum Arthropoda; class Insecta; order Neuroptera; family Chrysopidae; genus Chrysopa; species Chrysopa pallens. The sequence continues at coordinate 40,056,072 of CM035594.1, forward strand.
TTGATCGATTTTTCACAATAAACTCGATAAGCTTACATTGTATCGAAAAATCGATATCGAAAAGAATGAAGCGTGTAAAAAATCTGAAAGAAAGTTCATGAAACCTTTTTTGAAATACGTAAAAAAAAAGAAATCTGAAAAATGAAAAATGAATTCTTTGTTGAAATCGATATCTGAAAATTGATATATCCATGAAATGAAAAACCAGGAATTTTTACGTTTGTAACTTTTTATATTGAGTTAGCAATCTGATTTTCAAACTCATTTTAAAGGCTTTTCACGTGCCATAATGAATGTTTTATGAGTAGGTGTTTCATTTTTACGTTATTCAACGCCAAATAGTACAACTGAAATGTTTCTCAAACGAATCATGTTGATATTGTATCCACAGTAATGGAAAATAAATATTTCTCCTTGTTTTGAATATTTCATTCCCTTTTCTAAAATTTTTGCAATAAAATATAGGATCTTAGAATTTATTGAAATTCGTTCAAAAATAAACGTTATTAAACATTTTAAATCAAGGACATCCAAAAAAAATTTGGACTTTGTGAGAAAACTTTTTAGTACACTTTAATAATACCTAAGATTTATTGCTGTATCCGTTTTTGTAGTTATTTTTAAGGTTGAAATTTTCATCATCCGAATGCAATTGTTGAGAGGGAGGAAAAGGAAGCACACTCAAAAAATGGTTAAACATTTTTAATAAACGTGTGCAGAATTATCCAGAAGGTCAAAACCCTCACGAACTCATTGGTTAAAATCCTCAAATGATCAGTCCAGCATGTCATTAGGTATTTAAAGTCTAGTGCAGACTGTGTAATTACTTTGAGGTAGCAATTATCTACTGTCTTAATTTTAAAAAAAGCAATCGAATAATAATAAACATGATTATAGGTAATGGCTAGTCGATTTTAGCTTTATAAATCACCATGTGTAAAATTGAAATTCCAGTTAACTACATTATTAATTTGTAATACTAGAAATACTCTGATATGAAGACGACCGATGAAGAAAGTATTAATATTCTTAATAAGCCAATTGAGCTATGCTATTCACGGATACTCGTTCTCGAAAAGATTTTACGGGTATAGACGAATAAAACCAAAAAAGTTTGTTTATAAAAAGTTGTTTATTTTAGTATTTTGAACACACAACACGCAATTATAAATATTTACACACAAATAATACTGAATAAAGATACGATTAATGATGATAACCAGCATAAGCTAATGGAGCAGCATGACTGGCATAAGCTAATGGAGCAGCATGACTGGCATAAGCTAATGGAGCAGCATGACTGGCATAAGCTAATGGAGCAGCATGGGCTACTGCTTTAATTGCAACTGGAGCTACAGCTTTTACAGCAACAGCTGGATGAGCAGAATGACCTTCACGTTGTACGACTGCGTTGAAACCATTGTGGTCATCAGCGGTGTAGTGAACAATACGTTTGGTTCCATCAGCTTCATTTAAAGTGTAGTATCCTTGTACGGCATCACCATGACGTTCTTCATGTTGTTCTTTAACATCACCAGTGTGTGCATCATGGACACCATATTGGAAACTGTATTGTGCTGGAGCTTCAGCAACAAGAACTTTAGCATGAACTGGAGCAGCATGGGCTACGGCAATTGGTGCAGCATGAGCAACAGCTAATGGAGCAGCGTGTATTGATTGTGATGCGTATGCGATTGGAGCAGCAGCATACCCATGAGATGGGATTAACCCAGCTTGAGCTACAGCTACAACGGCGAATAAACAGATAAGCTGAAATCATGAAAAACAAATAAAGTGGAAATTCAATCGATTTCATTCTATACTAATCTATAGAGCTAAATATTGCCTCCTAGATTATATATACGAAGAAATAGTTATTAATATCAGAAATAATTTCAAACAATAACGAATAACATGTCGTCTGCCTTTCACTGATTGAATTTGTGAGTGACAGGCAAGCTTCAAGCACGATAAGTTCGGTTATGGTTACTACAAAAACTTTTTCCTTTATGAAAAATGCGACGGTTTCTTTTTAAAAGCAAGTAAAATTTTCGTTTGCGCCAACAAGCTTCAGATTGGCTTTTTTTTATTGTCAAGAGAAAATTATATAATAATAAATATTAAATAACAAATAACAAATTATCAGTTATCAAGCTGAAAATGTCTATTGTCGAGACAGCCTTTTTTTTCGGTATCTTCCAAAATGGTTTTTCGTATTGATTGTTTTTCTTATCCGTCACTTTTTAGAGTTTTCATAAAGGAAAAAGTTGTTGCACTAACCATAACTAAACTACGTGCTTGTTGTAATTTATCATTAATAAAACTAATATTATCATTTTAAATTAATAGTACAGTATTTTCATTTAAGATAGATACCTTGAATGCCATTTTAATGTTGTTTATTGAACTATAAGTCAAGTTATTCTTGTTAATCATATATCATGTATCTGTTTTTATACTTAATCAATATCCCCTCTAAATATTATTAGATTTGGACATGTGTTTTAAACATTTATTATTATATTTAGTTTTTATTTGTCTATATTGTTTGTTATGAATGATATTTAAAAAAAGTGATTGCGTGTCCTAAATATTTTAATGTATCCTAATTATTTCTAAAATATATATGATGATGATTGACAGAATCAATTACAATAATCGTAAAAATTTGACATTGGAATATTTGACAATATCACACAATTGTATCAAAATTTTTCATGCGTTTTTATTAAATAATATACGCACGTATAAGTACCACTTAAGGGCAGGGTAGATTGTTAAACTTGTTACTTTTTTTTATAATGAAAGCATAAAATATCAAGAATATTGTGTGAAAATTTCAAGCCGCTCGGAGTAAAATTGACGACGTTATCAGTACTTAAAGACGACAAAATTTGTCGAAAAGATGCTTAAGACATCATGGATAATATCAAAATCGATTATGTACCTGTCACCGATTATTCACTGTGAGGAAGCTCGCTTATAAACGTTTCCATAAATGGCAAATTTACCAAAAGTGTTTTTCCCACGATCCATTTTTTTTAATCCGGTGTTCGTCGTAACTGCAAAAATTCTACAGCACCAACCGTTTTGAAATTTTGAACACAAGTTCTGTATATAATTTACAAATTGTTCCCAAAAGGTGAAAAATTGAAATTTCAAAAAACCCTCGACGGCGTTACTTGTGGATTGCGATTATCTAATGTAATAATAACTTTTTGATTTCGGATGATCTAGCCCCGAGTTATGAGGGGTACACTAATGTTAATGTTTAAAAATAGTTTAGATATTGATACTAAATCGCGTATTGAGTATTTAAACAAGTAACACTGTTAGCTGTTATCTACACTTTATTTTAAAATAATAATAATAATCATTTATTTTAAAATTTTTTAAACATGAAAAAAATATATTAATAACTATTTTGCTTATACACTTAAAAGCAAAAAAAAAAATACTGAAAATGGAACGTTGAGCAGCCAAAAAATCCAATTCAATGTTATAGTCTTTTAATCCATAAAACAGAAAAAAAAGTATCTAGATGCGAAATTTTAAAGGCTTTATCAGTCAAGTTTAGACTGACGCCTGTGAAATTTTTTGGGGTCTATAAAAGAAAACGTCTCACATTCTTGGAAATCAAAGAAGAAGATTGCATACAAACGACCTCGCAAACTTTTATATGGTCAAGACCTGGACTATAATAATTTTTAAATTGTCAAAAATTATTTATTCAGAAGAGCTAATACGAAAAACTAAAAATTTTGTCGATATTAAAAAATCAATTTCTCGATGGACGAATCCAAAAAATTCCACATCAATTCAGCTTTTAAGAATATGTACATTTCAGGTGTATTTTAATTTAGGTAATTTAAATAATAAAATATAAATACTATATATAAAAACACTTTCATTCATAAAAACAGTTTTTGCAATGTTTACACACTAGCAATTTAGAAGGGATATTTTTGGGTATAAAAACTAATCATCTATTGGATTTAAGTAAATTAACTCACAGTTATTACTCAAATTAACATGGCATTCAAAGTATGTTGCTTATTTTAAAACTTTTGTTTACTTAATATACTGAATATGTTGTTTATTTTTTTTTATTGTGTTTTAGCTCATCTGTTTTGTAGCCTTTGTGGCTGTTGCACAAGCAGGTCTCATTCCATCCCATGGATATGCTGCCGCACCAGCTGTATACTCACATGCTGCTCCAGCAGTATACGCTCATGCTGCTCCAGTAGCTGTTGCTCATGCTGCTGCTCCAATTCACGCTAAAGTTCTTGTTGCTGAAGCTCCAGCCCAATACAGTTTCCAATATGGTGTCCATGATGCCCACACTGGTGATGTTAAAGAACAACATGAAGAACGTTATGGTGATGCTGTAAAAGGATACTACACTTTAAATGAAGCTGATGGAACCAAACGTATTGTTCACTACACAGCTGATGACCATAATGGATTCAACGCAGTCGTACAACGTGAAGGTCATGCTGCTCATCCAGCTGTTGCTATTAAAGCTGTTGCCCATGCTGCCCCAGTATATGCTCACGCTGCACCATTAGCCGTAGCTCATGCAGCTCCATTAGCATACTCAAGTCATGGTTATCATCATTAATATGTAATTTTATAGCTTGTTGTGTGTTCAAATAAATTATTTCCTAAAATTTATTGACTTTTTAACTTTTTGATCATTGTTTGCGATGATTTTCACTTTGCTCCCAAAAAGATTTTACAAATTGATTTATGTGTTTGAAAACTTTAAGAAAATTATTTTTTTTTAATGCAAAATATATAAACATATTTTTTAGAACCTTCACAGTCAACGAACGAAGTTTTTATTTGTCGCTTCTTTTGGTTTAACTTAACGTAACGTCTTTCCTTAGGAATAGAACCACTTACACATTAAAAAGAATATTTTTAAAAATTTGCTGAAACATAAACCATTCGAACTAAAAGTTTAGAATGATAACCGAAATATCTAGAATCCGTATTTTAAAATCAGCTTTTACCAATAATTCAATAGATATAGAGCAGGCAAAAACGATAATTTTTCGAAATATTATTAAAAAATATTCCAATATAGAAATTTTTGAAATTATATTTTAATAAATTTTAAGCATCAATAATCCTATTTACCGAAATTGTTTCCCTCAATGTGTTTAGAACTATTTAAACGCGCCATATCAAAGTAGTCTCAAATCAAATTTGTCAGGACCATTATTTCTGTAATAAATTACCTATAGATATATGGAACAAAAAGGAATAAATACTATTTACATTTTATAAGTATAAAATGTAAATGCTCGCTTCGAAGAATCAATCAGCTTAAATCAGCTTTTCAAAAATTGTATTACAATTATGGTTTAGAACATGTATAAACAAAACTACGTTAGTCACTAACTTTGTCAGTTCGATTCCATTTATAAACATTGTCCTTACTATCTTACCACTTGTTTAATCCAAAGCATATTGTTGGTTCAATAAGCAAAAGAAAAATGGAGCTAGCCAAATAGAGCGCTTTGAATCCAATGATAATTTATTCATGTTTGCATTGGTACAATACAAATGATTTTTTCAGCGTTAGCTTCTGTAAACCTTTTTTCTCGTAAACTTCGCATTTAACGAATTTTCTATTGAAATTTTTTACATATTATCCAGAATTATCGATTTCAACAAAATTCAAATCAATGATGTAAAACTAATGCATATTCATACAAAATTGAATTAAAATTTGATTTATGGTACACGAAATATTTGCATTTATATGAAAATACAAATTATCGAATATAATTACTTAAATTGCTTAAATAGTTTAGTATTGAGTTATAAAAACGCAATTTTGATTTGAAATAAAAAACATTCAATACATTTTTATCACATTAAATTATGCGTGATACAGGTGATTTTTTGTCACGTTTCATCGTTCCTATTTTTTTTAACGATTTGTAATATCAATGTTAACAATTTGAAAGAACAAAACGACAGACTAACGGACACGAAACGAAAATTGCTTCTTTAAACAAGCCTCAAAAACATCGATATTTATAAACATTGTTGAAATGAAAGCAAAACAAAATTAAATCCATAAATATACCTCGGAAATAAAATGTAATGCTCCGGCTTATACTAACTACGGTTAAAGTACACAAATTATAAACCTGATACAATGAAACTTCTGGAGCATTAGTTGGATTTCACCAAAATATACAGAATCGTTTACATCATGTTAAACGGTAAGCGAGTTTTTTTTCAAAATTACAACTTTTAAATTGTGGCAGATGTAAAAATCAAAACAAAAAAAACAGGATAACCAAAACCACCTAAGCAAACCTAAAACCTAAAAAAACCACCAGAATAAATCTAAACAATTACTTCATTTTCAACTGATAATATTGACTAATAATATTTAGCCTTGATTTAATTAACATATATAAAATATAATATAGATTAATAAATATTAATTAAAAATTTTTAATATGACCAAACCAAAAAAATAAAAAATAATAATAACATTAAAATTATGAATTTTCTATTACTGACACGTACAGAGTTAAAAATATTTGTGAAGTGAAAGGAGTCAAAAATTTAAATTTAACGTAATATGATTTTAAAAACAAAAATTTAATATTTAACAAATAAAATTAAAATTCTATTGACAGAATATATTATTGATATTCATGATAATCGTAACGGGGGAACCATTTATTTTTATATAAATATAGATTCTTAAAGTTATTTCAACAAGAACAAATTCATTAGTTCAATAAACAACACACCAAAATGGCATTCAAGGTATTTGTAACGATAATTTTATAAAATTAATAATTTTTCATTATAAAAAACTTTATTTTTCAGCTTATCTGTTTATTCGCCGTTGTAGCTGTAGCTCAAGCTGGATTGATCCCATCTCATGGGTATGCTGCTGCTCCAATCGCATACGCATCACAATCATTACACGCTGCTCCATTAGCTGTTGCTCATGCTGCACCAATTGCCGTAGCCCATGCTGCACCAGTTCATGCTAAAGTTCTCGTTGCTGAAGCTCCAGCCCAATACAGTTTCCAATATGGTGTCCATGATGCCCACACTGGTGATGTTAAAGAACAACATGAAGAACGTCATGGTGATGCTGTAAAAGGATACTACTCTTTAAATGAAGCTGATGGAACCAAACGTATTGTTCACTACACCGCTGATGACCACAATGGTTTCAACGCAGTCGTACAACGTGAAGGTCATGCTGCTCATCCAGCTGTTGCTGTAAAAGCTGTAGCTCCAGTTGCAATTAAAGCAGTAGCCCATGCTGCTCCATTAGCGTATGCCAGTCATGCTGCTCCTTTAGCGTATGCCAGTCATGCTGCTCCTTTAGCTTATGCCAGTCATGCTGCTCCAGTAGCTTATGCCAGTCACGCTGCTCCATTAGCTTATGCCAGTCATGCTGCTCCATTAGCTTATGCCAGTCATGCTGCTCCATTAGCTTATGCCAGCCATGCTGCTCCATTATACCATCATTGATTTTATAATTAATATGTGTGCATTGTTTTTATTTTTATTTGTGTTTGAAGTGTGCTTTTAATAAAAAAAATTCCAATTTTATTTATTTTTGTCTTTGTAAAATAGTAAGTTCCAAAAATTACTCAGGTTAATGAGAATATTATTAATTATGAATTAGAAAAATGGATATTTTCTATATTGAAATGCGATGAACAGAATAGTTTTGAAATTTGGCAGTTACACAAATTTTCATGTTTCTAACGTCAAAAAACCAAGCTTCTTTAAAAACTGATATGTACAATTGATATGTACAATTGAGGATAAACGGTTATATATTTAAGATATGTTGAATATAAAACCTGCAAAATAAATTTAAATCATTTTTAATAAAATCATTTCTTTATTCAACTCTTTCTCCTATAACAAGCACATATAGTCTCGAAAAATTTTAAGGCTTGGTTTATATAAATATAATATATATATATTTATTATATATATATATATATATATATATATATATATATATATATATATATATATATATATATATATATATATATATATATATATAAATCTAAATAAATCTAAACACACTCGTATTTAAGCAATTAAATAAAATGATTTATCAAATAGGAAGTTTACAATGAAATTACTTTTCCTGAAGCTTAATAGTTTAAATGTTAATTTAATTTTATAAACTGAATAAATTTATGAAAAAATGTTTAAAGTATAATATATGAAAGAAAATTCTTATAGTTTGTAAGTTCTTCAAGTTTAGTTTGTAAATTTGTTTAATGCACAATCTGATTGAATTACATATTATTTTCATTATTCGGTTTCCTTATGGTAAATATCATCAGCTTTGAGTTTCTTGAACTCAAATTTTATTTACGTTATTTTTTATTCCCATTTTTTGTACATTTACATTTGTAACTTTATTTTTAATTAATCATTTTTATTTTTTATTTTTTTTTTTTTTTGGAATCAAAAAACTGGAATCAAAAATTTTATCAAAAATATAAATAATTGTAATTTTAACAGTACATATTATTTATTCATACACAAAAATTTTAAACTATATTTTGTTCTATACTAATAAAAAATTCGTTTTTAATTTTTGACTTCCTAGTGGGAAGTTCTTCGAAAATTTTGACATATCATTAGAACCCAAATTCACCCCTTTTTTTTGGAATTCCAAAAAAACTATAAGTGCACCTAATACTTGATTTGGGCACCTAAATAGCACCTAAAAAGCCCCTAATTTACAACAAATTTTTAGTCGATTTTTTCAATTTGGGCGAGCCAACTTTTTAGACGTCCCAAATTATTGTTTTTAGAGAGATGTCTGTGTGTATATACAGGTGTGTATATATAAAGTTTCGAAATTTGGCCTCAGGATGCATAATGATATCCAATCGAAGTAGAAATACTGTCTTTCATCGCGTGATTACGTTACTTAAAACTGAGTGACTTTTCAGGAAAATCAGTAGAGTCATTTTTTATTGACGGTAAAAATATTAAAAAAAAAAAAAAAAAAAAAACATTTCTATTTTTATTCTTCCAACTGGGCAGTTCGTCATGTGAACCTTGCGGATCCCACCTAGATCACTATTCGTTTATTTCTATTATAATATATTTATTATATACTACCCATAGATAAGTAAGTACCTTATGTGCAACAAAAGTGTTTTAAGAATAAATAAGAATATTTTAAGAAAGAACATCATAAACAAACAAAATACTAATCTCATTCAAACACGTTTGACCTGATTTAATTAACATAATTAAAATTATATCAAAATAAAAATAGAATAGAAAAAAAAATTCAATGCAAAGTAAAATTAAAAAAAAAATGTATGTATTTATTAAATATTATCACACAATATTATTATATTTTTTTACGCCACTCTAAGTTATATGGGTAACATTGTAATGGTAATAATAATATAATAATTAATAAATAATTTAAACATTTATTAAGTAATACTAAAATTTTAATAAATATAATATTGTATTATTTTTTATACTATTATACTTAATTTAAGAAAGAATTGGTGGTCCAGTGTTTAATTAATTTAAAAATTAATAAATAAATAGAAATATAATATAATAAAAATTGTTCATTTAAAATATTCCAATATAACATGTCTGTAAAATTTATTAAATAAATTGTTAAAATTTTAAATATTTTATATTATTTTATTTCATTTGAATTAAATTCTTTAATGAACCCAACCCGAAATTATATTCTCCCTGAATGATAATTACTATTTGTGGAAAAATTAGTGCCACTGTGTTAAATGAAATTAAACTATGTTAAATAAAACTAAAAATTTGAAAACTTTGACCCAAATTTAGTAGAAAAACATTCTTTGTTTGCCAAAATTGGATAAAATTTGGACATTGTAGAGCAAAAATAAAATTTGTGGTTTTTATGACGTCATATGGTTCAAAAATATAATTGTTTCGATATCTTGGGCAGATTTTGACCGATTTGAGTGAACTTTTTTTTGAAACCCACTAATTTTGTGTCAAACTTTTCATTTTTTTCATTGCCAATTCGCTTTCTATAACCCATGTATGAAATATCATACCCAGACCCCTATTATCTTTGAACTTATTATATAAATGTTAAATTAAACCAAAAATTTAAAATCTTTGACCCAAATTTAGTAGAAAAACATACTTTGTTTGCCAAAATTGGATAAAATTTGGACATTGTAGAGCAAAAATAAAATTTGTGGTTTTTATGACGTCATATGGTTCAAAAATATAATTGTTTCGATATCTTGGGCAGATTTTGACCGATTTGAGTGAACTTTTTTTTGAAACCCACTAATTTTGTGTCAAACTTTTCATTTTTTTCATTGCCAATTCGCTTTCTATAACCCATGTATGAAATATCATACCCAGACCCCTATTATCTTTGTATTTATTATATAAATGTTAAATTAAACCAAAAATTTAAAATCTTTGACCCAAATTTAGTAGAAAAACATACTTTGTTTGCCAAAATTGGATAAAATTTGGACATTGTAGAGCAAAAATAAAATTTGTGGTTTTTATGACGTCATATGGTTCAAAAATATAATTGTTTCGATATCTTGGGCAGATTTTGACCGATTTGAGTGAACTTTTTTTTGAAACCCACTAATTTTGTGTCAAACTTTTCATTTTTTTCATTGCCAATTCGCTTTCTATAACCCATGTATGAAATATCATACCCAGACCCCTATTATCTTTGAACTTATTATATAAATGTTAAATTAAACCAAAAATTTAAAATCTTTGACCCAAATTTAGTAGAAAAACATACTTTGTTTGCCAAAATTGGATAAAATTTGGACATTGTAGAGCAAAAATAAAATTTGTGGTTTTTATGACGTCATATGGTTCAAAAATATAATTGTTTCGATATCTTGGGCAGATTTTGACCGATTTGAGTGAACTTTTTTTTGAAACCCACTAATTTTGTGTCAAACTTTTCATTTTTTTCATTGCCAATTCGCTTTCTATAACCCATGTATGAAATATCATACCCAGACCCCTATTATCTTTGAACTTATTATATAAATGTTAAATTAAACCAAAAATTTAAAATCTTTGACCCAAATTTAGTAGAAAAACATACTTTGTTTGCCAAAATTGGATAAAATTTGGACATTGTAGAGCAAAAATAAAATTTGTGGTTTTTATGACGTCATATGGTTCAAAAATATAATTGTTTCGATATCTTGGGCAGATTTTGACCGATTTGAGTGAACTTTTTTTTGAAACCCACTAATTTTGTGTCAAACTTTTCATTTTTTTCATTGCCAATTCGCTTTCTATAACCCATGTATGAAATATCATACCCAGACCCCTATTATCTTTGAACTTATTATATAAATGTTAAATTAAACCAAAAATTTAAAATCTTTGACCCAAATTTAGTAGAAAAACATACTTTGTTTGCCAAAATTGGATAAAATTTGGACATTGTAGAGCAAAAATAAAATTTGTGGTTTTTATGACGTCATATGGTTCAAAAATATAATTGTTTCGATATCTTGGGCAGATTTTGACCGATTTAAGTGAACTTTTTTTTGAAACCCACTAATTTTGTGTCAAACTTTTCATTTTTTTCATTGCCAATTCGCTTCCCATAACCCATGTATGAAATATCATACCCAGACCCCTATTATCTTTGTATTTATTATATAAATGTTAAATTAAACCAAAAATTTAAAATCTTTGACCCAAATTTAGTAGAAAAACATACTTTGTTTGCCAAAATTGGATAAAATTTGGACATTGTAGAGCAAAAATAAAATTTGTGGTTTTTATGACGTCATATGGTTCAAAAATATAATTGTTTCGATATCTTGGGCAGATTTTGACCGATTTGAGTGAACTTTTTTTTGAAACCCACTAATTTTGTGTCAAACTTTTCATTTTTTTCATTGCCAATTCGCTTTTTATAACCCATGTATGAAATATCATACCCAGACCCCTATTATCTTTGAACTTATTATATAAATGTTAAATTAAACCAAAAATTTAAAATCTTTGACCCAAATTTAGTAGAAAAACATACTTTGTTTGCCAAAATTGGATAAAATTTGGACATTGTAGAGCAAAAATAAAATTTGTGGTTTTTATGACGTCATATGGTTCAAAAATATAATTGTTTCGATATCTTGGGCAGATTTTGACCGATTTAAGTGAACTTTTTTTTGAAACCCACTAATTTTGTGTCAAACTTTTCATTTTTTTCATTGCCAATTCGCTTTCTATAACCCATGTATGAAATATCATACCCAGACCCCTATTATCTTTGTATTTATTATATAAATGTTAAATTAAACCAAAAATTTAAAATCTTTGACCCAAATTTAGTAGAAAAACATACTTTGTTTGCCAAAATTGGATAAAATTTGGACATTGTAGAGCAAAAATAAAATTTGTGGTTTTTATGACGTCATATGGTTCAAAAATATAATTGTTTCGATATCTTGGGCAGATTTTGACCGATTTGAGTGAACTTTTTTTTGAAACCCACTAATTTTGTGTCAAACTTTTCATTTTTTTCATTGCCAATTCGCTTTCTATAACCCATGTATGAAATATCATACCCAGACCCCTATTATCTTTGAACTTATTATATAAATGTTAAATTAAACCAAAAATTTAAAATCTTTGACCCAAATTTAGTAGAAAAACATACTTTGTTTGCCAAAATTGGATAAAATTTGGACATTGTAGAGCAAAAATAAAATTTGTGGTTTTTATGACGTCATATGGTTCAAAAATATAATTGTTTCGATATCTTGGGCAGATTTTGACCGATTTGAGTGAACTTTTTTTTGAAACCCACTAATTTTGTGTCAAACTTTTCATTTTTTTCATTGCCAATTCGCTTCCCATAACCCATGTATGAAATATCATACCCAGACCCCTATTATCTTTGTATTTATTATATAAATGTTAAATTAAACCAAAAATTTAAAATCTTTGACCCAAATTTAGTAGAAAAACATACTTTGTTTGCCAAAATTGGATAAAATTTGGACATTGTAGAGCAAAAATAAAATTTGTGGTTTTTATGACGTCATATGGTTCAAAAATATAATTGTTTCGATATCTTGGGCAGATTTTGACCGATTTGAGTGAACTTTTTTTTGAAACCCAGTAATTTTGTGTCAAACTTTTCATATTTTTCATTGCCAATTAGCTTTCTATAACCCATGTATGAAATATCATACCCAGACCCCTATTATCTTTGTATTTATTATATAAATGTTAAATTAAACCAAAAATTTAAAATCTTTGACCCAAATTTAGAAGAAAAACATACTTTTGTTTGCCAAAATTGGATAAAATTTGGACATTGTAGAGCAAAAATAAAATTTGTGGTTTTTATGACGTCATATGGTTCAAAAATATAATTTTTTCGATATCTTGGAAAGATTTTGACCGATTTGAGTGAAGTTGCCGATAATTATTCTAAACCATGAATTTCTGTTAATATCAAAAGATTCGCATCCAATTTTTTGTCTACAAAGGATAATAAATGGAAATAAAGCATCATTTTTGTATAAGCGTTATTTACAGTTTGGTGTTTTATGTCTAGTCAAAATCAAATCAAATAAAAATTGTAGATAATACAAGAAAGATAAAATCATTAACTTATTATTCTAATTGACCGAACGAAGTGACGTCTATGGAATAACTAAACGATATTGCATTTCGTTTGTCTATATCTATCTATGGTTGTTCCGCTGTAACTGTCTAATGCCTTCTTCGATTTTGACGAAATTTGATAGACGCAATGATCATACTCAGTATATTCATTGTATATATTCGTTTGAACCTTTGGAAAAAATCCAATTTTTCCAAAAAAAATTAAATTAATTACTTATCAGTATCAAACACGGAACCCAAGGTTTTAGAATGTAGGTTCTCTCACCACTAGGATCATGTTTTGGATTATGTCGCATATCTTTTTTTTTTCTTTAAAACTTTGTGTATTACTTCTAAATGAGGTCTACAATTCACAGAATTACTAGTAGAATACAGATATAAAAAATCGGTTCCTGATTATTCTAATAAAATTAAAGCGTATTATTTATTCAATTAGTTGAAGGTTAAAAATACGTGTGCATTGTACTATAATATTATATAATAATATCTAATATTAATAGTAGTAGTGAAACCTGTCAAGTATAAGTTTGTGTTACTTATAAAATTGGTTCTTAAGGACCTAAAAAAGTTCATTATTGATTTTATTTTTAATTTATAAAAGTTGCTTTCAAAAATAGAAAGCTCAATCGAATTCTTTGTACGTTTATATTGCACCTGAAAGCTGTACATCTATAACTATAATTTTACACAAATATTTTTATAATCATTAGCCAATTTTGTCGCAATATATGAGTAAAAGCCTCTCTTATTTGCGCCCATTTAGATATATATTGTGCTAGATATCACACCTAGCTTCCGTCCAAAAAAAAACATGTGGTCATGTAGTTTTTCCACAGTCTAAAATTTTTGCAATTCTACAAAATCAATCAATTAAAAAGGCATAGAATTTTGCACAAGGATCGAAGAACTGTCGAACGTACAGTAACAGCAACGTCAAAAAGTTTCGTTTTCTTTCATATTTCGCGTAAAGAATTTTTTGTTTTAAAATTTATATCCAGAATGTCTCTTTCAATATTATGTAACAAACGATCAATTTTTTGTAATTGCATTCAAGGGTCTGAAGGTCAGGATCGGAATAATACAAGCACAAAGAACTTTAATTTTTAGTTCAACGCAATGTTGTTTTTCATTATATGTTTTAAGAATTGACACAAAAAATTTAGACCACTTTTGTTATATTCATTGTACTTCTTTAATTTTCGTGAAAAAAACTCCAAAAGTCTATAACATTCAGTACGCACATCCTGGACAAAATCGGAGGACGTTTTGAAGAGTCTTTAACTGCTTAAAATATGTTGCTGAGGTATTTTCACATTTTATTTCACAATTCCCGCTAAGGAGTTAGATTAGATTAGATTAAAGCCTAAATAAGGTCCGTTGGGCAGTATTAATTTTTTAATACTGACAGTTACATCCTTGATCTTTACGACTACAATTCTATTCAAATCTCATACCGAAATGAATTGAACACGCAGATTTCTTACTTAATAGATAATTTTTATAAATATTGTTACGGAACCCCAAAGTAATTTTAATAAAAAATTTGTGAATTTGTTCATGAAAAGTGAATGTTACAATTAAGTGAAAATAAATAATTTGTAAAAAAAATTTGTCAATTATTTAAATCGCTATTTTAACATCTTTTTTTTTTAAGTATATGGATTTTTTCGTTAACAAAGGTTTTTGTGTTAAAAACTACGAAAGTGGGGAATTATAGTATATAAAGTGTAGGGCTAAAATAATTAAACAGTATTCAATCACGAACAGTTCAATCCAGAACATTCTTAGAAAAATGGCATACAAGGTAAATTCTACTATATTTATAAGTGAATATTGAAAGTGGAACAAAAGTATAGGACAATTGTTTTCTGTGTATGGTTTCTTTGAAGGTGTTAAATTAAATTAGTTTGCGTTTAAAAATAATATCGGTTAAATTATCTTATTGTGCCCCAAGGGGGTGATTTATTATTCTGTATTAGTTTCCAAAATATGAAAAGTTTATGGGTTTTTAGGGAAAAAAAGCACAGATAATTAGAAAACTAGTGCCATAATATCAGAAGATTTGGTTGGCTAATTAAAATCATCATTAATTGATTGATTGATGATTTGACCAAATCTTGACTTCTGTTTCTCGAAAATGGACCACGAAAGGTTTTATATAGAAGATAGAATAACGGAAAAATACAGTTTGTGTTTCCCCGGATAAAAAATAAAATCGGATAGGGGAAATATTTTACTGCCAGGAGAAGATAAGAGACTATATGTGTTGTAAATTGGAAAAATACTCATTATGAATGACAGAATTTTTAAATATGACACATATCTAACATACATTTTTTATACGAAAATAATAATTCTTATCTATTTTTGTTTCAGTTTGTTTGTTTAGTAGCCTGCATCGCAGCAGCAAATGCTGGTTATGTAGCACCTTATGCTGGACATGGTTCATATTTGGCACCTGCAGCAGTAGCAATTGCACCAACATATCACTCCGGTTACGCTCCACTTGCTAAAGCAGTAGTACTTGATCATCATGCACCAGCTCATTACAGTTATGAATATGGTGTAGCTGACCCACACACTGGTGATGTCAAATCTCAACATGAAACACGTGAAGGTGACGTTGTAAAAGGTTACTACACATTGAATGAAGCTGATGGAACCAAACGTATTGTTCACTACACCGCTGATCCACATAACGGTTTCAATGCTCATGTTGAACGTGCTGGTCACGCTGTCCATGCTGTTCCAGTTAAAGCTGTACATGCACCAGTTGCCATTGCTCCATTAGCTAAAGCTGTGTACCCAGCTTATGGTGGATATGCTGGTTATGGTTATGGTCATGGTGCCCCAGCTGTATCATATGCATCTGTGGCTGCCCCACTTGCCTATGGACATCATTACTAAGACTACCTTAAATTATTTGTACCTTTATAAAAATAATATAAAAATCTTTGAAATTATTTATCTTTTTTTATCTAATAATGTTCAATCCTTATATACATTCAAAATTATCTAGAATATTTTATGAAGGGTGCGAAAAAAATTCATAAATGATGAAAACAAATTTGCTGCTATGTATATTTAAATTTCGACGACAATGTTGATAGTATAGTTAACATATAATATTTGGAAATTAAGAAATGAACGTGATAAATACCAAAAAACATTTTGGAATAAAAGTTTTTGATCTTTAATTGTAATATGAGTATTAAAATGGCCCGTAAAGCTGCTTCGCTTCAATAAAACTTAGGAAAGATCTATTACGTATAGGATGTTGATGGCAATTAAAAGGTCGTAAAGTCAATGTAGGAAATGATGACATTTTTTTGAAGAGAAAGACTTCAATTTGACGCAATTGAATCGTTTATCAATCGAACCAATGATAATGGTTCATATTGAAATAAGAAACCCCAAAACAACCTGGATTTCACTATCCATTCCTCTAGAAAAGCAGTAGAAGCTACTTGGTTCAAAGCACAGTAAGTCGCTGGAATTCCTAAGATTATCATAAAAGGGCTCAGTATTATACACTTTTGAGGGTTAGACAATCCTAATCGGTGCAATTTGAATAAAAAAGGATACAACACCATGGCACTTTTTAACTTTAGTGACCAAAACATAGAGAGATCAAAAGCATTATGTTGACTGTCAGGTTAGATGAAAATTTGTATTGCTTGAATTTGTTAAGCTTAGAAAATAATGTCAAAAGTTGTCAAGACACAGAAAAGATTACTTAATGGAATGCTGATTTGTATAACTTTAAAACCTATAAAAAGGTTTGAGAGAAAACGAACAATATCAAAACGGAAATTATAGTCATATCAATGAAATCCAACTCAATGTCAGATCAATGTAGGACTTATACAAAAATTGTATACAAAAATTATAAATATGCTGGTTATGGTGAATAATACGATGATGACTATAGTTAATATGCTTGCTATGAATCTCCAGCATGAGGGATCATTTTCATCTGTAGCAACATTTGCCATAGAACACTACTACTTTCCCAAAATTTGTTAAAAAATATAAAATATGAGAAAAATATTTTAATATTTTTATTCTCAGGTATATGTTTCGACATCGGAAATATTGTGATCCTGATTTTTTTTAAATATTTTGACTCCAATTTGAAAAATATTTACATATGCAGAAATTTTGGAACTTCCTAAGTAATTTTCGTTTCGTTTTAGTCGGTCGCATGGTCTGTTGGTTTATAACACTCATTTAAACGAACACGCATAACTCAAAAACTACTGAACGAATATTTATAAATCTATGGTAAATAATAGTGTAGATGTTCTGGATAGTCCAATTTTAGTAACATCTCACCATTCAATTACCGTTCCGCAGATATAGCATTCGAACTTACTTCTTTATACCGTTATTAAAGAAAATCAAAAATTGGAACGAAAAATCGTGAAAAAATAAAGACACCTTACTGTCACAGAGAATTGTATGGGATAAAAATGTACAAAATGCTTGATTTTAACTCATAGCTAAATTAAAACTCATTCAATTGGTCAACACGGTCCGAAGATACAGTTATTTAAGTAAATGTATTGGTAATGGGTATTTCCACCTAAATGCCGATAAATTATTCGCTATTCATCCAATAGTGATAAAATTAGGTATGTACATGCATGTTGTAGTCTTACATCAGTGATTTGAATTTTATTCAAAAGGATTATTTTGGATATTAAGAGAAAAAAAACGTGAACTTGCTTCATAAAAAAGACTTAAATGTAAAAAGAATATTTTTTCTTGTCATATCTAAATTGCAACTCACGTGTTGAAGATATACTTGACATTAAGCTATGTCCTGTGTCTATTATTGACAAAGCTTTCTTTGTTTTTTTGGAGACCGCAATCATTTAGAAGTTTGAGTGACCTGACTTAAATCCGGTCCTGTTGAACTTGAATCTGATCGTAACATAAATCATAATTATTCAACATGATTTCTTTATATTTTTTATTACTTAAAAATATCATTATTATGTGTAGCTTCGAATTCCACAATTTAATTTTTTAAAGAATTTGTTAATTTGTTAATGAAAAGTGAATGTTATAATTACGTGATCAAAAGTATTTGTAAAAAATTTGTCAATTATTTAAATCACTACTTTAACATCTTTTTTTTTTATATTATAAGTATATGGATTTTAAGTTAAAAAAGGTTTTTATGTAAAAAAAATACTAAAGTGGGGAATTATAGTATATAAAGTGTAGGGCTAAAATAATTATACAGTATTCAATTACGAACAGTTCAATCCAGAACAATCTTAGAAAAATGGCATACAAGGTAAATACTATAATTATTTATAAGTGATGTGGCTTTTGTGAGTGAAGAAAAATGAAAATTAATCAAATTATTAAATTAAATAACTATTTATATTAACAGTTACAAAACCACTATTGAGTGATTACTACATCCTAAAGCTAGTGTTTTTGTGCAGTTCGAATTGGAATTTTAACGTAGAATTTTATATGGGCAGATATACTCAGTTGTTCTTCAAAACTACTTAAAAAGAAAAGTCGATTCCCAAAATTTTGCTATCATATAAAATTATCTGTTCTTATTACGTTTCACTTTTCGGCTAAAATGTGGCTTGAAGCTGTATAATGAATAGCCGTTTTTCTCGATTATAAGTCGATCACTGGATAAAATTTTAAAAATATAGTGTTGAATTTATAGCTCAGAATCTTCGTGTCTACAGTGATTTTTACAACTTTGAAAAGTTAAGAAAATCATTGTTTTCCTATAGTACTAATTTTTTTCTTGTTAATGATAATTATTGGATAATAATAATAATATATGATAATTATTGGATAATATAATCATGGAATGTATGTAATTCATTACTCCCCAAACAAACTTTGAATTCCTATATAATATAATTACCTTTCCTTACCGAATTGAACTGAATTACTAGTTTAATTGAGATTTTGACTGTTTCAACCGATCGCCTCGAGATGAAAACCAAAAAACTAGATGATGTAAAATTCATAAATTACTATTAAAATTTGGGTTTATGTTAAGAGTCATTAATGTAATGTAAAAAATTTTTTGTTTTAGTTTGTTTGTTTATTAGCCTGCATTGCAGCAGCAAATGCTGGCTATGTAGCACCTTATGCTGGACATGGTTCATATTTATCACCAGCAGCAGTTGCAATTGCACCAACATATCACGCTGGTTACGCTCCACTTGCTAAAGCAGTAGTTCTTGATCATCATGCACCAGCTCATTACAGTTATGAATATGGTGTAGCTGACCCACACACAGGTGATGTAAAATCTCAACATGAAACACGTGAAGGTGACGTTGTAAAAGGTTACTACACATTAAATGAAGCTGATGGAACCAAACGTATTGTTCACTACACCGCTGATCCACATAACGGTTTCAATGCTCATGTTGAACGTGCTGGTCACGCTGTCCATGCTGTTCCAGTTAAAGCTGTACATGCACCAGTTGCCATTGCACCATTAGCTAAAGCTGTATACCCAGCTTATGGTGGATATGCTGGTTATGGTTATGGTCATGGTGCCCCAGCTGTGTCATATGCATCTGTAGCTGCCCCACTTGCCTATGGACATCATTATTAAAATTACCTTAAATTATTTGTACCTTTATAAAAATTTTGTAAATATATAGCTCATATGATTTATTTGTTTAATTTTTTATTTTTCGATACTAATTAATTCGTCAGTTATTCTTAATAAACAAATATACTCAATCAATTTCCGATTAATTGAACAAAAGTTTATGAATAGAGAGCTCTTTGTTTGTTCGTAAGAGACCGATGAGACTAAATTTAGCTGCATTAAAGTATATGCGCTGCTTTCACGATTCTAAAATTACTTCATTACCAACATTTGGGTAGGTTTTTTTTGAGTTAATTGTTTTGGAAATTTTTATGCTTCTAACAGCTGTTGGTAAACCCCTTTAATCACATATTCTACTATTGAGTGTTTCCTTGTTCCGTTACTACTACAAATCGTTAAAATTATTAAATAAAGTAATACGATTTCTCATTAAAAAATATTATTTATAAAACTTATAAATTTAGTTCGTAATTCAGGGTAAAAATATGGATCAAGATTACACATTGGTCAACATAATTTTTATGATTTTTGAATCTATATGGAGACGTTAGTTCTTTAACTAACAATATATCAAGCCAAGATAACGATAAAAAAACAAAATAAAGAGATACCGTATACAATATCCCGTTCGTATTTCGTGAATCACTTTGTATATGTGCTGAATCACCTTGTATATGATTGCATAACGTGTGAAAATTATAATTAATAGAAATTTTATGCTTTAATTAAAGAATTTTTATTTGTTATGATAGTATTTATTATATTTTCACGCTTTGTATAACAACATGACCCTGTATCTACTAATTGTGAAATGAAAAGTATTACAAAATTATTACTCATAGTTATTAATTTTATTACGTTTACTAATTCTTATTATGCGTAAAGCAATGACGTCAATTTTTAATTTTACAATAAAATTCAAAGTATAAAAATTTTGTATTAAGTATTATTATTTTCCAGTTCGTAAATAATATGTAACTCAATTTATGAAGAAAATTCAATTGGCCAACAATACTAAGTGATAAAAATGTAAACCGGTAAAAATGTAAACCGGTATATTTACGGCTTATGAGCTACATCGTACAAATATTTTCGAAATATTAAGAAATTATTTAGAAATATTTACAATTATTATTAAAATTGTCAATATAATTTTCCCGTTAAAAAATTTATTTAGTTCTGCAGCCCAATTTTTAAGTACGGACTAAAGATTATTCGGTTCTTTCAAAGGATTGTAGGATTTCGTTTGAAACAATTTTCTGACCAAAACTGTTCGATTTTTTGTTATATAAGTTAAAGAGACTGTTTCTTTAACAAATGTTTGGAATTTTTGTAAAAAATAGATGGTTGTGTTTCCAGTCATACTACTTGGCTCTTACTAAAATGGAGGTAATATAAATGAGGCGTTTTGTCTCGAACACATAACTTCCGCCTGTTGTTATTGACATTGAAGCTAAATATAAGACAGTAATTAAAATAATACATTTTTGAGTATTGCAATAATTTAATCTAATAATTATAATTATTAAAAACAATATTTTCCTATATTATTTCATCATAAAATTAACCTTCTCAAGCAATTGAAAGCAATATGTTGAAAAACTTATAGAATAGCGCAATGAATTTGTTGCAGACAAACATTGTTTACGATGTGTATTGCTACTATAATATTTACTCGATGGATGTTTTAACTTACCATATACTAAAAACTCGAAAAAAAAGTTGAATTAAGAGCATTGTTTCAAACAAATGCCTAATCGATCAATATCAAGCACATTCTTACTTTTAGGAAGACTATTGCAACGTTAAATTAAAATGTATAAAAACTTCAAGAAATTATTTTGACAGAAATCAGAGCTTTTAAAAGGAGTTTTTGAAAATTTTTTAATACAGCTATTATTCACTTAGTTATTAATTTGTTTTTACACTTTCTTTGTCAAAGGTTCAAAGTAAAGCGCTTATTAAAAGAAAGTTCTAAGGAATTCCTTATCAAAATCTAAGCAATATTTTCCGTTTCCCACTAGATTTTGTATTAAAAATTATGTAACTAGTTTGTAACAAGCGGGGGTTAACTGTTTAAGTGTTTGTAATGTACCCGAACAAAATTATTTTTTCTAATTTTTTTATAATATAGCAAATTTTGATTTTGATCGAAGTAAACCAAGGGAACACTGAAGCCGTGGGATGAAGTTCATTATCTGGAAGCAAAAGATTCGCTCTCTCTTCTTTTAAATCTCATTAGTTAGATTTTTGAACTTCTACAGTTGCAAATCTCAAAAAGTAGGTTGGTTGGAACTTCTACAGTTGGTTTAATATCTGCAGATCCTATAACATGTTTGTAAAACATTTAAGTATGCTCAAAATTTCAATATTTAAAAAGAAAATGCAATGTGTTTTGGAATCACGAGAATCACGCAATACACATTCAACTACATGGTCATGTTATTATTTTAGGTTAATGTCTATCTAACAATCTAACAAATACACCTGTCTTACATCGTCATCTAATGATTTTGAAATCGATTCTAATCAGTTCTTATGCCTTTCTTATATATAAAAATCAGAAAACAAAATTATCGATGTCATTCATGGTTCAAGAATCTATTTTTATCTAAAATTTCACATTAATCAAATCAAATATAAAAGAAACGACATTGAATTTAATGATTTATTTTTTTTAAATATAATTTCATTCATACACCTATTTCTAATACATAAATAATATTGTTTTCAATTATTGAATTTAATAAATACAATTACTATTTCATTTGTAACTTTATGACTAATTAACTGTCAATTTTTAATTAAATGTATGTTTCATGAAATACCACTTAATCTTGTAATTAATTATAGTAAGTTTTAGAGCGAAACGTTGTAAATCCACTTAAAATACGTTATATTAAAGCAGGCTCTGGAAGTACTTAAGTATCCAAAAAACAAGTACCATATTCAATTAATGGACTTGTGTAAAGATTAAAATACCTTACATATTACGAATCCATTTCAAAGAATTGTAAGATTTTGACAAAAAAACATTTTTGTAATTTTTTCGATAAAATTCTTCGGTTTTGTACTACAAGCGATTTAAGATCTGAAATCAATCAATACATACCATTTTTAAATATGGTTATATTTATATACGCCGTTTATAGTGTAGACTTTTCATATTCAAAACTATTCGTTCGCCAATTTGACGCCGTTTTGCTTTGTAGGATTTCAATGTTTGGTTGAAGGTAAATAAATTATAACACGCAAAGAAATCATTTTTTAAAAACTATAAAGACTATTTTTATTTAATATATATACCAACATAAAACAGCCACTTTTGAAGTCGGTTTTTTAAAAAAGTTGTCAAACATATTAATCCTTTATACATTTTACTTTATTGAAAGGAAAAGGACAAAGTTGATCCGTCAATATCCGGAATCTTAATATTTGCGCTTTTCTATACACACATTCATTTACCGAATGCAGTATTCTATTTTTAAATATGTGGTCTAGGTACGACCTGCCCACACCTTAAACCTTTTTTATAGTTCTTTTATCCTCAACAAAAAACAGCTTGTAAAAAATGATAAAGTAAACGTCATTACGCGTCGAATGCACGTTCCACATCGATATCATAATTTGTTTTTGAGATAATCAAAGCGAAAAAATCCGAACGCTTTTACATACGTACACAGACATCTCCCCAAAAACGTTAAAACGTTGGGTTCTAGTGACCTGGAAATGTAAAGTTACGTTAAAATTCAGGATTCATAAAATCAGCCCCATTATAAAACTTCTCAGTGACAACTTAATAATTTCTACAAAGTTACAACTTATAAACTAATTATGATAAAGCTGAAAGGCCTATATCTAGCTGGTGAGAGAAGAGGGTGTTCCAGTTGGTGAGAATGACAGGGATCTTCTGTATATGGAGAAACTTATTTCATGTACACTAACAAATTCAGATCCGGTTCTGTGTTAATATAAAATCATTATGTCACATTATGGAAATGAAAATTAAATAGAAAAATTATAATTTAAGATCAATCTAGATTAATCGCAACCAATGAAGCTCTCACACAGCCAAAGCAAATGTCCTTGTTTTAAATTGTTTTACTATGAATAATAAAATTCAATAATTACAGTTACAATAATAATAAATAAAATGTAATATAAATATTAATTGAAAATCTAAACTGAGTCAATGTATGATTCACCTTACACCGTTCTTCGATTTATTTATTTATTTATCATCCTTCGTATATAAAATCTATAAAAAGTAGAAATGGCAATTATATTTTTTATAAAAATTTCTCAAAAAAGAACCGCATTTTAAAAAATTAACTAAAATATTAAAAATAATTTTAAATTCCTTGCGGCCTTATGGCCAATTACCTTTCAAAATCGATGCCAATGAATAAAATTTTTAGGCTAAACATATGAATGACTTTGAAAAACAATTTGGTCACAAGGAAATTATTTACAGAAGTTTTAAATTAAAATTTTCTGTACTTTTTAATGGAAAACTTCCTTTTCGTTAGAAAATTTTTTACTTTTGAATACTGTATACAACAAAGAAAAATATTATTTTTCCCCTCTCTCTAATAAGAGATGAAAAGTTTTCTACGAAATAATATGAGATTTCCCATTAGAAGCTGAAGTATAGCTTCAAAAGAACTTATGATGCGCGAACAAATATTTAAAAAATATATATTCCTATACAGACGATAACATCTTCCTTTTTTTAAGTCGATTAAAAATAAATGCGTAATTAATATTTTACAAACATATTTTTCATTTTGATTAAGAGCTGTCCGTGTAATAGGGTTCAAACTTTGTAAATTGGTATTTTAGTATAAAGCAGTTTGGAAAATAATGACTTGGCAAGTTAAATGTCAAGAGAGTGCGTCATAATGTAAAGTTCACCAAAAAAGCAATTTTCACGTTTCAATAATATAAAAAAATTATATATAAATACAACTTAACCCAACATAATCTGAATATAAAATGAAGAAGACATTGCATTTTGAGGGGAAAAAATTAATTTTGATATTAAAAGAAAATAAATTTTTACACAATAAGTTCAACAGAGAAATACATTTTTCATTTTGCAGAATTCGTGCTTACAATCTCTTACTTAACTTGCATACCCCGGGGGTGTTTCATATCCGCTGAAGGCTTCCGGCTCTGTCAAGGTCTTTAAGTTTTTCTATTTTTTTTAATTTTTATAACCTGCATGTATGAAATGTATAATGTTTATATTATTTTTTTCAATCCAATGTTTTAAAAATTTATAGTAGCACTTAAGAATATTGATGACAGAAACAAAATTCTAGTAAAGGTATTCTTAAAATCACCAAATTATTTCATATTCATGTATATATAAGCAAATAATATGATTCGTGAATTTAATATAGCGTGCTGTTCTAGACCTAAAAATTTACTTCACGTTCGTAATCAAATTCTTTGTTTAATTTCATGACTCTAGTACTAAATTCAAACTTACAATTTCATTGCATTTGCTAGCAGTTGCTAATGGCAGTTGCCAACTTTGTGTTACAAATGTTAATACAATTAAAAGGATGTTTTTTCGAAATTCCATCAACACTTATTATAGTTACAGGTTTTGTTTGTTAAAATTTCTCTGGACTATTGTATTTTTTTAATCATATTATTGAAAAATAGTTAAACAGATTTTGCTGCAAGGCATAACTAACCAATTTATTAAATTATCTTTTTTTGTTAAAGCTAGGGACAAAATTAAATTAAATATAACAGGAAGTAATATTTATTAATCAAATAAACAAAGGTGTAATTCAAATATAATAAGAAAGAAAATTAGCAATAATATTTTCATTACTCATTTACAAAACAATACCAATAATAGCAAGAGCAATACACAATCAAATAAATCAATATTAATTGTTTGTCCAATGTACGATATCTAACTGTAAGACTGAAAACTGTAGATCTAATCGTGTAATTTTTAAATTACATTATGCCCAATAAGTCGATTACTTGAGAGTTTATGTTTTCAATCCGGCTGATTACAAAAAAGAAGAACACATTAAAAGTATCCTGATCCTCGACGAGAATTAAAAAGTGCCTTTAAAATATTAAAAAGACAAAGAAACTTTTAATGTAAAATTTAATGCGTTATATTTTTTGTTTTAATTATTTACTTTGGATCTTAATATTTTTGACATATAATCATTTTTATATTTTATATGCCTTTTTGGATATACATAGGCTAGGGTAACTTGAAAATAAATTTGTTATGGTCACCAAACTGCAATGAGAATTAAGAATTTTTTTTTTTAAAAAGATCCTTTAAATTTAAATTTATACAATGACTGTGAGCTTAAAACTGAAAAATTTTACAAAAGAGAAGCGGGTATACAAATCAAATTTTTGATGATATCTCTAAAAAGATAATTTCCGTGGTTATATAGAACACTCAAAAGTTACAAATTAAAATGTTTCACAAACAAACAAAACAATTGAGGTCCGTGATAATTACCACTCTGCTTAAAATTGATTTATCGGCCTCAACTTTTCAAAATTTCGAAAAACCGCAAAAAAAGAACCGACATCAAAATACGAACTATTAAGTAAAAAATAATTTTTAATTAAAAACTGCTATAAATAATTTCCTTGTGATCAATTACTTTTCGAAGTCTGCTTCCAATCATATTCTTATCTAAAAATTGATTAGACTTTGAAAGGTTACTGGTGACAAGCTAATTATTTAGAAAAGTTTTTAATTTTAAATATTTTCTAGATTATAGTTCGTTTTCTTGAAGTTTGTTCTATTATTTGAAAAAGTATTTTTTTAACTCAGTTCTTTTTTTTTGCGTAAAATGCAAGCAGTTTTGATATAAAAAGTAACCTTTTTCAACGGGTTTATTACAATCTAACCTAAAGTATTTCAATAAAAATTTTATTGTAAAAAGAACCACAATAATCTTATAATAAATGAACTTGAATTAACAATATATTTTATTTGGTTACTCCATCACAATAATAATTATATCAAATCACAATTGAAATGTGATAATGAATTTACTATATAAAAAAAGTGAAGGGGTAAAAAACTCTCTGATATTGAATTAAATAATCAAAAAGTCAATCATAAATTCCACGGAAAATTCACATTGCAAATTATCTAAGAAATCTTTGAAGTGGGGTAAAAACAAAATAATTAAACACCTATATAAATACATACTATGTGACTATGAAAATTTATCTTACCCTCGTGTCTTGGATAGTGCGTATTACCACAATTATAACAAAGAACCATTATAGTTTTTATAATATATTTAAATAAAATATAATGGCGTTTAAAGTAAGTAATGTTTATTAGTTATTTTGTAGTGAATTATTAGAAATTTTGTGTGTGTGAAAAAACCGATTTTGTGATAAACGTGTAGTTCAGTGTTTTCTGTATTGTGAAACATATTTAGTGGTTCACAATGTCTTTGTTCTTCATAGTGTTACAGATTTTTATTTAGTGTTTTTATACTCGAAATGAATATGTCAGAATATATTCGGTTTAGTAAAAACTGTGTAACGCCAGAAAATATTGAATGAATTAATAGAATTTTTGTATAGGTGTTCATAGAATCATCTAATTTTACCATCCGTTTGTCCGTCCACTCGCCACTATGTCCGTCTGTCCGTTCGCTCGTCATCGAGACAACTCAAAAACAAAATTAGAGCTATACTCAAACCCAACTTTTGAACTATAAAATATAAAACAAAAGTTTAATTACCAAAAATGGTTGTTTTTTCAAAACCAACAACTCTATAAAGATGTCTTTCTACTTTTGTAAATAATAAAATGTGTTCATACAGAAAAAGTTGTTAAAAATATCTAAGTAGTCGGTATAGATCTATCGGTTGATGTTGTCAAACATATTGAAAATCGTTTTGAGTTCTTAAATAAATTTCTTTTGTTTTACGTTCATATATAAAAAATTCAAAGCCAGCACATTTTGTGAATTTAATTAATGTCAATTGAAGAAGCTTTTTAGCTTGAAATAAATATATGTTGTTAACTTGAAGCGCAAGGTTTTCTATCTTAAATAACTGGCTTAAAATTTTCGTGTGTTGTTAGCATAAGCTCAGTTTTTCCCAGGTATTATAGCTTAAAATTTAAAGAAATAAATAAGTAGGATGAAAGTGATTTATGCGTGTGGGAATGAAATGAATTTTAAAGCATAAAAGGATTTCAAAATGAATCTCACAATTATCTTATATTTTCCAGTTTGTGGTGTTCGCTACGTGTTTGGTAGCTGCAGTAAATGCTGGATACATAAATCCGGTTGCTGTGAGTCATGGTGCAGTAGAACATTATCCAAGTCATTATACTGGCGGTTATGTTCCTGAAGCTGTTCCTGCATTCAATGCACATCATACAGCAGCTCCAGTATTCGCATATGCACCAGTTGCTAAAGCATTAGCAATTAAAGACGATGAATATTCAATCCCAAATTACACATTCGAATACGGTGTGAATGATCCAACAACTGGTGATGTAAAATCCCAACACGAAACACGTTACGGTGATGTTGTTAAAGGATATTACAGTTTAAACGAACCCGATGGTACCAAACGTGTTGTTCACTACACCGCTGATGATCAAAATGGTTTCCAAGCAGTTGTTGAGAAAATTGGCCATGCCGTTCATCCCGTGAAATTTGTGAATCCAGCAAAATTATACAGCAAAGAATTTACACATGCACCAATCGCGTATGGAGCATACGCTAATCCACAAGGACATCCTAATTATTATACCTTATCTACACCATACGAAAATCCAGCACCAATTTATCATCAACAACCAGCCATAATTCCAAACGGGGGTATTCTATCAAAACCAATTATTGTTGCTGAACCCGAATATGCATTACCTGCTCCAAAACAAGAAATCTTATATTCCGCAAAACCTGATATTGTTTATTCAACACAACCACAATATGTCCCAGCACCACAGCCACAATATATCCAAGCCCCACAGCCGCAATACGTTGCATCACCAAAATATATTGCACAAGCCAAACCACAATTAATTGCTATAGAAAAACCAGAATATGTACAACAGTATCAACCAATTATCAAAGAACACCATGTCCCAAATTATGGTCATTCAGCTGCATATGCTAAACCTGAATACAGTGCAATTGGTAAACAAGAATATGTGTCTGTTCTCAAACCACAACAATATGTAATTAGCTCACAAGACGCTCATTCTGAACCACATTACGCAACAATTCCACAAGCACATTATGAAAATGTACCTGTACACTACGAAACCGCTAATAATCATCACTCAGCACACGATTCTTATTCTGTGTCTCCAGTTTCTCATGAAAGCTATGCAGTTCCACAACAATATGACAGTTACGCTCTCCCACAAGGATACGAACATTCATCGCACAATACATATTCACACGATTATTAAGGAAATATTTAGAGATTATTCTTTTTATAACCGATATTTATTTTATACATTGTGATTAACCTAATAAAATTAAAAAAAAAAAAAAAAAAAAGTATATTGCAGAGTATTTTTATTGAGAAAGCAGTTTTTTTAGTAACGTTTCACATGCATGTTTTATTTGCTTATTTACTTGTGAAATATTGTTCTATCATTTGAGATTCCATAAAATTAATGTTTTGGTATTACTAAAATTGTAGTTTTTATTCATAAATCAAAAAGTTATCAGTATTAAGTGTAATCAATTCTAATTTCAAAGTGTAGATGTCATGAAACTGAACAATTTTTTAAATCGTTCACTGTCGTTCTCTCTTAGCGGGTTTTTATATCAAACCTTCCGAATAAAGCGACCTTATATCTATGCCATTTTGCCTTCCTGTTAATTTATATAGGATATGAAAATGAATCTATTAACTATTATTCCATTATAAACTCTTTTATATCAGTATATCTTTACAGGCATAGTTGTATTTTGGAATTATATTTTTTGACTGTTAGTATACTGTTAAAAACCAGTGTATATTGAAACATAGACATAGTAAATAAAGTCAATAACTTACCAACTAAACTACTTAACAACTAACTACAATTAAAAGCTCACTTTAAAAGATAATATATCGCATATTTTAGGATTAATAAGCTTTTGATACGAATTAAAACCTCAAGCTAAAAAAATCATGGTAGTAGCTTATAATAATCCCTTCCAACGGGTACTCTACATCTACTTCACGAGTTTTGGTAAAGTCCCAAAATTATGTTTATTAGACACTAAATATAAACCTTTTCCACATAAATAACAATTTCATAAATTTAAGTAGTTTAGAACGAATTTTTATTTCGACTTTAAAACACTGGATTTCTCAGAACCACTTGGATGGTAAAACATAAAAATATAACCACATTCTCGCATAAATAAACGCGTAATATTACTCGTCTTTCCAGTCGAGTAATTAATACCAATTTGTGTATCCCAACACAATTGTATGTTATTTAAATTCTTTATGGTTATAAATAAATTGAAAAGAAATGTTTATTCTTAATTTGGAACGTTCTGGAGTAAATGCATCATTTTTACACAATCAAAGATGATGATTGATTACAAAATTAAGAAGTATGTAATAATGATTTCTAGTCGAATGATTTTATTTCATAACAAATACACTCTTGACTTACATTTATGGTATTTTTGTTTTTTCCTAACTTTCACACAATCGCACGACTATCCATCAAGGTTAGTTAATTATTTTATGTAGGGGGATACGTTGTAAGGAAGGATATGTTTCAATTAACCGACCACACCTATTACTTGCAAAATACAAAAGAAAAAATAGGTAAGATTTGAAGAGTTTAACGTTTGAATATTAATTAATGTTCAATGATGTTTTTTTTTTGCTTTGAAGCCCACGCACACCACCCACATTTTTTATGTTTTTAATTCTTTCCCATATTCTAAGATGTAATTATACCTGACTATATTACTTTAAACGGAATACGAATACCGAAAGAGACATTTTTTATCGACACTATTTTCGAAGACAAATAACTATAATGTTAATTGTTTAGATACTCGACTTATGGTAAAGTATCTATGTTTGACCAATTTTTAATCATAAGCATTCATAAAATACTTGAAATATCCAGCGTATACAGTTATAAATACATAGGTAGTAATAATATGTATTGTAAATTATGTGTTAATTAAGTTTGAGCTGAAATGGTGGCAAATTGAAACATTTTACGAAAAAAAATTCAAACAAAAGTTGTTTCGTTTCCGAAAACATGAATTTTTCTTCTATCTTTAATTGTTTAAGAGTTGAGTCATAGATACAATGGACCCAATGGACCGATTTGGCTTAAAAACGAACTTAAACTCACTTCTCAGTCCTGAATACCTGACCAAATTTTTCAATTTGCTATTTCTTTTCTTTATTGCGTAGTTTTGGTGCCCGAGCAAATACATTAATATTATGTATTTGCATTGTTTTGGAAACATTCATTTTGCCAGCGCCGGTATTATTAGCTGAAAATATTCGTATTCTTCGCCGTTCATGGATACTGTTCCTAATTATAGTACATATTAGGGTACAGTTATACGTATATGAGCTACTATTTAGAGTATTTTATGCATGCTAATGATTTAAAAATGGTTTAAACATTCATACTTAATCATATGTCAAGTATTTAAACAATGAACATTGTTAGTTATTATCTTCAATTGTTTTAAATGATATCTATTGAATATTTATAAAATCCGATATTTTTAATAATTTTAATGAACTATTCGAAGAACTAAAGTGGGTGAACAAGAAAAAACCTTTGAGAAACAATATAAATCATTTTACAAATTACGTAGAAAATTAAAAAAAGTAAATAAATGACCTTGAGTGCAATATTACTTGTTTTAATATAGGAAGAAAATTAGTTTAAAAAAAAAAAATTGTTAAATTCAATTTTAATTTTTAGAATAAATAATTAAATATTTTAATGCGTTGCATAAAAAATAATTATTACATGACTTGTTATATATCGAATGTAGATCATTTATTACTTATAACCAATTCGCGGTCAAGTGAAAGTATTTGTCGTGTAGGTAGGTATTACGTTTATATCTCTGGGTATTACCGGAGTATTAAATATTACAGTAATAGTTTATTTTTGTAAAGTAAAAGCATTTTTTTATTAAAAACTGTGAACTAAGTCGTATAAACAGAAACAGCTTGGCGATTTTCGGAAATATTTTAAGGATAGTATAAAAAAAAGTTTTTGATGTAGACTTGAACTTTAATGCAGCTTTTAAGCATATATATATTAAGATTGTGATGTCAAATGCGTTGATGCCATACTCAAACCGGTGTTTGGACTGAATTTTGTCAATAAAGTTTTTGTGTTTTTTCCGTTGATTCTATTTGACGATAGTTTTCGAGATAGCTTCCGAAATATTGAACAACGGATCAGATTTTACTCGTTATCTCAAATACTGCGCATCCAAATTACATATATGAATATAATTTTATTCAAAATTAACTACACAATTTTGATTAAATTTTGTTATAATATTAGTTGACCAGTTTAATTCAAAAATAACATCCATTTCACGATTGAATGTCTAATTTATAAGATATCACCTAAAAACTGATTCAGAAGTCATGATTTCAGACGAATTCCAGACGGTATCTCAAAATCTAATCATCCAATCATAAAATAAGTGTGCCTAGAAAACATAAAAACTGCAATAATTTTTTTTTTCGGGGTTTTTTTGACAATTTTTAAGATTCAGAATCAGTAAAGCCACTTAAATCTAAAAAATTAACAAAAAAATAACTCGTTTTTTCAACCAAGATATTTAGACGTAATTTTTAGGTAATTTTTATTTTAAATTGCTTATCAGTGACTCCAAAATACCCCCAGGAACGATTTTTCAAATTAAAAATTTAATTAAATTGCACACCAAATATTTTTAAACCATTTTCCACAATTGAAGGTATATGATAAAATTTACTTGTGGAAAATCTTTCAGACTTATCTTCATCAAAATCAAGCAGCAATGCTTTCGAAAGCAACAGCAGGCCGAACATAGATAAATAGGTGAATAGATAGACATAAATAAATAGATAGAGTCCAGTTAAAACATAGACCCAACTTCGTTCGGTCAAATATGGTAATAAAATCATTTTAAAATAAAGTGTAAATTTTTTTTTAATAACCATGTATTAAACTTCATAGTACCAAGGTTATTTTGATTAAAAGCATGCATAAACAATCTGGGTGCACGTTTTTATTTAAAAATTAAATTATAATATTATAAAGATAGTAATTTAATAAGATTGCAATTTTATTTCAGTGATTATTAAAATTTGTTAATATCCTTCATACAAAATTCTTAAAAAATGCCGTTCCGACGTGAAACCATTTTTTAACAAAATTTGCCTACTTTTTTTAATTAGCTCAGAATAACTTTATGCGATCCCAAAGTTGCAGAAATTTTGGTCGTTTAAATCACGATATAATCATGCTCAAGTTTGTGATTTCGAGAATCATTTCCAATTCAAAGCATGTAAAACTTACTTTCCTTCCAACTATTTTCTATTATATCACAAAGAACTCTCAGAATTGAAAAAAAAAAAGTAGAAAGACTATCAAAAAATGTTTTCAGAATAAGTAAAAAAAAATAGCATCACGTTGTTTTGTTCTCGAGACATTAAAATTAAAAATATTAATTTTTATCTCCTTCATATACTTTTTCTGTCATCAGCTGAGTGATAGAAAACCAATTTTATTACCAATTGAGACCGAGAAGTTTTTCTTTTTTCTATGATTTCCATGCTCAAAACTTATCTACATTTGTAACATTAGGAAATTACAATAATATTTATAACATAGTAAATGCTCTGACTGTACCAACCAAATGGTTTCAATATTACAATATGATGAACAAACGTAACAAGATTGAAAGTTGCTATTGATGTATTATATATTATATTAATTCACCTCCAACAAGTGTACATTTATGTAAAGACAATTGCAGACAATTTAGCATTTATAACTCTCGTTGGAGACATTATAACTTGACATAATACAAAAACCTCGAGAAATAAGGTAGTAAAAATTGTTTTCCAGAAAACATTAATTATTTGAAAAGCTTGTATTTAAGTGCAAATTTACTTTTAAGAGAACGGTTTATCAGTTAAATGGATCTCAATTTTGTTTTTTTTTTTTTTTGGAATCGAAAAATTGGCAATACATGTAAAGTGCGAATTTTAAAACAATATAATGAGTTTTCATCAATTTAATTAAAATACAGAGATACCAAAAGTTTGTTTTATAATTAGCAATAAGAGAATATTACCAAAACGAAAGAACTATGATTAAGGTTCCACTCTTTGTGTTTTAGATCTTTTACTAATTAAATTTTTTGAATTCGTGCATTTAAAGTCGGCAAATCTTTAACCGACTTCCAAAAATGAAGGTTCTCAATTCCACTAAATTTTTTATTAGATTTTTGATTTTGCTACCTCAGAACTTTCGACTGGGTCTACCGCTTTGGATGAGTCTTTTTTTTATTTAAAGCTGGTGTTTCTCGTGAGATCTCATTTCGATTTGGTCAAGATCCCTAAGGAGAGACGTTTTTACTCCTTAAAAACGATTTTTAGTGATTAAAGTTCACAAAAGTAAAAATTCATAATTTTTAATAATCGCCTGACAAAATTTAACTAAAAAGTAAAAAATTATTTTAAATTTTTCCTTGTGGTAAATTTTTTTTCGAAATCGGTGCCAATCAAACCCTAACATAGAAATTGAATTTTGTTAAATTTTTTATATCAATAATATTTAGTTACAAATAAAAAACACTACCCTATTTAAATTTTAACCAAACTTTTAAAAAAAGAGAGATTATCGTTACGTCGTGGCACATTTTTTATGCTCGCATTTAAGTAAAGAATCGACATAAAAAATATTCCATTTAAAAAATATTTTTTTATTAGAATTAGAAATAAATGTTGATAGGTTAATTTATATTTTTAATAGGTGGTCATTTTCTTTATTTTGTAAAATTTATTATACAGTGACAAATAGAATGAGATGACAAATAAATAACAATGCTGTAGGTACAAAATGAACAAACAAACAAATAAACAAACAAATTATTTTAATGTTGATAATATTGTGGGACAGCTGCGTATGCTGGGGCTGCGGCCTTAACTACTACTGGAGCTGCTGCTGCTACTTTAGGAATTGGTTCACCTTCTTTCTCAACGGTTGCATGGAAACCATTGACTTTATCAGCGGTATAATGTACAATACGACGTGTACCATCATCTTCAATTAAACTGTAATATCCACGAATCACACCATTTTCATTCACTTCTTTGCGATCGTGATAGTCATGTTTTTGTGGATTATTTACAGAATATTCAAAAGCATAATCGTGTTGTGGGCCATCATCGATTGGTTGTTTTTTATATGCAACGGCTACTGGTTGTTTGTATGCTACCGCCACTGGTTGTTTGTAAGCCACCGCCACTGGTTGATATTGTTGTTGATATTGTGGTTCATATTGTTGATGGTATTGTGGGTATCCATTGACAACTGCGATGAACATTGCCAAAGCACAAAACTGAAAGAAGGAGAGTTAGAGTTTAAGATCGGCATAGAAAATTACTAAACGGTATATTTTTTTAACATTTTTCTGTACATAAACAAATTTTTACCCCTACTGACATAACGTAATTACTGATCTCAACCGATCACCAAAGTTTTGCAACCAAAGTTTTGCAGACACAGTACTTGGATGGGTGACCGCCAAAAAGGCGATGTGCTGTTGTTGTATAGAATATACCCACTGTAGTTACTGTGTGACCTTAGTAGTTGAAAAGTGACTTAAAATAAAAATAAAATATAAAAATCCGTTTATTTTCTTTTTCCCATTTTTCATCTATAAAGGTAAAGAATGTAAAGTCTGTTTAACCTGCAACGTTTAAGCTACTCAAATCCAAAAATTTAATGCCGTTTATTCTTTAGTTGTTCTGTTTCGGATTTGTTTGCGGAAACCATTTAGAACATTACATTTTCAGTGTGAAGGCCGGCAGATTAAAGTTTAACGCATATTATCCAAAAATAAAATACACCAGATATAATAAAACAGTAAAATATTTTATAAATTTTGTGATTTTAATAAGAATTTAATAAAATTATTATTTAAAATTATTTAAAAACGTGGATAATGTTTAAAGATTCGCATTATGTTTTGGTATTTGATGTCTTTGAATTTGTAAAAATTTTTATCATTTCTATTTTTTCGAAAATATTAATTTTTTCAAATGAAAACACGTTTTTACTGATAATTTTTTTTATTTGTCACTTCAACCACAAAGTTGTTTGTGTATAAGGAAGTATAAATTATTTTTTGTATTGGATTGCACAAATAGGGAAATTGATTGGAAAATAGTGTTTATTTCTGGAGATTCTTGAGATTATTGCATTCCAGAGATTGCAAAAATAAACTTCACATCATAGCAGGAACTTCACATCATAACAGATTAGTTGCTATTTTCATGTTAAGTATATTTAATAATTTTATAGAAAATATCTATTTTCATCAAAGGCAGCATCATAAAAAAATGCTTTATTTTTCATGGTATATTTCACAACATAAATTTATCTGTATCAAAAATATGAATTTAATTAAGATTATTTTCCATTTACTCATTTGACATGATTTTTATCAAATCCATACCCCACTTTTCAATTAATTTCAAAAACCTGTTATATCCCCACCAAACACAACAAATTAATCGATATATATTTTCCATAATGTACCATTGGAATTATAAAATAAATATCGCAAACGTAATTGAAGAATTTTTTGATTTCAGTATTAGTGCCTTGATTGAACTATTAGTGACTGGCCAATAGTCGAATATAGTTAATATAGTTTCACGTAAAAGTATACAAATTATTTGTCTGGTAGACGTAAAACATTTAAACTATAAAAACTATTAATTGTATCAAGCGTTAAATTGTGGAAGACCATTATACTCTTATCGAATTTGTTATAAAAAATTTCGAATTTTAAAATTATATACTTTTGGGTTTCAATATAAACTTTATTAACATTCAATAAAAATCGTTTCTACACTACAGATTAGTGGCACAAAAGCAAGCGATGGTTTCATAGTAAGTTCTTTACTAAATTCAAATATATTTACTGAGATATTTTTGAATCTGCATAAATACTTAATATATACCGCCATAACTTGAACTTTAGGCTTTTGAATAGCTATAAAATATTGATGAAGTTTTTAGTCGCTAAGATATAAGTATTTTGAACATTCAAAAAAAAAAATTAAAAAAATGTCTTACCTTAAGATAATTATTCATTTTTTTTTCAAATTTCTTGCACTTTAAATATAACAATTCGCTTATGTTGATTTGTGAAGTGTTATTATTTAACTGTTGAGTTTTTATATACAACTGAGTCCCAAACAGCTACGTAATATTACGATATTAAAATAAACCTTTCACTTAAATTGTTAAAATATTGAATGTGGAACAGAATTGAACAACTGGTTACAAATGTTAAAGAATAATATGCGATATACACACATATTTCATATTATTTATATACATACATAGATCTGACAAATAATAATAATATACATTTTAAAAACAAGAAACCACGTTATAACACTTTAATTTTAAATGCATTTCACTTTTCTATTTCAAAACAATTAAAAAAAAATTACATAAAGTGTAAAAATATTACATGTTAATTTTTTTTGTTTCAAATGTACGTTTTAAATGTCAATACTTCTATTGTTTTCGATATAAAATTCCATTCGTACCGTTGGTTTCATTTGTTTCAGCTTGTTTGTGACCAGATTCTATGGCCTGGAACAGATAAACCAACGGTAGGAACACAATTTGATTACAAAATTTTAACAGAACAGGTTATTCTGTCGAGAGTCACACCGAATTGATACATAGCTATATTTTCAAGAAAGTTCCTCTCACGCTTTGTTATTTTTACTCCAGGGAAATCACAGTAAACCACGTTCCTACAACATACAGCTCTCATCATTAAAAGAAAAGTTTCCCAAAATCTTAAAACTTCAATTTTATTAGGTTCAAATATTTTCATTGTTATTTCCAATGACCAAAATACAAAAAATAATCCATAACAAAAAAAAACATTAACAGTGTATTATTGTATTAGCCATAACAGCTGATACGCTATTAAAACATTAATAAAAAAGAAATAAAAAACATTTCGACTCGAAAACATACAAAGTGCCATAATCGACACAGAACTTCTTCGCTATAATGAAATTAATGTTTATAAAAAAACAATACATCCAGAACGGCTTGACAGATTTTGTGACAGTACTATTACTTTTATATTTTTGAGAATTTTTTAATCAATTTTTTGCCCTTTCCTAAATATGCATCATTGCATCTGCCTTGTCGGAAAGGTAAGTCATAACAATATTTGTAATTTTGTAGACATCTGTCCAGGCATCACCCTTCACCCCCAATCAAGAGAAGATGCATATGCTTTCACTTAACTCAAAAACCAAGGTATTTGTATAACACAAAGGGCATAGATTTATATTTTTGCTGAAATTATATTTATTTAAGTAGAATAATTCACAACGCATTTTAAAAATCCAGCAGGCGAGATTCGAGTTTAGTTCATTGATGAAGTTATTGCAGAGTAACTGCTGGTACATAATGTGATACTGGGTGTTATTTGATTTTTCTTTAATGTTTGTCACATTTATACCACATATTTTAGACCATTCCTGGTACCAGAATATTTCCTTCTCTACAATAATTTTAAAAAGAGTATGATGAAATCTACTTTGTGGTTGATTAATTAAGGTATGTTAGAATCTATTTAATATGTAGAGACGGATACAGCATGTAGCCCAGGGTATTATATGGAAGATTGATACATTTTTTTTAAAGAACAACGATTCAATACATCTGTCATACATAACCCCAAACGCGCCGCGTATGTTACTATAGACCGAGATACGGCTCTGTAAGCCTCCATTTTTTTTTGCAAACGGTATATCTTTATTTAGAATTAATTTATCAAAAAACAATTGTATATTATTTAAGTTATTTAGGTTATTTTAATAATTTTCGAGTTATTTACTTTACATTATAATAAATTTAATTAAATAAAGAATATTATTATTACCTGTATAGTAATTTATTCTGAGTTATTTGGTTTTTAATTTTTTTAGTCTATGTATGCTGTAGATATTAATTAGAGAAAGACAAAACTGACAATGGTCGGAGAACCTTCTGATTGAAATTCTATGAAGAAGATACATGAAGAATTTTTGTATGCGTAGTATTGTTATAGACCTAAAGATCGAAACCTCTAAAATTGTCCGATCTTGCCCGTCAACCAACTTCAGTTGCCTGATTCCATGTATCGACCACTATTAAAACGACACTACAAATTTCTATTCCACTAGTCGAAATCTTTCTTTTGGTATGAATTTGGTTGATGTTACTTTTTTTCATCTTTTAAGTTTCTTTGTACTGGCAATTGAATGAGCTATGATTCAATCCAATCTGATCTTTATTCGCAAAGATTTTTTAAAATCCTAATAGATTTTTATGCAAAAAATACGGTTTGAGACAACTCTTCATTATTTTTCATGATTATTAAAATTTTCATTGTTATTAAAATTATTCGATGATAATATTGCGTAATTTAGTCTTTTAAATTGAATCTTAGCTAATTGCTATACTCATAGACTCTAAACCGAAAAATATAAGGAAAAAATTTAAAAATTTAAATTTAGATTCATTCTTTTTACCACGGTGTTCCACCATCAGTTTTTAAGAGAAATTTATATTACCTATAAGGCATTTTCTTTTCCAGAGAAATTTTATTAAACATATGTTAGCAAAATAAAACACAATAATTATTTTGAATCAATTCACAAAGAAAGTTTCATATTTAATAATTGTACAAAAAAATATTCTTAAACATCATCTGTCACCTCTTTCTAATTTTTTAAAACAATTATTTCAAAAGCTAAAATTTTTAATTGTCATGATGATAAAGAAACTGCAAAATAAGACGACTAATTTATCACGCATAATTTATACAATAAAGCGAAATATACAAACAAATTAGTTAATATCAAGTCCTATTAGTCAAAAAAAAAAACCGCGAATCGTGTTTGAGTATGCAAAAACCATCGCTTCCTGTCTTTTTGTTTTCGTCATTTAAAAATCATAAAATTTGAATTAATAATAATAAACCCCCCGGGAGTCCAAGACGTACCGGATTAGGAAACGACATATTGTGAAAAGACTAGGAATAGGAGAACTATAAAAAAAAATTAAATATTTCTCAAAGCTCTTTTCAAATCACAGAGGAAGACACGGCAAAAATTCAAAAAAAATTAATTTCTGGTCTGATACATTACAAATGAAATACTGGGTTGTTTAAGGTTAAGTGAAATAATAAATTATAAATGATATTCACCACATTTTCATTTCCATTTTTATCCATTGTCTTAAATTCTGCTTCATCACTTTTTGTAATTTTTGAACTTGCCATACGCGATGGGTAGTGTTGCAATTAGCCACCTGCAAATAGCCAACAGTAATTATTGACTTTTAATCCAGCAAGCAACATAAAGTAGCTCATCGGTTTTTGAAAACTCTACCGTGATTAGTGTTATTTCACTATTAGTATTATGTTAACAGTGATATAAACCAGTTCTTTACATTATTCATATTGGTAAATAAAGTATTTAATTGCTAGATAAAAACCATAAATTAATAAATTCATCTTCATTAAAACAGTATTTAGCAGTATATGAGATATATAATTATTTAAAGGTGAACAACAATATTGTATGCAATATAAGTATAAGTCTATCAACGGACGGTCATCAACCAAACAAGAGGTAAGCCATCAACGAAAGCAAGGTAAGGCAAGGTAAAGGTCGTTCAATGATATTTAACATTACCTACATGTAAAATATTTAAAAATTAACAGACATAACATATAGTGTATTTTTTGCAAAACACAACGGATGAGTAGTAAAGTATTATGAAGTCAAGTTCAAGCAAAACATCTTTCACATATTGAAATTTTAAAAAATCATCTTCAGTTAATTACAATGTTGTGTTTTTATCATACTTATGGTATCTACTTTATATTTATTTACATTACGTTTATTAAAGAAATAATTCCGCTGCAGAAATTTCTTATATCAGGGAAGAACGGGCTCTCTGGTCCGTTCGGTATACAAGTATGAAATTTAGCCTCCGTTCTTCCGACATACAAGTCTATAATAGAGGACATCACCCTCATCATTATTTTAAAGCTTAATTTATTTGTGGTCTTATCCATACATCGACAGACTCTTCATTTAACGGCCTTTGTTTATTTTAATTAAACAGCTAATATACTTAGCTATTATATTCATTATTGTGTCTCTAATGAGAGCTATGATTTGTGAATACGTATACGTAAATTATCAGTTGTTAGTAAGCGCATTATAGCAAAAATGATGGTCGGACACTTTTTCCCGTCTAGCCTTTTAATACCCTATGACACAAGTGAACTCACATATCCACAAAAACAGATATCTTTAAACTGTTCGAAGATTCCAGAATGAATAAAATAAGCCTATAAGTTAATTTGCAAAAATTTGATTTTCAATTCACTTGCGCAAATAAACTTGAAATCGCGCATGAATATATTTCAGAACGACATATATCAAGAAACACAAAAATAATTAAAAAAAAAAAAATATTTTATAATTATTTTACACTCAGAATGCTTTGTTTTACAGCTTACCCTATTTTGATCTTCATCGTATAATTTTCTTAATAATTGTCTTACAATCAATTGATCATAGTCCTGGTTCTTGTCGTGAATTAAGTCATTGATAAATACACAGAATCATTTTCGAAAAATGTTGGATTATTTGTGAAATATCAAAAATTGTTGTACAAAATTTGTTAATAATTTGTAGGAAATAATCTACAAAACTATCGATTTCGAGAAAATTAGATTTTGTTCAATAAAGCAGGTGGAGGAAATGCATTTAAATGTAGCTCATTAGTTCCTAGTGAAATTTTTTTTTTAAGTTCACACGATAATAATTTTTGCACTATTATGAATGTTCTTTTTTGATTATGCTTGAACAAGTGTGATTCTATTTTGGAATTTTAATTTTCCATAATTTCATTTATTCCATAATTTCAAAAATCATAGAATATTAATAACGTTAAACGTAACAATTTATCGAGGACCGCAACGTGGATTCTATTATAAGCGAAAACTTTGATTAATATTAATAAGAAGATAATTAAGTTATCTAAAAAACTATTTTGTCCAATATTCGATAAAATAATTACAAAATTTCGAGCAGACAAAATTCATAAAAGCTTAGAAACCGGACCAGTAAAGAGAGGTCATGATTGAATGAAATGAATCAATCACTTTCAGAAATTGTAGTATTTGGGCTATTTAATAACAAGAGGAAAGGGCAGAGTTACGAAAGATTCTTAATGACAAAATAACATAATTGAGTAGTGTCCAAAGATTCAATCAACAATGAATGTATGCAGATCTTAAACTCAGCTAAATATAACGTTAGATATGTGAACGAACTGGTTCTGGAACTATATGCATACCCAACGACCTTGCCAATTGTAAAAGATTTAAGTGTGTTAAGAAATGAATAGTTCCGTAATAAATTATACATGTTTTGCTATTCTCTTATTACAAGCTTAAATATTACATTTAATTTCTGCTTAATTGCTATTAGCTAAGTAGTGAACCAAAACTTTTAGTAATTATGGGAAAATTTTATTTGTTATAATTTTATAGAATCATTTAAATTGAAAATTAAGCATTTAAGAATAATTTTAAAAATTTCGTTACGCTTTTTGTTTTATTTCTTAGAAATGAATTGTTTACATTTTTGTGTTTCATTTATATGTATAAAATTGTTATTGACAACTTATATTGCAGTAATCACATTACATTAACCACATTCACCTTTGCGCCTAATTGTATCCATGACAATTTTTATACTCGACATATATGGTATATGGTAGAGTATATTAATCTTAGTACATGCTAGAAAATATAGCAGATATAAATCAAGTTATGGTATTGGTGATCAAAGAATCTCCTAATTAGTCCATTTTCACATGTCCATCTGCCAATCATCAAAAACAAAAAAAGACGATATGCGAGTATATAATAGCGAGTTGAAATTTGATGACGTATTTTAGATATAAAGGCTGAGTTTAAATTGGTGAATGAACAAAATCAATCCATTGTGTTCAATGGATCCATGACCCAACTTTTGAATCATAAAAACTGAAAGAGAAAAAATTCTTATTTTTATAAAAAAACAACTATTGTTTGAAACATTTTTTCATCACAATTTTAGCTCAAATTTAACATGTATAAATGCAATACATATTTTTATAATATATACATTT
Source organism: Chrysopa pallens (assembly GCA_020423425.1). NCBI lineage: Eukaryota > Metazoa > Arthropoda > Insecta > Neuroptera > Chrysopidae > Chrysopa > Chrysopa pallens. The sequence goes on from CM035594.1 coordinate 40,099,850, forward strand.
ATAACTGTATAGACTGTATATTTAGAGTATTTCATGAATGCTTAGAATTAAAAATAGTCCAAACACTGATACTCAACCATATTTCGAGTATTTAAATAATTAACTCTATTAGGTGTTATATTCACTTGTTTTTATTTAATTTCACTAAAAAGAATTATTATATAAGAATTAAGTCTAAGTCTTACGGTACTGAATAAGTGACGCGTTTGAAGAACTCTCAATCTTACGTTTGAAGAACTTCTTCATGGTTTCTTTTGGATGGTATCATATTTCAGACATCCAAATCATAAAAAAGAATTCTTTTGATATTTTTCCAGTGGTCATATTATTATCTGCGTATCTAATTTAAATTAAAATATGATTAAACGATGGCCATCAATTCAAAGAGATTTTAAATAAATGAGAACATATATTCGGAATGGATTTGTCTTGGAAGCATTTAATAATAGTACAAAATTGAAACAAAAAATAATATTTATTTATATTAAAACCTGAGTTCCATAAATATAATTGCGACAAAAAACTAAAAACATCTTATAACAAATTCTTAACATTAACAAAATATGAAAAAATATGGCGTGGAAATGATTCCTAAATAAAATGAAATGAATATTAATGATGAAGTGAAGAATGATGAACTGGAATGATATGAGTGATATGTGTTGAAATGGAATGGCTAGATTGGCTTGTAGTATGATGATTAGCGCCATGAACTTCAGATGAATCCGTTGGATATGATGCATAAATATAACTATGTGCTAATCCATCCTTTTGATTATTATCATTACCACTAATTACCAATTTTTGTTGAACAATTGGTGCTTCATATTTTTGTACGGCTACTGGAACTTCTTCGTATTTTTGGAATGGAGCAGCAGCATACGTTTGTACTGGTACTTCATATTTTTGTTCTGGTACTTCAAATTTTTGTACTGGTACTTCATATTTTTGTACTGGTACTTCAAATTTTTGTACTGGTACTTCATATTTTTGTACTGGAACTTCATATTTCTGAACTGGTGCTACATATTTTTGTACAACGGGCACTCCATATTTTTGTACTGGTACAACGCCAAATGTTTGTTCATATTTTTGAGCTACTGGTTGAATATATTTGTGGGCTACTGGTTGAATGTACTTGTGGACTGATGGATGGACTTGTTTGCCATCATAAGTGACAACAGCGTTAAAACCATTATGTTTGTCAGCGGTATATTGTACAGTACGATGTCTTCCATCGGCCTCAACTAATGTATAGTATCCTTTAACGGAGTCTCCATCACGTGTTTCCTTTTGTGATTTAATGTCACCGGTATGTGGATCATGTACACTGTACTCAAAAGCATACTTTGCTGGTCCATAGTGTTCTGGTTCCTCAATTTTATGATGTGCATAAACTATTGGTTGTTTCTCAATTTGTACAGTTTGGATTTCTTTAGGTTGTGTATAATACAATGGGGCTGCGTGTTGTGCCGAAATCTCTTGGTGGGCTTCATATAAAGGTAATGCTTTTGTGCTTGAAACTAATGCAAGCGTAAAAAGCATACATTTCTATAACAAAAAGTTAAATTATTTTTATTACGATTATGGATTAAAGCAATTTAAAAATGCACAAAATAAGTATTCAAAGACTTATGGAAAGAAAGCCGGGACACTTTCAGAAAATGGTGGAAGCGCAATGAAATCGAGAAAAATTAAATTTTCCTTTTAATTTCATATTTTAAAAAATATAAAGAGTTTTGTCTTGAATTTTTAAAAATAAACCCTATATATAATATTTATTTACTATCCAAATACGGTATAATTTTGATGTTGTGCCAAATTGAAAAATCGTAGATGCGCAGATATCGCAGACATTTTTATATATTTGATATAAATTTCACAATTATTTTTCTATATTTAGTATACCATAACGAAATACCGGAACAAAAATATTCAAATTTTGTAGGAATTTGTTTTTCGAATTTAAGATTCTTTATCGAATTCGAATTTTTTTAACAACTTTACAAATCTTTTATAATTACTTTCCCAATTTTGGATCAACTAATTTGGCGTAATAGATAAGTGTTTCAACTACTGTGTAGTCATATCGTCAGTTCGTTCTTAGTTGTCAAAAATAATATGATTTTAGGATATTATAATTTTAATAATGAAAATTATCCAAAAGATCTCCATTATGTTAGTGGATCACTTTTCGAATTTTCCAACATAAGCAAATAGAAAATTTTAATTTTTTCGTTAATTATTCGTTAAGTTTATGCGACTCATGTAACGGTCATCCCACAAATAAGGCGTTGAAAAATGCATATTTCGAACTTTACAAACATGCAATAATTTTGATTTTTCCCAAATTTCACTACTATATTAAAAATCACTTTACCTTGAAATCCATGATAAGAATGTTTTGATTTGTTGAAAACACAAATAAACAAACGATTGTATTAAAATGATTATCGATTGATGATTGATACCATTTTTTGTCAACCATAAAGTATTTATAGTCTGAAAGGTTTTGAAGAAATTTTTAGTGGGAGACTTTCATATTAATTATTATTATCAAAAATAAATAATTTTTTTTTATGTAATAATAAATAGCAGATAATGATTATTATTTAAGCATTTCTTTTTGAAGGTCATCATCACATAGTTATTATTTGGCAATATAATTAAAAACTTTCTAGTTGATCTAGTTTGTTTTTTTTTAGGTAATGAGCATATTAAATAAAGTATTCAAAATTAATGTTGGCAGACTTGTTGTTTAATTTAAAATGAAAATGCTTCCGCTTTTATTAAAAATAAAAAATTTAACAAATAATTATTATGTATTATATCATTGAAATTAGATCTCCACTCAAAGTATATGTCAATTTATTTTAATATTTCAATTTAATAAATTTGTTCAACTTCATAAATAAATCATTTAAGGTTTAGTAAATGTACGTAAATAAGTTTTTTCAGCACAATTTACTCAAAAATTATGAAAATGTAATTAAAATTGATAAAATGAAATTTATCAAATATTATTAAGATTATGGATATAAACATGAAAATGAAGTGATGGAGAACAGCTTTTATCCAAAAAAAATTATTTATTAATTAAGATTGCTAAATATTATTATAAACACAAGCGAAATGTTACATTTTTGTATGCGATAATCAGGACTGTACAACTTAGATATTTTTAACAAGTTTTGTTGTATTATCACAATTTTTCAATAAAAAATAGGGGTTTTTCAAATATAATTGTCAAATTTAAGGGTCGAAAATTATCAATTTTGAACATTATTCTCCATTGTATTAAATGTATTAAAACAAATGTAAACAAATTGTAAATCTGCCCTTGTCTAGAAATAGATTAGGATTGCTCGAACAAGAACTGTAACCAACAAACTCCAGTTCAATCTTTAGTTAGTAGCCTGTATATAAGAATTGTAGCTTAGAAGAAAGGTATGAATACAAAAAAACGTATGAAAAAATTCACCGAAATAACTACGTAATTTAAAATAATGTATATAAATGTTTATTAAATTACTTTAGTCAAATTACTTCATTATGAAACAAATTTGAATACATTGTAAATTAGACAAAATAGGAAGAAGTTTTTTTGATATTAATTAGTGTAAATCATATAACAAATTGAATGAATATTTGTTTATTTATTGTAGCAGTCATACAAATTAAATAGAGGAAATAATTTTATTTTAAAATTATTCATGTTTATTCCAAAAGAATTTTATAAACATATATATTTTATGTGTAATATTAATTATATTGTTTAATACTTAATTAACTACATCTAGGAAATAATAGTTTATGATTTCACTGCGATCTTTAAATCATTTTCACATATTTAAAAAAAAATTCTTAGAGTGTATTTTTTATTCTAAAGGCTCCATAGAAAAACAACATTAGTTTGAAACATTTGCTCAAAAATATTTCGATTGAACTCAATACCAGTTTAAACTCATATAAAACTGTCTTTGAACTAGGAATCAAGTATTTTTTGGTTTATTACGTTTGGCAACTCATAAAATGACAAAAAAAAGTCACCTTTTACAGGATACCCTTGAGGATTTTCAAAATTACTCAAAACCTAACACTTTAACAAGGGTACTTTGAGATTTTTTAAACAAATTTAATTTTCCATGGGAACATGTTTTTTCAAACTTTGTTTTACCCTTCTTTTTTATTTAGAAATAATTCAAAGACTGAATGGGCTATAATTAAAATTGGATTTTTGTGTAAATAGATGAAATCGTTTTTATTCGACAAATGATGACTTTAAAACAAAAAATTTAATACAAAATTGGACGGTTTTAATTTATGCCCAACTAAAACCGTTTTTTCCCGTTGAGTTTTTAAGGCCATTTTTGATTTTTTTTTAAATTATTACTTTGTACAGTTAATATTTAATAATACAATTAATATTTTTGGTGTAATCTTAAGTTTTTATTTCATGAAATACTTGATTCACATAGATTACAATGTGATGAATTCATTATTGTCTATACTTGACAGTAAAATAATAATTAATAAATAATAATAATACTAATAACGGATTGTTTGTCTTTTTTTTGTACAAAATATTACAACAATACAACCGGTAGTCAGATGTTAAAGTATAAAACTAAATCCAAATTGATTTTTCTTGTCATTTGGTGGATTGTTAATCGTAAAGTACCATCCTGTGATAAGTAAATTAATTTAACTGACTATAAGTGTTTCAACATTCAACATGTTCTATTGCAAGGTATGTTTTTAAAACGATATGTTTTTATATTTATTTCTTAGGAAAAATTATCGCTTAAACTTCAAACGTCAAAAAAACATGGGTTGTTTTTTGTATCCAACGAATATTTGTGTCTTGAAAAATCCCCAATATATATAAAAGTTTTTTAAATAAATTCAATCAACAGTTTAATTTTGAAATAATTTTTTAAGATTATATCTCAATGGTGTTATTTTACTTTGAATATTGTTTTAAAATTTGAGAGAGGCAATTCTGTGGGCTAGTGATGCAAAAGAATTTAGTTATGGTATTTTCCATTTCGAAGCTTGGTACACGTATCCAAGAATTTTTCTCGATATGTTTTTAATATTTGTTTTTCTTGAAATAATATTTCTTTTAGATTTAATTTAACTATTTATATTTCAATAATTTTTATTTTAGAAATGGATGGTAAATGTTTTAATTATTTCCACTATATTCTTACAAATAAGTGCGTCGCCTGACACTAAGAAATTGAACCCAAATCAATCAAGACGTAGACAAGCATCGTTTCCTTCTGCAACAAATCGAAAACCTGTAGTAAGCACACATAATGGAGCCGCAGTTCCACTACAAATTCTGAAAATTCAACAAAACACTGGTGCGTTACCAATAGTACAAGTAAAGCAATCAATTCATCCAACACCACAACCAGTTCAACCAATGCCATTTTCCAGCCACCCCGTATCGCAACCTACCTCATTTTCAAATCATCTGCCCCCACAGCAATCATTATCAAACCAACACATACCGCATCAATCATCAGCAAATCAGCATTTACCTCTACAATCACCAGTTACGTCTTTTTCTAACTTTCCTCAACATCAACCAGCACAAATAAATCACGTGGTACCGGTGATTGCAAATCAGCCAGATCATAATTATAACTATGAGTACGCTGTACATGATACACATACTGGTGACTTTAAAGAGCACAGAGAATCACGTCAAAACGGTAACGTTGAAGGTTACTATAGTTTAATTGAGCCAAATGGACGTAAACGTGTTGTACGTTATAATTCAAGCAAATTGAATGGATTTCAAGCACGTGTTACATATGAAAATGTTGGAAATATACCGCTTCAACCACATGTGACAAATAATCATTTGGAAGCCAACCAACAGAATAATCAACAATTTTTGCAACAACTAAGTAATCAATTTCCACACACTCATGTAGCAATTAATACACCTGCCTTTAGTTATAAATACTAAAATTGTTTAGAATAATGTTCATTTTTCATTTAATCTTATGTAACATAAACACGATATTCTGGTCTCTTAATCCTTATTAAGCTAGCCTGGAATTAAGATTTAGACTAGTATGATAAAAAGTTTTTGTAAGGGAATAGTGATTGTCAAGGGTCTAAAATCGTAAGTGACCAATACTTATTACACCTTTTTTTTTACTCGTTTGTTAATTGCAGATTGACCGACCAGGTGACAGTAAAATTTTAGTAGTCGAAAAATGAGTTATGAATAATTTATACGATTTTTTCAATTACTGATTTGGAATCTAAATAACGGGCACAAAATGAATAAAAAAGAAACCAATTTTTGAGTTTTTTTTATGAGGATAACGAATTGTATAAACGATTTAAATAATTCGAAATCTCATTTTTTATTTTGTTATTCAACCGTTAATAATAATAATAAAATGAATCACAAATTAACACCAGTTTCTACTTTTGCCTTAATTGATAGTACTGAAATCGTAGATAGCCTTTCTTGACTCATAGTATTTCTTAACTAGGGCTTAATAAATTTTAACATTGATTGATGCTTCTCACAGTAGTATCAACAACAATTATTAGCATGTAAGTTTCGATTTCAATATAATAATAAAATTTCAATATAATTCAAAGAATTTTAGATTGAAATAGAATACTTGAGTATTCAACTCGATCCTCTAAAATAGAATTTTATTATCTGAGGCTATTCACCTTCTGGTCTATAGTTCAATAACCAATTGAAGTCTGGAAGTGATATTCATTTTTGCTTTTTTTTTGAAAATTTATAATCCTTAAAAGTCTGCATTGTGCCAAATTTATTGTTTGAAAAATAATCTGAGAATCTAATTTTCTATATTTCTCATAACATTAACTTTTCATGGATGGAGTCAATACCCTTAATCGAGCAATACAATGCCCGAGGTATATTTTAAATTCTAAAAATTTTCCATACAGTTTGTATTATTATGGTAATCTTGTCTTGTAGAAATTGTGTGGTAAGACTTTTCCCAAGTGTATATCCTTAATATATGAACTTAAACAAAAATAATATGATAAAATGTATTACGCTACTTTCTCCAATTCATTAAAATTAAATCGATTATTAATTTATACCTTAGTATACAGTTAGTGCATACATGCATGTATGTTTGTATGTACCTAGATATTATTATGTAATTTGTAAATATAATAATAAATATATTTTATTCTATATATTATGCAAATGAGTTACACATTTTTTTTTTTTTTTTATGTATGAAAACAATTTTATAATTATCAATTAAAGTATTTCCGTATGATATAATCAATAATAATTTGTTACTGTTGATTTATAAATAATATTATTTTTTATTGAGGCAATTTGTACTTTGTTATGATTCATTAACCGTTTAAAAAATATAAAATTAAATGGTGGTAATAATCATATTATTTATTAATAATTAATTACATATATTCATTAAATATCTAAGTATATCTATTTATTAATGTTAGATAGTGTTACACATTTAAATAATTATGTACTATTAATATAGTAATAAAATAATTTAAAAAAACATGGTTTGTTCGTATGGAAATACCAACAAACAGTATTAATTGTATAAATACCCGATATAAGGTTCAGTATCAATGTATTTCTAATGATTGGAATTCATATAAAACATAACCAAACTGTGTAATAATTTGTGGCGAATCAAAGCAGTTTATAGCAAGATGCTTTAAGAAAACTTGTTTGTTTTAGAAAAACGAATAATTGAATTTTCTTCGATCATTTATGGTTTAAAAGTTTGCAGGTGTTTTTGTAAATTTATCCTATAAGAAAAGGGTATGGAATAAACGAATTTTTGGTTTATCATTCCACATCGAATGCCAAGAACCTCAAGTCACTAGTCTTTCTAGTTGAACCAAATGTAACACAGCGTGCACATTTGGCACCATCTATCGAATGTCCATGCGACCTGGATAGCAAAAATGACAGATAAATTATACCAAATAAGTAATTTACACAAATCTGTTTGAAACTTATATACAATTACGTACGAAAATCGTTACCAAATAACTAAATTGTAATTCCATTTGTTAGAAACTTATGAGTCTTAGAAACTTATAAGTACGAAAGAAGTTAGAACAAATCATACCCTTAAAAAAAACAATTTATTTAAAATCGGATTAATAAGTTTTGGAGCTCAATTAGTTCAAACATTGTGCCACGGGAATTTTATATATTAACTACCGTGTGTGTACCACACTGATTGACAGTTATCGGTGTATAGTAGAAAACTATTTTATTTTTATTTTTAATAATAATTTATTAGAGCTCTAATATAAATGTGTTTTTAATAATAGATTACATTATTAGTATGATATGTACAAAAAAAGTAAGTATTTATTGACTTGATAAATATTTGTTAAAAATAAAACACACACAAGATCAATTTATGGACATTAATTACGTTCTATAAAGAATTTATTATGTAATAATTAATATAAGTAAAGTTGTTACATTTAATTTGATTTTTTTTCTTCATATATTTAAAGTTATGAAACTGTATATTTTAATAAATCAATGTTTTGTAAGTAATATTATCATTATTTAATTAAGGACCGTTCTACATAGTCGGGCAGTATTTTGTCAACTAGTCGTACACGGAGCATTGAAATCGTTTTTGCTATATATATAAAAATTGACCTGTATTGCAACTGCGTATGACTATCGGACAACCGTCTACCAACTATATAGAACGGATCAACGTAAAGCCAAAAATAAATGAATTTAAATTACAATAGTAGGTACCATTTCGAGGCTAATCCATTAAAACTAAGGAAGTTACATAACTTTTAAATCTAAACTGTACTTGTTAGTGAACAATATTAAGTTAAGTCTTTGATTTCAAGTTGTCGAACTGATAATGTGTCAACATTATCAGAATGTGTGAAAATAGAATTTTTCTGCCTAATATCGCCAGATTCGAACTAATAATGTTTTGAACAATTATGTATTTTTTGCTAAATTATATCTGTGAGTTCTGTAGAATCCTATCCGCATATTTCTGGCACTTGGGAGAAAAACTCAACATTTTTTACTTTAAATTTTTAGGAAAAGAATGGGTCTGGAAATCGGGCTGGTCACTTTTTTTCTAAATTTTTCCATGAAATTGTATGCTTGGCAACTATTTTGTAGAAACCATGCAGATCTCAGGTCTAAATTTGAAAGAGCCAATAATAAGGAAGTACGTTCGTTTGTAACAAACTCACATATTTTTTGAGAATCTACAAATCGTCAATAATGAGAGATTCCAAAAGTTTATTCAATTTGTGTGGTTTGTTGATGTTCGGGTACTGATTTTGATTTATCTGAGACTTTTTTTTTTAAATAAAGGAAAATAAGTACTGTCAGTAAATATTTCGCATAAAAAATTATCACCATATTCGCTTTTTTCATCCACGCTACATACTATTTCATACTCAGGTAAGAATCCTCAACAAAAACCTTTCTTTATATTTATTTGTGCTTTCAAAAGATAAAGAGACAAAAAATTAAAAAGAATAATATGGCAGAGCTGACAAATAACAGCTGATATGATATGTTATTTCAAAATTTATTGTTATCAATCAATGTACATTTTTCAATAGTTTAATTTTTCACATTTCCTTTTTCATTCAAATATTTATTTATAATTTAAATTATTATGATATATATTTATTTTAAAAAAGCGTGATGATTTATTTAAATATAAAATAAAAAAATAATAGCTCATTAATAATTGATTGATGTATTTAAAATGTCAATCATACAAACAATTGAGTTTCTTCTATCCATTTTTATGCTCGACATAATATATGCGATATTTTCGTCCAAAGTTTGTAAAATATTGAAGGTACTAACAAAATTTTGGTATTGTTGTTCAGAGTTTATGGATATTCAAGATAACTCAAAAACGAAGAGACAGCAAGCTTAAATTTTAATGACGTATTCTTGACTTTAAAAGTCAGCCTAGCTTTTTATAACACATAGAAAAGATTAAAAAACCAAAATTTTTTTTTTTCAAAATAAACAAATATTTCAGTAAACGGTATAAATTCACTAAATCAAAAGTTTGATTAATAATGATTATTAAAAATAGTTTAAATATTGATATTTAATCATATGTTGATCATTAAAACAATTAATACTGTAAATTGTTATCGTTAAATTAATATTGCACAGTAATTAACAGTTTCTATACATACTCAACTACATATACGTATTACAAGTTGCTGTACAACAAGAACGCATGAATGTTAAGATTGAAAGCGGGTGATAGAGAAATCAAACCAACACACATTAAAATTTATGTATACATATTATATCTACAAATCTGGAACAAAATTAATCTCCACGGTCTAGCATATACTATATTTGTAATTGGACTATTATTTCCTCCGAATTATATCTATGTTAGATACTGGAAGTTTTGTGTTCGTGATTTTTAAAAAAAATATTTATTTTGCTCCGATTTCAATACTTTTTGTACATGTCGACCTTTTGGAACTTTTTGAATAATATTCGTTTCGTGTCCGCCGGACTGTAGGTGTGTGAAACTTATTTACATGAACGTGTATAACTCCAAATCTACTTGACCAATATTTATTAATTTTTTGTAAACAATAGTGGAGGTATTCGGGATGGTCCCAAAAAACTCATCTATCTATTATCGTTCACTATCTATTACCGGAGATTCACAAAACAATTCCACTTGAATAGAAAACTTTATGCGTGTGTTGTTACACATAACATGAAACAAATTTTTATAACATGTGAAACAATAACATGTTACACCTTACGTTTCATGAAATCACTCTCAACGACTTTACAATATAATTCGTAAAACTTTTCAAATATCGTGCACTTTCCTGTAACACTTTAACACTGTTACGAACTTCCGAAATTAATCACATTAAAATAAAAAGACTTTTGAATCAACTATATAAGGCCATAATCATCATCATGCAAAATACACAAATGTATATGTAAAAGAATAAAAATAATAGCTATCGAATTGTCCAATAAGGTCCAGTTCATAATATTTTATATAAATATATTTAAAAATATATCCATCCTATACGTCGTAACCAGTTATGTGAAATGTTCAACTATAACCTATATCAGTAACTAGCGTAACCAGAAAGCGTATTATTTTTAGATTATACAGCATCAAATGCAACCCTAAGCTGTTATTTTTTTTTTTATAATATGTGAAAAAGTCAGCAAAATATATATATAAAAATGATAAATAAATCCTAACCTTCTATTATTATTTTTTAACTAATGCCTGGCTATGTATTTTTTTCTATATTTAAAAAACAAAATAATAATAATAATAATAATAAAAGCAGTTTTAACTAACAAAGAATCCTTTTGTTTGATTTGTTATTCTGGATAACTGAAAACAATTGAATGTGTACACTAAAACTATCATAGATAAAATTATTTTCATTTTAAATTTATATCTATGGTTTTTTTATTTTATTTTATTTTATGCAGATTAAAACAAGTGTACACAAATTTTTGCAGCAATTTTGTAGATGCTTGTTTTAGAATATTCTTAAGCTAATAATTAATGAACTTGATAATTGAAAGTATTATCTATAATTTTAAGGGATTCAAAATAGGAAACGATGCTTGTTCCGGTTACCTAATGTTTATTGAAAATAATTCAAACACTATTTTATTATAGGATTACAAAAAAAAATTATCCAAAATAATAAACTGGTAATTAAATATGTTTTGGGTCAAAATAAGGTAACCCAATGAATAGAAAATAAATTGGTGAAGTTAATTTTGGTAATGTCACGTTTAATACTCATCAAAGATATTGTTAAAAATAAAGCCAAATCTCCAATTTTGTTATAATTCTGGAAAATTATCACAAAAATCAATTAGCCCTAGCAAATAGGGCTAATTGACTATTTATTTTGGAAGGCTCGACTCATTGTTGGGAAAAATCAAAAACATTTTTATTCAATACTTATTATTTTACTTGTTGGCCTGTTTTCTGCTTAAAAAATAGTGACATCACCTTCGAAAATTGAATAAACATTTATTAAAATTTGAGTTAAGATAACTTTTAAAATTAAAATATTTTTTGCTATAGTAAAACTGATTTTTTTTTTTAAATTCAAGTGAAATAAACGAAATATAATATTTAACTATTGTAATGTATTAAACCTCGTTTTGTGGACACAATTCTCAAGGTTTAAAATGTGTCAAGAAAATTATACAACAAATATATGAATATTACCAAGAATTATCACAATGTCAAGCAGAGAGCATTTGACGATGACTTCTATCAAATAACAAAAAATTTTAGTAAATTAGGGTGGAAAAATCGAAATTTATACTAAAAATATGTTTTCCTATCGATTCATATAGTTTTGAAAAGTATGATGTTATTTTGTTATTTTAAGATCACCTATATCTAATCAAAACAATTTCCACTTTTATGAAAAATAAAAAAAGGAAAAAAATAAAAAAAGTAAAAAATAGATAGCTTTTGCAAGAGCACATAACGATTATTCTTTTTGAAAATGGTCAGTAACATAAATAACTGACAGAATCAGTTTAAAAAGTTGAGAAATAAAAAAAAGGGTTGCTAACACAGCGTGTTAAAATATGTAATATATTACATAATTCTCATTTTTTCCCATTTTTATACTGAGAAGAGATGCCATATTAAATATTCTATATAATATGTTGAATTTTTATATTGAATGTTATATATTCGAATTCATACAAACTGTGTGTTTTCTATTATTTATGGGGTTCCGTAGTCAACCATCTAAATCTTATTATTGCCAAGCAATTTGACATTATAAACATGATAATCTTATCGAAATTTTGTCATTTGTCGATGATTAAGAACTTCCAGAGCATTTCTTGTTTCGTGTTCGTCGATCTGCCAATTCACAACTCTTGGACAGAAATATAAAAATAGTGGAGTGTTCGACATGGTCCCATTTTAAAAATACCCAATTAAATTATTCTAGAACATCGTAATTCAAGAAAAATCGAAAAACGGAACGAATAAACTTAAAAAAAAAATAAAACCAGCATACTGTCGCGGAAAGTTTTAGATTTATATCTTGTAGAAATATAGAAAACGTGTGTTTTTTTACTTCATAACCAAATTGTATCTAAATCGGCTAAGCCGTTTAAAAGCTAAGTAAATATATTCGATAAATGGTTTTTTCAAATAAATGCCGATATAACGTGAACTATTCATCCGATTTTGATGAAATTTTGTATGCGGTGATTTGATTTTTGTGCAAATTGATTATCCTTAATATCAAGAGGAAAAAAATTAAGTATTCTTCAAATTTTCTATGATTGTACTATAGAAAATATATTAATTCATGTCGTATTCAAATTGCAATGGGTGTATTTAGTCGTACAGGATATATAACCAATTAAGTGAGTATATCACGAGGAAGTATCGTGTCCATTAATAGCAGTGTATGTTTCATTTAAACTTTTACATCATAGAAAGTTCCTAATAATAATTCTATTAAAAAACCAATATAACCTTTTTCCGTGCGTATTGCAACACACATTTGACGATATATTTTTTATTATGTGAGATATGTCGTAAACAGCAGAATAAGTGTGTTTATATTGGACGGTTGGTAATTCTTTAACCCCTTGACCATATCGCTCATGTATATTTCAACAGAGCCATTTTTCAAATATGTATATATTGCATCTTTTTTTTTTATTCTTTTTAGGTAAAAAAAAAAAAAAAAATAGTATAGCAAAAATACGTTCACATAATGTGTGAATGTAAAAATGTATGATATTCATCTATGTTAGGTTACACATCTATGTTAGGAACAATTCGAATTTTTCGGGAAAAATAAAAAGTTTTTTTTATTCATCATTTTTATTTTGTATTTTTAACAAAATATTGCATACTTTTTCAACTTCTATTTATTTACTTTAAGTGTTTTTTAAATACACAAAAAAAGTACAAAATAATTTCTATTCTGGAGGTCCACTACTTTTCATCAACTTTATGGGTACCACAGCATGAAGTACCGGGTATCACAATCAAGTATGATATATGTACATTTCTGCCAATTCCGAGTGCCACCCCGGCCTTCAAGTGGGCCGAGATACCGGGTGCACACACCTAATGTCGGGTATATATATAATATTTTCGTGTCACGGATGTCCCACACTAAATATTGTGTCACGACCCGTGTCTGCTAGTATATACAAATATTTTAAATATAGAATTTGAAGTTATCACTTCTGTCGACAGTTTCCAATGAATATCTGTATTTTTTTTAAAATGACTACCAAATTGTTGAAGAAAATATTGTTTCTTCAACATATTATATAAATGTTTCCTTGCCAAGAATACAATTTCTTAACAGGTGTTATTATACAAATTTTCGGTCTACATATTAGTGTGAACCTATATAAAATTTCACATAACCACATATTATATACATGCAAAAATATTGAAGTGGCTTTGACTATAAATAAACATTGCAAAAAATGTTAAATTTTATAAAACTGAAATACAAAATAACACATTGTTATTATAAGTTTTACAAAAATACAAATAAAACTTTATCTTGGTCTCATGAGAATAATCTGAACAAAACACTTCAATAAAAAGCTTGCGTTTTATCATAAAATTTAATCAATTTGTGTTTTTTGTGTGTAACATGTCATAGGAATGTTTTGTTAATTGTTGACATGAGTAAAAATTTCCTTATGTAATAATAATAATAATAATAATAAGCGCTTTAACTATAGTACTAATCAATATTTGTATAAAGACTTTGTATAGTAACAAGTTGTGTAACCATGACCTGTAGCTAAATAAATCCTATTTACTTACACGTTGGTTCACAAAAATTGTCCATCATAGTTCGAGTAAAATAATAGATCCTATTATTTTATTGATATATGCATTGGTGATGATAGTTTTTATTGGTTAAAAAAATTGGTTAAATAAAAGGTGAAAAATTTCACTTGGCAAATCTAAATTCTAATTCATTTTACGAATTAAATGAAAGTCATTTCGTTTTGTAAAATTAGCTACTTAACAAAAATTTTTTATATTGATAAAAAATTTTGGATAAACTAGTTACCAAGCCAATGATACAATTTTCTTCCTATTTTCGATCATAATAGGGATATTACTATTTAAAATTTAAAAATTTCGATATGATGAAAACCTAATGAATACACCAACTTCTTGTAGTATTAATAACTCACAAAAAATAGAGCTGTAATACTTTATTTGCTAGCAAAGTACATTTTCCATCTTGATGATTTGAAATGATTGAAGAAACCAATGAAGAAAATTTGTAGTTAGTGTTAAAATTACAATTATCAAAAATATTAGTTTTATATGAGTACAAAAAATTATTTCCATACGTTGCTGGATTGGCAATTTATGATCATTTTTTATATTTTAAAATATGATACCTATATTTACTCAAATCAAAACTATTTTTACAAATAAACTTCGATCAGAAATACAGAAAAAAAAAAGTTTCAAATTTGTGTGATATTCGTTAAAAATAGAGGCATAGTAAATGGGATAATTGAAAAAGTATTATGCAAAAATCATTTCTTTTTTAAATTATAAAAAACAAATTTCAAATAAAAGAAGCTGTGATCACTTCTAACTTGCATGTCACTTTATCTTTATTTTTAATGTAAAATACTAATTTTCCTCACATGCAGGCAACAAAGTGCTTTGATTGATCAACTACTATCATATATAGTCATATGAATAGGGAAAAAAAGTGGGTTAACCTTGCAAACAGTCCGGTAGTTTTTAAGTTTTGATATGTTGTCTAAAATGGTTGGTAAGTGTTTAAATAAAAAAATATATAACTTTACAGTATTTCCTCCTCCGCGCTCGCCACCATATTCTTTTCAATGGGGCAGAAAATTAAATTTCCTATAATTTAAATGTTAAATTTTATTTCTACGACTGATAGATACGGAAATTTACCTATTCTAACAAAAAACTCTTTCCGACATATTTGTCAAACATCTAACTTAAGAACGCTATAATTCTGTTACGGCCTATTTTAGGAAAACAAATAAAAGTTGTAGGGAATTTAATTTAATTTAACAAATTTCCGGAAAATGTGAATTTTTATTTTTTTTTTAAATGCATATTTCCTATAAGTCCTAAAAACAAAATTTAATATGTAAATTACTGAACATTTGTTACAACATTTAAAAGAACTCTTTTTATAGTTTTAATGCACCGAAACGACGAATTAAGCAAAAATCTAAAAAGAATTGCTGATTTTTTTCGGTTTTTTCAATATGGCGGCGGATGCAAAAGACGGAATATTTTGCATTTTTCAATTTTAACATTTAATAACCGTCCTAGATAACATTTAAAAAATTTACAACTATCGGACCGTTTGTAAGATAAAACTACCTATTTATTGCACCAATAACTTAAGTTATGTACCTGGGTAAGTACATTTATACCACTTGGTAAACGTATACTCACACATACATACAGCATCAAGTGTGTTGCGTTGGAGGTAACAAGGTGGTTGTGGTTCCCCAGGAGATGTATATCTGTATCATCCCTTTGATTTGGTTGTATTCCATTGTTATATTATTGTTATTGATCTTAGATATAGATAGCTGATAGACGTTTACTAGTGTAACAAAGCTAAGTCTACGTTGTAAACTAATCGAATGGTGTATGATGTTCTATATATATACAAACAATATTGAATTGTATGGTTCATCTCTTGTTACAAAAAAACATTAAAAGAAAACATATAATAAATACAACGACTCTTTTGTTTGAGTATTGTAACATATTAGATATTAAAAAAGTAGTATTGTGCTACAAGTGCTTCTTTATGATATACAAGGTATTCTTTTTTTTTTATAGTGTTCCACATATTCTTGTATTTATCAACATCACATACGTTGGGTTTTTAAAGTACTGAAGGTGTAATAATTTCATAGGAGAAGAAAATGTATGAAAACATTTTATTTCTTAGAACAAAATTTTATAATTTTTAAAAAAAGTCTACGAGGCAAAGCAATGAATCTGTTTAATATAAGATAATTGTTAATATTAACACCTTTCGTACACCAGTTTGTATACATTAATCAATAAAAATTAGTCCATATCAAGTGAATTCCAATTGATTGGACTATTCTTAATTATAAAATTACTCAGTCTATATGCTTATATAATAATAATGTGTATTGTTATTACCTGTATGTGTTTATTAGCCAAATTTGAGCTAAAATTGTGGAGAACTCAAACATTTTCCGAAAAAATGTTTTAAATAAAATGTTTGTTTCAAAAAAACAAATATTTTTTTTAGTTAGTTAAAAGTTGGGTCAAGAATCCATTGGACCCAATTGACCGATTTTGCACTTTCATAAACTTTAACTCACTTTTTATGTTTAAAATATGTCACCAACTTGCCATCTCTTTTTGTTTTCGAGTTATCGTGATGAATATTAATATACTCTGACATATTATGTATGTTGAGTATAAAAAGAAAACTTTATTTTATTACAGAAATTCTAAGATGTGAAGCAGGGAATCTGTTTAAAATAATGTTAATTAATATTGAAACATTTTGTACATCGGTGCGTGTACATGAACGAATAAAATTAGCTCATAATTACGATATTATGAAGTTATCGAAAACTTTTCATATCGTCACAATAAAACAAGTAAAGATAGCAATTCAGAAAATAGTGTTAATTGTTTAAATACACTTGCTAATTTTTCGAGCGTTCAAATTACATGATAAATAAATAAAACTAAATTATTTTGGAAAATTTCCACTTTATATTTTTAATTAAAATTATATTCATTATTAAACAATATCACACAATAAAATTATACAGTTCCTACAGTTAATTTTTGAATACTAAAAATTTTTTGAGACAAGTTTAAACATCTTACAAACAAAAAATAGGTAAACAATAAATTTACAGTTACTTAATATTATAAAATTATGAAGGTCAAGATATAAAATTAAAATAAAAAATAATAAAAACGGGAGCATTTAGTGTGGTCGTGTTATTTTTTTTATAATATGATTTTTTTTTTAAATTCAAAATATTTGGCGTAAATTTTGCAAAATTAATTTAGTTTTATTTATTATTTACTAAAAAATAGAATTCCATCAATGTTTAGAAAAACAAATAAACCCGCTTTTCTGAATTTTCACAGAGGATAAAGAATGCAATTTATTATAATTAAGCCAAATACATACTACGGGTAGTATGTTAAAGGGATCTTACTCGTTTGATGCTCTTTGAGTGGCTTAAATTATTTAATAAATTTTGAGAAATTTCCTTTGTTCAATTATACATTACTATTCATAGAGTTATATATTATTTGAATGATTTCGTAACCATAGAAACGAATGTAAATAATTTAATGTACGGTGGTCATTAAAATTATAGATGGATATTTATAAGTGTTATGATATAGGCACCCACAAAATTGACAATCAACATTTAAGGAACCCTTACGAGATATACGACCCACAAATCCAGCGAAAATAAATATCAGAACTTAATTAATAATACTAACGGTAAGGTTTTCCACTAATTGCCAATTTTTAAACACATAATCATGTCATCTTCAATATTTTCCTAGAAGTTTTTGCTACAATATTTTCCGATGTCCCTATAAATGTATCCTTTATTCAATTTATAGATACAATTAAATTTGTTGACGTGATACTTTTTTATTAGATCGGATTATGTTACTATTTTTTATTTACCCTCGTATGTTTCTTTAAAAGTAAATCAAATTTTATCAATATATTATGTATTACAATACTTTTGATATTCCTATTGAAATGATAGGTACTTAGTAGAATATTTTTTCAATTGAACTCATTCACAATTTATTGAGTTAATTAATTTTCCAAGCTAGAAAAAATTAACCATCCGAAAATTATATCAGTAGGAAACGCATCAAGTGAATCATAAAAATTATACATTTTCACAAAAATTTACCCAAAAAAAATGTTTATTAAGTTAAATTTGATCTCCTCCCCGATTACCGATTGAACTGAAATTGGGCATACATATGTACATAAGATGACAATACAATATTATGATATAATGCAAAAAATAATAAAGTAGCGCTGAAAAACTTTGTCCTTCTTCATTTCATTAAGCTTTCACCATTTGGTAATATATACGCCTTTACTAAAAATTGATGAAATAAACTTTTTTTAATAGCTATTTTAACTCTTTATACTATAAAAGCTTGTTTATCAAAAAAAATATTTTTACTTAATAACTTGTTCTCATAATTAAGTTCAAATGATACTAAAGAGTAAAAACATTTCAATAAAAGCTTAACTCTATTTATTACGACATTCAAGACAAGATTACAGACTACATAATTTGGATTTTTATCAAAAAGACCAAAAAAGAAATAAGCATTTCAAAAATCTAAAAATAAGACAAAATAATTTTTATTGACACTAGAATTCTAGATATTCCCATTTCCAGTCAAGTTTTCATGTATATGCTGCAAAAAGATATTCGATAAACTTAAATAATGCAATATTTTTGTAATTAAAAATTTTTCTTTGATTATTTGAAGTAAATTTTGGTAAAAACTGAACGTATACTTTCTTAAAAACTTATTAATCAACGGTTCTATGGTGTAATGGTTAGCACTCTGGACTTTGAATCCAGCGATCCGAGTTCAAATCTCGGTAGAACCTTGTATTTTATTTTTTAAATAGTTATGAATTATATAATTATACAATAATCACATTTATGGAAAAGTCAATGGTACTAAGATGCAATAGTAAGCACTTAGGGCATCGAATCCAACGAATCCAGTTTAAATCTTTTTAGAACCGATATATTGATTCTTATGTTTTTTAACAGTCATGAATGAATAAGTTGAACTAACCATGATAGAATTCAATTATCTAAATCTCTACTGGAAACAGTAAGTATTTTAGTGGTAAGGATATCAAATAAATTTAACGAGATTTATTTTATTTTAATTTTATGTTGTTTTTTAATTACAATTAAACTCTAATAGTCAAATAGTAAATTACGATTAGTTATTTTACTATACTAATGATGATTATGTAGTCGAAATGTAATTTTTTATGGCAAAAAACGGATTTTTTGATTTTAATATAACGATGGTACATGAAAAAGTATTGCTGTCTGGCTGTCCACCCATCACGCCAAAAAGGATTAACCAATTTAGATGCAGATTTCACCAAAAAGATAATTATTCAGATTTTAATTATAAACTATTTTTCAAATACGATGCAGTTTTCATTTATTTATTTAAATCCTCGAAACTAAACTATAATTCGGCTCTTGTCTGATTCTAAATTTGCTGTATTTCACATCAAAATGTCAAACTAGACTCTAAACCATATCAAAGCTTCATAATTAAATTAAAATTAATTCAAAAACAAAGTAATATAAGTTATCAAACGATGTTTGATAACTTATGAAAAAACATGTAATTTATATGGAGATAAATTAAGTAACATCACATTGTATTCAAACAGCCCTATTATATTCGTTGTAAATAATGGATGTTTTTAAAACAGTCTTAAATACGCTTTAAGCAAATTATCACCAATTTTTAGAAAGAAATTTCATAGTGGGCCAGATAAAAATGAATGAAATCTTCAGAGTAATTTATTTCAACTTTGTTTTAAATGTCAGAAATCTCCTTTCCGAACTGGGTTATATATCTCAACCCTTTAAAATGAAAGATCTATTAATGGCAAAACTCCAAATACCTACATTTTCTAAGCATAGGCGTGTGTATTAGGTATGAAAATGATATATTTATTAACAGATGGTCATTACGATTTTTTGGTCATACATTATTTTTTTATTTCCTACTTATAAATAAATGTTTTTTGAAGACTTGATATCTCGATATCGATAAAGTAGGTAACCTAAATGTTTGTTCTTATAATAAACATATTTTAATTCATACAAATACCTACATTATATATTTTGTTAGCTAAACAATAACGATACCTTTTTTTAAGGGTTATTTCTTTACATTTATTATATATTTTATTTTATTTGTAATTGCTTAAAGACATTTTTTTACATACAATTATTTATTATAGAGGTTTTTAAAATAAAAACGGGCAAATGTTTATTTATTTAAAAAATTATTTGTTTGTGTGGTTTTATGCTACAATAAAAATTCATTTAAATCCACAAGTTATTGTTAATTGTGGGAGAATAAATTATCAAAATATATAAATTCATTTATGTACAAAATGTTTCAGGATCAGATAAGCATATTAAAATTAACTGGTTGGCGTGTCACCTACTTCAAAACAAGTATTAAACGGAATTTGAGAAAGTATTTCTACAATTTCACAATAATGTCGTTCCTTTTCAACAGAATTGAGAGTTGTACGAATATCTAAGTCGAACTGCTTTCTATTATTAATATCGAAAAAATTACTTCTATATATCAGCCTAAAACTGCGATCCTTACTATGTTTTTAGGATAGTATAAATTATGGCGAAGCGAAAAGATGATATAAAAACAGAATTCCCCAGATAAAACAGAATTAAAAACAGATTACTTATTTTATTTATTAAAGGGGCCGTGTATCAAATTGGTTTCCTTCGTTGCTTGGTAACGAAATACTAGTGTATCAATCAAATGATATATAAGTCTGTGAATCGTAAACATAGGAAATTTCTCAAAATTAATTAACAAAATTAAATGATTAATTATTTATATAATTGTATTAAAAATAATCACTAATGACATTTCACGATCTTTTATAAAATTGTCAACCCAATAACTACAATTAAATGCTATTTTTTGTAATTATTCAATAATTTTTTATTGGCATTTTCTACATAATTTATATGCAAACAATTGAATAAATAATTATATGTTTTATAAATGCGAATGTTTTATTACAAATTTTAGCTACTCGCGGTGCACCAATCGTTTAAGAAGTCGCCTTCACGTACTATGCAAGGTAAATTAATTATAAATATAAAATTAAATTAAAACATTACACAAATTAAATTTTTAAAGATTGTACACCGTATTAAGGCTTCATCAATTTCCTACAATTATAACACCTTCGTCGTAGGTGGTGGATTACAGAGGTTGAAAAAACAGTTAGATTTAAAAAAACCTTCTTCTCTCCTTCCAGCCATATTTCTCTCCGTCACGCCTACTACTATCTACTCTACAATACTCAACAGAAACATGCCAAATTGTAACAATTATTTTAATTTAAAACAAAAAAGTTGTAAATATTAATGCTCTGCATCACTCAGTACTGCTATACAATTAAAAGTTTGTTTTTATTGAAGTACAATTTATTTATTCAAAAATTGAATAGAACTAAAGATAATATCAGTATCATTAAATATATTATGTGAATATTACATGATAAAAAATACATCTACCTAATATTTTGTACATATTATCAAGGTATTAAAGAAAAGAGAATCTAAACAAAATGCATAACAATAATGGGTAATATTTTTTATCTCGATTATCCATCAATTTTATTTATATATAAATAATATTTTGTCAATATTTTGACAATATGAAACTAACACAAAATCATAACATTCATAATACACATTAATGTGGATATTATTAGATCTATTTGTACAAATTGTATTGTATATGTTTGACACTCAGATAAACTTTTTAACAATGGATTTTATGCGCATTGTGCATAGCCGATTGACCGCTCTGTCTGTATACGTAAAATAATATTATTTAAAATGAATGGTTTATTCAAGAAATATTTTAACTTAGTTAAAAGTAGTGGGAACATGTGTTGATGGGTAGAATCCAATAAAAGAAACTTACAAGTGTTCGGAACTTCGGAATTTTTGCATCACCGTATCTAATAATTCGTGACGTAAGGTCATCTATTAAGGTCTATTCCAAGAAAATAATCTTTATTCTCAGGAGAGAATGTATGTCATAAATCTTAGAGGTAACAGTTGGCTGTCTCGTCAACTGTAATTTACTTAGTTTGCAGAAATTTCGGGTTCGATTTCCGCCGTTGCCACAAAGTTTCATTGTAGTGAGCTTATGAAAAACGGGATTGAATCTCTATGATTAAATACCAAAAATATCGTATTATTCCTGCTTAATAACTCTCTTTAAATTATCCGAATATCTGATATTAAATATGCGTTTTTAATCTGTAAATTTAATTTTAATTTAATTATTTTTATTTAGATATCACAAATTAAGAAATTATTCTTGCAAACATGTTATTTCAACTGTCCGGTAGATATGAAAGTCATCTTCAACAACCAAGTAACCAAAAGTGGAATCGAATAATAATCGAATGTGGGCTTAATATAATAGGGAAATACCTCAGAAAAGAACGCGAGGAGTAGATAATCACTCACATTAAGGAGAGAAAAAAGAAGGAATCTTTTCTCACTGCATAATTCTGTAAATGTGATGTGTAGTTCATAAATAAGTTCGTTCGGAACTTAAATCCACATGCAATCTTCATTATACATTACAATGCGAATCATAACCTGTTAACTTACTAACTGAGAACTAATTTTGAATTAAAGGATCAAAATTTCAATATCACCCATTTATAAGACTTTAAGAATTTGACCCCATAAGAATCCATAAACATTCGAATAAAACTCAAATTTTTGAAATTTTCAAACAAAATAGATTAGATAAATTTAAGAAGATACCTTCTTTTTTTTTAATTAGTCAAAAATTACATAAATAAATAAAAATATATGTTCAAAAATTTCCTTTTTTACAGCTTTGACATTCTGAGGCAGCACAAAAATATAATTTGACTGGAATATTCCTTCTTTTAAAGCGGAAACAATAATTGTGTTAATGGGTTATAATGGAATGATATAAATAGTTGTTCTTTTATTTTGCCATTTATGGATGAAAATCGTTAAGAACACATTGATATCATTCGTATAGCACATATATTATCGATGTAACTCGATGGATATATGATAAGTTCCAAATAGACTTACATGTATAAAATGGATGATGTTATTAAATGTGCGATAATTTTATTTAATTGTCTCGTTTAGTGAGCTTTTTAATGCTATCATATCATTCTTATTATATAAAGTAGACATTAAAAATATTTCAATTGCCTTTTGTAAGGAATGTGCTCCCATCGTTAATACACATACGATATATTCGAATATATAATCGTTGTTGTTGCTTGGTTATTATGCTGTTGAACATTATACTATTTCATATGAACGTGCTCTTTTTTTTTTCTTCAATTCAAGGTTTTTCTTAAATATTTATATATTCAAACACATAGTATTGAATATATACAGTGTGTTCATATAGAACATCTCCTTGAGATAATGTTCTAATAATCTGTGACAAAAAAAAAACTGCCAAATAGCTCTTGGAAACCTAAAAGACAATAAAAAATTTTTACTCAGTAGAAATACCTGCCATAAAAGTGTTATATTTATAATAATTCGATTTTATCTCCATTTCCAGCAATTCCAGTTTATAAAAAGGCGAAAGCTTTTGTTTAGATGACTGAATAACAGCCCAATCCTTTTCTTCGTCATTACCTATACATGGCAGTTTTAATGAATTATTCGCACATCGGATCTGCTAAATGGATATCTTGTCTTTAATATCTAGGATGTTTAATATTAAAAACTGATTGATACCGAATTGAAGGCTGGCCTAGGTTTAAGTGAGCTGTATTGATACTGACTTTCAACCACTGAGAGTCGTTAATAAGCATATCTTGGCAAAAAAAAAACGACCGAAAGGTTTATAGGCACTATTAAAGACACTTTAATTCTCAAAAGAACAAAATTTAAATAGTCACCTTAAATCTAGTCAAAAAGTAGTTTGTTTCATTTTCCTATCCGGTAAGAAATCATTGTTTTGATATAAAGTTTATTTTAATATTTTTTTTAAATTCGTACTTTTTAAAAAATAAAAAAATAGTAATAATATCAATGAGAAAATGCTTAACCGCGACGCTACACACGATAATATAAATGAAAATAAAACAAATTTTTTCTATATTTCCCATCAAACTTACACTTCACAATTCAAGTCGAATTAAATATTATATTTGGTAAAATTTATTTAGCATTCATGTATCTGCGGGCTCAATAAATTATACTGAAATACAGATAAATACAAACTCAAGTAATATTGAAAATAAAAATCGATATATGGTTTGTGCAACATGAAATTTTAGTTTGATTCCATACTCTTCATAGACACTATGACAGTTTTAGACTCGACATTTAAAAAATAATGAAATTATTTTTAATTATATTTTTTTGCGTTCTGAAAGAAATGAAGTGTAAATGTATGCGTCGAATCTCAATTTAAATCTAAATGAACTCGGTCTAAAAACATTGTAGTCAAATTGAAACGCAATAAAATTTCTTTGAAGAAAACAATTCGTTTTGATGTGAGGAGCATTTATATACAACAACCTATATATGTAAAGAATTCTATAATGTTCTTGGATATTAATATCAAATTATTAATATTTGTTCGTATTACTTTTGTATAATGTTCATAATGTTTTCAGTATATATAATTCTTATTAATTGTTTTCACATTTATAAGCTTTCTTTCCAAATATTTTATTTATATTTTAATGTTGAAACACTTTGGTATTTTTTTTTATATCTCTTAATATACTCAGTTTCGCGACTTTAGTACACTGCGACGATTATAATTTTGAAAGATTTTAGTCGAGTGGTGGTGTTTGCTTATATTTTAAAGGGTTACATAAAAACCTACAACTACCTATGTAATGTTTTTAATATTTCATTTATCTAATAGTTTATTTATAGAGTTATGAATTTTTAGATTTATGCTAGATAATGTTCATAACGATCACTCAATGACTCAAGACCTTTCAATAGAGCTTTTAAACCCTCAAATTAAATGAGATACAGGAGTGCAAGGCGCGGTCAAGCATCAATTTTTGTAATATATAGATTACATCTTAGAGAGAGAGAGATAGAGAGAGAGGCAGAGAGAGAAATGAAAATAATTTTAGTAACCAAGTAAAGAAAAACTGAAGGATGGAGTCTTCATGGAAGACAAAGAGAAGGAAAGTTTCATAATAGCATTGCTACAAATAGATAAGATTCAATCCTTAATTCTTTTAATTTCATTGTGCCTCCACCATATTTTGATGTTAACTAACACCATTTCTGGGGTCGAATTTAACTCTTAGATTCAAAATATTCCCATACATATTATGGTTATATATATTTGCGCATTTGAAGCTTTATGCCTCGAAGAAGATTTTACACTTTTAAAAGTTGAATAATTCAAGAAAAGAGAATTGAGATAATTTTTTGTATTAGCTGCCTTGTGTTAATTGATTTTCCAGTTCATTATTACAATTAACACCCTTAGCATATTTCTTTCAACATGTCAAACATCATCAGAAAATATTAAATATAATTAATAATATACCACTTAAATTAAAACTAAATTAATATAATACAAGACAAATCGATTCTTATTTGTCAATATATTTATTATGAAGTAATTTAATTCGTAAATATTCACCTCATTCATCATATCTCTTTTGTCACAAAAAATTTAATAAACTTTAAATACAATAAGTATAATATAAAAGTACCTATTCTTCTTATATCTATCTATTTTATATACATTTTATATTATACATATAATATACACATAAATAATAAATATATTATTTACAAATGAGACTGACTATATTTGTAACTAATAATATTACTACTGAATAAATAAATAAATTATCAAGCTCCAATAATATTAAAAACTGTTGTAAAATTATGTGAATACTAAACAAAAATAGATATATCATATTATTATCGTTTTAAATATATTTATCTCTATTATATAAATGTATTTATTAAATAAAATAGTATTAACTTAGATGTATTTATATATTAGGTTCCAATCATAACACTTTTTGATTGTATTTTCATATATCGTTCGTAGAATTTACAACGGTGGGCAAATTGTTTCGACAAAATACGGTATCAACTTTTTATTTTATTACTTTCATATTTATCACTTTAACATTAATTATATTTTTCTCTAGTTATAGAATTATACTTGGAAAGAATTGTACCTACTTTTGAATAATCTTACTTTAAATAAAATCAATCTTACAAAAAAACTTACATTAATGTTTTTAAGAATTTAATTATAAGAAGGTTCTACTTTTGTTAAATTCAACATTAAAATTTTTCTAATATAAACTTTAGTAAACCATGTATATATAAAATTTCCTCAAAAAATGCGAAATGGTACACAAGATAACCGTATTCAAAAAAATGAAGTATTTTATTTCTGTAATTTTG
Source organism: Chrysopa pallens (assembly GCA_020423425.1). Taxonomy (NCBI): domain Eukaryota; kingdom Metazoa; phylum Arthropoda; class Insecta; order Neuroptera; family Chrysopidae; genus Chrysopa; species Chrysopa pallens. The sequence goes on from CM035594.1 coordinate 40,127,229, forward strand.
TAGTTCCTTTTGCCTAAATGAGCGTCTCTAATCGACAGATTAAAGGGCCGACAGACAGGCGGAAATGAAATGCACGTTGCTCAGAATCCATATTCCAAAATGTCGATATATATAAAAGTTTTTTAAATCAGAGCCCAAAAAAATATGTTTTTATCGAATAATATACCTCGGCAATTGATCCGCCACATTAATAAAATAATTAAACTTTGACTTATTAACGAGTGAATATAAAGGAGCTTCTTAGAAAACAATTAAAAACTGAAAATTTTTTTTACACTCTGTTTTGTTCAACATAATTTTCGACCGCAAGGCCAAAAATAATTCCTGATTTGAAATATTATTCAAATCAGGAATCTTGTCAATTTAAATCACATGCTATCCGTATTTATTTTTCGTTAATATTGATAAACACACAATGGATGTTAGTATTGACACTGTACCCCATGTTTATAATATGGTTTTATACATTATTATTATAATATACAGTATAATGCTGTGTATCTATTCATAGAAACGGCGCGCGGCGTCATAATCCACATTTAATTAAATTCCTTATGAATCGGGCATTCCTTCTTCTACAGACACATCATTATCATCATCAACTTATATATATATACATCTATTTCTTCTCTATATAACAGTGACTATGAAGATTTTCATACAAATACACAGTATTTATAAAGTGAGTGGCCAAAAAACAAAGTTAAACCATTCTGTTTTAAATAACAAGCTTTTTATAGTAAAATTACAAAAAATGTTGTTTATCCACTGACGTAACGTATTTATTGATCAATACCGATCACTAGTAAAGCAACATCGTAAATGGTCAGTACTTGGATGTGCGAATATCTAGGAAGGCTGTGTGCTGTTTTTGTATAGAATATATCCACTGTACACACTATATGACCTGACATTAGTTGCCGAAAAATATTTTATTTTTAATACATTAGCTACACTTGGGAGGCAAAGGGGGCTATCATTCTAGATGGAATATATTCAGAAGTGTTGCACTACGTTTGACGTTGGAGATTCCCAAAATGGTATAGGCTCCAAAAATTAAGCTTGGCGTTAAAAAAATCTTGTTTTTTGTGAATAGGTCATTCAATTTTCCTGTCTTTTTAAATGTTATTTAAAATTATATTAAATATTAATTATTCGATTTTAATATAATTCAATTAAATTCATATGAAATAATTTTTGGCGATTATACTTCCTGGTAACAATTTAAATATTGTCAAGTTTTAAGCATAATATTGTCCATGTGACCTATATTTCATGATGTAATCTGAAACATCAACAAAAATATTAAAGTACCTACTATTACAATTATATTTTTAGAGTCAGTCTATATAAATGTTGATATATTTTTATTATTACTATCAATTTAGTTGTATGACACCATTATTCAAGACTTTTATTCAACGTATATATGTATATAACCTATTCAATGACGCATACCTATAGCCACACTATCATATAACCATTTTTAATATTACTACTATATTATGTATAAGAAAGAAGTTATAGATGATACAAGATGCGTCAAATACAATTCAAAAGAGATGCGAAGAAAATGCAAAACATATTTTAGTTTTTTGTAAAAACACAATCTATATTTAAACACCGATGCTTTTTGATAGATCATAGTAATTATCAATTCTGTTTCTTCCTACAGATTCTTTTTATCTAACTAGTATTAAGTTAAAAATTTTGAAAATTCTCAACACATCTTGGATTTGAAATTTGCCATAGTGTATAGTATTCTAGTATACTAGTCAAGCCATTTCATTTGATACCCATATTGACGGAGTTGTGAAATAATATTGTGACGGTGGCCATCTTGGTTTTGAAATGTGTCACAGTGTGTAGCATTATACTATTAAAGCGCATTCATTTGATACCCATATTGACAGAGTAGTGAAAAATATCTCCCTTGTTGTGGTGGTGGCCATACTGGACTAATTTTCATCAAACATAGCTAAGAACACTCCCATCTAATTCATATTTCAAACAAAAAACACAAAGTGAAAATCCATTAGTCCCTTCGGGATCTATGATGGTACAGACAGACACACACACACACATACAAACATTGTTAAAACATTGACAGAACAAGAAGTATTAACAATTTTGATCTGTATGGAAAAAGTCTCTAGAAAAGAGTATCGATACTTTGAAGTGTAGGCAAATAATGGGTAACATATGAGTAGAAAATATACATCAAACATTATCGATATTTCTGATTGTATTAGGAGAAATGTCCAGTAAAAACATAAAATAGGATGAGATAGCTAAAAATCATTGATATCTTATCTAATATTATCGATGCTTTGAAATATAAAATATTGTCCATACATTAGATTCCAAAAAATGATATACAAACGTTGACAAATTATCGTAACAAAATTGACTATTTTGTTTCGAAAGAACAGTAATCGATATCAAAAAGCATCGATATTTTTATCGCGTTTCTACCCATACATGATTATAATGCATATTATTATATTACAAACTTCTAATACATTTATCTTAAATATTATTTTGTAAAAAATATTTTATTAAGTGTCTTTAAAACTATTAAGGTCATACAGTGACTACAGTTAGTTGTATTCTATACAACAACAGCACATGGCATTCCTCGCACAAGTGGCTGTTTCTGATGTTGCTTAACTTTGACGATTATCTTCACTTCATCAAACGGTTTTCAGACCATCAACCAAGATCCATTCCGTATTAATGCCATCATTTTTTTGTTAATTTCTGTACATCCATCATCAACTGTGTATCACTTCTAAGGTATTTCATCTCCTACTTCTTTCGTATCACCCACCATTAAAACCCTATATATTTAGTTCTCCCTCAAACTCACACATACTTACTAACTACCATTTATACATCAAACCAAGCAAGCCAAGCTACCTCGTCGTCGACCCATTCGACCCCATAATATCTTTAACCATTTAATCTACTGTGTTTTATTCATTTAATTCTTTTTATATGACAATTGTTGTTTTGTTCTTATATAATATAATTACTATTTTTATTCTTTTTAAATTTTTATGAACAAAACAACAGTTTATTTTATAATAAAGAAGTAATGTAAAGTATATTATGTGTACGATGAAATACAATCCGATAATATTACATTTTGTATTATTATTTAATAATACTTGTGTTGTAAAGAGATTCAAATAATTTTATTTGTAAATAAAATATATTTATTTACCTGATAGACTGAGAGATGGGAACATAAATTACAGAAAACTAGGTGTACATAGAAGTTTAAGTAAGAATTAAAAGATTCAAACAAATGCATGGGACTTACGTGCATCGGGACGGGGAAATAATAATGGATTTAGATAACCTGTAGATGTCTGAGTGTCAATGGCTGATGACTTTTCCGGAAATAAATAAGTGAATAAAGAATTGACCGAAAATTAAATAGAAACAAGAAAAAATTCACTGCCGAATGACACAAAATTTCCTCCTGATATAATTTTTTTAGTAGGTATATGTCCAGAATTTCTTGACCGAATGAGTATCATCTGGATATGAGGTGAAAAATAGATTATCTATATTTTAATCACGTCGGTTTTTTTGTTTCGATTTCATCAAAAATCGGATGAATTGTTCACGATAAATTGGAATTTACGTTTCTGACTTTGGTTTTGGATCATAGATTCATTGGATCCAATTGCTTGAGTTTGTAGAATACTCCATCAAAACGTCATCTTGCTGTCACTTTTCTTTCTTAAAATATCGTAATGTACCGGACGTATCCGATAGACGAACAAGCATACAGGCAAGAGAAAATGGACTAATCAAGTGATTCAACGAAACTTTCACAGCACTTTCAATATAATTATTTTCATCTGAAAAAAAAAAATAATAAAAAAAAAAACAATCCAAAAACTTTTCGTTGTAATATTATTTGTTTTTTAGATTTTTCCTTATTTTCAGGTCATTTTTTCTGTCTATGTAAGCTTTACCAGAATTATTTGCAAACGCGATTTAGCCATTCTTAATTTTTTCGATTAAAAACAAACGAACATTAGAAGTGTATATATTATAAGATTTTATTAAATTAAATGGAAAACCTGCAAAGGTAAGAATAAATGTTCGAGAGATCAAACAAGTATTGGATCACTTCTTTATAAAAAGGCATAGTAAGTATAGTAAGTATATATAATGTTGTTAGTGGCTTGTAGTATTGAAATACAATCCGATAATATACTTTTTGTATTATTGTAAAAAGATTCAATATAATATTATATTTTATTTACCTGAAGTTTCCTCCATTCATGAACAAAAGCATAAATCTCTTAGAGATCGGTTTATATGGTGCACACACAATACGCTGTTGCCTAAATGACATATTGTTTTTGGTTTTATTTACATAGGACTTACATAGTTTTGCTATAGTTATTATACTTATTTTATAATTTTCACTAAATAACGAATAAGCGATAATGTTGATTTGTAGTCAGTCAAATTTTATTTCAATGGGATTAAGACATAGTTTTTTGTCATAGATTATATAGATATAGTTTTTGTGTAAAAAACGGTTTGAGCCAAATAATTAGAAAAAATTATTCCAAATGCACTCTATTAAAGATTTTGAAACATTTCACTTTAATCTTTGTTTTTGAAAATATTTTCGACTTTACTTGTATATTAATTAATTATTTTTATTCGATATTTTTTATAACCTTCATATCGAAAAATTAAAATAATAATTATATCATAACAATGTAACTTCTATTCTTTAATACCGTAGAATTATCGATTAATGTTGGAGTCGCAAAGTATATTCCTGTAATTTTTTTTAACCTTCAAATATTTAAATTTTGTTAAAGAAATGTTTTTATTTCTTGACATTAAAATTGATTTTAGATAAAGACTTTTATCAATGCGTTTATTTTTTGGTGTATTGTATGTTTATATTCGATAATATTTTTCGTATTAGATTATAACCAATTTGAGGAAATCATCGAAAATTGACGTGAACACGAAATTTTTGTAACTCTTAAAAGGTAGGTAAATATAGCTTGTTATCGTTTATTCCAAAAAAAATAATTTTTTTCAAAAACAAAATACCTATGAAAATGTCTTTTTAACTAATTCCAATACAATATTCAAAATTTTGTTGACAAAATATGAAACGTTAGCTTTATTCAAAGTTATTTTTGACACTAGTTTATATAACCTCTTTAAAATTGCGTTAAATATTGTTATGGTTCGTATTTTGCGAAAGTCATTTCCAAAGCGCCCGTTATGATATAAAATATACTACCATTTAATAAAAATTGCAAATGTGTCTCTTAAAATCCTCAATGGTCTAATACTGCCCTGAACATTTACTTATAATTAAAAATTAACAAAAGTTTTATGTTAAATATCTTTTTTAAGTACAGAATAAACAATTTATAATAATATAAATGAAAGAATAATTATAAAAAACATTAAAAAAAAAAAAAATAAATAAAAAGATTTTTTAATCAGTGAATATAAAAAAAAATAATAATAATTTATTTGAATGTTATGTGAATAAAATGAAATTTATTTTTTTATTTTTTATTTTATTTCAGTTTTATAAAATAAATTGTATTTTATAAAAGACTAGAATATGAAACAAGCTTTTAAATAATAAAATAATATACTTTAATAAAATATTCTACAATATACATAAAACGTAATATGTATTTTATAACATCATGTTACTTGTGTTGCAATATATACTAAACTATTTAACTGTCTGAGTAGAATTTAACGTCCTCCTTGACCAGCCATTTGCTAATAAATTGGGCTTATAATTCACCACTGGCCAGTGTCAGCGGCTATATATAATTTTTGGGCTAATAGTTAACTTAAAAATATTAGATAATCATTAGCCAAAAATTAGATTCAATCATCATAAAAAAAACATATGTTTAAATAATAAAAAAAAGATACGGTGATGGTGGCTTTGAGTACATTCAAAACTCATTAATGATACAAAATCATCTCCAAATACTAAATATTATACTACCTTGAGCTTCTATGAAAGTAAATTCAAATAATCTGAAAAAAATTATTTTATACCAGCTGTGAGCCTTTAATAAAATTTAATAAAATGACTAGTCAGTTTATTAAATTCTATTTGCAATTAGGTAACAGTAGGTTATCATGAAGCCATGACAATCTAAAATAATTATGATAAAAGTTAACCATATCTCAAAAAAATTACTCAAAATTTCACTTGGATAAAGAATATTTTCTAATAGAAATTGAATTTTCACAAACGAATGTATCTGAAAAGTTATAGAGCTTTAATTTTTTATAAATATACCACGTTTGATGAAAATCGTGAAAAAAAACGTTATATAGCTAGAAGAAAATTTAACGGGTATCCCTGTTAAATCGATTTCGATTTTAACAAAATATGTATTTTTTGTCTTTAGGTCATCCGAAGCTTAAATATAAGCTTGTAGTTATTGTAGCTCTTTTGGTGTCTTAACCATAGACAAACACTTTTCGATTCAGGAAACTTCAAAAGGTATATTTCCAGTAAAAACTCGATATCGAAAATTTGACTCGAAAAGATTACGTCTTTTTACAAGTAAAAATTACGTAATGTTAAAATAACCATTATGTTATTTACAGTATCATAATAACTGATGACGATAAAATAAATTTTCGAAACGTTTTAAATAATAAATGTTATAATTATTTCTTTTAATTATACTGCTTACAAATGAATACTTTTTTTCGTAAATTTTTATAGAGTTGCAGGTAATGGAAGTAAGAATACGATTCGCATATAGAAACCTTAAATAATATTAAACTGTATATATAATTAATATATACAAAGACGAACAAAACATATGGACGATTTTAATAATAATAATAATAATAATAATAATAATAATAATATATAATTGTATAAACCAATAGTAATGCTCTGTTTGAACAAAAAGGTGGTACTATTCAACTATAAATATGTATATAATATTATTTTATACATATAAAATTATAACCAAATTTATAAAATATAAATGTATAAAGGATAGAGTATATATTTAATATCAATTATCTAAAGTGAGACAGACTATCATCAAAATATTATAACAAACTAATGAATACACAAACTGTGGAATAGTATAAAGGCTTACGGCAAAAATATGTATGTACTACTTATTATTTGCGTGTTATATTAAACTTTTTGGCAAATTATTGAACCTAGAGTATATTAAGAGCGGAACCGCAATCGCAACCATTTGGTGCTCTGTACCCTGGTACAGAACAATCCATCACTTGAAGACAAAGATTCCTTCTAACACAAGGTGAAAATTATATTGTTATTTTGTTGGTGGAACCGGTTACTCAGTTCTTATCCAAGAGATGATAGTGTGATCACATAATTCTGGTATTTACATTATATTATTAAAGTTATTTTTCCAACATTGCTCTGCCATCGTGATCTCCCGGTAACCTGTGAAATAGTTTAAAGGCTTACGGCAAAAACGTGTACTTGCTATTGTTTTATACAGCTGAAATAAAAATTTCGACAAAGTATAGAACCTAAAGTATATAAACAGGGGGGCCGTAATCGTGTCCCTTGTACCTACAGCATTTAATTCTCTGTACCCTTCTTCAGACCACACCATCACTCGAAGGCCTTATAGCACAAAGTGGCAATTATATTGTTATTATGATGGTGGAGCCGGTTACTTCGTTCTAATCCAAGCGACAACAGTGTAATCACCTAATTCTGTTAGGTACTTACATTACATTATATCAAGGTGATATCAAGGCAGCAGTTTTGAGCACCCAATTTTTAGAATATTAAAAATTTAATCTTGAATAGTTTGCTATGCTGGGTTGGTGGAGATCATACCTCCAGTAACTGATTTGTTTTATGAGCAAGCTACGATGAAATTTCTTAACTGATATGATTCTAACTTGCCACTTGGGGCCCATACGAGGTATGACAATTATAAATTTTAATCGGACTGTGTACATTTTAAACTCCTTTAAGTAAAATAAAATATAAGATTTTCGTCCGCTAATCTCTTTACTAGAAGAGATGAACTCTTGAATATAATGAATAAACCTTTATTTAAATGTATATTAAACTTTAACGAACAGCTACCCAACCCTCTCAATAATATTTAATAGAAATATTTTATAGACATCGTTTCTATTCTACTATGTTAATATTATTAGAATTGTGTGTATAAAGCTACGTACTCACTAGAAAACAAAAAAGAAGCGTATAATTTCGCTTATAGTATGAATACCTTAGTCAACGGTTTGTATAGTGATGTACTAGCTATTTTATTCAACTATATAATACTAGACTTGTGTGCTGCTCCGCAGCATTAATTGTTGATAATAATTTAATAGATGGAAATTGAAATCTTCAATTCTAAACAACTGTAATATTTTCCAAAAAGACCTGATACTATTAAAATTCAAAACACACAAAAAAAGTGATGAGTGTGATCCCAACAATCTCCAACTCATTCAATTTGAGTATTTAATAGCCCAAATGATAGGTATTGAGTCACTGGAGTGTTCTTAGGTCTAATTATATAATATGCATTTCTTATAGGGCACTTCTTTTGATGTAAAAAACCATAATCTCAGTTTTTCAAAAACTGCTGAAATAACCATAAACTATAGAATTGACGGACACCCTTTTTATCACTCTTAAAAGGATTTTTATCGTATTCTTACATTTTCTGAGCAAATTTTTCAGCTTTATTTGAGTTATAACTTTCAATACTAGATAATGTACGAAATTGGTACACATTTATTATCAAAGTTAATGGAATCTAGCCACGATTTGTTCATTTCTCTTAAAACAATCTATGGTGACTTCAAATTGCGGGCCAATGTTATCCACAAATATTAAATGGTCACACCATGATCTTATTTTTATTAAAATTTAAACCAATTTTAATGCTTTGAAATACAAAGAAAAACGAGATTGTAAATTTTTATATGTACTTTTATGTAATTTGACTCCAATATTATAAAGATTCTTATCGGCCGCATAAATGAGCTATTTACGGAATATGCCAATATATTTTCTCGTATCTATTTGCATGTACCATTATTTTCTTCCGTTCTGATCCAATTTTCTAAAATATTTTTTTTGTTTGAAAGACATATATACTTAAATTGGTCCCATTCTAACCAAGTCACAATCTGACGATTCGAAAAAATCAAGGAAATTGTTTTTTTTTTATTTAAATATTTCTTACCTTAAAAATGATAAATATAAACAGATTTGAAAAATTCCTTCATTTATTGTCAGAATGGATATAATTATAGCTCATGTAAACTGATATTCTAGTTTAATAGAACTATAACTGTAAAAATTATGTGCTAGTTTTCTGTCTCATGTGTACGTAGCTGAATGTGATCATTGATTGACGACCTATGTTATTATGTATGCGACCGACTCGACATGACTCGACTCTCATTCTTGACTATAGAGTTCATATAGTAGGTACCTACCTAATTCTATCTATATCGTATTAAAATCTCATTTGTATAACAATGATTCTATTTTGTTATAGAATTTCTATGTTAAAATTTAATCAAGTTTGTTACAAATTAATTAAATAGTATTTGTGTATACAAACAAAGTTTATGGAAATTATGATAAAATTGGATTCTACTTTTTATTTTTTTCTTTTTTGTATTGTTAATATTTGTTAAAATTTTTACAATTACTTGAACATAATTTCTACTATAATATTTTACTACTTTCCAAGAATTTTATATCAAAAGAAATGTATCTTTAAAAAAATTTAATTTTGTACGTGTCTCAGTAGAAACGCCTTGGACCAGCGTCCAAGATATTTAGTTGACTTTTGCATTTAATATCGGCATTTTTAAATATAGCTCAACAAATTGGGCTTTTCCATTATATTCAGAAATACATTTTAAATAATTAATCGTGACTCGACAAGATGCACGGGCTTTACATATAAAGTATTATCAAAATGTATAATGATTTTAAAATCGTGATAATTTTATAAAAATTAGATCACTGATATATCGCTGATTAAGATAAAAACTTTTTCGATACTCTAAAATTTTATAAAGTCCACATAAATATGTATTTTTGCTTGCACTTTTAACAACAGATTTTAAAATACTTTTTTACAGTACAAAAATTCAATGCAAAGTTAATTTTACGTGTTTAGCTTACGAAAGTAATATTTTTTTTGGATGCCTACATTAGTATAAGTTTAAAAAAATAATGTTTTCAATGAATAATTTAAAATACATTTTGCTTTAGTAAATATCAAAGTTCGAACAAAATAATTACAACCAATTTCATAGAGGTGAGAAATAAATTGTATTATTTTGGTTTAGTTATTATTGTTCAAAAATTTTAATCATTCAGCTGGATACCACAGCGGAAATTGATGAAACAAAAAATATATTTAATTGATGGAGGGCACTAGAAAATAAATATTAATATGATCGATGATTTTAAAATATAGTTTAAAAAAATAAAAAATAATTTTTAACACGCTTTTATTAGCTTCACTCGTATGTTTGTTTGTCTGTAGGTAACTCTCTGAAGTTGGCTGCAGAACGCATATGAACGGATACTTTGCATGAGAGTAATAAAGATAGAGCGTGTTTTTTTAGTTTTTTTAAACTATTTTATAATTATTTTTATAGCAAACCTTAAATGTGCGAAAAAAATTTTGAAAATTTTATTTCACAGCGATAGAAATTCCTGTATAATTTATTATAATAATAAATTAAAAATAAAACAAATTTAAATTAAGACAGTGATTAATTGAGAAACTCATTTTATTGTAAAATCAAGCACGAAGTACTGGAGTTTTTGCAATTAATCACTTTTTTCTTAATTAAAACTTGTTACCTACTGGCGGACATTGCGCATTTTCACCCACGTAATTCCCATTCCCGTGGAAATTTATCTGTTTCCCAACGGTGAATGAATTTTTCAAATCGGTACATATAAAATACAAATGTTTTGTCTTTATAATTAATATGGGTATAGATTATTTAAATATAATGAGAACAAATAATGATTGCATAAAATAGTTTGGTTTACTTTGAAAACGAATTAAAAAATTTATTTAAAACTAAAATATTTAAGAATATATTTGAAGAATTTCAACGAATTGAAATTTTTATATTCACAATTATTTGAAACAATTTTTTAATAATTTTATAAACATACTTAACGTTTTTTTTTTTTTATTAATTTCCCTCTAAAAAATTAAATAATAATAAAAAAAAAAGAATAAGTACGCACCCCCAACCCTTACCATTTCAATTGAAATAACACACACACATACATACGTATTTATTTTAAGTTTAAAATTAGAGAAGCAAACTTTTACATATTAATATAATAGTAATATATTTTCTATTATATTCTCATTTTATTTTTGTATTCCTATTATACACATTTATATATATAATATAAATACACACTAATACATGTATATACTAGTATATATACTTTTTAGTAAGGATATTATTATACAATAATATATATAATATTATTGTAGAATAATAGCTGAAGCGTATAATGATATTTAAAATACACTGTTTGTGTATATTTTATGAAAAAGGAGAAGAGAAAACGACCGAAACATTTTAAGGCGGAGTTACATTTAGATATATTAATATAATACCAAATGGTACTGGTAATATTGTAGGGCGCGAGCGTCGAAGGCGGAGTTGTGGAAGCGCACATCGAAATGCTTCATACTGGATACAATGACTATTTATTTATTATAGTTATATTATTATTATATCTACAACGACGAATAAGTGAAGACGGGTGAAAGAATATCTTTTTAATAAGAACTTCATCAAATAAAATAAACAAACAAAAAAAAAAAAACAGTTACATACGTGTTTGGTTGATGGTGTTTTATATAATATACGTGGTGCAATCGTGATGAACTAATTTTGGATTTTGGAAGTGATAACTTTACGGAAAAAAACAAAAAACATGAGTTTACCAAGTGGTGTCGATATGTCTAGTTTAATGTCACAACATCCTGTACTTGGTGCATTACCGCCCGCTTTCTTTCTACGTGCAACGGAACGTTATCAACGCACACCGAAATGTGCACGTTGTCGTAATCATGGTGTTGTATCCGCGCTAAAAGGACATAAACGTTATTGTCGTTGGCGTGATTGTGTATGTGCCAAATGTACTTTAATTGCTGAACGACAACGTGTTATGGCTGCACAAGTTGCATTACGCCGTCAGCAAGCACAAGAAGAGAGTGAAGCACGTGAATTGGGTATGTTATATGCAACGCCACAACAGCAAACTGCATCATCGACAACGTCGTCAACAGCATCTGGTGCTAGTGATGTTGTTGTATCACAAGCGACAACCAAAAATTTATCACCAACTTCACCGACGACTACGGATCTTGGTTTGTCGTTAATACATCAGACGAGATCTAGGCAAAACGAAGCTGCTGCATTATTTCAAACAAATATTGAGAAATCAGAACCATCTAGTCCAAGTAAGTTTCAAATTTGTATATGTTAAAGAATAAAATTTTAAATTTCCTAATAAAAGGCTACAAACAAAAGTGTAGGAAATTAATTGTACTAATTTTGGCACAATTACTATTTCAATATTTTCAGAAATATTTGTGATTGGATGGAAAATAATTTTTTATTATTACTGTTTGTCTCGATTGTAACTTGATTTAAAAATAGCTTCTAGGTGAATTAAAGGCTTGAAATTTTGTACATGGTTCAGAATTGGATCACCGTAAAATATTTTAGTATGGTTAATACAATTGAATTATTATTGTAGCGGTGTTAAATTTGATCTATTTTCACAGCGACTCCACCGTATTAGAAATTGACAGCTTATAATAGCAAATATAGTCTACCGCCGCGTGAGTCCACCCATAATGAATGTTATTTGTAATAATTTTAAATTTCATTATCACCCAATACAAGTAATTTAATTTATATCGAAATCAAGAATCCGTAAAATGCATACTATTCCCATATATTAATGCTATTTGTAGACAAAAAATTCCTTAGTGTCTTAGAAAATATTCATAAATCCACCGAATTTGTTTTAAAAACACATTATCGTAAAATTGTTGATATTAAATACGAAAAATTTATGAGTTTATGATTAAATACTACATACATCAATTAAATACATGATGTTAAATACATCAATTTTTATTTGTATGACTTTTAGCAAATCCCGGACTCAAAAATTTTCATTAAGTTTAAAATGTATAAAAATTTGAAGCTGTTACTAGATTAGAGAATAAATTATTAGAAGAATTTGGAATTGTTGTAAGGGAAAATCGCCAAAGTTATGTTACTTAAGCGTTGCAACTAATTCATAGACTTATAAATATATTAAAACGGAATAATTACGAATTTAATTTGACTAAGTATCACTAAAAAAAACATTTATTACAGCTTATTCTTATGTAATTGAATACATTTTTAATCAGCCAAATCCTTCTTTGAACTATTGGGTTAACAAATAAGTCGACAAATTTAAGAGGGTAGCTTCCAACGAAATTGAAACCTCCAAGCTTTTTTCTTGCACTGTCTTAAATATATTAATTTGTACTCAATACTGCATATCCAATTCGAAATTTGGAAGGGATTATATTTTGAAACGACTTTGGGTAAAATTCTGATTAAAATAATAACGTTTTTATGCGTTATAACTATAAAATTGTTAAATAATGGTTTGAGTTTATTTAAATGATACAATAAAGTGTTTTTGATAGAGACCTCTACATGCTCTATAAATAAAGTCAATTTGTAATGTTGTATTTTTCCAATTTTTGCCCATAAATAACTCAATAAATAATTTTTCCAAATATTAGGAAATTTGACATGCACAATCGTATTATGAAAACATTTGCAGAAACGCGCAACCTTGTCAAAAAAGTCGAATAGTTTTTCGCGAACATACGAAGAAAATTTATTGTAGTTTATACCCTCAAATAACAACAAACAACAAAAATTATTTATGATATAATTTTTTAACGGTAAGTTCAGGTCTTATACTAATGACACAGAGTTCAATTCCCGGTACGGCAGGGATTTTTTTCAAGCCTTACCATGTTCAAGATCTTGGTTCTACGCTCCCTGGGCTCACTCAAACTCCCAAAAAAATGGGCACACATTATAGGTATAAAAACAGACAGTCTGGCGAAATGCTTTAAATTTCCTGTAGCAGCAAGCAAACTTCTTTTTTCACGATTTGCTGTTTCGATTTTTATTTTTTCATAAATATTGAACCATTTTGTGAAGATATCTGTTTAAAAAGATCTCAAATCTCTAATACAAAACTTAATCTCGGATGTATATACAAAATGTCGTCAAAATCGGATGATCGGTTCTCGAGATATTGGAAAAGTAGAGAGTCAAATCTTTGTAAAATTCCCGTACTTCGATACTATTGTTTAAAGTTTTTTTCCATCCAATAAGTGGATTTAGAGTAAACACCATCATTTCGATATTAGTAGAAATAACTCAGAATTGTATAAAAATGTGATTCTATGAAACTTGAAAAATGGATTTATTGTTGTTATGGAAAAAACATCATTGTTTCTTCGTTTTAGGGCTTCTGAAGAAAGGGGTTACACAGATAAAAAGTGCTGCAACACAAACAAATAAAAAATCAAAAATTCCATAAACAATGTGTATGAATACAGTGTATCATTATTATCAAGCACTTCAGATGATAAGCTCACCTATTAAAATATTCCCCTCGATCCATACAGATAGGTACATTATACATATATTATAATGAAAACATATATTGAAAAATATCTTACTAAATCACCCTTACATAATACGTAACCAACTACAAGAAGGTATTGTGGGTTATGTTATAAAGTCGCACCCGGTCTTAAGCACCACTTCACTGGAGTTTCAACTAAATTAAGTCTCATTTAGAATATTCTTAATTGATGGTTTTTACCTTGCTATATTATTTTATAAAATATATTGTGTGTCCCAAAAATTGACGATTATTTTCTTTAGACGCAGTAAAATCATGAAATATTTTCGGTAATATTCGGATCAGCAAGTAAAATTTATAATCATTAAAAAACTTTAGACGTTAAAAATGATCTTTATAGCAGTTATTAATATATAGGTAAAATAATTTTGAAGAAATGTTTTGGAAGTGATAACACCAGCATGAACGATTTTATAACTTGAGTAGAGTATATTAAGAGGAGAAAGATTTCTTTTACCTAAACTTTTTGGTCTTCTGCACCCTCTTTTAGAAAATTACATAACCCGAAGGCAAAGTTGCCTTCTAGCACTAGGTGCCAATTATATGGTTATTATATTATTGATGGAGCCAATTACTTTGTTCAGTCTAAGTAGCCAAATGAAGGTATTAGAGCATTTTCTCAATTGACCACTGAGCTTGTTTATAGCCCGAGTAACTAGCCACCAATTGTTTGAAATACTCATAATTTGGAGACTGATTTGATATATTTTATGCATACATCATAAGAGATATAATAGAGAACGTGGATACATTTTTGATATATAAATAATTAATTTTTTCTGTAGTATATATTCTGTAAATTTTCCACATAAATTTAGTAACAATTTTAAATTTTCTCGCAAAAACTCGACTTTGTATCAAGCATGTCTAATAATATGGTTTTCATTGCTAAACATTTCTATTTTCAATTAGAAGAACAAAGCGCATTATTGTTTCAAATTGAACAAATGGAGTTAGATTATCGATATAGTAGATCTTATACCCCACTCTTTTCACTTTCTCCATTTCACCACCGGAACATCAAATATTTCTGCAAATTATTTTAATAACTTTAAAAATTTTTTAAAAAACTGCATAACATTCCAAATCTTAATAACACTACATTGTTCCATCACAACCATTTGAACTTATTTTTG